>OZ002737.1:25293265-25893265 GCA_963924305.1 Polygonum maritimum | reverse complement strand
TATGTGTATTTGAGATGAGGTTATGTTTCTAGTAACGATCGTCCCACGACCCAAATGTCCTAAACAGAAATTGGGCATTTTCTTGCAACCATTGATATACGAGTTTTGTTTTTCGCAACAGCCTTATCACCATCTTCTAATATATATTTTTGTGGGAATTTTTTTATGAGCGCAAATTTTAATTTGTCGGTGTTTAGTCACCATTTAGTCACTAATTGCATAGGTCGGTATTTTGTATACTATGCATTTGGCGACCAAATGGTCGCTAATTAGCTAGGCCAAATTTTTTTATTATGGAATTGGCGACCAAATGGTTTCTAAATCTACAAGTAAATTTTTTTATTAAGATTTAGGCGACCAAGTGGTCGCTAATTCCCCAAATTAAATCGTATTTTTTCTTACGTCTAGTCTTTTGGTATATTTTTTTCATTATATGTGATAATATATGACATACAAGGTTGTGCTTATATCGATGGCATTAACGTTATAATCTTGAGTAGATTAAAAGTTATTTAGCTACCACATGGAAGCTAATTGGCGACCACTTGGAAGCCAATTACCAAAGGTTATGTAATTAGATACCATATGGACGCTAGTTTGCTACCATGTGGAAGCTAACTCCTCCAATTTAATCGTAAGATGGGGTATTTTTCATATGTGTTGTGATCTCATGTTCGGCGATGACGGTTGAACACATGCAATTGCATGAAACAAAAACACAAGAAGATCGGGATGCGACACCCTTCAGATAGTCTAGAGTGGATACATTTGAATACAAGGTACTTGGATTTAGCTGCAGAATCGCGCAACGTCAGACTGGATTTATCAACGCACGGTTTCAATCCTTTCGGATCTTCAGGGAAACCAAACTCTTCATGGCCGGTGATTTTAACAACATACATCCTCCCGCCGTCTATTTGTATTTGAGATGAGGTTGTGTTTCGAGTAACGATCGTCCCAGGACCCAAATGCCCTAAACAAAAATTGGGCATTTTCTTGCAACCATTGATATACGAGTTTTGTTTT
This sequence comes from Polygonum maritimum, assembly GCA_963924305.1. Lineage (NCBI taxonomy): Eukaryota > Viridiplantae > Streptophyta > Magnoliopsida > Caryophyllales > Polygonaceae > Polygonum > Polygonum maritimum. The sequence continues at coordinate 25,892,239 of OZ002737.1, read as the reverse complement.
TCGCAACAGCCTTATCACCATCTTCTAATATATATTTTTGTGGGAATTTTTTTATGAGCGCAAATTTTAATTTGTCGGTGTTTAGTCACCATTTAGTCACTAATTGCATAGGTCGGTATTTTGTATACTATGCATTTGGCGACCAAATGGTCGCTAATTAGCTAGGCCAAATTTTTTTATTATGGAATTGGCGACCAAATGGTTTCTAAATCTACAAGTAAATTTTTTTATTAAGATTTAGGCGACCAAGTGGTCGCTAATTCCCCAAATTAAATCGTATTTTTTCTTACGTCTAGTCTTTTGGTATATTTTTTTCATTATATGTGATAATATATGACATACAAGGTTGTGCTTATATCGATGGCATTAACGTTATAATCTTGAGTAGATTAAAAGTTATTTAGCTACCACATGGAAGCTAATTGGCGACCACTTGGAAGCCAATTACCAAAGGTTATGTAATTAGATACCATATGGACGCTAGTTTGCTACCATGTGGAAGCTAACTCCTCCAATTTAATCGTAAGATGGGGTATTTTTCATATGTGTTGTGATCTCATGTTCGGCGATGACGGTTGAACACATGCAATTGCATGAAACAAAAACACAAGAAGATCGGGATGCGACACCCTTCAGATAGTCTAGAGTGGATACATTTGAATACAAGGTACTTGGATTTAGCTGCAGAATCGCGCAACGTCAGACTGGATTTATCAACGCACGGTTTCAATCCTTTCGGATCTTCAGGGAAACCAAACTCTTCATGGCCGGTGATTTTAACAACATACATCCTCCCGCCGTCTATTTGTATTTGAGATGAGGTTGTGTTTCGAGTAACGATCGTCCCAGGACCCAAATGCCCTAAACAAAAATTGGGCATTTTCTTGCAACCATTGATATACGAGTTTTGTTTTTCGCAACAGCCTTATCACCATCTTCTAATATATATTTTTGTGGGAATTTTTTTATGAGCGCAAATTTTAATTTGTCGGTGTTTAGTCACCATTTAGTCACTAATTGCATAGGTCGGTATTTTGTATACTATGCATTTGGCGACCAAATGGTCGCTAATTAGCTAGGCCAAATTTTTTTATTATGGAATTGGCGACCAAATGGTTTCTAAATCTACAAGTAAATTTTTTTATTAAGATTTAGGCGACCAAGTGGTCGCTAATTCCCCAAATTAAATCGTATTTTTTCTTACGTCTAGTCTTTTGGTATATTTTTTTCATTATATGTGATAATATATGACATACAAGGTTGTGCTTATATCGATGGCATTAACGTTATAATCTTGAGTAGATTAAAATTTATTTAGCTACCACATGGAAGCTAATTGGCGACCACTTGGAAGCCAATTACCAAAGGTTATGTAATTAGATACCATATGGACGCTAGTTTGCTACCATGTGGAAGCTAACTCCTCCAATTTAATCGTAAGATGGGGTATTTTTCATATGTGTTGTGATCTCATGTTCGGCGATGACGGTTGAACACATGCAATTGCATGAAACAAAAACACAAGAAGATCGGGATGCGACACCCTTCAGATAGTCTAGAGTGGATGCATTTGAATGCAAGGTACTTGGATTTAGCTGCAGAATCGCGCAACGTCAGACTGGATTTATCAACGCACGGTTTCAATCCTTTCGGATCTTCAGGGAAACCAAACTCTTCATGGCCGGTGATTTTAACAACATACATCCTCCCGCCGTCTATTTGTATTTGAGATGAGGTTGTGTTTCGAGTAACGATCGTCCCAGGACCCAAATGCCCTAAACAAAAATTGGGCATTTTCTTGCAACCATTGATATACGAGTTTTGTTTTTCGCAACAGCCTTATCACCATCTTCTAAAATATATTTTGGTGGGAATTTTTTAATGAGCTTAAACTTTAATTTGTTGGTGTTTAGTCACCATTTAGTCACTAATTGCATAGGTCGGTATTTTGTATAATATATATATGGCGACCAAATGGTCGCTAATTAGCTAGGCCAAATTTTTTTATTATGGAATTGGCGACCAAATGGTTTCTAAATCTACAAGTAAATTTTTTTATTAAGATTTAGGCGACCAAGTGGTCGCTAATTCCTCAAATTAAATCGTATTTTTTCTTACGTCTAGTCTTTCGGTAAATTTTTTTTCATTATGTGTGATAATGTATGACATACAAGGTTGTGCTTATATTGATGGCATTAACGTTATAATTTTGAGTAGAGTAAAAGGTATTTAGCTACCACATGGAAGCTAATTGGCGACCACTTGGAAGCCAATTACCATAGGTTATGTAATTAGCTACCATATGTACGCTAGTTTGCTACCATGTGGAAGCTAACTCCTCCAATTTAATCGTAAGATGGGGTATTTTTCATATGTGTTGTGATCTCATGTTCGGCGATGACGGTTGAACACATGCAATTGCATGAAACAAAAACACAAGAAGATCGGGATGCGACACCCTTCAGATAGTCTAGAGTGGATACATTTGAATGCAATGTACTTGGATTTAGCTGCAGAATCACGCAACGTCAGACTGGATTTATCAACGCACGGTTTCAATCCTTTCGGATCTTCAGGGAAACCAAACTCTTCATGGCCGGTGATTTTAACAACATACATCCTCCCGCCGTCTATTTGTATTTGAGATGAGGTTGTGTTTCGAGTAACGATCGTCCCAGGACCCAAATGCCCTAAACAAAAATTGGGCATTTTCTTGCTACCATTGATATACGAGTTTTGTTTTTCGCTACAGCCTTATCACCATCTTCTAAAATATATTTTGGTGGGATTTTTTAATGAGCACAAACATTAGTTTGTCGGTATTTGGTCACCATTTACTCAATAATTGCATAGGTCGGTATTTTGTATACTATATATATGGCGACCAAATGGTCGCTAATTAGCTAGGCCAAATTTTTTTATTATTGAATTGGCGACCAAATGGTGTTTAAATCTACAAGTAAATTTTTTGATTAAGATTTAGGCGACCATGTGGTCGCTAATTCCCCAAATTAAATCGTATTTTTTCTTACGTCTAGTCTTTCGGTATATTTTTTTTCATTATATGTGATAATATATGACATACAAGGTTATGCTTATATCGATGGCATTAACGTTATAATTTTGAGTAGAGTAAAAGGTATTTAGCTACCACATGGAAGCTAATTGGCGACCACTTGGAAGCCAATTACCATAGGTTATGTAATTAGATACCATATGGACGCTAGTTTGCTACCATGTGGAAGCTAACTCCTCCAATTTAATCGTAAGATGGGGTATTTTTCATATGTGTTATGATCTCATGTTCGGCGATGACGGTTGAACACATGCAATTGCATGAAACAAAAACACAAGAAGATCGGGATGAGACACCCTTCAGATAGTCTAGAGTCGATACATTTGAATGCAATGTACTTGGATTTAGCTGCAGAATCGCGCAACGTCAGACTGGATTTATCAACGCACGGTTTCAATCCTTTCGGATCTTCAGGGAAACCAAACTCTTCATGGCCGGTGATTTTAACAACATACATCCTCCCGCCGTCTATTTGTATTTGAGATGAGGTTGTGTTTCGAGTAACGATCGTCCCAGGACCCAAATGCCCTAAACAAAAATTGGGCATTTTCTTGCAACCATTGATATACGAGTTTTGTTTTTCGCAACAGCCTTATCACCATCTTCTAAAATATATTTTGGTGGGAATTTTTTAATGAGCTTAAACTTTAATTTGTCGGTGTTTAGTCACCATTTAGTCACTAATTGCATAGGTCGGTATTTTGTATAATATATATATGGCGACCAAATGGTCGCTAATTAGCTAAGCCAAATTTTTTTATTATGGAATTGGCAACCAAATTGTCTCTAAATCTACAAGTAAATTTTTTTATTAAGATTTAGGCGACCAAGTGGTCGCTAATTCCCCAAATTAAATCGTATTTTTTCTTACGTCTAGTCTTTCGGTATATTTTTTTTCATTATATGTGATAATATATGACATACAAGGTTGTGCTTATATTGATGGCATTAACGTTATAATTTTGAGTAGAGTAAAAGGTATTTAGCTACCACATGGAAGCTAATTGGCGACCACTTGGAAGCTAATTACCATAGGTTATGTAATTAGCTACCATATGTACGCTAGTTTGCTACCATGTGGAAGCTACCTCCTCCAATTTAATCGTAAGATGGGGTATTTTTCATATGTGTTATGATCTCATGTACAGTGATAACGGTTGAACACATGTAATGGCATGAACCACAAACACAATAAGATCGGGTGATGCGACACCCTACAGTTAGTCTAGAATGGATACATTTGAATGCAATGTACTTGGTTTTAGCTGCAGAATCGAACAACATCAGACTGGATTTATCAACGGACGGTTTTAATCCTTTCGGATCTTCAGGGAAACCAAACTCTTCATTGCCGGTGATTTTAACAACTTACAGCCTCCCGCCGTCTATGTGTATTTGAGATGAGGTTATGTTTCTAGTAAGGATCGTCCCAGGACCCAAATGTCCTAAACAGAATTTGGGCATTTTCTTGCAACCATTGATATACGAGTTTTGTTTTTCGCAACAGCCTTATCACCATCTTCTAAAATATATTTTGGTGGGAATTTTTTAATGAGCGCAAATTTTAATTTGTCGGTGTTTAGTCACCATTTAGTCACTAATTGCATAGGTCGGTATTTTGTATACTATGCATTTGGTGACCAAATGGTCGCTAATTAGCTAGGCCAAATTTTTTTATTATGGAATTGGCGACCAAATTGTCTCTAAATCTACAAGTAAATTTTTTCATTAAGATTTAGGCGACCATGTGGTCGCTAATTCTCCAAATTAAATCGTATTTTTCCTTATGTCTAGTCTTTCGGTATATTTTTTTTCACTATATGTGATAATATATGACATACAAGGTTATGCTTATATCGATGGCATTAACGTTATAATTTTGAGTAGAGTAAAAGGTATTTAACTACCACATGGAAGCTAATTAGCGACCACTTGGAAGCCAATTACCAAAGGTTATGCAACTAGCTACCATATGGACGCTAGTTTGCTACCATGTGGAAGCTAACTCCTCCAATTTAATCGTAAGATGGGGTATTTTTCATATGTGTTATGATCTCATGTTCGGCGATGACGGTTGAACACATGCAATGGCATGAACCACAAACACAAGATGATCGGGTGATGCGACACCCTTCAGTTAGTCTAGAATGGATACATTTGAATGCAATGTACTTGGATTTAGCTGCAGAATCGCGCAACGACAGACTGGATTTATCAACGGACGGTTTTCATCCTTTCGGATCTTCAGGGAAGCCAAACTCTTCATGGCCGGTGATTTGAACAACATACAGCCTCCTGCCGTCTATGTGTATTTGAGATGAGGTTATGTTTCTAGTAACGATCGTCCGACGACCCAAATGTCCTAAACAGAAATTGGGCATTTTCTTGCAACCATTGATATACGAGTTTTGTTTTTCGCAACAGCCTTATCACCATCTTCTAATATATATTTTTGTGGGAATTTTTTAATGAGCGCAAATTTTAATTTGTCGGTGTTTAGTCACCATTTAGTCACTAATTGCATAGGTCGGTATTTTGTATACTATGCATTTGGCGACCAAATGGTCGCTAATTAGCTAGGCCAAATTTTTTTATTATGGAATTGGCGACCAAATGGTTTCTAAATCTACAAGTAAATTTTTTTATTAAGATTTAGGCGACCAAGTGGTCGCTAATTCCCCAAATTAAATCGTATTTTTTCTTACGTCTAGTCTTTTGGTATATTTTTTTCATTATATGTGATAATATATGACATACAAGGTTGTGCTTATATCGATGGCATTAACGTTATAATCTTGAGTAGATTAAAAGTTATTTAGCTACCACATGGAAGCTAATTGGCGACCACTTGGAAGCCAATTACCAAAGGTTATGTAATTAGATACCATATGGACGCTAGTTTGCTACCATGTGGAAGCTAACTCCTCCAATTTAATCGTAAGATGGGGTATTTTTCATATGTGTTGTGATCTCATGTTCGGCGATGACGGTTGAACACATGCAATTGCATGAAACAAAAACACAAGAAGATCGGGATGCGACACCCTTCAGATAGTCTAGAGTGGATACATTTGAATGCAAGGTACTTGGATTTAGCTACAGAATCGCACAACGCCAGACTGGATTTATCAACGCACGGTTTCAATCCTTTCGGATCTTCAGGGAAACCAAACTCTTCATGGCCGGTGATTTTAACAACATACATCCTCCCGCCGTCTATTTGTATTTGAGATGAGGTTGTGTTTCGAGTAACGATCGTCCCAGGACCCAAATGCCCTAAACAAAAATTGGGCATTTTCTTGCAACCATTGATATACGAGTTTTGTTTTTCGCAACAGCCTTATCACCATCTTCTAAAATATATTTTGGTGGGAATTTTTTAATGAGCTTAAACTTTAATTTGTCGGTGTTTAGTCACCATTTAGTCACTAATTGCATAGGTCGGTATTTTGTATAATATATATATGGCGACCAAATGGTCGCTAATTAGCTAGGCCAAATTTTTTTATTATGGAATTGGCGACCAAATGGTTTCTAAATCTACAAGTAAATTTTTTTATTAAGATTTAGGCGACCAAGTGGTCGCTAATTCCCCAAATTAAATCGTATTTTTTCTTACGTCTAGTCTTTCGGTATATTTTTTTTCATTATATGTGATAATATATGACATACAAGGTTGTGCTTATATTGATGGCATTAACGTTATAATTTTGAGTAGAGTAAAAGGTATTTAGCTACCACATGGAAGCTAATTGGCGACCACTTGGAAGCCAATTACCATAGGTTATGTAATTAGCTACCATATGTACGCTAGTTTGCTACCATGTGGAAGCTACCTCCTCCAATTTAATCGTAAGATGGGGTATTTTTCATATGTGTTATGATCTCATGTACAGTGATAACGGTTGAACACATGTAATGGCATGAACCACAAACACAATAAGATCGGGTGATGCGACACCCTACAGTTAGTCTAGAATGGATACATTTGAATGCAATGTACTTGGATTTAGCTGCAGAATCGAACAACATCAGACTGGATTTATCAACGGACGGTTTTAATCCTTTCCGATCTTCAGGGAAACCAAACTCTTCATTGCCGGTGATTTTAACAACTTACAGCCTCCCGCCGTCTATGTGTATTTGAGATGAGGTTATGTTTCTAGTAAGGATCGTCCCAGGACCCAAATGTCCTAAACAGAATTTGGGCATTTTCTTGCAACCATTGATATACGAGTTTTGTTTTTCGCAACAGCCTTATCACCATCTTCTAAAATATATTTTGGTGGGAATTTTTTAATGAGCGCAAATTTTAATTTGTCGGTGTTTAGTCACCATTTAGTCACTAATTGCATAGGTCGGTATTTTGTATACTATGCATTTGGTGACCAAATGGTCGCTAATTAGCTCGGCCAAATTTTTTTATTATGGAATTGGCGACCAAATTGTCTCTAAATCTACAAGTAAATTTTTTCATTAAGATTTAGGCGACCATGTGGTCGCTAATTCTCCAAATTAAATCGTATTTTTCCTTATGTCTAGTCTTTCGGTATATTTTTTTTCACTATATGTGATAATATATGACATACAATGTTATGCTTATATCGATGGCATTAACGTTATAATTTTGAGTAGAGTAAAAGGTATTTAACTACCACATGGAAGCTAATTAGCGACCACTTGGAAGCCAATTACCAAAGGTTATGCAACTAGCTACCATATGGACGCTAGTTTGCTACCATGTGGAAGCTAACTCCTCCAATTTAATCGTAAGATGGGGTATTTTTCATATGTGTTATGATCTCATGTTCGGCGATGACGGTTGAACACATGCAATGGCATGAACCACAAACACAAGATGATCGGGTGATGCGACACCCTTCAGTTAGTCTAGAATGGATACATTTGAATGCAATGTACTTGGATTTAGCTGCAGAATCGCGCAACGACAGACTGGATTTATCAACGGACGGTTTTCATCCTTTCGGATCTTCAGGGAAGCCAAACTCTTCATGGCCGGTGATTTGAACAACATACAGCCTCCTGCCGTCTATGTGTATTTGAGATGAGGTTATGTTTCTAGTAACGATCGTCCCACGACCCAAATGTCCTAAACAGAAATTGGGCATTTTCTTGCAACCATTGATATACGAGTTTTGTTTTTCGTAACAGCCTTATCACCATCTTCTAATATATATTTTTGTGGGAATTTTTTAATGAGCGCAAATTTTAATTTGTCGGTGTTTAGTCACCATTTAGACAATAATTGCATAGGTCGGTATTTTGTATACTATGCATTTGGCGACCAAATGGTCGCTAATTAGCTAGGCCAAATTTTTTTATTATGGAATTGGCGACCAAATGGTTTCTAAATCTACAAGTAAATTTTTTTATTAAGATTTAGGCGACCAAGTGGTCGCTAATTCCCCAAATTAAATCGTATTTTTTCTTACGTCTAGTCTTTTGGTATATTTTTTTCATTATATGTGATAATATATGACATACAAGGTTGTGCTTATATCGATGGCATTAACGTTATAATCTTGAGTAGATTAAAAGTTATTTAGCTACCACATGGAAGCTAATTGGCGACCACTTGGAAGCCAATTACCAAAGGTTATGTAATTAGATACCATATGGACGCTAGTTTGCTACCATGTGGAAGCTAACAACTCCAATTTAATCGTAAGATGGGGTATTTTTCATATGTGTTGTGATCTCATGTTCGGCGATGACGGTTGAACACATGCAATTGCATGAAACAAAAACACAAGAAGATCGGGATGCGACACCCTTCAGATAGTCTAGAGTGGATACATTTGAATGCAATGTACTTGGATTTAGCTGCAGAATCGCGCAACGTCAGACTGGATTTATCAACGCACGGTTTCAATCCTTTCGGATCTTCAGGGAAACCAAACTCTTCATGGCCGGTGATTTTAACAACATACATCCTCCCGCCGTCTATTTGTATTTGAGATGAGGTTATTTTTCGAGTAACGATCGTCCTAGGACCCAAATGCCCTAAACAAAAATTGGGCATTTTCTTGCAACCATTGATATACGAGTTTTGTTTTTCGCAACAGCCTTATCACCATCTTCTAAAATATATTTTGGTGGGAATTTTTTAATGAGCTTAAACTTTAATTTGTCGATGTTTAGTCACCATTTAGTCACTAATTGCATAGGTCGGTATTTTGTATACTATGCGTTTGGCGACCAAATGGTCGCTAATTAGCTAGGCCAAATTTTTTTATTGTAGAATTGGCGACCAAATGCTCGCTAAATCTACAAGTAATTTTTTTTTATTAAGATTTAGGCGACCAAGTGGTAGCTAATTCCCCAAATTAAATCGTATTTTTTCTTACGTCTAGTCTTTTGGTATATTTTTTTTCATTATATGTGATAATATATGACATACAAGGTTGTGCTTATATCGATGGCATTAACGTTATAATTTTGAGTAGAGTAAAAGGTATTTAGCTACCACATGGAAGCTAACTGGCGACCACTTGGAAGCCAATTACCAAAGGTTATGTAATTAGATACCATATGGACGCTAGTTTGCTACCATGTGGAAGCTAACTCCTCCAATTTAATCGTAAGATGGGGTATTTTTCATATGTGTTATGATCTCATGTTCGGCGATGACGGTTGAACACATGCAATTGCATGAAACAAAAACACAAGAAGATCGTGATGCGACACCCTTCAGATAGTCTAGAGTGGATACATTTGAATGCAATCTACTTGGATTTAGCTGCAGAATCGCGCAACGTCAGACTGGATTTATCAACGCACGGTTTCAATCCTTTCGGATCTTCAGGGAAACCAAACTCTTCATGGCCGGTGATTTTAACAACATACATCCTCCCGCCGTCTATTTGTATTTGAGATGAGGTTGTGTTTCGAGTAACGATCGTCCCAGGACCCAAATGCCATAAACAAAAATTGGGCATTATCTTGCAACCATTGATATACGAGTTTTGTTTTTCGCAACATCCTTATCACCATCTTCTAAAATATATTTTAGTGGGAATTTTTTAATGAGCTTAAACTTTAATTTGTCGGTGTTTAGTCACCATTTAGTCACTAATTGCATAGGTCGGTATTTTGTATAATATATATATGGCGACCAAATGGTCGCTAATTAGCTAGGCCAAATTTTTTTATTATGGAATTGGCGACCAAATGGTTTCTAAATCTACAAGTAAATTTTTTTATTAAGATTTAGGCGACCAAGTGGTCGCTAATTCCCCAAATTAAATCGTATTTTTTCTTACGTCTAATCTTTCGGTATATTTTTTTTCATTATGTGTGATAATATATGACATACAAGGTTGTGCTTATATTGATGGCATTAACGTTATAATTTTGAGTAGAGTAAAAGGTATTTAGCTACCACATGGAAGCTAATTGGCGACCACTTGGAAGCCAATTACCATAGGTTATGTAATTAGCTACCATATGTACGCTAGTTTGCTACCATGTGGAAGCTAACAACTCCAATTTAATCGTAAGATGGGGTATTTTTCATATGTGTTGTGATCTCATGTTCGGCGATGACGGTTGAACACATGCAATTGCATGAAACAAAAACACAAGAAGATCGGGATGCGACACCATTCAGATAGTCTAGAGTGGATACATTTGAATGCAAGGTACTTGGTTTTAGCTGCAGAATCGCGCAACGTCAGACTGGATTTATCAACGCACGGTTTCAATCCTTTCGGATCTTCAGGGAAACCAAACTCTTCATGGCCGGTGATTTTAACAACATACATCCTCCCGCCGTCTATTTGTATTTGAGATGAGGTTGTGTTTCGAGTAACGATCGTCCCAGGACCCAAATGCCCTAAACAAAAATTGGGCATTTTCTTGCAACCATTGATATACGAGTTTTGTTTTTCGCAACAGCCTTATCACCATCTTCTAAAATATATTTTGGTGGGAATTTTTTAATGAGCTTAAACTTTAATTTGTCGGTGTTTAGTCACCATTTAGTCACTAATTGCATAGGTCGGTATTTTGTATAATATATATATGGCGACCAAATGGTCGCTAATTAGCTAGGCCAAATTTTTTTATTATGGAATTGGCGACCAAATGGTTTCTAAATCTACAAGTAAATTTTTTTATTAAGATTTAGGCGACCAAGTGGTCGCTAATTCCCCAAATTAAATCGTATTTTTTCTTACGTCTAATCTTTCGGTATATTTTTTTTCATTATGTGTGATAATATATGACATACAAGGTTGTGCTTATATTGATGGCACTAACGTTATAATTTTGAGTAGAGTAAAAGGTATTTAGCTACCACATGGAAGCTAATTGGCGACCACTTGGAAGCCAATTACCATAGGTTATGTAATTAGCTACCATATGTACGCTAGTTTGCTACCATGTGGAAGCTAACAACTCCAATTTAATCGTAAGATGGGGTATTTTTCATATGTGTTGTGATCTCATGTTCGGCGATGACGGTTGAACACATGCAATTGCATGAAACAAAAACACAAGAAGATCGGGATGCGACACCCTTCAGATAGTCTAGAGTGGATACATTTGAATGCAAGGTACTTGGATTTAGCTGCAGAATCGCGCAACGTCAGACTGGATTTATCAACGCACGGTTTCAATCCTTTCGGATCTTCAGGGAAACCAAACTCTTCATGGCCGGTGATTTTAACAACATACATCCTCCCGCCGTCTATTTGTATTTGAGATGAGGTTGTGTTTCGAGTAACGATCGTCCCAGGACCCAAATGCCCTAAACAAAAATTGGGCATTTTCTTGCAACCATTGATATACGAGTTTTGTTTTTCGCAACAGCCTTATCACCATCTTCTAATATATATTTTTGTGGGAATTTTTTTATGAGCGCAAATTTTAATTTGTCGGTGTTTAGTCACCATTTAGTCACTAATTGCATAGGTCGGTATTTTGTATACTATGCATTTGGCAACCAAATGGTCGCTAATTAGCTAGGCCAAATTTTTTTATTATGGAATTGGCGACCAAATGGTTTCTAAATCTACAAGTAAATTTTTTTATTAAGATTTAGGCGACCAAGTGGTCGCTAATTCCCCAAATTAAATCGTATTTTTTCTTACGTCTAGTCTTTTGGTATATTTTTTTCATTATATGTGATAATATATGACATACAAGGTTGTGCTTATATCGATGGCATTAACGTTATAATCTTGAGTAGATTAAAATTTATTTAGCTACCACATGGAAGCTAATTGGCGACCACTTGGAAGCCAATTACCAAAGGTTATGTAATTAGATACCATATGGACGCTAGTTTGCTACCATGTGGAAGCTAACTCCTCCAATTTAATCGTAAGATGGGGTATTTTTCATATGTGTTGTGATCTCATGTTCGGCGATGACGGTTGAACACATGCAATTGCATGAAGCAAAAAAACAAGAAGATCGGGATGCGACACCCTTCAGATAGTCTAGAGTGGATACATTTGAATGCAAGGTGCTTGGATTTAGCTGCAGAATCGCGCAACGTCAGACTGGATTTATCAACGCACGGTTTCAATCCTTTCGGATCTTCAGGGAAACCAAACTCTTCATGGCCGGTGATTTTAACAACATACATCCTCCCGCCGTCTATTTGTATTTGAGATGAGGTTGTGTTTCGAGTAACGATCGTCCCAGGACCCAAATGCCCTAAACAAAAATTGGGCATTTTCTTGCAACCATTGAAATACGAGTTTTGTTTTTCGCAACAGCCTTATCACCATCTTCTAAAATATATTTTGGTGGGAATTTTTTAATGAGCTTAAACATTAATTTGTCGGTGTTTAGTCACCATTTAGTCACTAATTGCATAGGTCGGTATTTTGTATAATATATATATGGCGACCAAATGGTCGCTAATTAGCTAGGACAAATTTTTTTATTATGGAATTGGCGACCAAATTGTTTCTAAATCTACAAGTAAATTTTTTTATTAAGATTTAGGCGACCAAGTGGTCACTAATTCCCCAAATTAAATCGTATTTTTTCTTACGTCTAGTCTTTCGGTAAATTTTTTTTCATTATGTGTGATAATATATGACATACAAGGTTGTGCTTATATTGATGGCATTAACGTTATAATTTTGAGTAGAGTAAAAGGTATTTAGCTACCACATGGAAGCTAATTGGCGACCACTTGGAAGCCAATTACCATAGGTTATGTAATTAGCTACCATATGTACGCTAGTTTGCTACCATGTGGAAGCTAACTCCTCCAATTTAATCGTAAGATGGGGTATTTTTCATATGTGTTGTGATCTCATGTTCGGCGATGACGGTTGAACACATGCAATTGCATGAAACAAAAACACAAGAGGATCGGGATGCGACACCCTTCAGATAGTCTAGAGTGGATACATTTGAATGCAATGTACTTGGATTTAGCTGCAGAATCACGCAACGTCAGACTGGATTTATCAACGCACGGTTTCAATCCTTTCGGATCTTCAGGGAAACCAAACTCTTCATGGCCGGTGATTTTAACAACATACATCCTCCCGCCGTCTATTTGTATTTGAGATGAGGTTGTGTTTCGAGTAACGATCGTCCCAGGACCCAAATGCCCTAAACAAAATTGGGCATTTTCTTGCAACCATTGATATACGAGTTTTGTTTTTCGCAACAGCCTTATCACCATCTTCTAAAATATATTTTGGTGGGATTTTTTAATGAGCACAAACATTAGTTTGTCGGTATTTGGTCACCATTTACTCAATAATTGCATAGGTCGGTATTTTGTATACTATATATATGGCGACCAAATGGTCGCTAATTAGCTAGGCCAAATTTTTTTATTATGGAATTGGCGACCAAATGGTGTTTAAATCTACAAGTAAATTTTTTGATTAAGATTTAGGCGACCATGTGGTCGCTAATTCCCCAAATTAAATCGTATTTTTTCTTACGTCTAGTCTTTCGGTATATTTTTTTTCATTATATGTGATAATATATGACATACAAGGTTATGCTTATATCGATGGCATTAACGTTATAATTTTGAGTAGAGTAAAAGGTATTTAGCTACCACATGGAAGCTAATTGGCGACCACTTGGAAGCCAATTACCATAGGTTATGTAATTAGCTACCATATGTACGCTAGTTTGCTACCATGTGGAAGCTAACTCCTCCAATTTAATCGTAAGATGGGGTATTTTTCATATGTGTTGTGATCTCATGTTCGGCGATGACGGTTGAACACATGCAATTGCATGAAACAAAAACACAAGAAGATCGGGATGCGACACCCTTCAGATAGTCTAGAGTGGATACATTTGAATGCAATGTACTTGGATTTAGCTGCAGAATCACGCAACGTCAGACTGGATTTATCAACGCACGGTTTCAATCCTTTCGGATCTTCAGGGAAACCAAACTCTTCATGGCCGGTGATTTTAACAACATACATCCTCCCGCCGTCTATTTGTATTTGAGATGAGGTTGTGTTTCGAGTAACGATCGTCCCAGGACCCAAATGCCCTAAACAAAAATTGGGCATTTTCTTGCAACCATTGATATACGAGTTTTGTTTTTCGCAACAGCCTTATCACCATCTTATAAAATATATTTTGGTGGGAATTTTTTAATGAGCTTAAACTTTAATTTGTCGGTGTTTAGTCACCATTTAGTCACTAATTGCATAGGTCGGTATTTTGTATAATATATATATGGCGACCAAATGGTCGCTAATTAGCTAGGCCAAATTTTTTTATTATGGAATTGGCGACCAAATGGTCTCTAAATCTACAAGTAAATTTTTTTATTAAGATTTAGGCGACCAAGTGGTCGCTAATTCCCCAAATTAAATCGTATTTTTTCTTACGTCTAGTCTTTCGGTATATTTTTTTTCATTATATGTGATAATATATGACATACAAGGTTGTGCTTATATTGATGGCATTAACGTTATAATTTTGAGTAGAGTAAAAGGTATTTAGCTACCACATGGAAGCTAATTGGCGACCACTTGGAAGCCAATTACCATAGGTTATGTAATTAGCTACCATATGTACGCTAGTTTGCTACCATGTGGAAGCTACCTCCTCCAATTTAATCGTAAGATGGGGTATTTTTCATATGTGTTATGATCTCATGTACAGTGATAACGGTTGAACACATGTAATGGCATGAACCACAAACACAATAAGATCGGGTGATGCGACACCCTACAGTTAGTCTAGAATGGATACATTTGAATGCAATGTACTTGGATTTAGCTGCAGAATCGAACAACATCAGACTGGATTTATCAACGGACGGTTTTAATCCTTTCGGATCTTCAGGGAAACCAAACTCTTCATTGCCGGTGATTTTAACAACTTACAGCCTCCCGCCGTCTATGTGTATTTGAGATGAGGTTATGTTTCTAGTAAGGATCGTCCCAGGACCCAAATGTCCTAAACAGAATTTGGGCATTTTCTTGCAACCATTGATATACGAGTTTTGTTTTTCGCAACAGCCTTATCACCATCTTCTAAAATATATTTTGGTGGGAATTTTTTAATGAGCGCAAATTTTAATTTGTCGGTGTTTAGTCACCATTTAGTCACTAATTGCATAGGTCGGTATTTTGTATACTATGCATTTGGTGACCAAATGGTCGCTAATTAGCTAGGCCAAATTTTTTTATTATGGAATTGGCGACCAAATGGTCTCTAAATCTACAAGTAAATTTTTTCATTAAGATTTAGGCGACCATGTGGTCGCTAATTCTCCAAATTAAATCGTATTTTTCCTTATGTCTAGTCTTTCGGTATATTTTTTTTCACTATATGTGATAATATATGACATACAAGGTTATGCTTATATCGATGGCATTAACGTTATAATTTTGAGTAGAGTAAAAGGTATTTAACTACCACATGGAAGCTAATTAGCGACCACTTGGAAGCCAATTACCAAAGGTTATGCAACTAGCTACCATATGGACGCTAGTTTGCTACCATGTGGAAGCTAACTCCTCCAATTTAATCGTAAGATGGGGTATTTTTCATATGTGTTATGATCTCATGTTCGGCGATGACGGTTGAACACATGCAATGGCATGAACCACAAACACAAGATGATCGGGTGATGCGACACCCTTCAGTTAGTCTAGAATGGATACATTTGAATGCAATGTACTTGGATTTAGCTGCAGAATCGCGCAACGACAGACTGGATTTATCAACGGACGGTTTTCATCCTTTCGGATCTTCAGGGAAGCCAAACTCTTCATGGCCGGTGATTTGAACAACATACAGCCTCCTGCCGTCTATGTGTATTTGAGATGAGGTTATGTTTCTAGTAACGATCGTCCCACGACCCAAATGTCCTAAACAGAAATTGGGCATTTTCTTGCAACCATTGATATACGAGTTTTGTTTTTCGCAACAGCCTTATCACCATCTTCTAATATATATTTTTGTGGGAATTTTTTAATGAGCGCAAATTTTAATTTGTCGGTGTTTAGTCACCATTTAGTCACTAATTGCATAGGTCGGTATTTTGTATACTATGCATTTGGCGACCAAATGGTCGCTAATTAGCTAGGCCAAATTTTTTTATTATGGAATTGGCGACCAAATGGTTTCTAAATCTACAAGTAAATTTTTTTATTAAGATTTAGGCGACCAAGTGGTCGCTAATTCCCCAAATTAAATCGTATTTTTTCTTACGTCTAGTCTTTTGGTATATTTTTTTCATTATATGTGATAATATATGACATACAAGGTTGTGCTTATATCGATGGCATTAACGTTATAATCTTGAGTAGATTAAAAGTTATTTAGCTACCACATGGAAGCTAATTGGCGACCACTTGGAAGCCAATTACCAAAGGTTATGTAATTAGATACCATATGGACGTTAGTTTGCTACCATGTGGAAGCTAACTCCTCCAATTTAATCGTAAGATGGGGTATTTTTCATATGTGTTGTGATCTCATGTTCGGCGATGACGGTTGAACACATGCAATTGCATGAAACAAAAACACAAGAAGATCGGGATGCGACACCCTTTAGATAGTCTAGAGTGGATACATTTGAATGCAAGGTACTTGGATTTAGCTGCAGAATCGCGCAACGTCAGACTGGATTTATCAACGCACGGTTTCAATCCTTTCGGATCTTCAGGGAAACCAAACTCTTCATGGCCGGTGATTTTAACAACATACATCCTCCCGCCGTCTATTTGTATTTGAGATGAGGTTGTGTTTCGAGTAACGATCGTCCCAGGACCCAAATGCCCTAAACAAAATTGGGCATTTTCTTGCAACCATTGATATACGAGTTTTGTTTTTCGCAACAGCCTTATCACCATCTTCTAAAATATATTTTGGTGGGAATTTTTTAATGAGCTTAAACTTTAATTTGTCGGTGTTTAGTCACCATTTAGTCACTAATTGCATAGGTCGGTATTTTGTATAATATATATATGGCGACCAAATGGTCGCTAATTAGCTAGGCCAAATTTTTTTATTATGGAATTGGCGACCAAATGGTTTCTAAATCTACAAGTAAATTTTTTTATTAAGATTTAGGCGACCAAGTGGTCGCTAATTCCCAAATTAAATCGTATTTTTTCTTACGTCTAGTCTTTCGGTATATTTTTTTTCATTATATGTGATAATATATGACATACAAGGTTGTGCTTATATTGATGGCATTAACGTTATAATTTTGAGTAGAGTAAAAGGTATTTAGCTACCACATGGAAGCTAATTGGCGACCACTTGGAAGCCAATTACCATAGGTTATGTAATTAGCTACCATATGTACGCTAGTTTGCTACCATGTGGAAGCTACCTCCTCCAATTTAATCGTAAGATGGGGTATTTTTCATATGTGTTATGATCTCATGTACAGTGATAACGGTTGAACACATGTAATGGCATGAACCACAAACACAATAAGATCGGGTGATGCGACACCCTTCAGTTAGTCTAGAATGGATACATTTGAATGCAATGTACTTGGATTTAGCTGCAGAATCGAACAACATCAGACTGGATTTATCAACGGACGGTTTTAATCCTTTCGGATCTTCAGGGAAACCAAACTCTTCATTGCCGGTGATTTTAACAACTTACAGCCTCCCGCCGTCTATATGTATTTGAGATGAGGTTATGTTTCTAGTAAGGATCGTCCCAGGACCCAAATGTCCTAAACAGAATTTGGGCATTTTCTTGCAACCATTGATATACGAGTTTTGTTTTTCGCAACAGCCTTATCACCATCTTCTAAAATATATTTTGGTGGGAATTTTTTAATGAGCGCAAATTTTAATTTGTCGGTGTTTAGTCACCATTTAGTCACTAATTGCATAGGTCGGTATTTTGTATACTATGCATTTGGTGACCAAATGGTCGCTAATTAGCTAGGCCAAATTTTTTTATTATGGAATTGGCGACCAAATGGTCTCTAAATCTACAAGTAAATTTTTTCATTAAGATTTAGGCGACCATGTGGTCGCTAATTCTCCAAATTAAATCGTATTTTTCCTTATGTCTAGTCTTTCGGTATATTTTTTTTCACTATATGTGATAATATATGACATACAAGGTTATGCTTATATCGATGGCATTAACGTTATAATTTTGAGTAGAGTAAAAGGTATTTAACTACCACATGGAAGCTAATTAGCGACCACTTGGAAGCCAATTACCAAAGGTTATGCAACTAGCTACCATATGGACGCTAGTTTGCTACCATGTGGAAGCTAACTCCTCCAATTTAATCGTAAGATGGGGTATTTTTCATATGTGTTATGATCTCATGTTCGGCGATGACGGTTGAACACATGCAATGGCATGAACCACAAACACAAGATGATCGGGTGATGCGACACCCTTCAGTTAGTCTAGAATGGATACATTTGAATGCAATGTACTTGGATTTAGCTGCAGAATCGCGCAACGACAGACTGGATTTATCAACGGACGGTTTTCATCCTTTCGGATCTTCAGGGAAGCCAAACTCTTCATGGCCGGTGATTTGAACAACATACAGCCTCCTGCCGTCTATGTGTATTTGAGATGAGGTTATGTTTCTAGTAACGATCGTCCCACGACCCAAATGTCCTAAACAGAAATTGGGCATTTTCTTGCAACCATTGATATACGAGTTTTGTTTTTCGCAACAGCCTTATCACCATCTTCTAATATATATTTTTGTGGGAATTTTTTAATGAGCGCAAATTTTAATTTGTCGGTGTTTAGTCACCATTTAGTCAATAATTGCATAGGTCGGTATTTTGTATACTATGCATTTGGCGACCAAATGGTCGCTAATTAGCTAGGCCAAATTTTTTTATTATGGAATTGGCGACCAAATGGTTTCTAAATCTACAAGTAAATTTTTTTATTAAGATTTAGGCGACCAAGTGGTCGCTAATTCCCCAAATTAAATCGTATTTTTTCTTACGTCTAGTCTTTTGGTATATTTTTTTCATTATATGTGATAATATATGACATACAAGGTTGTGCTTATATCGATGGCATTAACGTTATAATCTTGAGTAGATTAAAAGTTATTTAGCTACCACATGGAAGCTAATTGGCGACCACTTGGAAGCCAATTACCAAAGGTTATGTAATTAGATACCATATGGACGCTAGTTTGCTACCATGTGGAAGCTAACAACTCCAATTTAATCGTAAGATGGGGTATTTTTCATATGTGTTGTGATCTCATGTTCGGCGATGACGGTTGAACACATGCAATTGCATGAAACAAAAACACAAGAAGATCGGGATGCGACACCCTTCAGATAGTCTAGAGTGGATACATTTGAATGCAATGTACTTGGATTTAGCTGCAGAATCGCGCAACGTCAGACTGGATTTATCAACGCACGGTTTCAATCCTTTCGGATCTTCAGGGAAACCAAACTCTTCATGGCCGGTGATTTTAACAACATACATCCTCCCGCCGTCTATTTGTATTTGAGATGAGGTTATTTTTCGAGTAACGATCGTCCCAGGACCCAAATGCCCTAAACAAAAATTGGGCATTTTCTTGCAACCATTGATATACGAGTTTTGTTTTTCGCAACAGCCTTATCACCATCTTCTAAAATATATTTTGGTGGGAATTTTTTAATGAGCTTAAACTTTAATTTGTCGATGTTTAGTCACCATTTAGTCACTAATTGCATAGGTCGGTATTTTGTATACTATGCGTTTGGCGACCAAATGGTCGCTAATTAGCTAGGCCAAATTTTTTTATTGTAGAATTGGCGACCAAATGCTCGCTAAATCTACAAGTAATTTTTTTTTTATTAAGATTTAGGCGACCAAGTGGTAGCTAATTCCCCAAATTAAATCGTATTTTTTCTTACGTCTAGTCTTTTGGTATATTTTTTTTCATTATATGTGATAATATATGACATACAAGGTTGTACTTATATCGATGGCATTAACGTTATAATTTTGAGTAGAGTAAAAGGTATTTAGCTACCACATGGAAGCTAACTGGCGACCACTTGGAAGCCAATTACCAAAGGTTATGTAATTAGATACCATATGGACGCTAGTTTGCTACCATGTGGAAGCTAACTCCTCCAATTTAATCGTAAGATGGGGTATTTTTCATATGTGTTATGATCTCATGTTCGGCGATGACGGTTGAACACATGCAATTGCATGAAATAAAAACACAAGACGATCGTGATGCGACACCCTTCAGATAGTCTAGAGTGGATACATTTGAATGCAATCTACTTGGATTTAGCTGCAGAATCGCGCAACGTCAGACTGGATTTATCAACGCACGGTTTCAATCCTTTCGGATCTTCAGGGAAACCAAACTCTTCATGGCCGGTGATTTTAACAACATACATCCTCCACCGTCTATTTGTATTTGAGATGAGGTTGTGTTTCGAGTAACGATCGTCCCAGGACCCAAATGCCCTAAACAAAAATTGGGCATTATCTTGCAACCATTGATATACGAGTTTTGTTTTTCGCAACAGCCTTATCACCATCTTCTAAAATATATTTTGGTGGGAATTTTTTAATGAGCTTAAACTTTAATTTGTCGGTGTTTAGTCACCATTTAGTCACTAATTGCATAGGTCGGTATTTTGTATAATATATATGGCGACCAAATGGTCGCTAATTAGCTAGGCCAAATTTTTTTATTATGGAATTGGCGACCAAATGGTTTCTAAATCTACAAGTAAATTTTTTTATTAAGATTTAGGCGACCAAGTGGTCGCTAATTCCCCAAATAATATCGTATTTTTTCTTACGTCTAATCTTTCGGTATATTTTTTTTCATTATGTGTGATAATATATGACATACAAGGTTGTGCTTATATTGATGGCATTAACGTTATAATTTTGAGTAGAGTAAAAGGTATTTAGCTACCACATGGAAGCTAATTGGCGACCACTTGGAAGCCAATTACCATAGGTTATGTAATTAGCTACCATATGTACGCTAGTTTGCTACCATGTGGAAGCTAACTCCTCCAATTTAATCGTAAGATGGGGTATTTTTCATATGTGTTGTGATCTCATGTTCGGCGATGACGGTTGAACACATGCAATTGCATGAAACAAAAACACAAGAAGATCGGGATGCGACACCCTTCAGATAGTCTAGAGTGGATACATTTGAATGCAATGTACATGGATTTAGCTGCAGAATCGCGCAACGTCAGACTGGATTTATCAACGCACGGTTTCAATCCTTTCGGATCTTCAGGGAAACCAAACTCTTCATGGCCGGTGATTTTAACAACATACATCCTCCCGCCGTCTATTTGTATTTGAGATGAGGTTATGTTTCGAGTAACGATCGTCCCAGGACCCAAATGCCCTAAACAAAAATTGGGCATTTTCTTGCAACCATTGATATACGAGTTTTGTTTTTCGCAACAGCCTTATCACCATCTTCTAAAATATATTTTGGTGGGAATTTTTTAATGAGCTTAAACTTTAATTTGTCGGTGTTTAGTCACCATTTAGTCACTAATTGCATAGGTCGGTATTTTGTATAATATATATATGGCGACCAAATGGTCGCTAATTAGCTAAGCTAAATTTTTTTATTATGGAATTGGCAACCAAATGGTCTCTAAATCTACAAGTAAATTTTTTTGTTAAGATTTAGGCGACCAAGTGGTCGCTAATTCCCCAAATTAAATCGTATTTTTTCTTACGTCTAGTCTTTCGGTATATTTTTTTTCATTATATGTGATAATATATGACATACAAGGTTGTGCTTATATTGATGGCATTAACGTTATAATTTTGAGTAGAGTAAAAGGTATTTAGCTACCACATGGAAGCTAATTGGCGACCACTTGGAAGCCAATTACCATAGGTTATGTAATTAGCTACCATATGTACGCTAGTTTGCTACCATGTGGAAGCTACCTCCTCCAATTTAATCGTAAGATGGGGTATTTTTCATATGTGTTATGATCTCATGTACAGTGATAACGGTTGAACACATGTAATGGCATGAACCACAAACACAATAAGATCGGGTGATGCGACACCCTACAGTTAGTCTAGAATGGATACATTTGAATGCAATGTACTTGGATTTAGCTGCAGAATCGAACAACATCAGACTGGATTTATCAACGGACGGTTTTAATCCTTTCGGATCTTCAGGGAAACCAAACTCTTCATTGCCGGTGATTTTAACAACTTACAGCCTCCCACCGTCTATGTGTATTTGAGATGAGGTTATGTTTCTAGTAAGGATCGTCCCAGGACCCAAATGTCCTAAACAGAATTTGGGCATTTTCTTGCAACCATTGATATACGAGTTTTGTTTTTCGCAACAGCCTTATCACCATCTTCTAAAATATATTTTGGTGGGAATTTTTTAATGAGCGCAAATTTTAATTTGTCGGTGTTTAGTCACCATTTAGTCACTAATTGCATAGGTCGGTATTTTGTATACTATGCATTTGGTGACCAAATGGTCGCTAATTAGCTAGGCCAAATTTTTTTATTATGGAATTGGCGACCAAATGGTCTCTAAATCTACAAGTAAATTTTTTCATTAAGATTTAGGCGACCATGTGGTCGCTAATTCTCCAAATTAAATCGTATTTTTCCTTATGTCTAGTCTTTCGGTATATTTTTTTCACTATATGTGATAATATATGACATACAAGGTTATGCTTATATCGATGGCATTAACGTTATAATTTTGAGTAGAGTAAAAGGTATTTAACTACCACATGGAAGCTAATTAGCGACCACTTGGAAGCCAATTACCAAAGGTTATGCAACTAGCTACCATATGGACGCTAGTTTGCTACCATGTGGAAGCTAACTCCTCCAATTTAATCGTAAGATGGGGTATTTTTCATATGTGTTATGATCTCATGTTAGGCGATGACGGTTGAACACATGCAATGGCATGAACCACAAACACAAGATGATCGGGTGATGCGACACCCTTCAGTTAGTCTAGAATGGATACATTTGAATGCAATGTACTTGGATTTAGCTGCAGAATCGCGCAACGACAGACTGGATTTATCAACGGACGGTTTTCATCCTTTCGGATCTTCAGGGAAGCCAAACTCTTCATGGCCGGTGATTTGAACAACATACAGCCTCCTGCCGTCTATGTGTATTTGAGATGAGGTTATGTTTCTAGTAACGATCGTCCCACGACCCAAATGTCCTAAACAGAAATTGGGCATTTTCTTGCAACCATTGATATACGAGTTTTGTTTTTTGCAACAGCCTTATCACCATCTTCTAATATATATTTTTGTGGGAATTTTTTAATGAGCGCAAATTTTAATTTGTCGGTGTTTAGTCACCATTTAGTCAATAATTGCATAGGTCGGTATTTTGTATACTATGCATTTGGCGACCAAATGGTCGCTAATTAGCTAGGCCAAATTTTTTTATTATGGAATTGGCGACCAAATGGTTTCTAAATCTACAAGTAAATTTTTTTATTAAGATTTAGGCGACCAAGTGGTCGCTAATTCCCCAAATTAAATCGTATTTTTTCTTACGTCTAGTCTTTTGGTATATTTTTTTCATTATATGTGATAATATATGACATACAAGGTTGTGCTTATATCGATGGCATTAACGTTATAATCTTGAGTAGATTAAAAGTTATTTAGCTACCACATGGAAGCTAATTGGCGACCACTTGGAAGCCAATTACCAAAGGTTATGTAATTAGATACCATATGGACGCTAGTTTGCTACCATGTGGAAGCTAACAACTCCAATTTAATCGTAAGATGGGGTATTTTTCATATGTGTTGTGATCTCATGTTCGGCGATGACGGTTGAACACATGCAATTGCATGAAACAAAAACACAAGAAGATCGGGATGCGACACCCTTCAGATAGTCTAGAGTGGATACATTTGAATGCAATGTACTTGGATTTAGCTGCAGAATCGCGCAACGTCAGACTGGATTTATCAACGCACGGTTTCAATCCTTTCGGATCTTCAGGGAAACCAAACTCTTCATGGCCGGTGATTTTAACAACATACATCCTCCCGCCGTCTATTTGTATTTGAGATGAGGTTATGTTTCGAGTAACGATCGTCCCAGGACCCAAATGCCCTAAACAAAAATTGGGCATTTTCTTGCAACCATTGATATACGAGTTTTGTTTTTCGCAACAGCCTTATCACCATCTTCTAAAATATATTTTGGTGGGAATTTTTTAATGAGCTTAAACTTTAATTTGTCGATGTTTAGTCACCATTTAGTCACTAATTGCATAGGTCGGTATTTTGTATACTATGCGTTTGGCGACCAAATGGTCGCTAATTAGCTAGGCCAAATTTTTTTATTGTGGAATTGGCGACCAAATGCTCGCTAAATCTACAAGTAATTTTTTTTTTATTAAGATTTAGGCGACCAAGTGGTAGCTAATACCCCAAATTAAATCGTATTTTTTCTTACGTCTAGTCTTTTGGTATATTTTTTTTCATTATATGTGATAATATATGACATATAAGGTTGTGCTTATATCGATGGCATTAACGTTATAATTTTGAGTAGAGTAAAAGGTATTTAGCTACCACATGGAAGCTAACTGGCGACCACTTGGAAGCCAATTACCAAAGGTTATGTAATTAGATACCATATGGACGCTAGTTTGCTACCATGTGGAAGCTAACTCCTCCAATTTAATCGTAAGATGGGGTATTTTTCATATGTGTTATGATCTCATGTTCGGCGATGACAGTTGAACACATGCAATTGCATGAAACAAAAACACAAGAAGATCGTGATGCGACACCCTTCAGATAGTCTAGAGTGGATACATTTGAATGTAATCTACTTGGATTTAGCTACAGAATCGCGCAACGTCAGACTGGATTTATCAACGCACGGTTTCAATCCTTTCGGATCTTCAGGGAAACCAAACTCTTCATGGCCGGTGATTTTAACAACATACATCCTCCCGCCGTCTATTTGTATTTGAGATGAGGTTGTGTTTCGAGTAACGATCGTCCCAGGACCCAAATGCCCTAAACAAAAATTGGGCATTATCTTGCAACCATTGATATACGAGTTTTGTTTTTCGCAACAGCCTTATCACCATCTTCTAAAATATATTTTGGTGGGAATTTTTTAATGAGCTTAAACTTTAATTTGTCGGTGTTTAGTCACCATTTAGTCACTAATTGCATAGGTCGGTATTTTGTATAATATATATATGGCGACCAAATGGTCGCTAATTAGCTAGGCCAAATTTTTTTATTATTGAATTGGCGACCAAATGGTTTCTAAATCTACAAGTAAATTTTTTTATTAAGATTTAGGCGACCAAGTGGTCGCTAATTCCCCAAATTAAATCGTATTTTTTCTTACGTCTAATCTTTCGGTATATTTTTTTTCATTATGTGTGATAATATATGACATACAAGGTTGTGCTTATATTGATGGCATTAACGTTATAATTTTGAGTAGAGTAAAAGGTATTTAGCTACCACATGGAAGCTAATTGGCGACCACTTGGAAGCCAATTACCATAGGTTAGGTAATTAGCTACCATATGTACGCTAGTTTGCTACCATGTGGAAGCTAACTCCTCCAATTTAATCGTAAGATGGGGTATTTTTCATATGTGTTGTGATCTCATGTTCGGCGATGACGGTTGAACACATGCAATTGCATGAAACAAAAACACAAGAAGATCGGGATGCGACACCCTTCAGATAGTCTAGAGTGGATACATTTGAATGCAATGTACATGGATTTAGCTGCAGAATCGCGCAACGTCAGACTGGATTTATCAACGCACGGTTTCAATCCTTTCGGATCTTCAGGGAAACCAAACTCTTCATGGCCGGTGATTTTAACAACATACATCCTCCCGCCGTCTATTTGTATTTGAGATGAGGTTGTGTTTCGAGTAACGATCGTCCCAGGACCCAAATGCCCTAAACAAAAATTGGGCATTATCTTGCAACCATTGATATACGAGTTTTGTTTTTCGCAACAGCCTTATCACCATCTTCTAAAATATATTTTGGTGGGAATTTTTTAATGAGCGCAAATTTTAATTTGTCGGTGTTTAGTCACCATTTAGTCACTAATTGCATAGGTCGGTATTTTGTATACTATGCATTTGGTGACCAAATGGTCGCTAATTAGCTAGGCCAAATTTTTTTATTATGGAATTGGCGACCAAATGGTCTCTAAATCTACAAGTAAATTTTTTCATTAAGATTTAGGCGACCATGTGGTCGCTAATTCTCCAAATTAAATCGTATTTTTCCTTATGTCTAGTCTTTCGGTATATTTTTTTCACTATATGTGATAATATATGACATACAAGGTTATGCTTATATCGATGGCATTAACGTTATAATTTTGAGTAGAGTAAAAGGTATTTAACTACCACATGGAAGCTAATTAGCGACCACTTGGAAGCCAATTACCAAAGGTTATGCAACTAGCTACCATATGGACGCTAGTTTGCTACCATGTGGAAGCTAACTCCTCCAATTTAATCGTAAGATGGGGTATTTTTCATATGTGTTATGATCTCATGTTAGGCGATGACGGTTGAACACATGCAATGGCATGAACCACAAACACAAGATGATCGGGTGATGCGACACCCTTCAGTTAGTCTAGAATGGATACATTTGAATGCAATGTACTTGGATTTAGCTGCAGAATCGCGCAACGACAGACTGGATTTATCAACGGACGGTTTTCATCCTTTCGGATCTTCAGGGAAGCCAAACTCTTCATGGCCGGTGATTTGAACAACATACAGCCTCCTGCCGTCTATGTGTATTTGAGATGAGGTTATGTTTCTAGTAACGATCGTCCCACGACCCAAATGTCCTAAACAGAAATTGGGCATTTTCTTGCAACCATTGATATACGAGTTTTGTTTTTTGCAACAGCCTTATCACCATCTTCTAATATATATTTTTGTGGGAATTTTTTAATGAGCGCAAATTTTAATTTGTCGGTGTTTAGTCACCATTTAGTCAATAATTGCATAGGTCGGTATTTTGTATACTATGCATTTGGCGACCAAATGGTCGCTAATTAGCTAGGCCAAATTTTTTTATTATGGAATTGGCGACCAAATGGTTTCTAAATCTACAAGTAAATTTTTTTATTAAGATTTAGGCGACCAAGTGGTCGCTAATTCCCCAAATTAAATCGTATTTTTTCTTACGTCTAGTCTTTTGGTATATTTTTTTCATTATATGTGATAATATATGACATACAAGGTTGTGCTTATATCGATGGCATTAACGTTATAATCTTGAGTAGATTAAAAGTTATTTAGCTACCACATGGAAGCTAATTGGCGACCACTTGGAAGCCAATTACCAAAGGTTATGTAATTAGATACCATATGGACGCTAGTTTGCTACCATGTGGAAGCTAACAACTCCAATTTAATCGTAAGATGGGGTATTTTTCATATGTGTTGTGATCTCATGTTCGGCGATGACGGTTGAACACATGCAATTGCATGAAACAAAAACACAAGAAGATCGGGATGCGACACCCTTCAGATAGTCTAGAGTGGATACATTTGAATGCAATGTACTTGGATTTAGCTGCAGAATCGCGCAACGTCAGACTGGATTTATCAACGCACGGTTTCAATCCTTTCGGATCTTCAGGGAAACCAAACTCTTCATGGCCGGTGATTTTAACAACATACATCCTCCCGCCGTCTATTTGTATTTGAGATGAGGTTATGTTTCGAGTAACGATCGTCCCAGGACCCAAATGCCCTAAACAAAAATTGGGCATTTTCTTGCAACCATTGATATACGAGTTTTGTTTTTCGCAACAGCCTTATCACCATCTTCTAAAATATATTTTGGTGGGAATTTTTTAATGAGCTTAAACTTTAATTTGTCGATGTTTAGTCACCATTTAGTCACTAATTGCATAGGTCGGTATTTTGTATACTATGCGTTTGGCGACCAAATGGTCGCTAATTAGCTAGGCCAAATTTTTTTATTGTGGAATTGGCGACCAAATGCTCGCTAAATCTACAAGTAATTTTTTTTTTATTAAGATTTAGGCGACCAAGTGGTAGCTAATACCCCAAATTAAATCGTATTTTTTCTTACGTCTAGTCTTTTGGTATATTTTTTTTCATTATATGTGATAATATATGACATACAAGGTTGTGCTTATATCGATGGCATTAACGTTATAATTTTGAGTAGAGTAAAAGGTATTTAGCTACCACATGGAAGCTAACTGGCGACCACTTGGAAGCCAATTACCAAAGGTTATGTAATTAGATACCATATGGACGCTAGTTTGCTACCATGTGGAAGCTAACTCCTCCAATTTAATCGTAAGATGGGGTATTTTTCATATGTGTTATGATCTCATGTTCGGCGATGACAGTTGAACACATGCAATTGCATGAAACAAAAACACAAGAAGATCGTGATGCGACACCCTTCAGATAGTCTAGAGTGGATACATTTGAATGCAATGTACATGGATTTAGCTGCAGAATCGCGCAACGTCAGACTGGATTTATCAACGCACGGTTTCAATCCTTTCGGATCTTCAGGGAAACCAAACTCTTCATGGCCGGTGATTTTAACAACATACATCCTCCCGCCGTCTATTTGTATTTGAGATGAGGTTGTGTTTCGAGTAACGATCGTCCCAGGACCCAAATGCCCTAAACAAAAATTGGGCATTATCTTGCAACCATTGATATACGAGTTTTGTTTTTCGCAACAGCCTTATCACCATCTTCTAAAATATATTTTGGTGGGAATTTTTTAATGAGCTTAAACTTTAATTTGTCGGTGTTTAGTCACCATTTAGTCACTAATTGCATAGGTCGGTATTTTGTATAATATATATATGGCGACCAAATGGTCGCTAATTAGCTAGGCCAAATTTTTTTATTATTGAATTGGCGACCAAATGGTTTCTAAATCTACAAGTAAATTTTTTTATTAAGATTTAGGCGACCAAGTGGTCGCTAATTCCCCAAATTAAATCGTATTTTTTCTTACGTCTAATCTTTCGGTATATTTTTTTTCATTATGTGTGATAATATATGACATACAAGGTTGTGCTTATATTGATGGCATTAACGTTATAATTTTGAGTAGAGTAAAAGGTATTTAGCTACCACATGGAAGCTAATTGGCGACCACTTGGAAGCCAATTACCATAGGTTAGGTAATTAGCTACCATATGTACGCTAGTTTGCTACCATGTGGAAGCTAACTCCTCCAATTTAATCGTAAGATGGGGTATTTTTCATATGTGTTGTGATCTCATGTTCGGCGATGACGGTTGAACACATGCAATTGCATGAAACAAAAACACAAGAAGATCGGGATGCGACACCCTTCAGATAGTCTAGAGTGGATACATTTGAATGCAATGTACATGGATTTAGCTGCAGAATCGCGCAACGTCAGACTGGATTTATCAACGCACGGTTTCAATCCTTTCGGATCTTCAGGGAAACCAAACTCTTCATGGCCGGTGATTTTAACAACATACATCCTCCCGCCGTCTATTTGTATTTGAGATGAGGTTGTGTTTCGAGTAACGATCGTCCCAGGACCCAAATGCCCTAAACAAAAATTGGGCATTATCTTGCAACCATTGATATACGAGTTTTGTTTTTCGCAACAGCCTTATCACCATCTTCTAAAATATATTTTGGTGGGAATTTTTTAATGAGCTTAAACTTTAATTTGTCGGTGTTTAGTCACCATTTAGTCACTAATTGCATAGGTCGGTATTTTGTATAATATATATATGGCGACCAAATGGTCGCTAATTAGCTAGGCCAAATTTTTTTATTATTGAATTGGCGACCAAATGGTTTCTAAATCTACAAGTAAATTTTTTTATTAAGATTTAGGCGACCAAGTGGTCGCTAATTCCCCAAATTAAATCGTATTTTTTCTTACGTCTAATCTTTCGGTATATTTTTTTTCATTATGTGTGATAATATATGACATACAAGGTTGTGCTTATATTGATGGCATTAACGTTATAATTTTGAGTAGAGTAAAAGGTATTTAGCTACCACATGGAAGCTAATTGGCGACCACTTGGAAGCCAATTACCATAGGTTAGGTAATTAGCTACCATATGTACGCTAGTTTGCTACCATGTGGAAGCTAACTCCTCCAATTTAATCGTAAGATGGGGTATTTTTCATATGTGTTGTGATCTCATGTTCGGCGATGACGGTTGAACACATGCAATTGCATGAAACAAAAACACAAGAAGATCGGGATGCGACACCCTTCAGATAGTCTAGAGTGGATACATTTGAATGCAATGTACATGGATTTAGCTGCAGAATCGCGCAACGTCAGACTGGATTTATCAACGCACGGTTTCAATCCTTTCGGATCTTCAGGGAAACCAAACTCTTCATGGCCGGTGATTTTAACAACATACATCCTCCCGCCGTCTATTTGTATTTGAGATGAGGTTGTGTTTCGAGTAACGATCGTCCCAGGACCCAAATGCCCTAAACAAAAATTGGGCATTATCTTGCAACCATTGATATACGAGTTTTGTTTTTCGCAACAGCCTTATCACCATCTTCTAAAATATATTTTGGTGGGAATTTTTTAATGAGCTTAAACTTTAATTTGTCGGTGTTTAGTCACCATTTAGTCACTAATTGCATAGGTCGGTATTTTGTATAATATATATATGGCGACCAAATGGTCGCTAATTAGCTAGGCCAAATTTTTTTATTATTGAATTGGCGACCAAATGGTTTCTAAATCTACAAGTAAATTTTTTTATTAAGATTTAGGCGACCAAGTGGTCGCTAATTCCCCAAATTAAATCGTATTTTTTCTTACGTCTAATCTTTCGGTATATTTTTTTTCATTATGTGTGATAATATATGACATACAAGGTTGTGCTTATATTGATGGCATTAACGTTATAATTTTGAGTAGAGTAAAAGGTATTTAGCTACCACATGGAAGCTAATTGGCGACCACTTGGAAGCCAATTACCATAGGTTAGGTAATTAGCTACCATATGTACGCTAGTTTGCTACCATGTGGAAGCTAACTCCTCCAATTTAATCGTAAGATGGGGTATTTTTCATATGTGTTGTGATCTCATGTTCGGCGATGACGGTTGAACACATGCAATTGCATGAAACAAAAACACAAGAAGATCGGGATGCGACACCCTTCAGATAGTCTAGAGTGGATACATTTGAATGCAATGTACATGGATTTAGCTGCAGAATCGCGCAACGTCAGACTGGATTTATCAACGCACGGTTTCAATCCTTTCGGATCTTCAGGGAAACCAAACTCTTCATGGCCGGTGATTTTAACAACATACATCCTCCCGCCGTCTATTTGTATTTGAGATGAGGTTATGTTTCGAGTAACGATCGTCCCAGGACCCAAATGCCCTAAACAAAAATTGGGCATTTTCTTGCAACCATTGATATACGAGTTTTGTTTTTCGCAACAGCCTTATCACCATCTTCTAAAATATATTTTGGTGGGAATTTTTTAATGAGCTTAAACTTTAATTTGTCGGTGTTTAGTCACCATTTAGTCACTAATTGCATAGGTCGGTATTTTGTATAATATATATATGGCGACCAAATGGTCGCTAATTAGCTAAGCTAAATTTTTTTGTTATGGAATTGGCAACCAAATGGTCTCTAAATCTACAAGTAAATTTTTTTGTTAAGATTTAGGCGACCAAGTGGTCGCTAATTCCCCAAATTAAATCGTATTTTTTCTTACGTCTAGTCTTTCGGTATATTTTTTTTCATTATATGTGATAATATATGACATACAAGGTTGTGCTTATATTGATGGCATTAACGTTATAATTTTGAGTAGAGTAAAAGGTATTTAGTACCACATGGAAGCTAATTGGCGACCACTTGAAAGCCAATTACCATAGGTTATGTAATTAGCTACCATATGTACGCTAGTTTGCTACCATGTGGAAGCTAACTCCTCCAATTTAATCGTAAGATGGGGTATTTTTCATATGTGTTATGATCTCATGTTCAGTGATAACGGTTGAACACATGCAATGGCATGAACCACAAACACAATAAGATCGGGTGATGCGACAGCCTTCAGTTAGTCTAGAATGGATACATTTGAATGCAATGTACTTGGATTTAGCTGCAGAATCGAACAACGTCAGACTGGATTTATCAACGGACGGTTTTAATCCTTTCGGATCTTCAGGGAAACCAAATTCTTCATTGCCGGTGATTTTAACAACTTACAGCCTCCCGCCGTCTATGTGTATTTGAGATGAGGTTATGTTTCTAGTAACGATCGTCCCAGGACCCAAAAGTCCTAAACAGAATTTGGGCATTTTCTTGCAACCATTGATATACGAGTTTTGTTTTTCGCAACAGCCTTATCACCATCTTCTAAAATATATTTTGGTGGGAATTTTTTAATGAGCGCAAATTTTAATTTGTCGGTGTTTAGTCACCATTTAGTCACTAATTGCATAGGTCGGTATTTTGTATACTATGCATTTGGCGACCAAATGGTCGCTAATTAGCTAGGCCAAATTTTTTTATTATGGAATTGGCGACCAAATGGTCTCTAAATCTACAAGTAAATTTTTTCATTAAGATTTAGGCGACCATGTGGTCGCTAATTCTCCAAATTAAATCGTATTTTTCCTTACGTCTAGTCTTTCGGTATATTTTTTTTCACTATATGTGATAATATATGACATACAAGGTTATGCTTATATCGATGGCATTAACGTTATAATTTTGAGTAGAGTAAAAGGTATTTAACTACCACATGGAAGCTAATTAGCGACCACTTGGAAGCCAATTACCAAAGGTTATGCAACTAGTTACCATATGGACGCTAGTTTGCTACCATGTGGAAGCTAACTCCTCCAATTTAATCGTAAGATGGGGTATTTTTCATATGTGTTATGATCTCATGTTCGGCGATGACGGCTGAACACATGCAATGGCATGAACCACAAACATAAGATGATCGGGTGATGCGACACCCTTCAGTTAGTCTAGAATGGATACATTTGAATGCAATGTACTTGGATTTAGTTGCAGAATCGCGCAACGACAGACTGGATTTATCAACGGACGGTTTTAATCCTCTCGGATCTTCAGGGAAACCAAACTCTTCATGGCCGGTGATTTGAACAACATACAGCCTCCCGCCGTCTATGTGTATTTGAGATGAGGTTATGTTTCTAGTAACGATCGTCCCACGACCCAAATGTCCTAAACAGAAATTGGGCATTTTCTTGCAACCATTGATATACGAGTTTTGTTTTTCGCAACAGCATTATCACCATCTTCTAATATATATTTTTGTGGGAATTTTTTAATGAGCGCAAATTTTAATTTGTCGGTGTTTAGTCACCATTTAGTCACTAATTGCATAGGTCGGTATTTTGTATACTATGCATTTGGCGACCAAATGGTCGCTAATTAGCTAGGCCAAATTTTTTTATTATGGAATTGGCGACCAAATGGTTTCTAAATCTACAAGTAAATTTTTTTATTAAGATTTAGGCGACCAAGTGGTCGCTAATTCCCCAAATTAAATCGTATTGTTTCTTACGTCTAGTCTTTTGGTATATTTTTTTCATTATATGTGATAATATATGACATACAAGGTTGTGCTTATATCGATGGCATTAACGTTATAATCTTGAGTAGATTAAAAGTTATTTAGCTACCACATGGAAGCTAATTGGCGACCACTTGGAAGCCAATTACCAAAGGTTATGTAATTAGATACCATATGGACGCTAGTTTACTACCATGTGGAAGCTAACTCCTCCAATTTAATCGTAAGATGGGGTATTTTTCATATGTGTTGTGATCTCATGTTCGGCGATGACGGTTGAACACATGCAATTGCATGAAACAAAAACACAAGAAGATCGGGATGTGACACCCTTCAGATAGTCTAGAGTGGATACATTTGAATGCAATGTACTTGGATTTAGCTGCAGAATCGCGCAACGTCAGACTGGATTTATCAACGCACGGTTTCAATCCTTTCGGATCTTCAGGGAAACCAAACTCTTCATGGCCGGTGATTTTAACAACATACATCCTCCCGCCGTCTATTTGTATTTGAGATGAGGTTATGTTTCGAGTAACGATTGTCCCAGGACCCAAATGCCCTAAACAAAAATTGGGCATTTTCTTGCAACCATTGATATACGAGTTTTGTTTTTCGCAACAGCCTTATCACCATCTTCTAAAATATATTTTGGTGGGAATTTTTTAATGAGCTTAAACTTTAATTTGTCGGTGCTTAGTCACCATTTAGTCACTAATTGCATAGGTCGGTATTTTGTATACTATGCATTTGGCGACCAAATGGTCGCTAATTAGCTAGGCCAAATTTTTTTATTATGGAATTGGCGACCAAATGGTCGCTAAATCTAAAAGTAAATTTTTTTATTAAGATTTTGGCGTCCAAGTGGTCACTAATTCCCCAAATTAAATCGTATTTTTTCTTACGTCTAGTCTTTCGGTATATTTTTTTTCATTATATGTGATAATATATGACATACAAGGTTATGCTTATATCGATGGCATTAACGTTATAATTTTGAGTAGAGTAAAAGGTATTTAACTACCACATGGAAGCTATTTGGCGACCACTTGGAAGCCAATTACCAAAGGTTATGTAATTAGATACTATATGGACGCTAGTTTGCTACCATTTGGAAGCTAACTCCTCCAATCTAATCGTAAGATGGGGTATTTTTCATATGTGTTATGATCTCATGTTCGGCGATGATGGTTGAACAGATGCAATGGCATGAACCACAAACACAAGAAGATCGGGATGCGACACCCTTCAGATAGTCTAGAACGGATACCTTTGAATGCAATGTACTTGGATTTAGCTGCAGAATCGCTCAACGTCAGACTGGATTTATATATCAACGGACGGTTTCAATCCTTTCGGTTTTTCAGGGAAACCAAACTCTTCATGGCCGGTGATTTTGACAACATACAGCCTCCCGCCGTCTATGTGTATTTGAGATGAGGTTATGTTTCTAGTAACGATCGTCCCAGGACCCAAATGTCCTAAACAGAATTTGGGCATTTTCTTGCAACCATTGATATACGAGTTTTGTTTTTCGCAACAGCCTTATCACCATCTTCTAAAATATATTTTGGTGGGATTTTTTAATGAGCACAAACATTAGTTTGTCGGTGTTTAGTCACCATTTACTCAATAATTGCATAGGTCGGTATTTTGTATACTATATATATGGCGACCAAATGGTCGCTAATTAGCTAGGCCAAATTTTTTTATTATGGAATTGGCGACCAAATGGTGTTTAAATCTACAAGTAAATTTTTTGATTAAGATTTAGGCGACCATGTGGTCGCTAATTCCCCAAATTAAATCGTATTTTTTCTTACGTCTAGTCTTTCGGTATATTTTTTTTCATTATATGTGATAATATATGACATACAAGGTTTTGCTTATATCGATGGCATTAACGTTATAATTTTGAGTAGAGTAAAAGGTATTTAACTACCACATGGAAGCTAATTGGCGACCACTTGGAAGCCAATTACCAAAGGTTATGTAATTAGCTACCATATGGACGCTAGTTTGCTACCATGTGGAAGCTAACTCCTCCAATTTAATCGTAAGATTGGGTATTTTTCATATGTGTTATGATCTCATGTTCGGCGATGACGGTTGAACACATGCAATGGCATGAACCACAAACACAATAAGATCGGGTGATGCGACACCCTTCAGTTAGTCTTGAATGGATACATTTGAATGCAATGTACTTGGATTTAGCTGCAGAATCGAACAACGTCAGACTGGATTTATAGACGGACGGTTTTAATCCTTTCAGTTCTTCAGGGAAACCAAACTCTTCATGGCCGGTGATTTGAACAACATACGACCTCCCGCCGTCTATGTGTTATTGAGATGAGGTTATGTTTCTAGTAACGATCGTTCTAGGACCCAAATGTCCTAAACAGAAATTGGGCATTTTCTTGCAACCATTGATATACGAGTTTTGTTTTTCGCAACAGCCTTATCACCATCTTCTAATATATATTTTTGTGGGAATTTTTTAATGAGCGCAAATTTTAATTTGTCGGTGTTTAGTCACCATTTAGTCACTAATTGCATAGGTCGGTATTTTGTATACTATGCATTTGGCGACCAAATGGTCGCTAATTAGCTAGTCCAAATTTTTTTATTATGGAATTGGCGACGAAATGGTCTCTAAATCTACAAGTAAATTTTTTTATTAAGATTTAGGCGACTAAGTGGTCCCTAATTCCCCAAATTAAATCGTATTTTTTCTTACGTCTAGTCTTTTGGTATATTTTTTTCATTATATGTGATAATATATGACATACAAGGTTGTGCTTATATCGATGGCATTAACGTTATAATCTTGAGTAGATTAAAAGTTATTTAGCTACCACATGGAAGCTAATTGGCGACCACTTGGAAGCCAATTACCAAAGGTTATGTAATTAGATACCATATGGACGCTAGTTTGCTACCATGTGGAAGTTAACAACTCCAATTTAATCGTAAGATGGGGTATTTTTCATATGTGTTGTGATCTCATGTTCGGCGATGACGGTTGAACACATGCAATTGCATGAAACAAAAACACAAGAAGATCGGGATGCGACACCCATCAGATAGTCTAGAGTGGATACATTTGAATGCAATGTACTTGGATTTAGCTGCAGAATCGCGCAACGTCAGACTGGATTTATCAACGCACGGTTTCAATCCTTTCGGATCTTCAGGGAAACCAAACTCTTCATGGCCGGTGATTTTAACAACATACATCCTCCCGCCGTCTGTTTGTATTTGAGATGAGGTTATGTTTCGAGTAACGATCGTCCCAGGACCCAAATGCCCTAAACAAAAATTGGGCATTTTCTTGCAACCATTGATATACGAGTTTTGTTTTTCGCAACAGCCTTATCACCATCTTCTAAAATATATTTTGGTGGGAATTTTTTAATGAGCTTAAACTTTAATTGTTCGGTGTTTAGTCACCATTTAGTCACTAATTGCATAGGTCGGTATTTTGTATAATATATATATAGCGACCAAATGGTCGCTAATTAGCTAAGCCAAATTTTTTTATTATGGAATTGGCGACCAAATGGTCTCTAAATCTACAAGTAAATTTTTTTATTAAGATTTAAGCGACCAAGTGGTCGCTAATTCCCCAAATTAAATCGTATTTTTTCTTACGTCTAGTCTTTCGGTATATTTTTTTTCATTATATGTGATAATATATGACATACAAGGTTGTGCTTATATTGATGGCATTAACGTTATAATTTTGAGTAGAGTAAAAGGTATTTAGCTACCACATGGAAGCTAATTGGCGACCACTTGGAAGCCAATTACCATAGGTTATGTAATTAGCTACCATATGTACGCTAGTTTGCTACCATGTGGAAGCTAACTCCTCCAATTTAATCGTAAGATGGGGTATTTTTCATATGTGTTATGATCTCATGTTCGGCGATGACGGTTGAACACATGCAATGGCATGAACCACAAACACAATAAGATCGGGTGACGCGACACCCTTCAGTTAGTCTAGAACGGATACATTTAAATGCAATGTACTTGGATTTAGCTGCAGAATCGCTCAACGTCAGATTGGATTTATATCCAACGGACGGTTTCAATCCTTTCGGTTTTTCAGGGAAACCAAACTCTTCATGGCCGGTGATTTTGACAACATACAGCCTCCCGCCGTCTATGTGTATTTGAGATGAGGTTATGTTTCTAGTAACGATCGTCCCAGGACCCAAATGTCCCAAACAGAAATTGGGCATTTTCTTGCAACCATTGATATACGAGTTTTGTTTTTCGCAATAGCCTTATCACCATCTTCTAAAATATATTTTGGTGGGAATTTTTTAATGAGCACAAACTTTAATTTGTCGGTGTTTAGTCAGCATTTAGTCACTAATTGCATAGTTCGGTATTTTGTATACTATGTATATGGTGACCAAATGGTCGCTAATTAGCTAGGCCAAATTTTTTTATTATGGAATTGGCGACCAAATGGTCGCTAAATCTAAAAGTAAATTTTTTTTATTAAGATTTTGGCGTCCAAGTGGTCACTAATTCCCCAAATTAAATCGTATTTTTTCTTACGTCTAGTCTTTTGGTATATGTTTTTTCATTATATGTGATAATATATGACATACAAGGCTGTGCTTATATCGATGGCATTAACGTTATAATCTTGAGTAGATTAAAAGTTATTTAGCTACCACATGGAAGTTATTTGGCGACCACTTGGAAGCCAATTACCAAAGGTTATGTAATTAGATACCATATGGACGCTAGTTTGCTACCATGTGGAAGCTAACTCCTCCAATTTAATCGTAAGATGGGGTATTTTTCATATGTGTTATGATCTCATGTTCGGCGATGACGGTTGAACACATGCAATGGCATGAACCACAAACACAAGAAGATCGGGATGCGACACCCTTCAGATAGTCTAGAACGGATACCTTTGAATGCAATGTACTTGGATTTAGCTGCAGAATCGCTCAACGTCAGACTGGATTTATATATCAACGGGCGGTTTCAATCCTTTCGGTTTTTCAGGGAAACCAAACTCTTCATGGCCGGTGATTTTGACAACATACAGCCTCCCGCCGTCTATGTGTATTTGAGATGAGGTTATGTATCTAGTAACGATCGTCCCAGGACCCAAATGTCCTAAAAAGAATTTGGGCATTTTCTTGCAACCATTGATGTACGAGTTTTGTTTTTCGCAACAGCCTTATCACCATCATCTAAAATATATATTGGTGGGAATTTTTTAATGAGCACAAACTTTAATTTGTCAGTGTTTAGAGACCATTTACTCACTAATTGCATAGGTGGGTATTTTGTATACTATATATATGGCGACCAAATGGTCGCTAATTAGCTAGGCCAAATTTTTTTATTATGGAATTGGCGACCAAATGGTCTTTAAACCTACAAGTAAATTTTTTTATTAAGATTTAGGCGACCATGTGGTCGCTAATTCCCCAAATTAAATCGTATTTTTTCTTACGTCTAGTCTTTCGGTATATTTTTTTTCATTATATGTGATAATATAGGACATACAAGGTTGTGCTTATATTGATGGCATTAACGTTATAATTTTGAGTAGAGTAAAAGGTATTTAGCTACCACATGGAAGCTAATTGGCGACCACTTGGAAGCCAATTACCAAAGGTTATGTAATTAGCTACCATATGGACGCTAGTTTGCTACTATGTGGAAGCTAACTCCTCCAATTTATCGTAAGATGGGGTATTTTTCATATGTGTTATGATCTCATGTTCGGTGATGACGGTTGAACACATGCAATGGCATGAACCACAAACAAAAGAAGATCGGGTGATGCGACACCCTTCAGTTAGTCTAGAATGGATACGTTTGAATGCAATGTACTTGGATTTAGCTGCAGAATCGCGCAACGTCAGACTGGATTTATCAACGTACGGTTTTAATCCTTTCGGTTCTTTAGGGAAACCAAACTCTTCATGGCCGGTGATTTTAACAACATACAACCTCCCACCGTCTATGTGTATTTGAGATGAGGTTATGTTTCTAGTAACGATCATCCCAGGACCCAAATGTCCTAAACAAAAATTGGGCATTTTCTTGCAACCATTGATATACGAGTTTTATTTTTCGCAATAGCCTTATCACCATCTTCTAAAATATATTTTGGTGGGAATTTTTTAATGAGCACAAACTTTAATTTGTCGGTGTTTAGTCACCATTTAGTCACTAATTGCATAGGTCGGTATTTTGTATACTATGTATATGGCGACCAAATGGTCGCTAAATCTAAAAGTAAATTTTTTTTATTAAGATTTTGGCGTCCACGTGGTCACTAATTCCCCAAATTAAATCATATTTTTTCTTACGTCTAGTCTTTTGGTGATGCAAGCCATGCACCAATGACTCCGCAAGAGATCGAGGACCTAGCCCGAGTCCCCTTCGATGGACCAATTACTGGTGATCGAGCCCGGAAGCTAAAGAAAGCAACAAGAGTGCTCTTGGCGTGCATCCCAGCTATGCTCGATTCACATGGGCCACAATGGACCACCCTCATCTCTCATGTCCCGAATTGATATTTGGGCATGCCTATCTTTGAGTTATTTTTAGGATTAGAAAGGTTTGCTATTTTTGGCACTTGCCTCTTTTATTTCCTTCTATTTTTATCTAGGCATGGACAGCTTGTGGCACAAGGAAGCCAACGCCCTAGGACGCGGCCCACACTCGCCTTGCACACGCATGGGATGCGGAATGGGCTGGGGCGGACGAAATCCCCCTCTTGCTTGGGCCGCAATTCACACATTCTAGATAGATGGAAGTTTGTTGCAAGTTGTTATTTTTCACTAGTTAAACTCTTATTTCACTAGTAACTTTTTAGCTTTCTTTCCAAGCAAAGATCTATCTTAGGAAGTTGTTAGTTGATAGAATCTTTGGCTTCTTTTGTAACTATATATTCGAACCTTGCATTCAATAAAAATCAGATTGGTTTTCCTGGAAATTAACTTGCGTTAAAAGTTGATTTCCCGGAATTAAATCCAAGCCAACTCGTGTCTTGCATTGGAAGAAATTTCGAGCCTTTAATCACAAGTCAGCCGAGCATCATCAGCAACATTCATCCATCATCACTCGTCAACATCATCAACCAACGAGTAGAATTGCACTCGCAATTCCTACTCGCCATCTCTTCTTCTCTCTCTCGTTTCCCCTCTTAATTCACCCACAATTTTCATGTCTAAAAAGAATCTCAATTTACATAAATTTGTTAGCTTGCGTGAAATTCACCCTACTCATATTGGTATCCGTCGTTGTGAATATCGCAGGTGGCCCATAGGGCGTCAGTTCTCCAACCGACCCTTCCTCTACACCATTAAGGTTTCAACCCTTGTTGGATCATCCAATCCAAGGGCGAGCCTTCAGTTTGTAAGAAGCGAAAAGATTGAGCAAGGGCAGCAGGCGAAACTCCCCCAAGATCCTGAAAAGCTTCAGCAACCCCAAGAATAGCCCTCGACGCTGGCAATTCCGTATCAAGTGGTACTCAGAGACTACCTTGTTTTGCCAAGTTCTTGCTTCAATTTGCTTTTACAATCAGTTTTTACCTTGCTTGTCCCAAAAGTTTGAAACTTGCCCCCACAAAATGACCACCCAAACCCTAGACTCCATTCGGCCACCCCCTCCATTCAAAAGACAAAACGAATCCCTACCCTAGCCATCTAGGCTCGCACGAGTGGATTCACACCCCCCTCTCGTGATTTTGGCTTGTTCTTTACTTTCCAAGTTTCTTGCTTTTTAGTTAAGATCATGGTAGATTGTGTTTACTCATTGACTTGTTTTGGATGATATTGCATAGTTTGACTTGATTTCTTGATTCTCCATGTTTGCATGATCATTACTTGTGTTCTAAGCCATTGTGGGATGCATACTTGGTTGATTTTGATAACATGATTAACATTGCAATTTGTCCCTATTTCTCCCACTAAAAATCACACCTTTTCCCTTTCTTTTATTTTTGCTTCTAGGTTGTGTCATTGGTAGTATAAATCGAATTGGTTCCGTTAATTTGCATGCTTGTTAGTTTCGTTTTTAGTTAAAAAAAAAAGAGTCTCTTGCCGAGAGCTTCAAAAAAAAAAAAAAGGACTTACGTAAAAAAAAAAAAAAAAAAAAAAAAAAATTCGTGCTCTTCCTTGCTCTCTTGTCTTGCTCATAGTGATTGCATGCTCCATTCGATCTACCCTGCCTAGTTCAAGCATTCTTTCACCCCACTTGTATGCATTGCTTGTTGTGCCTGAAACCGGAACTTGCATTGCATCCCCTTGTTTGATTGGACCGTGCGCTAGCGTCTTAGTAATTCGCATCTCATTACGTGCACATTGATAGCCCATTTCCTTTTGGCCTTTCATGCATATTGTCATGCTTATTGCTATCACCATCTTGTGAATGCCCTTTATGCTTGATTCGAGTAATTGACTTGCAATTGAATTTTGTTTGATTTCTTGTCATCTTGCATATCCGATTCATCTCTTTGGGTGCATGTCTACTTGA
The DNA here is from genome assembly GCA_963924305.1 of Polygonum maritimum. Taxonomy (NCBI): domain Eukaryota; kingdom Viridiplantae; phylum Streptophyta; class Magnoliopsida; order Caryophyllales; family Polygonaceae; genus Polygonum; species Polygonum maritimum. Next base: position 25,849,543 of record OZ002737.1, on the reverse strand, counting down.
TCTATAGGATCCCTAGCTTGTCCTTTCATTCACTAACTGATTGTGGAAATATCTTGTTGCTCCTTGCATTACTCGGTGTTTCTACTACTATATTGCCTGTCGCTGCCGCTTTTGCCTTTCCTTGTGTAGGCACCATGGCTGAAGATCCCACTTCCCCTAATGCTCCGGACAACATCGACCCAAGCAACGCAACCAATAAGTTTGTGGTTGATGAAATCCGCACCCAGCTCGATGAGGTAATAAAGGGAGTTGAACTCGCCTTCGAGTCCCGCTGGAAACTTATCGAGGAGCGCCTCAACACTCTCATTCCATCGAGTGGTTCTCCTCATAAGTCTATCCAGCCCAACAACACCAAGGAGAAGACGCCCCCTCCACCAGCTCATGTGGCGTCCGGCTCCAATTCTAGAGGCAAAGCGCCTCTTGTGCAAGAGCTTCACACCGACACTCTTGCTAGCTTCAAGGACAATCCTCCAAGCTACTACTCACATGATCCCAGGTTGTCGTCCGGCCCTCTACACCAACAACGGGCTAGACACGATCAGGATCCTCTCAAGCGCCCCGCTAATGCGCGCCTCCCTGGCGTCGAGGACCCCCTGGACGAGCTCAAATATGCTCCACCATAGGAATACCGGAGGCCCTACGACGACTTCTACCAGGAGTGGGAGGAGGAACCCGCGGAGTTGCCCCGCGCCTATGGGCATGGCCGACGTCCTTTCTTGCACCAGGACGCGGGTGACTCCCAATTCAAAGGCGATGTGAAGATCAAGATTCCTCCGTTCGACGGTACTTACAACCCTGAAAAGTACCTCGAATGGGAGGAAAGCACCGACAACGTCCTCGACTTCCTCCGCTATGCTGAACATGAAAGAGTCGGCGTTGTTACCGTGCACTTCACCGGCCAAGCAAAGAGTTGGTGGCTGCGTACGAAGGCGGACCGCTATAGGCAAGGCTTGCCTCCCATCGAGACATGGCCCCAGCTCAAGTTCTTACTCAAGAAGAAGCATGTCCTCGAGGACTATCTAGAGACGATGAGACTCCGAGTAGCGTCAAGTAGGCAAGGAAACCGCGACCCGGTTGCTTACTTTGACGAGCTTGAGGAGCTCACATACAAGGCCAACATCCACCAATCGCAGCGGTCCATGAGGACCCAATTCTTGGCTGGCCTTAACCAACCAATTCGGGAGACATTGGAGATCCATTCCATCACGGACGTACTCAAACTCGTCCAGAAAGCTCAGGTGCTTCATAACCAGCTCCAGAAGAGAAAGACGCAGTTTCCCGCCCAAAAAAGGTACTTTCCTAACTCTTCAAATTCTGGGTTTACTAATCTTTCTTCTTCTCAGCCCAGGGGTGTTTCCAACAACACCAAGGCACCATCTCAGGGCTCGGCACAAGCATCCTCACGCACCGCCTCTTCCACAGCTTCTAAACCATTGGAGCAAGTGCGTGACATCCGGTGCTTTCGGTGCCAAGGGCGTGGGCACGTCTCCAAGGACTGCCCCAACGCCAAGCAATTTCTCTACACGGACCAAGGTTACGTCTCGGAAGGCGACGAGCTCCCCGAGGATGTAAGCTTCGTTCAAGTGGAGGAGGAGACGTACTATGCTGAAGATGGCGACGCGGAACAAGTCGAACCTGACGCGACCAACCCGCCCCTAGCTTGTGTCGCCATGCGTGCTTTACACCTCCAAGAGTCTCCTCCTACCGACCAAAGGGAGAACATCTTCCACACTCGGCTGAGTGTGCTAGGTCAGTCGTTATGTGCCATTATAGATAGTGGTAGTTGTTGCAATTTGATCAATAAAAGAGTTGTTGACATGTTAAAATTGAACACTACCAAAAGATCAACTTCATATTCCTTAAATGGCATAAACGACTCTAATAATGAAAATATGATAACTCACCAATGTACCGTCCAGTTTTCCATAGGTCCTTATAATGATAGCATGATCTGTGATGTGACTTACATGGATTGTACGCATATACTCCTAGGCAGACCGTGGTTATTTGATAAGAAGGTCATTCATGATGGTTACCTTAATACATATTGCTTTAACCACAACGGGAGGAGGATTACTCTTCTACCCATGTCTCCACAGGAAGTTTTGCAGGACCAGGTACTTAGAAATCAGGCCAAGGCGATTCGAGAAGCCAAGGCGAAGGAGGACGCAGCGCGCCAGGCGGCGGCTACGCCCACGGCACCACATGAGGCCCCCCGGGCAAACGGTGCCAGAATGACCCCAAATTTGGTGGACCGCTCCCTGACATCATCTCAGGAGCCTCCACTAAATTTGAGGCCAAATGGAGGTCGGCCCCCACAGAAGCACACCAAGGCACCCCAGCGGCCCCCGAGCGGCGCCGGTGCCTCAATTGTGCCTCGGAGTGCCCCGGGCTCTACAGAAGGCGGATTGCGCTCAAATTTGGTGGGTGGCTCACATACTGAGTGTGCCAACTCTCCACCAAATTTCAGCCCAAACGCACGAGGGAATCCAGATCGGCCCGCTCCACAGTCCAGTGCGCCTCCAAAGGCGTATGTGCCACCGACGAAGCGTGCGCCTCAGGGACGCCCCTCTCCACCTTCTTCCACGCCTTCATCCACCACTTGGAGACCCAAAGCTGCTGACCATGAAGTCTCCAAGCCATCCATTGCAGGCGGCATTGAGCAACGCCCATGTTTTGTGGCGCACCCTCGGGATGTGTCCGTCGCTCTTAAGGGCGGCATCTCTTGTATCCTTCTTGTGCGGAAAGATTTATGTTTAATGAATATTGATATGTCTAATCTGCCTCCGCAGCTCTCTTCTCTCTTAGATCAATTTCAGGATATCTTTCCCGAAGAGCTTCCCCCCGGTCTTCCCCCCATTCGAGGCATTGAGCACCAAATCGATTTGGTGCCTGGCGCAGCTCTTCCAAACCGAGCTGCATACGGCGCCAGCCCCGAGGAGACCAAGGAGTTACAACGCCAAGTCCAGGACCTCATGGAGAAGGGGTACGTGCGTGAGTCACTCAGCCCATGCGCGGTGCCGGTGATCCTCGTACCCAAGAAAAATGGCGAATGGCGTATGTGTGTGGACTGCAGAGCCATCAATCAAATCAAGGTAAAATACCGCCACCCTATACCTCGCTTGGATGATATGCTTGATGAGTTGCGTGGATCGATTTTATTCTCTAAAATTGACCTTAAAAGTGGCTATCATCAGATTAGAATGAAAGAGGGTGATGAATGGAAAACTGCTTTTAAAACCAAATATGGATTGTATGAGTGGCTTGTAATGCCTTTTGGCTTAACTAATGCTCCTAGTACTTTCATGCGCTTAATGAATCATGTTTTACGCAGTTTTCTAGGTAAATTTGTTGTGGTTTACTTTGATGACATACTAGTCCATAGCAAAACCTTGGATGCTCACATAGGACACTTGCATGCAGTTTTTGAATGTCTTCGAAAGGAGAAATTGTTTGCTAACCTTGCTAAGTGTGATTTTTGCTCATCATCTACTATCTTCCTTGGTTTTGTCGTATCTAGTCGTGGTCTCCGTGTTGATGATAGTAAGGTGAAAGCCATACAAGAGTGGCCTCAACCGACCACTCAAACTATGGTTCGCTCCTTCCTAGGATTAGCTGGTTTCTATAGGCGATTTGTGCGTGATTTTTCCATTATTGCCTCGCCCTTACATGAACTAACAAAGAAAAATGCAGAGTTTAAGTGGAAAAGGCAACATGAGACCGCCTTTGAAACTTTGAAAGACAGGTTGAGCCACGCACCCGTCCTCCAGCTTCCGGACTTCACTAAGACCTTTGAGGTCGAGTGTGACGCGTCCAATTTTGGGATTGGTGGCGTGCTCTTGCAGGAAAAGAAACCCATTGCCTACTTCAGCGAGAAGCTTAGTGGCGCCGAGCTTAATTACCCTACATATGACAAGGAACTCTATGCTTTAATAAGGGTTCTTAAGACTTGGCAACACTACCTATGACCAAAGGAGTTCGTGCGATTCACACCGATCACGAGGCGCTCAAGTATCTCAAGGGCCAATCTCGCCTCAGCCGACGGCATGCTAGATGGGTTGAGTTCATGGAGACGTTCCCTTATGTGGTCAAACACAAAAACAGAACCGACAACGTGGTAGCCGATGCTCTATCACGTAGGTACGTTCTTCTAGCTCACTTGGATGCAAAATTGTTAGGTTTTTCCATGATGCGTGAATTGTATGCTACTGATGATTTCTTTGGGAAAATTTACAATTATTGCATTGCGCATGGTGAATATGACTCTTACTTTGTGGATGATGGTTATTTGTTCAAAGCTGGAAAATTATGTATACCTTCATCTTCATATCGTAGGTTGTTAGTTCAGGATGTGCATGAGACTAGAGGACATGGTGGGTTAGAAAAGAGCTTGCAGGGATTAAAGGAACACTTCTATTGGCCTAAGATGTCGAATTATGTGCTTAAATTCATTAAGGGTTGTGTTTCTTGTGCTAAAGGAAAATCAAAGTTAACTAACCATGGATTGTACCAGCTTTTACCTATACCTAAGAGCCCTTGGGAAGATATTTCTATGGATTTCATTGTAGGGTTGCCTAGGACTAGGAAGGGCCGAGATATCATCTTTGTAATTGTAGATAGGTTTTCGAAAATGGCTCACTTCATTCCATGTCATAAAACTGATGATGCCGTGCATATATCTAACTTGTTTTTCGAGCATGTTGTTAACTTGCATGGTATTCCTTGTTCTATTGTTAGTGATAGGGATGCTAAGTTCTTGAGTTGCTTTTGGAAATCTTTGTGGTCTAAATTGGGTACTAGATTGCTTTATTCTACTTCTTGTCACCCTCAGACCGATGGTCAAACTGAGGTTAGTAATCGGACTTTGGGCGTCTTGCTACGCACCATGATTAAGTCCAACATCAAAAAATGGGAAGATTGTTTGCCTTTTGTAGAGTTTGCTTATAACAGGTCGGTGCACTCGGCAACCAAGATGACTCCCTTCGAAGTGGTGTACGGTTTGAACCCCAGGACCCCGGTGGATCTCACGCCCCAGCCCATGAAGGACAAGGACAAGACGTCGTTCGACGCACACAAGAGGGCTGAGTTCGTGAAGAAGCTACATGAGCGCACTAGGTTGCACCTTGAACGCAAGACCGCCCAATACAAGGCCCAAGCTGACAAGGGTCGAAAGAATGTGCAATTTGATGTGGGCGATCTTGTGTGGCTGCACCTAAGGAAGGAGAGGTTCCCGGACAAGCGCAAGTCCAAGCTCAGTGATAGAGGCGACGGCCCCTTTCGCATCACTCAGCGGATCGGCCCCAATGCCTACCAATTGGACCTCCCCGGAGAGTATGGCGTCCATCCTACATTCAATGTGGCGGACCTATCCCTCTATGTCCCCGATGATGACTCCGACGACGAATCGAGGACGCTTCGTAGCCAAGTGGAGGAGAATGATGCAAACCATGCACCAATGACTCCGCAAGAGATCGAGGACCTAGCCCGAGTCCCCTTCGATGGACCAATTACTAGAGATCGAGCCCGGAAGCTAAAGAAAGCAACAAGAGTGCTCTTGGCGCGCATCCCAGCTATGCTCGATTCACATGGGCCACAATGGACCACCCTCATCTCTCATGTCCCGAATTGATATTTGGGCATGCCTATCTTTGAGTTATTTTTAGGATTAGAAAGGTTTGCTATTTTTGGCACTTGCCTCTTTTATTTCCTTCTATTTTTATCTAGGCATGGACAGCTTGTGGCACAAGGAAGCCAACGCCCTAGGACGCGGCCCACACTCGCCTTGCACACGCATGGGACGCGGAATGGGCTGGGGCGGACGAAATCCCCCTCTTGCTTGGCCGCAATTCACACATTCTAGATAGATGGAAGTTTGTTGCAAGTTGTTATTTTTCACTAGTTAAACTCTTATTTCACTAGTAACTTTTTAGCTTTCTTTCCAAGCAAAGATCTATCTTAGGAAGTTGTTAGTTGATAGAATCTTTGGCTTCTTTTGTAACTATATATTCGAACCTTGCATTCAATAAAAATCAGATTGGTTTTCCTGGAAATTAATTTGCGTTAAAAGTTGATTTCCCGGAATTAAATCCAAGCCAACTCGTGTCTTGCATTGGAAGAAATTTCGAGCCTTTAATCACAAGTCAGCCGAGCATCATCAACAACATTCATCCATCATCACTCGTCAACATCATCAACCAACGAGTAGAATTGCACTCGCAATTCCTACTCGCCATCTCTTCTTCTCTCTCTCGTTTCCCCTCTTAATTCACCCACAATTTGCATGACTAAAAAGAATCTCAATTTACATAAATTTGTTAGCTTGCGTGAAATTCACCCTAGTCATATTGGTGTCCGTCGTTGTGAATATCGCAGGTGGCCCATAGGGCGTCAGTTCTCCAACCGACACTTCCTCTACACCATTAAGGTTTCAACCCTTGTTGGATCATCCAATCCAAGGGCGAGCCTTCAGTTTGTAAGATGCGAAAAGATTGAGCAAGGGCAGCAGGCGAAACTCCCCCAAGATCCTGAAAAGCTTCCGCAACCCCAAGAATAGCCCTCGACGCTGGCAATTCCGTATCATTTGGTATATTTTTTTTCATTATATGTGATAATATATGACATACAACGCTGTGCTTATATCGATGGCATTAACGTTATAATCTTGAGTAGATTAAAAGTTATTTAGCTACCACATGGAAGCTATTTGGCGACCACTTGGAAGCCAATTACCAAAGGTTATGTAATTAGATACCATATAAATGCTAGTTTGCTACCATGTGGAAGCTAACTCCTCCAATTTAATCGTAAGATGGGGTATTTTTCATATGTGTTATGATCTCATGTTCGGCGATGACGGTTGAACACATGCAATGGCATGAACCACAAACACAAGAAGATCGGGATGCGACACCCTTCAGATAGTCTAAAATGGATACATTTGAATACAATGTACATGGATTTAGCTGCAGAATCGCGCAACGTCAGATTGGATTTATCAATGGACGGTTTCAATCCTTTCGGATCTTCAAGGAAACCAAACTCTTCATGGCCGGTGATTTTAACAACATACAGCCTCCCGCCGTCTATTTGTATTTGAGATGAGGTTATGTTTCTAGTAACGATCGTCCTAGGACCCAAATGCCTTAAACAGAAATTGGGCATTTTCTTGCAACCATTGACATACGAGTTTTGTTTTTCGCAACAGCCTTATCACCATCTTCTAATATATATTTTTGTGGGAATTTTTTAATGAGCGCAAATTTTAATTTGTCGGTGTTTAGTCACCATTTACTCACTAATTGCATAGGTCGGTATTTTGTATACTATGCATTTGGCGACCAAATGGTCGCTAATTAGCTAGGCCAAATTTTTTTATTATGGAATTGGCGACCAAATGGTCCCTAAATCTACAAGTAAATTTTTTTATTAAGATTTAGGCGACCAAGTGGTGGCTAATTCCCCAAATTAAATCGTATTTTTTCTTACGTCTAGTCTTTTGGTATATTTTTTTTCATTATATGTGATAATATATGACATACAAGGTTGTGCTTATATCGATGGCATTAACGTTATAATCTTGAGTAGATTAAAAGTTATTTAGCTACCACATGGAAGCTAATTGGCGACCACTTGGAAGCCAATTACCAAAGGTTATGTAATTAGATACCATATGGACGCTAGTTTGCTACCATGTGGAAGCTAATTCCTCCAATTTAATCGTAAGATAGGGTATTTTTCATATGTCTTATGATCTCATGTTCGGCGATGACGGTTGAACACATGCAATGGCATGAACCACAAACACAAGAAGATCGGGATGCGACACCCTTCAGATAGTCTAGAGTGGATACATTTGAATGCAATGTACTTGGATTTAGCTGCAGAATCACGCAATGTCAGACTGGACTTATGAACGCACGGTTTCAATCCTTTCGGATCTTCAGGGAAACCAAACTCTTCATGGCCAGTGATTTTAACAACATACATCCTCCCGCCGTCTATTTGTATTTGAGATGAGGTCATGTTTCTAGTAACGATCGTCCCACGACCCAAATGCCCTAAACAGAAATTGGGCATTTTCTTGCAACCATTGATATACGAGTTTTGTTTTTCGCAACAGCCTTATCACCATCTTTTAAAATATATTTTGGTGGGAATTTTTAATGAGCGTAAACTTTAATTTGTCGGTGTTTAGTCACCATTTAGTCACTAATTGCATAGGTCGGTATTTTGTATACTATATATATGGCGACCAAATGGTCGCTAATTAGCTAGGCCAAATTTTTTTATTATGGAATTGGCGACCAAATGGTCCCTAAATCTACAAGTAAATTTTTTTATTAAGATTTAGGCGACCAAGTGATCGCTAATTCCCCAAATTAAATCGTATTTTTTCTTATGTCTAGTCTTTCGGTATATTTTTTTTCATTATATGTGATAATATATGACATACAAGGTTGTGCTTATATCGATGGCATTAACGTTATAATTTTGAGTAGAGTAAAAGGTATTTAGCTACCACATGGAAGCTATTTGGAGACCACTTGAAAGCCAATTACCATAGGTTATGTAATTAGCTACCATATGGATGCTAGTTTGCAACCATGTGGAAGCTAACTCCTCCAATTTAATCGTAAGATGGGGTATTTTTCATATGTGTTATGATCTCATGTTCGGCGATGACGGTTGAACACATGCAATGGCATGAACCACAAACACAAGAAGATCGGGATGCGACACCCTTCAGATAGTCTAGAGTGGATACATTTGAATGCAATGTACTTGGATTTAGCTGCAGAATCGCGCAACGTCAGACTGGATTTATCAACGGACGGTTTTAATCCTTTCGGATGTTCAGGGAAACCAAACTCTTCATGGCCAGTGATTTTAACAACATACAGACTCCCGCCGTCTATGTGTATTTGAGATGATGTTATGTTTCTAGTAACGATCGTCCCAGGACCCAAATGTCCTAAACAGAAATTGGGCATTTTCTTGCAACCATTGATATATGAGTTTTGTTTTTCGCAACAGCCTTATCACCATCTTCTAAAATATATTTTGGTGGGAATTTTTTAATGAGCGCAAACTTTAATTTGTCGGTGTTTAGTCACCATTTAGTCACTAATTGCATAGGTCGGTATTTTGTATACCATATATATGGCGACCAAATGATCGCTAATTAGCTTGGCCAAATTTTTTTGTTATGGAATTGGCGACCAAATGGTCTCTAAATCTACAAGTAAATTTTTTTATTAAGATTTAGGCGACCAAGTGGTCGCTAATTCCCCAAATTAAATCGTATTTTTTCTTACGTCTAGTCTTTCGGTATATTTTTTTTCATTATATGTGATAATATATGACATACAAGGTTGTGCTTATATTGATGGCATTAACGTTATAATTTTGAGTAGAGTAAAAGGTATTTAGTACCACATGGAAGCTAATTGGCGACCACTTGGAAGCCAATTACCAAAGGTTATGTAATTAGCTACCATATGGACGCTAGTTTGCTACCATGTGGAAGCTAACTCCTCCAATTTAATCGTAAGATGGGGTATTTTTCATATGTGTTATGATCTCATGTTGGGTGATGACGGTTGAACACATGCAATGGCATGAACCACAAACACAAGAAGATCGGGTGATGCGACACCCTTCAGTTAGTCAAGAATGGATACATTTGAATGCAATGTACTTGGATTTAGCTGCAGAATCCCGCAACGTCAGACTGGATTTATCAACGGACGGTTTAAATCCTTTCGGATCTTCAGGGAAACCAAACTCTTCATGGCCGGTGATTTTAACAACATACAGCCTCCCGCCGTCTATGTGTATTTGAGATGAGGTTATGTTTCTAGTAACGATCGTGTTGGGACAATATTAAGGACGCTAGTCATTAATATCTAAACCAATAATGATCGTCCCTTGTTTTGATAATGACAAACTCAAATGTATTTAACAAGTTGTCCAAGTATTGATCTCAGGTAGGTCCAGTGGACGCACAAGAGCGAAAAGGACAACAAGTGAACGGCAGTCCCTAAGCTGTAGGGACGCACGTAATCAGTACTTCCAAAGCTGAACGTAATTGGCGAAGTTCCTGCGCAGATAGGACGGCGTCCTCATCAAGAAGGGACGCGCGCCAAAATACGGACGAAGTTCAAATTCAAATCAAGGCCGCCCCAACATGATTACATCACATTCGGCCGTAGTCCTCAGAAGGAAGCTTCCCTTGTCTGGGCACGTGTAGACAACTCCAAAGATGTCGCTTTCCCAGCGATGGTCCCCTATCCACGCGGAGGCTTCCTAAGCGTCAACAGAGTTGACTTCCTCAAGAGGCTCATCGCACCGTTGATGGAAGATCAAGGATCCTGCAAAGCCTCAAAGGACGCTAGAGGACAAGAACCACTTCCGCTATAAATACCCCCCCAAGGGTATGCATAGCGGTGTGGACTTTGAAGACTTTCTCTCAAGCTCTCCCGAAGCATTCAAGAACACGAACGAAGATCAAGAAGATCAAGTGAGCTTGAAGTAAGAGAAAGAAAGTCCAACCACATCAAATCCAAAACAAACCACAAAATAGTTAGAGTTGTAGTTTGTCTCTCACAACGACCCGTGAGAGACGTGTGTAATAGCTTCCTTATAGCTAAGAGAGTTAGGTTACATTGTTAGGTCAAAGGAGTGTTACTAGTGAGGCTAAGGACGGACGCTTAGCTCAGTGAAGTGTAACGACTCGCCTAAGTTGTAAGGACTCTCTCTTAATAAGATAAGGACGGCTATTGAAAATCCTCCAAGCGGAGGTAGAGGTTTACCCATAAGACTAGTTGGTCTTAGTGGGGTTCCTCTATAAATACTCGTGTCCATTATCTCATTGCGTTTCCTGTTAAGTCTAATTTCCGCTGCACCTAAGGACGACCTTAAGCCAGTTAAGGACGCCTTCACTAACAGACTTACGATCCAACAATTGGTATCAGAGCGGGCGCTCTAGATTAAGTTTGAGTTGCAGGAAACATGGAGATGGAACCTATAGGTATCTCAAGTGCAAAACCCCCTCGCCTAACGGACGGCAACTTCAACAGGTGGAAGACATGATTCGAATGCTTCATGCGCAGTCAAAACTACCAATGCTGGCTGGTGATAAAGAACGGCGACCTCGAAGTCCCTGCTGCCAAGAAGGACAAGGAGGCAGATTGGGGTCCTGAAGAACGGCGATCTCGCAAATGCAAAGGCTATCTGTTTCTTACAGACGTCCCTCTGTGAAAGGGACGCCACCCGTGTGAGCAATCTCCCAACTGCTAAGCTTCAATGGGAAGCCCTGGAGAAGTATCATGTTGGGACGCCTGAGATGAAAGAAGACGTCCAGCTGGAGGCTAAAAGGGACTTCTACAAATTCAAGATGTTCACAAATGAGACCATCACCGACTACTCCTTTCGCTTTGAGGCCCTTCTAACTAAGTTGAAAAACTTGGGTGTCAAAGAAACGGAGATCACTCAGAGGATGAAGGTTCAAGTCTTGATAGATGGACTCACGGGACCATGGAACTTTGATAGGATGACGTTCAAAGAGAACCAGGCCAACAAGGGACTGTCCATGGAGGAAATCTATGGAAAACTCAAAGGATATGAAGCAAGAAGAAACCAAGATCTGGCAGAAATGGGAAAGAGTCCCCAAAATGAGCTGGCTTTAACTCTCGCGGCTAGGACGCCAGAGTATGAGCAGTACTATCAAAGGCAAAGAGAGTTGAACTCGATGCTAGAAGCCAAAACTCAAGAGCACCAAGAGAATCTTCGTCTTCAGGCGTTAGTGGAACGCAAAGGAAAAACAGAAGAACAAATTTCCGAGGAAGATGAGTTAGCCTTGTTGAGCAAAACTCTTCGTGCACTGTATAGAAGAGGCAAAGTCCCAAGAATGAAGATGCCCCCCAAGAAAGAATCTCGCAAGCTTACAGATGTAGAAATGAAGGAAATAGTGTGCTACAAATGCAACAGAAAGGGACACATGGCCAAGAAATGTACCACAGGACTAACATCAAAGGAAATGAAAAAAAAGGCGCTTGTTGGTGCATTTGAGGGTGCATGGGACGACCTTGACTCAAGCGATGAAGAGCCAGAAAATCAAGTGGCTTACATGGCTATGGAAGACACCCCAGAGGACGTCTCTGAAACTGAGCAAGAGGTAACCCATGAAACCGTGTTAAATTCTCTTGAAAAATGCTCAAAACCAAAGCTCATTAAATTGATAACTCAAATCATGCAAGAGAGCTATGCTATGAAACAAAGCTTTGAAGAAGTTGAATCCGAGAATATTGTTGTGGAATGTGAAAATTGTATTACCATGTCTTTTCAACTAGAGTCCTCTCAGGAAGAAGTCAAGTCCCTTAAAAGTCAGATTGTGTGCTTAAAGCTCGAAAATGCTAGTCTTAGGGACGAGGTCAAAGTTCTAGGAAAGAGTCCGATGACTGCAACTTTGAACCCAATAGTATTTGTTCCAGCTAGGAAAGGACTAGGGTATGAATTAGGATCAAAGAACTCTCTCCCTAGTGACTTTGAAGCTAGCAAGACTACTGAACTGGAACTTGAGAGGGAAAAGACAAAGAATTTAGAAGAACGCATAAGAGTTCTCGAGAGTGGTGAGAAAGGACAAAAGGACTACTACACAAATTCTGTCAGTCACAAAATCTACAAGAATATTGCTAAGGGAAAAGGATCTAAGGTAGTAGACCCTGAGAAAATGAAAGAGAATAGAATCCAGCGTCCCAACAAAAAGTACTACCTTGGAAACTATTATAGAACGTGCTGGCATTGTGGCAAAGGTGGTCACTACCAGTATGAGTGTCTTAAGTTGAAACAAGATCTTGAGAATGGAAAGAAGGCTAGAAATGGCCATGAGAATGCTAAGCCTAAATTTGCTGATAGGACGCATGCTAGTGTGCCAAATGCTGAAACTCGATCTCCTAGGACGCATGCTAGAAGATCAAATGATGTGAATGTTTATGATCATTTGCCTATGAAGAAGTTTTACCCATGTAACGAACCAGGTAGGGGTCACCTTGCCTGGGTCGCAAAGAACTAACTCTTCTTTTCAGGTGGAAGTGAGAAGAAGCCCATGGATCATCGATAGTGGCGCTTCAAATCATATGACTGGAAGCCAGATCCATCTCACTTCTATCCAAACAAATGCCACGGGAGGGACTGTCTCGTTTGGCAATAAGGGCAAAGGAAAAATCAAAGGGACGGGCACCGCAAAGCTAAATCAATCCATAAGTGCGTCCAAAGTCAGTCTTGTCGAAGGACTAGGCTTCAACCTCCTTAGTGTCTCACAAATATGTGATCAAGGTGAAAACCTAGTCACATTTGACTCTAAGGAATGCCTAATCATCAACAAGAAAAAAAATCAAGTCATCCTCAAAGGGACTCGTGAATACAATGTCTACGTCTTTAATCAAAGATTCAAGCCTGCATCCAAGTTGTGTTTATCTGTCTCCGCTGTGGACGCCGATCTCTGGCATCGACGTCTAGGACACGCGGGACCTAGCACAATCTTCAAGCTTCATCAAAAGGATCTTGTAAGAGGTCTTCCCCGAATTGATCCTGAGCAGATTGAGCAATGTGAAGCATGCATCAAAGGGAAGCAGACAAGATCATCCTTCAAATCCAAGAATGAAGTGAGCACAAAGAAGCCATTGGAACTCCTTCACATGGATCTGTGTGGACCCATGCAAACCCAAAGCTATGGTGGAAAAAGGTACATGTATATCATTGTAGAGGATTTTTCAAGATTCACTTGGGTTCTTTTCTTAGTGTCAAAAGCAGATGCTTTCGGGATGTTCAAAATCTTCATCAAGCAAGTAGAAGTTGCTCTTGGGACAAGCTTGAAAGCTCTAAGGTCAGATCATGAAACGGAGTTTAAAAACTCAGAGTTTCTTGACTTCTGTGACCAACAAGGAGTCTCCCACAACTTCTCTTCTCCTCGAACTCCTCAGCAAAATGGTGTGGTCGAATGAAAGAATAGGACGCTGGACGACATGGCAAGGACGATGCTTTTGGCTAGTGGCGTCCCCAAACACTTCTGGGCAGAAGCCGTTGCCACCGCAACCTATATTGTCAATCGAGCTATGATTCGTCCTTTGCTCAAAAAGACGTCCTATGAGCTCCTAAATGGCAGAAAGCCAAACATTTCACACCTCAAAGTCTTTGGGTGTAAATGCTTCATTCACAACAACGGCAAAGACAACATCGGCAAATTTGATGCTAGGAGTGATGAAGGAATATTTCTTGGATACTCCCTCACAAGCAAAGCCTATAGAGTCTTCAACAAACGGACTCTTAAGCTTGAGGAAAGTATTCATGTGGTATTCAAAGAAAATGCTTCTCTCAAGAAAGAACCAAGTAAGAAGGAACGTCGCTTCTCTCCTAGGGACGATGATGAAGATGATGAAGAAGAACCAAGAGGCTCCTCCGACAAATATTATGTTCTTGGGAACGCCCCTGAGTCTCACGATGAGGTTTCAATGGGAATTCCTAGTGAACAACAAGAGCCTTCTCAAACTTGGTCGCTAAACCAAGTTGAGGCCGGTGAATCAAGTCAACAAGGAGAAAGGCACAGTGTGGACGCTCCAGCTGAGGGGGAACACACTGAGCCGACAAATGAAGAAGACGGATTTGACTCTGATGAGTCTGCTTGGACGGACCCTAGGTGTACCCCTGCCAGGAACGCTACTCATAGGGGATCCAACCTTTCAAGACTTCACTCAACAGATCAAATCATCTCAGACATCTCAAAAGGAGTCCAAACAAGATCAGCCGTGAATCAGTCCCTTAACGCCAACATAGCGTTCTGTGCCTTCAACGCCTTCGTGTCCTTAGTTGAACCTAAGAACATAAAGGAAGCACTCCAGGACGCTGATTGGATTCAAGCCATGCAAGAAGAACTCAATCAATTCGAGAGGAACAAAGTTTGGACCCTCGTCCCTCGTCCGAAAAACAAAAACATAATAGGGACGAGGTGGGTCTATAGAAACAAGCTTGATGAAAGTGGCCGCGTATCAAGGAACAAAGCAAGGCTCGTGGCTCAAGGCTATAGGCAAGAGGAAGGGATCGATTATGATGAGACCTTCGCTCCTGTCGCTAGAATTGAAGCCATTCGCCTCCTCATTGCCTACGCTGCTCACAAGGGGTTCAAGCTCTTTCAAATGGATGTCAAGACAGCCTTCCTCAATGGCAAGCTTAAAGAAGAAGTGTACGTCGCTCAACCTCCAGGATTTGAGGACGCTGATCACCCTGATCATGTGTACTTCCTGGACAAGGCACTCTATGGACTCAAGCAAGCCCCTCGTGCATGGTACGATAGGTTTGCGTCCTTTCTCTTGTCCAACGGGTACACACGAGGTAACATTGATAAAACACTATTCTTAAAGAAAGTCCTTAAATATGTTTTGATTGTCCAAGTCTATGTCGATGACATAGTCTTTGGAAGCACTAACATGAGACTTGTAGAGGAATTCAAGAACTTGATGAGTAGTGAGTTTGAGATGTCCCTCATAGGAGAACTCAACTTCTTCTTGGGACTCCAAATCACCCAGCTCAAAGATGGGACGCGCATTCACCAACAAAAGTACATCCGTGAAATGCTCGAGAAGTATGGAATGAACTCTTCAAAATCCTTTGATACTCCCATCTCCCCCAACACTCGTCTTTACGTTGACGAAGAAGGCAAGAGTGTAGATCAAAAGCTTTACAGAGGAATGATAGGGTCCTTGCTATACCTAACGGCAAGTCGTCCCGACATCATGTTCGCTGTGTGCTTGTGTGCTCGCTTCCAAGCAAATCCAAAGGAGTCCCACATGCAAGAAGTCAAGAGGATCTTCAGATAACTCAAGGGACGGGATGACCTATGGCTATGGTATCCCAGAAGGACGTCCCTAAACCTGGTAGCATATTCTGACGCAGATTACGCTGGCCACGTGGTGGATAGGAAGAGCACATCCGGCATGGCACAATTCCTTGGCTCATGCCTTGTATCTTGGGGATCCAAAAAGCAAAACTCGGTGGCACTCTCAACCGCGGAAGCTGAGTACGTTGATGCTGCTTCGTGCTATTCGCAAGTCCTATGGATCAAGTACCAACTTGAAAATTATGGTACGTTCCTCAACACAGTCCCTATCTTGTGTGATAACACCAGTGCTATAAGTATTGCAAAGAATCTTGTTCATCATTCTAGGACAAAGCACATTCACATAAGACATCACTTTCTTCGTGATAATGTTGAACTTGGATTAATTAAGGTAGATCATGTTAGGACTGAGGACCAAGTGGCTGATATTTTCACAAAAGCACTTGATAGACGTCCCTTCGAGCACCTCCGGTTGCTTTTGGGGATGATAACTTTTAAAAGATCAAGTCCCGTTCTATTATTCCCTCCATGATTGGCTATGTTTTTGTTGAGAACTTGTTTTAAAGTGTGTCATGCATTTAAAGTCATCTTTAAAGGACGCTAGTCTAAGACATGTGTTTCGCTTGTGTTTTGAACGCTATTTATTTCGCTTTTCATCTAAAGAGTATCCCTGATCAAACTACCCTCATTATAAGCCGAAATGATGGGAACTCTAAGCTTACCCAAGCCGAGAATCTTGCAAACGCGTCCTATGAGCGTTCTTTGTCTTATCTTTACGGGACGTACTTGCTTGATTTTCAAAAATGGTTCCAAGTGATCAAAGGGACGCGTGTTAAGAGCTGAGAACAGTCTGTACAGAGTTCTAAGTTCAGAGGTTGTGATCAGTGTTTGGGACGCCGTGGTTCAGTTCAGAGTAGTGAAGTGTTGTGTGTTGAAAGGACGCCAGGTCAGAGTCCTTTGCAGTTGTGAAGAGTTTGAATTTTGAAAATGGGAAGGTGAACCGTCTTAGAGAAGATTCAGCGAAGATCTCGGGATATGCGCAAACAGTGCCCAACAGCTGTGTTTCTCAGCAAAGAAGAAAGCCACGTGTGGGAAGGCGGGTGGAGGAAACCAAGTGTAAAGACCCTGTTACCCTTGCCCGTCCAACTTCGTCTTCTTCCTATAAATACCCACATGTGCTTTCCGAAACACCTTCTTCGCTCCTCTGCTATTTACACAATTTTAGCAAAGCTCTCAAATCTTCAAACCCAGATCCCGAAATCACTTTCTCAACCCTAATCTTCATCTATATAAACCATCCTCTCAAATGGCCAACACTAGAGCCACCAAGAACCCTTCTCCGTCTTCTCTGGTGAAAAACCCTAGCTCTTCGAAGTCTCCTCCGGTGAAAGGCCGGTCTCTCATGGACTCGAGAGGGCGACCTTCTGGGCGCCAAGAACACCCTCGCCACCATTCCTCGTCTCAATCCACCCATCGCCACCACTCAACCACCCCGCCTCAGCCACATAAATCCCAACCTCCTCCTTCGAGACCCCAATCCCATCCTTCCTCCAAACCCCTCCAAAAACCTCAATCTTCTCAACCTAAATCCAAACCCACTCAGAAACGATTTTCGTTTCTTGAGAAACCATTCGTCCCGGAGCCAGAACAAGGAAGCCCTGGCAAAGGCTCCGTTTCCAGACTCCCAGCTCAACCTAAATGCCGTCCTCCCCTTGACCCTCTCATTGAGGACTGGCTTGAAAAAGAGCCGAGGACGCTCGCAAATATTTGCTTAAGGGCGTCCGCACATAACCACCCTCCTAAAGTCCAAAGACTACTTTACTACTTCATGGTAATGTACGTCAAGCCCCGCCTTGCAGAAACCAACAACACCAACCCTCCATTCATGGGGCCAGGCATCATTTCCGACTCGTTTGGTGGGACGGTGGAAGAGCTCGCCAAACTGCTCCCCGATATAATGGAGTTCGTCGTGGCTCCTGCGGGCTCCGTCCCATCTCAAAAA
Organism: Polygonum maritimum; assembly: GCA_963924305.1. Taxonomy (NCBI): domain Eukaryota; kingdom Viridiplantae; phylum Streptophyta; class Magnoliopsida; order Caryophyllales; family Polygonaceae; genus Polygonum; species Polygonum maritimum. The sequence continues at coordinate 25,831,649 of OZ002737.1, read as the reverse complement.
CGGAAAAGGCCTTCCTCCTCTTCCCCTTCCAAACAACAAGTAAAAGGGCCTCCCTCCTCTTCCCAAGCCACACCAGTCCCTTCCTCCCCGCCTCCCGCCCCAAAGAGAAGGCTCAAGACGTCTGCCCAACTTGAAGGCGTCACTGAAGAGCAAATGGCAGCTATCCGCCTCTCTGAGCTGCAAATTGAGAAAGAAGAGAAGCCGCGACAAGAGCAAGCAGAAAAGGACGCCATTGCTGCGGCGATCCAGCAGAGCTTACAGGACGTCCCTCGGCTTCGTCCTCCTCCACCAAGGATAGAGGACGTTACTCCTGCTCCTGCTCCTGCGGCCTCTTCAGATCTGCTCCAGGCAGAGATTGAGGCAGATCTGGCCAAGCCCATGCCAAAGGTCATAAAGGACACTCCTCAAGTACAGGTCCCGGCCAAGGATGTTGTACCAAAAGTTATTACTCTTGAGGACTCTCCTGCAAAGCAGCCGCCTCCTCCCCCTGCTCCGCTCAAAGTCAAGCCCATCTCTATGGCTCCGCCAAGCTCCTCCACTACGACCACAAAAGCCAAGATAAGAACTCCCTCTCCCTCTCCTCCCAGAGTTTCAACTCCTCCTCCTCCTCCGCCCGCTAAGGCTGTCGAGGAAACTGCTAAAGTCCAAGGGAAGCCTCCTTCAACAGTCCCTACAGAGTCCTTGGCACGGACTCCAGCGGTGGACGCGCCCACTACAGAACAGGCGTCCGCTACTGAGGACACTGAAATGGTCGAGTCCCATGAGCAAGGGGACGAGGCCTCGGATGAAGAGGACGCTCCTCACCAGGATGACGACCCTGAGGACGAGGAGGGAGACGGCGATGAAGAAGACGCCGGTGATGAAGTGATAGTGAGCAACGGTAGTAAGCAGAAACGCTTGAAGAAAATTCTGTCGCCGCTCCTGTTCACCGCCCAGTTCTTAGAAGAGAATCAACGCCAAGAGTTTTTGGAACTGCTTGAGTTCCAGGGATGGACGCACCTAGGCGCCGAGGCCGCCGAAGTAGACCCCGAACAGGTTCTCCGCTTTTACTCTAAATTCGAAATATCAGAATTAAAAGGGAAGCCTCAAGGGACGTTCGAACTTGATGGGGACGAGTACTCAATTGCTGAGGGTACCGTCCGCAACATGCTAGGCCTGCGTCCTTCTCCGCCCATAACCTTCCCAACAAGAATTTTGGTCGGTTCTCCCAGGAAGAGATCTTCAACCGAATTTTCAACGGGAGACAGCCAGTTGCTAAGGATAGGGTCGCTCATTGTCTCTCCAAGACGGGCGTCCTTGCGCATCACTTCATTGTGCGCATGGTCGTCCCCCGCCAAGAAAAGAAGTCGATAGTCCAGATCACTGACAGTATCTTGCTGGACGCCTTCTTAGAACGCAAGCCGATCAATTTGCCGCGGGTAATCTTGGAGCACATAGGCAAGTGCACAGGAGGTAGGAACTCTCTTCCCTTCCCCGGCCTAGTCAAGCAGATCATGCAACAGCAATGCCTCTACGTCCCCAAAATAGAACAGCCCTTCGGGATTCATTGGGACGTCAGGCAAATCACACTTCCTCCAGTTGGCAAATTGAGGTGTGATGAGCCGCTCCCGTCGGTGAAGAGGCAGCTGGCCAAGGAGAAAAAGGAAGCCGAGAGAAAAGCTAAGGCCGCTGCTGCTGCTGCTCAAAGAGTTGAAGGTGATCCAGACGCTGAAAACTTACAAGTAGTTGGGACGCCGGTAGAGGACACTGCAGAAGAAGAGGACGAGCTCGATGGTATGAGCGTCCCTGATGAGGCCGAGAGACACTCTACGAAGTATCTGATGGGCATGATGATCGAGAACCAGTGTATGATGATTGATCTAATTCAGCAGGTTCACGACACTCTCCATACCCACACAGAACTTCTGGAACGCAACAACGAGCTCCTTGCACAGAACAACCATCTTCAGGAGCAACATCTCAAGGCCCTTGGCAAGCGTCCCCGCAAATGATCACCTCCCCTCTCCATAACCCTGAAAAAGTTTATCTGTTTCTTTGGTTTTTGTTAAGACTTTGGGACGCAGTCCCCGCTTTCAACAATCTTTTGTGAATGTGTGTAATGATCGTACCTCTGTCCTCTTATGAATGCCGCTCATTACATTTGTGATTCATTTTGTCTAAACGTTCCTTTCTTTAGTTATGACTTTGTGCTTGCATGCTTTTCAACTTGTTCTCCTTTTCGATGATGCCAAAAGGGGGAAGTATAGTTTTGCAGAGATGCGATTGTCTTTAAGTTGTCATAGAAAGCATGTGTTTAGGGGGAATTTCAGCCAAGTCCAAAGGACGCTAGTTAGGAATAAAATAGAACGCACTTAAAAGAATGAGTTGCATTCCAACCTAAGCTGAAAAGAAAATCAAGTGTAGTTTCTCATGCTAAAAGCTTTACTTCTGTGCGTATTATTGAAAAGAGTTTGTCATCATCAAAAAGGGGGAAATTGTTGGGACGATATTAAGGACGCCAGTCATTAATATCTAAACCAATAATGATCGTCCCTTGTTTTGATAATGACAAACTCAAATGTATTTAACAAGTTGTCCAAGTATTGATCTCAGGTAGGTCCCGTGGACGCACATGAGCGAAAAGGACAACAAGTGAACGGCAGTCCCTAAGCTGTAGGGAGGCACGTCATCAGAACTTCCAAAGCTGAACGTAATTGGCGAAGTTCCTGCGCAGATAGGACGGCGTCCTCATCAAGAAGGGACGCGCGCCAAAATACGGACGAAGTTCAAATTCAAATCAAGGCCACCCCAACATGATTACATCACGTTCGGCCGTAGTCCAAAGATGTCGCCCCAACATGATTCAAATCAAGGAAGCTTCCCTTGTCTGGGCACGTGTAGACAACTCCAAAGATGTCGCTTTCCCAGCGATGGTCCCCTATCCACGCGGAGGCTTCCCAAGCGTCAACAAAGTTGACTTCCTCAAGAGGCTCATCGCACCGTTGATGGAAGATCAAGGATCCTGCAAAGCCTCAGAGGACGCTAGAGGACAAGAACCACTTCCGCTATAAATACCCCCCCCCCCCCAAGGGTATGCATAGCGGTGTGGACTTTGAAGACTTTCTCTCAAGCTCTCCCGAAGCATTCAAGAACACGAACGAAGATCAAGTGAGCTTGAAGCAAGAGAAAGAAAGTCCAACCACATCAAATCCAAAACAAACCACAAAATAGTTAGAGTTGTAGTTTGTCTCTCACAACGAACCGTGAGAGACGTGTGTGATAGCTTCCTTATAGCTAAGAGAGTTAGGTTACATTGTTAGGTGAAAGGAGTGTTACTAGTGAGGCTAAGGACGGACGCTTAGCTCAGTGAAGTGTAACGACTCGCCTAAGTTGTAAGGACTCTCTCTTAATAAGATAAGGACGGCTATTGAAAATCCTCCAAGCGGAGGTAGAGGTTTACCCATAAGACTAGTTAGTCTTAGTGGGGTTCCTCTATAAATACTCGTGTCCAATATCTCATTGCGTTTCCTGTTAAGTCTAATTTCCGCTGCACCTAAGGACGCCTTCACTAACAGACTTACGATCCAACAGATCGTCCCAGGACCCAAATGTCCTAAACAGAAATTGGGCATTTTCTTGCAACCATTGATATACGAGTTTTGTTTTTCGCAACAGCCTTATCACCATCTTCTAAAATATATTTTGGTGGGAAATTTTTAATGAGCACAAACTTTAATTTGTCGGTGTTTAGTCACCATTTAGTCACTAATTGCATAGGTCGGTATTTTGTATACTATGTATATGGCGACCAAATGGTCGCTAATTAGCTAGGCCAAATTTTTTTATTATGGAATTGGCGACCAAATGGTCGCTAAATCTAAAAGTAAATTTTTTTTATTAAGATTTTGGCGTCCAAGTGGTCGCTAATTCCCCAAATTAAATCGTATTTTTTCTTAGGTCTAGTCTTTTGGTATATTTTTTTTCATTATATGTGATAATATATGACATACAAGGTTGTGCTTATATCGATGGCATTAACGTTATAATCTTGAGTAGATTAAAAGTTATTTAGCTACCACATGGAAGCTATTTGGCGACCACTTGGAAGCCAATTACCAAAGGTTATGTAATTAGATACCAAATGGACGCTAGTTTGCTACCATGTGGAAGCTAACTCCTCCAATTTAATCGTAAGATGGGGTATTTTTCATATGTGTTATGATCTCATGTTCGGCGATGACGGTTGAACACATGCAATGGCATGAACCACAAACACAAGAAGATCGGGATGCGACACCCTTCAGATAGTCTAAAATGGATACATTTGAATGCAATGTACTTGGATTTAGCTGCAGAATCGCGCAACGTCAGATTGGATTTATCAATGGATGGTTTCAATCCTTTCGGATCTTCATGGAAACCAAACTCTTCATGGCCGGTGATTTTAACAACATACAGACTCCCGCCGTCTATGTGTATTTGAGATGATGTTATGTTTCTAGTAACGATCGTCCCAGGACCCAAATGTCCTAAACAGAAATTGGGCATTTTCTTGCAACCATTGATATACGAGTTTTGTTTTTCGCAACAGCCTTATCACCATCTTCTAAAATATATTTTGGTGGGAATTTTTTAATGAGCGCAAACTTTAATTTGTCGGTGTTTAGTCACCATTTAGTTACTAATTGCATAGGTCGGTATTTTGTATACCATATATATGGCGACCAAATGGTCGCTAATTAGCTAGGCCAAATTTTTTTATTATGGAATTGGCGACCAAATGGTCTCTAAATCTACAAGTAAATTTTTTTATTAAGATTGAGGCGACCAAGTGGTCGCTAATTCCCCAAATTAAATCGTATTTTTTCTTACGTCTAGTCTTTCGGTATATTTTTTATCATTATATGTGATAATATATGACATACAAGGTTGTGCTTATATTGATGGCATTAATGTTATAATTTTGAGTAGAGTAAAAGGTATTTAGCTACCACATGGAAGCTAATTGGCGACCACTTGGAAGCCAATTACCAAAGGTTATGTAATTAGCTACCATATGGACGCTAGTTTGCTACCATGTGGAAGCTAACTCCTCCAATTTAATCGTAAGATGGGGTATTTTTCATATGTGTTATGATCTCATGTTCGGCGATTACGGTTGAACACATGCAATGGCATGAACCACAAACGCAAGAAGATCGGTAATGCAACACCCTTCAGTTAGTCTAGAATGGATACATTGGAATGCAGTTTACTTGGATTTACCTGCAGAATCGCGCAACGTCAGACTGGATTTATCAACGGACGGTTTTAATCCTTTCGGATCTTCAAAGAAACCAAACTCTTCATGGCCGGTGATTTTAACAACATACAGCCTCCCGCCGTCTATGTGTATTTAAGATGATGTTTTGTTTCTAGTAACGATCGTCCCAGGACCCAAATGTCCTAAACAGAAATTGGGCATTTTCTTGCAACCATTGATATACGAGTTTTGTTTTTCGCAACAGCCTTATCACCATCTTCTAAAATATATTTTGGTGGGAATTTTTAATGAGCACAAACTTTAATTTGTCGGTGTTTAGTCACCATTTAGTCACTAATTGCATAGGTCGGTATTTTGTATACCATACATATGGCGACCAAATGGTCGCTAATTAGCTAGGCCAAATTTTTTTATTATGGAATTGGCGACCAAATGGTCTCTAAATCTACAAGTAAATTTTTTTATTAAGATTGAGGCGACCAAGTGGTCGCTAATTCCCCAAATTAAATCGTATTTTTTCTTACGTCTAGTCTTTCGGTATATTTTTTATCATTATATGTGATAATATATGACATACAAGGTTGTGCTTATATTGATGGCATTAATGTTATAATTTTGAGTAGAGTAAAAGGTATTTAGCTACCACATGGAAGCTAATTGCGACCACTTGGAAGCCAATTACCAAAGGTTATGTAATTAGCTACCATATGGACGCTAGTTTGCTACCATGTGGAAGCTAATTCCTCCAATTTAATCGTAAGATGGGGTATTTTTCATATGTATTATGATCTCATGTTCGGCGATGACGGTTGAACACATGTAATGGCATGAACCACAAACACAAGATGATCGGGTGATGCGACACCCTTCAGTTAGTCTAGAATGGATACATGTGAATGCAGTTTACTTGGATTTACCTGCAGAATCGCGCAACGTCAGACTGGATTTATTAACGGACGGTTTTAATCCTTTCGGATTTTCAGGGAAACCAAACTCTTCATGGCCGGTGATTTTAACAACATACAGACTCCCGCCGTCTATGTGTATTTGAGATGATGTTATGTTTCTAGTAACGATCGTCCCAGGACCCAAATGTCCTAAACAGAAATTGGGCATTTTCTTGCAACCATTGATATACGAGTTTTGTTTTTCGCAACAGCCTTATCACCATCTTCTAAAATATATTTTGGTGGGAATTTTTTAATGAGCGCAAACTTTAATTTGTCGGTGTTTAGTCACCATTTAGTCACTAATTGCATAGGTCGGTATTTTGTATACCATATATATGGCGACCGAATGGTCTCTAATTAGCTAGGCCAAATTTTTTTATTATGGAATTGGCGACCAAATGGTCTCTAAATCTACAAGTAAATTTTTTTATTAAGATTGAGGCGACCAAGTGGTTGCTAATTCCCCAAATTAAATCGTATTTTTTCTTACATCTAGTCTTTCGGTATATTTTTTATCATTATATGTGATAATATATGACATACAAGGTTGTGCTTATATTGATGGCATTAATGTTATAATTTTGAGTAGAGTAAAAGGTATTTAGCTACCACATGGAAGCTAATTGGCGACCACTTGGAAGCCAATTACCAAAGGTTATGTAATTAGCTACCATATGGACGCTAGTTTGCTACCATGTGGAAGCTAACTCCTCCAATTTAATCGTAAGATGGGGTATTTTTCATATGTATTATGATCTCATGTTCGGCGATGACGGTTGAACACATGCAATGGCATGAACCACAAACACAAGATGATCGGGTGATGCGACACCCTTCAGTTAGTCTAGAATGGATACATGTGAATGCAGTTTACTTGGATTTACCTGCAGAATCGCGCAACGTCAGACTGGATTTATCAACGGACGGTTTTAATCCTTTCGGATCTTCATGGAAACCAAACTCTTCATGGCCGGTGATTTTAACAACATACAGACTCCCGCCGTCTATGTGTATTTGAGATGATGTTATGTTTCTAGTAACGATCGTCCCAGGACCCAAATGTCCTAAACAGAAATTGGGTATTTTCTTGCAACCATTGATATACGAGTTTTGTTTTTCGCAACAGCCTTATCACCATCTTCTAAAATATATTTTGGTGGGAATTTTTTAATGAGCGCAAACTTTAATTTGTCGGTGTTTAGTCACCATTTAGTTACTAATTGCATAGGTCGGTATTTTGTATACCATATATATGGCGACCAAATGGTCGCTAATTAGCTAGGCCAAATTTTTTTATTATGGAATTGGTGACCAAATGGTCTCTAAATCTACAAGTAAATTTTTTTATTAAGATTGAGGCGACCAAGTGGTCGCTAATTCCCCAAATTAAATCGTATTTTTTCTTACGTCTAGTCTTTCGGTATATTTTTTATCATTATATGTGATAATATATGACATACAAGGTTGTGCTTATATTGATGGCATTAATGTTATAATTTTGAGTAGAGTAAAAGGTATTTAGCTACCACATGGAAGCTAATTGGCGACCACTTGGAAGCCAATTACCAAAGGTTATGTAATTAGCTACCATATGGACGCTAGTTTGCTACCATGTGGAAGCTAACTCCTCCAATTTAATCGTAAGATGGGGTATTTTTCATATGTGTTATGATCTCATGTTCGGCGATTACGGTTGAACACATGCAATGGCATGAACCACAAACGCAAGAAGATCGGTAATGCAACACCCTTCAGTTAGTCTAGAATGGATACATTTGAATGCAGTTTACTTGGATTTACCTGCAGAATCGCGCAACATCAGACTGGATTTATCAACGGACGGTTTTAATCCTTTCGGATCTTCAAAGAAACCAAACTCTTCATGGCCGGTGATTTTAACAACATACAGCCTCCCGCCGTCTATGTGTATTTAAGATGATGTTATGTTTCTAGTAACGATCGTCCCAGGACCCAAATGTCCTAAACAGAAATTGGGCATTTTCTTGCAACCATTGATATACGAGTTTTGTTTTTCGCAACAGCCTTATCACCATCTTCTAAAATATATTTTGGTGGGAATTTTTTAATCAGCACAAACTTTAATTTGTCGGTGTTTAGTCACCATTTAGTCACTAATTGCATAGGTCGGTATTTTGTATACCATATATATGGCGACCAAATGGTCGCTAATTAGCTAGGCCAAAATTTTTTTATTATGGAATTGGCGTCCAAATGGTCTCTAAATCTACAAGTAAATTTTTTTATTAAGATTTAGGCGACCAAGTGGTCGCTAATTCCCCAAATTAAATCGTATTTTTTCTTACGTCTAGTCTTTCGGTATATTTTTTATCATTATATGTGATAATATATGACATACAAGGTTGTGCTTATATTGATGGCATTAATGTTATAATTTTGAGTAGAGTAAAAGGTATTTAGCTACCACATGGAAGCTAATTGGCGACCACTTGGAAGCCAATTACCAAAGGTTATGTAATTAGCTACCATATGGACGCTAGTTTGCTACCATGTGGAAGCTAACTCCTCCAATTTAATCGTAAGATGGGGTATTTTTCATATGTATTATGATCTCATGTTCGGCGATGACGGTTGAACACATGCAATGGCATGAACCACAAACACAAGATGATCGGGTGATGCGACACCCTTCAGTTAGTCTAGAATGGATACATGTGAATGCAGTTTACTTGGATTTACCTGCAGAATCGCGCAACGTCAGACTGGATTTATCAACGGACGGTTTTAATCCTTTCGGATCTTCATGGAAACCAAACTCTTCATGGCCGGTGATTTTAACAACATACAGACTCCCGCCGTCTATGTGTATTTGAGATGATGTTATGTTTCTAGTAACGATCGTCCCAGGACCCAAATGTCCTAAGCAGAAATTGGGCATTTTCTTGCAACCATTGATATACGAGTTTTGTTTTTCGCAACAGCCTTATCACCATCTTCTAAAATATATTTTGGTGGGAATTTTTTAATGAGCGCAAACTTTAATTTGTCGGTGTTTAGTCACCATTTAGTTACTAATTGCATAGGTCGGTATTTTGTATACCATATATATGGCGACCAAATGGTCGCTAATTAGCTAGGCCAAATTTTTTTATTATGGAATTGGCGACCAAATGGTCTCTAAATCTACAAGGAAATTTTTTTATTAAGATTGAGGCGACCAAGTGGTCGCTAATTCCCCAAATTAAATCGTATTTTTTCTTACGTCTAGTCTTTCGGTATATTTTTTATCATTATATGTGATAATATATGACATACAAGGTTGTGCTTATATTGATGGCATTAATGTTATAATTTTGAGTAGAGTAAAAGGTATTTAGCTACCACATGGAAGCTAATTGGTGACCACTTGGAAGCCAATTACCAAAGGTTATGTAATTAGCTACCATATGGACGCTAGTTTGCTACCATGTGGAAGATAACTCCTCCAATTTAATCGTAAGATGGGGTATTTTTCATATGTGTTATGATCTCATGTTCGGCGATTACGGTTGAACACATGCAATGGCATGAACCACAAACGCAAGAAGATCGGTAATGCAACACCCTTCAGTTAGTCTAGAATGGATACATTTGAATGCAGTTTACTTGGATTTACCTGCAGAATCGCGCAACGTCAGACTGGATTTATCAACGGACGGTTTTAATCCTTTCGGATCTTCAAAGAAACCAAACTCTTCATGGCCGGTGATTTTAACAACATACAGCCTCCCGCCGTCTATGTGTATTTAAGATGATGTTATGTTTCTAGTAACGATCGTCCCAGGACCCAAATGTCCTAAACAGAAATTGGGCATTTTCTTGCAACCATTGATATACGAGTTTTGTTTTTCGCAACAGCCTTATCACCATCTTCTAAAATATATTTTGGTGGGAATTTTTTAATGAGCACAAACTTTAATTTGTCGGTGTTTAGTCACCATTTAGTCACTAATTGCATAGGTCGGTATTTTGTATACCATATATATGGCGACCAAATGGTCGCTAATTAGCTAGGCCAAATTTTTTTATTATGGAATTGGCGACCAAATGGTCTCTAAATCTACAAGTAAATTTTTTTATTAAGATTGAGGCGACCAAGTGGTCGCTAATTCCCCAAATTAAATCATATTTTTTCTTACGTCTAGTCTTTCGGTATATTTTTTATCATTATATGTGATAATATATGACATACAAGGTTGTGCTTATATTGATGGCATTAATGTTATAATTTTGAGTAGAGTAAAAGGTATTTAGCTACCACATGGAAGCTAATTGGCGACCACTTGGAAGCCAATTACCAAAGGTTATGTAATTAGCTACCATATGGACGCTAGTTTGCTACCATGTGGAAGCTAACTCCTCCAATTTAATCGTAAGATGGGGTATTTTTCATATGTGTTATGATCTCATGTTCGGCGATTACGGTTGAACACATGCAATGGCATGAACCACAAACGCAAGAAGATCGGTAATGCAACACCCTTCAGTTAGTCTAGAATGGATACATTTGAATGCAGTTTACTTGGATTTACCTGCAGAATCGCGCAACGTCAGACTGGATTTATCAACGGACGGTTTTAATCCTTTCGGATCTTCAAAGAAACCAAACTCTTCATGGCCGGTGATTTTAACAACATACAGCCTCCCGCCGTCTATGTGTATTTAAGATGATGTTTTGTTTCTAGTAACGATCGTCCCAGGACCCAAATGTCCTAAACAGAAATTGGGCATTTTCTTGCAACCATTGATATACGAGTTTTGTTTTTCGCAACAGCCTTATCACCATCTTCTAAAATATATTTTGGTGGGAATTTTTTAATGAGCACAAACTTTAATTTGTCGGTGTTTAGTCACCATTTAGTCACTAATTGCATAGGTCGGTATTTTGTATACCATATATATGGCGACCAAATGGTCGCTAATTAGCTAGGCCAAATTTTTTTATTATGGAATTGGCGTCCAAATGGTCTCTAAATCTACAAGTAAATTTTTTTATTAAGATTTAGGCGACCAAGTGGTCGCTAATTCCCCAAATTAAATCGTATTTTTTCTTACGTCTAGTCTTTCGGTATATTTTTTATCATTATATGTGATAATATATGACATACAAGGTTGTGCTTATATTGATGGCATTAATGTTATAATTTTGAGTAGAGTAAAAGGTATTTTGCTACCACATGGAAGCTAATTGGCGACCACTTGGAAGCCAATTACCAAAGGTTATGTAATTAGCTACCATATGGACGCTAGTTTGCTACCATGTGGAAGCTAACTCCTCCAATTTAATCGTAAGATGGGGTATTTTTCATATGTATTATGATCTCATGTTCGGCGATGACGGTTGAACACATGCAATGGCATGAACCACAAACACAAGATGATCGGGTGATGCGACACCCTTCAGTTAGTCTAGAATGGATACATGTGAATGCAGTTTACTTGGATTTACCTGCAGAATCGCGCAACCTCAGACTGGATTTATCAACGGACGGTTTTAATCCTTTCGGATCTTCAGGGAAACCAAACTCTTCATGGCCGGTGATTTTAACAACATACAGACTCCCGCCGTCTATGTGTATTTGAGATGATGTTTTGTTTCTAGTAACGATCGTCCCAGGACCCAAATGTCCTAAACAGAAATTGGGCATTTTCTTGCAACCATTGATATACGAGTTTTGTTTTTCGCAACAGCCGTATCACCATCTTCTAAAATATATTTTGGTGGGAATTTTTTAATGAGCGCAAAATTTAATTTGTCGGTGTTTAGTCACCATTTAGTCACTAATTGCATAGGTCGGTATTTTGTATACCATATATATGGCGACTAAATGGTCGCTAATTAGCTAGGCCAAATTTTTTTATTATGCAATTGGCGACCAAATGGTCTCTAAATCTACAAGTAAATTTTTTTATTAAGATTGAGGCGACCAAGTGGTGGCTAATTCCCCAAATTAAATCGTATTTTTTCTTACGTCTAGTCTTTCGGTATATTTTTTATCATTATAAGTGATAATATATGACATACAAGGTTGTGCTTATATTGATGGCATTAATGTTATAATTTTGAGTAGAGTAAAAGGTATTTAGCGACCACATGGAAGCTAATTGGCGACCACTTGGAAGCCAATTACCAAAGGTTATGTAATTAGCTACCATATGGACTCTAGTTTGCTACCATGTGGAAGCTAACTCCTCCAATTTAATCGTAAGATGGGGTATTTTTCATATGTATTATGATCTCATGTTCGGCGATGACGGTTGAACACATGCAATGGCATGAACCACAAACACAAGATGATCGGGTGATGCGACACCCTTCAGTTAGTCTAGAATGGATACATGTGAATGCAGTTTACTTGGATTTACCTGCAGAATCGCGCAACGTCAGACTGGATTTATCAACGGACGGTTTTAATCCTTTCGGATCTTCAGGGAAACCAAACTCTTCATGGCCGGTGATTTTAACAACATACAGACTCCCGCCGTCTATGTGTATTTGAGATGATGTTATGTTTCTAGTAACGATCGTCCCAGGACCCAAATGTCCTAAACAGAAATTGGGCATTTTCTTGCAACCATTGATATACGAGTTTTGTTTTTCGCAACAGCCGTATCGCCATCTTCTAAAATATATTTTGGTGGGAATTTTTTAATGAGCGCAAACTTTAATTTGTCGGTGTTTAGTCACCATTTAGTCACTAATTGCATAGGTCGGTATTTTGTATACCATATATATGGCGACCAAATGGTCGCTAATTAGCTAGACCGAATTTTTTTACTATGCAATTGGCGACCAAATGGTCTCTAAATCTACAAGTAAATTTTTTTATTAAGATTTAGGCGACCAAGTGGTCGCTAATTCCCCAAATTAAATCATATTTCTTCTTACGTCTAGTCTTTCGGTATATTTTTTTTCATTATATGTGATAATATATGACATACAAGGTTGTGCTTATATCGATGGCATTAACGTTATAATTTTGAGTAGAGTAAAAGGTATTTAGCTACCACATGGAAGCTATTCGGCGACCACTTGGAAGCCAATTACCATAGGTTTGTAATTAGCTACCATATGGACGCTAGTTTGCCACCATGTGGAACCTAACTCCTCCAATTTAATCGTAAGATGGGGTATTTTTCATATGTATTATGATCTCATGTTCGGCGATGACGGTTGAACACATGCAATGGCATGAACCACAAACACAAGATGATCGGGTGATGCGACACCCTTCAGTTAGTCTAGAATGGATACATGTGAATGCAGTTTACTTGGATTTACCTGCAGAAACACGCAACGTCAGATTGGATTTATCAACGGACGGTGTTAATCCTTTCGGATCTTCAGGGAAACCAAACTCTTCATGGCCGGTGATTTTAACAACATACAGACTCCCGCCGTCTATGTGTATTTGAGATGATGTTATGTTTCTAGTAACGATCGTCCCAGGACCCAAATGTGCTAAACAGAAATTGGGCATTTTCTTGCAACCATTGATATACGAGTTTTGTTTTTCGCAACAGCCTTATCACCATCTTCTAAAATATATTTTGGTGGGAATTTTTTAATGAGCACAAACTTTAATTTGTCGGTGTTTAGTCACCATTTAGACACTAATTGCATAGGTCGGTATTTTGTATACCATATATATGGCAACCAAATGGTCTCTAATTAGCTAGGCCAAATTTTTTTATTATGGAATTGGCGACCAAATGGTCTCTAAATCTACAAGTAAATTTTTTTATTAAGATTGAGGCGACCAAGTGGTCGCTAATTCCCCAAATTAAATCGTATTTTTTCTTACGTCTAGTCTTTCGGTATATTTTTTATCATTATATGTGATAATATATGACATACAAGGTTGTGCTTATATTGATGGCATTAATGTTATAATTTTGAGTAGAGTAAAAGGTATTTAGCTACCACATGGAAGCTAATTGGCGACCACTTGGAAGCCAATTACCAAAGGTTATGTAATTAGCTACCATATGGACGCTAGTTTGCTACCATGTGGAAGCTAACTCCTCCAATTTAATCGTAAGATGGGGTATTTTTCATATGTATTATGATCTCATGTTCTGCGATGACGGTTGAACACATGCAATGGCATGAACCACAAACACAAGATGATCGGGTGATGCGACACCCTTCAGTTAGTCTAGAATGGATACATGTGAATGCAGTTTACTTGGATTTACCTGCAGAATCGCGCAACGTCAGACTGGATTTATCAACGGACGGTTTTAATCCTTTCGGATCTTCAGGGAAACCAAACTCTTCATTGCCGGTGATTTTAACAACATACAGACTCCCGCCGTCTATGTGTATTTGAGATGATGTTATGTTTCTAGTAACGATCGTCCCAGGACCCAAATGTCCTAAACAGAAATTGGGCATTTTCTTGCAACCATTAATATACGAGTTTTGTTTTTCGCAACAGCCGTATCACCATCTTCTAAAATATATTTTGGTGGGAATTTTTTAATGAGCGCAAACTTTAATTTGTCGGTGTTTAGTCACCATTTAGTCACTAATTGCATAGGTCGGTATTTTGTATACCATATATATGGCGACCAAATGGTCGCTAATTAGCTAGGCCAAATTTTTTTATTATGGAATTGGCGACCAAATGGTCTCTAAATCTACAAGTAAATTTTTTTATTAAGATTGAGGCGACCAAGTGGTCGCTAATTCCCCAAATTAAATCGTATTTTTTCTTACGTCTAGTGTTTCGGTATATTTTTTATCATTATATGTGATAATATATGACATACAAGGTTGTGCTTATATTGATGGCATTAATGTTATAATTTTGAGTAGAGTAAAAGGTATTTAGCTACCACATGGAAGCTAATTGGCGACGACTTGGAAGCCAATTACCAAATGTTATGTAATTAGCTACCATATGGACGCTAGTTTGCTACCATGTGGAAGCTAACTCCTCCAATTTAATCGTAAGATGGGGTATTTTTCATATGTATTATGATCTCATGTTCGGCGATGACGGTTGAACACATGCAATGGCATGAACCACAAACACAAGATGATCGGGTGATGCGACACCCTTCAGTTAGTCTAGAATGGATACATGTGAATGCAGTTTACTTGGATTTACCTGCAGAATCGCGCAACGTCAGACTAGATTTATCAACGGACGGTTTTAATCCTTTCGGATCTTCAGGGAAACCGAACTCTTCATGGCCGGTGATTTTAACAACATACAGACTCCCGCCGTCTATGTGTATTTGAGATGATGTTATGTTTCTAGTAACGATCGTCCCAGGACCCAAATGTCCTAAACAGAAATTGGGCATTTTCTTGCAACCATTGATATACGAGTTTTGTTTTTCGCAACAGCCGTATCACCATCTTCTAAAATATATTTTGGTGGGAATTTTTTAATGAGCGCAAACTTTAATTTGTTGGTGTTTAGTCACCATTTAGTCACTAATTGCATAGGTCGGTATTTTGTATACCATATATATGGCGACCAAATGGTCGCTAATTAGCTAGGCCAATTTTTTTTATTATGCAATTGGCGACCAAATGGTCTCTAAATCTACAAGTAAATTTTTTTATTAAGATTTAGGCGACCAAGTGGTCGCTAATTCCCCAAATTAAATCATATTTTTTCTTACGTCTAGTCTTTCGGTATATTTTTTTTCATTATATGTGATAATATATGACATACAAGGTTGTGCTTATATCGACGGCATTAACGTTATAATTTTGAGTAGAGTAAAAGGTATTTAGCTACCACATGGAAACTATTCGGCGACCACTTGGAAGCCAATTACCATAGGTATGTAATTAGCTACCATATGGACGCTAGTTTGCCACCATGTGGAAGCTAACTCCTCCAATTTAATCGTAAGATGGGGTATTTTTCATATGTATTATGATCTCATGTTCGGCGATGACGGTTGAACACATGCAATGGCATGAACCACAAACACAAGATGATCGGGTGATGCGACACCCTTCAGTTAGTCTAGAATGGATACATGTGAATGCAGTTTACCTTGATTTACCTGCAGAATCGCGCAACGTCAGACTGGATTTATCAACGGACGGTTTTAATCCTTTCGGATCTTCAGGGAAACCAAACTCTTCATGGCCGGTGATTTTAACAACATACAGACTCCCGCCGTCTATGTGTATTTGAGATGATGTTATGTTTCTAGTAACGATCGTCCCAGGACCCAAATGTCCTAAACAGAAATTGGGCATTTTCTTGCAACCATTGATATACGAGTTTTGTTTTTCGCAACAGCCGTATCACCATCTTCTAAAATATATTTTGGTGGGAATTTTTTAATGAGCGCAAACTTTAATTTGTCGGTGTTTAGTCACCATTTAGTCACTAATTGCATAGGTTGGTATTTTGTATACCATATATATGGCGCCCAAATGGTCGCTAATTAGCTAGGCCAAATTTTTTTATTATGGAATTGGCGACCAAATGGTCTCTAAATCTACAAGTAAATTTTTTTATTAAGATTTAGGCGACCAAGTGGTCGCTAATTCCCCAAATTAAATCGTATTTTTTCGTACGTCTAGTCTTTCGGTATATTTTTTATCATTATATGTGATAATATATGACATACAAGGTTGTGCTTATATTGATGGCATTAATGTTATAATTTTGAGTAGAGTAAAAGGTATTTAGCTACCACATGGAAGCTAATTGGCGACCACTTGGAAGCCAATTACCAAAGGTTATGTAATTAGCTACCATATGGACGCTAGTTTTCTACCATGTGGAAGCTAACTCCTCCAATTTAATCGTAAGGTGGGGTATTTTTCATATGTATTATGATCTCATGTTCGGCGATGACGGTTGAACACATGCAATGGCATGAACCACAAACACAAGATGATCGGGTGATGCGACACCCTTCAGTTAGTCTAGAATGGATACATGTGAATGCAGTTTACTTGGATTTACCTGCAGAATCGCGCAACGTCAGACTGGATTTATCAACGGACGGTTTTAATCCTTTCGGATCTTCAGGGAAACCAAACTCTTCATGGCCGGCGATTTTAACAACATACAGACTCCCGCCGTCTATGTGTATTTGAGATGATGTTATGTTTCTAGTAACGATCGTCCCAGGACCCAAATGTCCTAAACAGAAATTGGGCATTTACTTGCAACCATTGATATACGAGTTTTGTTTTTCGCAACAGCCTTATCACCATCTTCTAAAATATATTTTGGTGGGAATTTTTTAATGAGCGCAAACTTTAATTTGTCGGTGTTTAGTCACCATTTAGTCACTAATTGCATAGGTCGGTATTTTGTATACCATATATATGGCGACCAAATGGTCGCTAATTAGCTAGGCCAAATTTTTTTATTATGGAATTGGCGACCAAATGGTCTCTAAATCTACAAGTAAATTTTTTTATTAAGATTGAGGCGACCAAGTGGTCGCTAATTCCCCAAATTAAATCGTATTTTTTCTTACGTCTAGTGTTTCGGTATATTTTTTATCATTATATGTGATAATATATGACATACAAGGTTGTGCTTATATTGATGGCATTAATGTTATAATTTTGAGTAGAGTAAAAGGTATTTAGCTACCACATGGAAGCTAATTGGCGACGACTTGGAAGCCAATTACCAAATGTTATGTAATTAGCTACCATATGGACGCTAGTTTGCTACCATGTGGAAGCTAACTCCTCCAATTTAATCGTAAGATGGGGTATTTTTCATATGTATTATGATCTCATGTTCGGCGATGACGGTTGAACACATGCAATGGCATGAACCACAAACACAAGATGATCGGGTGATGCGACACCCTTCAGTTAGTCTAGAATGGATACATGTGAATGCAGTTTACTTGGATTTACCTGCAGAATCGCGCAACGTCAGACTAGATTTATCAACGGACGGTTTTAATCCTTTCGGATCTTCAGGGAAACCGAACTCTTCATGGCCGGTGATTTTAACAACATACAGACTCCCGCCGTCTATGTGTATTTGAGATGATGTTATGTTTCTAGTAACGATCGTCCCAGGACCCAAATGTCCTAAACAGAAATTGGGCATTTACTTGCAACCATTGATATACGAGTTTTGTTTTTCGCAACAGCCTTATCACCATCTTCTAAAATATATTTTGGTGGGAATTTTTTAATGAGCACAAACTTTAATTTGTCGGTGTTTAGTCACCATTTAGACACTAATTGCATAGGTCGGTATTTTGTATACCATATATATGGCGACCAAATGGTCTCTAATTAGCTAGGCCAAATTTTTTTATTATGGAATTGGCGACCAAATGGTCTCTAAATCTACAAGTAAATTTTTTTATTAAGATTGAGGCGACCAAGTGGTCGCTAATTCCCCAAATTAAATCGTATTTTTTCTTACGTCTAGTCTTTCGGTATATTTTTTATCATTATATGTGATAATATATGACATACAAGGTTGTGCTTATATTGATGGCATTAATGTTATAATTTTGAGTAGAGTAAAAGGTATTTAGCTACCACATGGAAGCTAATTGGCGACCACTTGGAAGCCAATTACCAAAGGTTATGTAATTAGCTACCATATGGACGCTAGTTTGCTACCATGTGGAAGCTAACTCCTCCAATTTAATCGTAAGATGGGGTATTTTTCATATGTATTATGATCTCATGTTCTGCGATGACGGTTGAACACATGCAATGGCATGAACCACAAACACAAGATGATCGGGTGATGCGACACCCTTCAGTTAGTCTAGAATGGATACATGTGAATGCAGTTTACTTGGATTTACCTGCAGAATCGCGCAACGTCAGACTGGATTTATCAACGGACGGTTTTAATCCTTTCGGATCTTCAGGGAAACCAAACTCTTCATTGCCGGTGATTTTAACAACATACAGACTCCCGCCGTCTATGTGTATTTGAGATGATGTTATGTTTCTAGTAACGATCGTCCCAGGACCCAAATGTCCTAAACAGAAATTGGGCATTTTCTTGCAACCATTAATATACGAGTTTTGTTTTTCGCAACAGCCGTATCACCATCTTCTAAAATATATTTTGGTGGGAATTTTTTAATGAGCGCAAACTTTAATTTGTCGGTGTTTAGTCACCATTTAGTCACTAATTGCATAGGTCGGTATTTTGTATACCATATATATGGCGACCAAATGGTCGCTAATTAGCTAGGCCAAATTTTTTTATTATGGAATTGGCGACCAAATGGTCTCTAAATCTACAAGTAAATTTTTTTATTAAGATTGAGGCGACCAAGTGGTCGCTAATTCCCCAAATTAAATCGTATTTTTTCTTACGTCTAGTGTTTCGGTATATTTTTTATCATTATATGTGATAATATATGACATACAAGGTTGTGCTTATATTGATGGCATTAATGTTATAATTTTGAGTAGAGTAAAAGGTATTTAGCTACCACATGGAAGCTAATTGGCGACGACTTGGAAGCCAATTACCAAATGTTATGTAATTAGCTACCATATGGACGCTAGTTTGCTACCATGTGGAAGCTAACTCCTCCAATTTAATCGTAAGATGGGGTATTTTTCATATGTATTATGATCTCATGTTCGGCGATGACGGTTGAACACATGCAATGGCATGAACCACAAACACAAGATGATCGGGTGATGCGACACCCTTCAGTTAGTCTAGAATGGATACATGTGAATGCAGTTTACTTGGATTTACCTGCAGAATCGCGCAACGTCAGACTAGATTTATCAACGGACGGTTTTAATCCTTTCGGATCTTCAGGGAAACCGAACTCTTCATGGCCGGTGATTTTAACAACATACAGACTCCCGCCGTCTATGTGTATTTGAGATGATGTTATGTTTCTAGTAACGATCGTCCCAGGACCCAAATGTCCTAAACAGAAATTGGGCATTTTCTTGCAACCATTGATATACGAGTTTTGTTTTTCGCAACAGCCGTATCACCATCTTCTAAAATATATTTTGGTGGGAATTTTTTAATGAGCGCAAACTTTAATTTGTTGGTGTTTAGTCACCATTTAGTCACTAATTGCATAGGTCGGTATTTTGTATACCATATATATGGCGACCAAATGGTCGCTAATTAGCTAGGCCAATTTTTTTTATTATGCAATTGGCGACCAAATGGTCTCTAAATCTACAAGTAAATTTTTTTATTAAGATTTAGGCGACCAAGTGGTCGCTAATTCCCCAAATTAAATCATATTTTTTCTTACGTCTAGTCTTTCGGTATATTTTTTTTCATTATATGTGATAATATATGACATACAAGGTTGTGCTTATATCGACGGCATTAACGTTAT
Organism: Polygonum maritimum; assembly: GCA_963924305.1. Lineage (NCBI taxonomy): Eukaryota > Viridiplantae > Streptophyta > Magnoliopsida > Caryophyllales > Polygonaceae > Polygonum > Polygonum maritimum. The sequence goes on along the minus strand of OZ002737.1, from coordinate 25,811,129 downwards.
AATTTTGAGTAGAGTAAAAGGTATTTAGCTACCACATGGAAACTATTCGGCGACCACTTGGAAGCCAATTACCATAGGTATGTAATTAGCTACCATATGGACGCTAGTTTGCCACCATGTGGAAGCTAACTCCTCCAATTTAATCGTAAGATGGGGTATTTTTCATATGTATTATGATCTCATGTTCGGCGATGACGGTTGAACACATGCAATGGCATGAACCACAAACACAAGATGATCGGGTGATGCGACACCCTTCAGTTAGTCTAGAATGGATACATGTGAATGCAGTTTACTTGGATTTACCTGCAGAATCGCGCAACGTCAGAATGGATTTATCAACGGACGGTTTTAATCCTTTCGGATCTTCAGGGAACCAAACTCTTCATGGCCGGTGATTTTAACAACATACAGACTCCCGCCGCATATGTGTATTTGAGATGATGTTATGTTTCTAGTAACGATCGTCCCAGGACCCAAATATGCTAAACAGAAATTGGGCATTTTCTTGCAACCATTGATATACGAGTTTTGTTTTTCGCAACAGCCTTATCACCATCTTCTAAAATATATTTTGGTGGGAATTTTTTAATGAGCGCAAACTTTAACTTGTCGGTGTTTAGTCACCATTTAGACACTAATTGCATAGGTCGGTATTTTGTATACCATATATATGGCGACCAAATGGTCTCTAATTAGCTAGGCCAAATTTTTTTATTATGGAATTGGCGACCAAATGGTCTCTAAATCTACAAGTAAATTTTTTTATTAAGATTTAGACGACCAAGTGGTCGCTAATTCCCCAAATTAAATCGTATTTTTTCTTACGTCTAGTCTTTCGGTATATTTTTTATCATTATATGTGATAATATATGACATACAAGGTTGTGCTTATATTGATGGCATTAATGTTATAATTTTGAGTAGAGTAAAAGGTATTTAGCTACCACATGGAAGCTAATTGGCGACCACTTGGAAGCCAATTACCAAAGGTTATGTAATTAGCTACCATATGGACGCTAGTTTGCTACCATGTGGAAGCTAACTCCTCCAATTTAATCGTAAGATGGGGTATTTTTCATATGTATTATGATCTCATGTTCGGCGATGACGGTTGAACACATGCAATGGCATGAACCACAAACACAAGATGATCGGGTGATGCGACACCCTTCAGTTAGTCTAGAATGGATACATGTGAATGCAGTTTACCTTGATTTACCTGCAGAATCGCGCAACGTCAGACTGGATTTATCAACGGACGGTTTTAATCCTTTCGGATCTTCAGGGAAACCAAACTCTTCATGGCCGGTGATTTTAACAACATACAGACTCCCGCCGTCTATGTGTATTTGAGATGATGTTATGTTTCTAGTAACGATCGTCCCAGGACCCAAATGTCCTAAACAGAAATTGGGCATTTTCTTGCAACCATTGATATACGAGTTTTGTTTTTCGCAACAGCCGTATCACCATCTTCTAAAATATATTTTGGTGGGAATTTTTTAATGAGCGCAAACTTTAATTTGTCGGTGTTTAGTCACCATTTAGTCACTAATTGCATAGGTCGGTATTTTGTATACCATATATATGGCGCCCAAATGGTCGCTAATTAGCTAGGCCAAATTTTTTTATTATGGAATTGGCGACCAAATGGTCTCTAAATCTACAAGTAAATTTTTTTATTAAGATTTAGGCGACCAAGTGGTCGCTAATTCCCCAAATTAAATCGTATTTTTTCGTACGTCTAGTCTTTCGGTATATTTTTTATCATTATATGTGATAATATATGACATACAAGGTTGTGCTTATATTGATGGCATTAATGTTATAATTTTGAGTAGAGTAAAAGGTATTTAGCTACCACATGGAAGCTAATTGGCGACCACTTGGAAGCCAATTACCAAAGGTTATGTAATTAGCTACCATATGGACGCTAGTTTGCTACCATGTGGAAGCTAACTCCTCCAATTTAATCGTAAGGTGGGGTATTTTTCATATGTATTATGATCTCATGTTCGGCGATGACGGTTGAACACATGCAATGGCATGAACCACAAACACAAGATGATCGGGTGATGCGACACCCTTCAGTTAGTCTAGAATGGATACATGTGAATGCAGTTTACTTGGATTTACCTGCATAATCGCGCAACGTCAGACTGGATTTATCAACGGACGGTTTTAATCCTTTCGGATCTTCAGGGAAACCAAACTCTTCATGGCCGGTGATTTTAACAACATACAGACTCCCGCCGTCTATGTGTATTTGAGATGATGTTATGTTTCTAGTAACGATCGTCCCAGGACCCAAATGTCCTAAACAGAAATTGGGCATTTACTTGCAACCATTGATATACGAGTTTTGTTTTTCGCAACAGCCTTATCACCATCTTCTAAAATATATTTTGGTGGGAATTTTTTAATGAGCGCAAACTTTAATTTGTCGGTGTTTAGTCGCCATTTAGTCACCATTTAGTCACTAATTGCATAGGTCGGTATTTTGTATACCATATATATGGCGCCCAAATGGTCGCTAATTAGCTAGGCCAAATTTTTTTATTATGGAATTGGCGACCAAATGGTCTCTAAATCTACAAGTAAATTTTTTTATTAAGATTTAGGCGACCAAGTGGTCGCTAATTCCCCAAATTAAATTGTATTTTTTCTTACGTCTAGTCTTTCGGTATATTTTTTATCATTATATGTGATAATATATGACATACAAGGTTGTGCTTATATCGATGGCATTAACGTTATAATTTTGAGTAGAGTAAAAGGTATTTAGCTACCACATGGAAGCTATTCGGCGACCACTTGGAAGCCAATTACCATAGGTTATGTAATTAGCTACCATATGGATGCTAGTTTGCTACCATGTGGAAGCTAACTCCTCCAATTTAATCGAAAGGTGGGGTATTTTTCATATGTATTATGATCTCATGTTCGGCGATGACGGTTGAACACATGCAATGGCATGAACCACAAACACAAGATGATCGGGTGATGCGACACCCTTCAGTTAGTCTAGAATGGATACATGTGAATGCAGTTTACTTGGATTTACCTGCAGAATCGCGCAACGTCAGACTGGATTTATCAACGGACGGTTTTAATCCTTTCGGATCTTCAGGGAAACCAAACTCTTCATGGCCGGCGATTTTAACAACATACAGACTCCCGCCGTCTATGTGTATTTGAGATGATGTTATGTTTCTAGTAACGATCGTCCCAGGACCCAAATGTCCTAAACAGAAATTGGGCATTTACTTGCAACCATTGATATACGAGTTTTGTTTTTCGCAACAGCCTTATCACCATCTTCTAAAATATATTTTGGTGGGAATTTTTTAATGAGCGCAAACTTTAATTTGTCGGTGTTTAGTCACCATTTAGTCACTAATTGCATAGGTCGGTATTTTGTATACCATATATATGGCGCCCAAATGGTCGCTAATTAGCTAGGCCAAATTTTTTTATTATGGAAGTGGCGACCAAATGGTTTCTAAATCTACAAGTAAATTTTTTTATTAAGATTTAGGCGACCAAGTGGTCGCTAATTCCCCAAATTAAATCGTATTTTTTCGTACGTCTAGTCTTTCGGTATATTTTTTATCATTATATGTGATAATATATGACATACAAGGTTGTGCTTATATTGATGGCATTAATGTTATAATTTTGAGTAGAGTAAAAGGTATTTAGCTACCACATGGAAGCTAATTGGCGACCACTTGGAAGCCAATTACCAAAGGTTATGTAATTAGCTACCATATGGACGCTAGTTTGCTACCATGTGGAAGCTAACTCCTCCAATTTAATCGTAAGATGGGGTATTTTTCATATGTATTATGATCTCATGTTCGGCGATGACGGTTGAACACATGCAATGGCATGAACCACAAACACAAGATGATCGGGTGATGCGACACCCTTCAGTTAGTCTAGAATGGATACATGTGAATGCAGTTTACTTGGATTTACCTGCAGAATCGCGCAACGTCAGACTGGATTTATCAACGGACGGTTTTAATCCTTTCGGATCTTCAGGGAAACCAAACTCTTCATGGCCGGTGATTTTAACAACATACAGACTCCCGCCGTCTATGTGTATTTGAGATGATGTTATGTTTCTAGTAACGATCGTCCCAGGACCCAAATGTCCTAAACAGAAATTGGGCATTTTCTTGCAACCATTGATATACGAGTTTTGTTTTTCGCAACAGCCTTATCACCATCTTCTAAAATATATTTTGGTGGGAATTTTTTAATGAGCGCAAACTTTAATTTGTCGGTGTTTAGTCACCATTTAGTCACTAATTGCATAGGTCGGTATTTTGTATACAATATATGGCGCCCAAATGGTCGCTAATTAGCTAGGCCAAATTTTTTTATTATGGAATTGGCGACCAAATGGTCTCTAAATCTACAAGTAAATTTTTTTATTAAGATTTAGGCGACCAAGTGGTCGCTAATTCCCCAAATTAAATTGTATTTTTTCTTACGTCTAGTCTTTCGGTATATTTTTTATCATTATATGTGATAATATATGACATACAAGGTTGTGCTTATATCGATTGCATTAACGTTATAATTTTGAGTAGAGTAAAAGGTATTTAGCTACCACATGGAAGCTATTCGGTGACCACTTGGAAGCCAATTACCATAGGTTATGTAATTAGCTACCATATGGACGCTAGTTTGCTACCATGTGGAAGCTAACTCCTCCAATTTAATCGAAAGGTGGGGTATTTTTCATATGTATTATGATCTCATGTTCGGCGATGACGGTTGAACACATGCAATGCCATGAACCACAAACACAAGATGATCGGGTGATGCGACACCCTTCAGTTAGTCTAGAATGGATACATGTGAATGCAGTTTACTTGGATTTACCTGCAGAATCGCGCAACGTCAGACTGGATTTATCAACGGACGGTTTTAATCCTTTCGGATCTTCAGGGAAACCAAACTCTTCATGGCCGGCGATTTTAACAACATACAGACTCCCGCCGTCTATGTGTATTTGAGATGATGTTATGTTTCTAGTAACGATCGTCCCAGGACCCAAATGTCCTAAACAGAAATTGGGCATTTACTTGCAACCATTGATATACGAGTTTTGTTTTTCGCAACAGCCTTATCACCATCTTCTAAAATATATTTTGGTGGGAATTTTTTAATGAGAGCAAACTTTAATTTGTCGGTGTTTAGTCACCATTTAGTCACTAATTGCATAGGTCGGTATTTTGTATACCATATATATGGCGCCCAAATGGTCGCTAATTAGCTAGGCCAAATTTTTTTATTATGGAATTGGCGACCAAATGGTCTCTAAATCTACAAGTAAATTTTTTTATTAAGATTTAGGCGACCAAGTGGTCGCTAATGCCCCAAATTAAATCGTATTTTTTCGTACGTCTAGTCTTTCGGTATATTTTTTATCATTATATGTGATAATATATGACATACAAGGTTGTGCTTATATTGATGGCATTAATGTTATAATTTTGAGTAGAGTAAAAGGTATTTAGCTACCACATGGAAGCTAATTGGCGACCACTTGGAAGCCAATTACCAAAGGTTATGTAATTAGCTACCATATGGACGCTAGTTTGCTACCATGTGGAAGCTAACTCCTCCAATTTAATCGTAAGATGGGGTATTTTTCATATGTATTATGATCTCATGTTCGGCGATGACGGTTGAACACATGCAATGGCATGATCCACAAACACAAGATGATCGGGTGATGCGACACCCTTCAGTTAGTCTAGAATGGATACATGTGAATGCAGTTTACTTGGATTTACCTGCAGAATCGCGCAACGTCAGACTGGATTTATCAACGGACGGTTTTAATCCTTTCGGATCTTCAGGGAAACCAAACTCTTCATGGCCGGCGATTTTAACAACATACAGACTCCCGCCGTCTATGTGTATTTGAGATGATGTTATGTTTCTAGTAACGATCGTCCCAGGACCCAAATGTCCTAAACAGAAATTGGGCATTTACTTGCAACCATTGATATACGAGTTTTGTTTTTCGCAACAGCCTTATCACCATCTTCTAAAATATATTTTGGTGGGAATTTTTTAATGAGCGCAAACTTTAATTTGTCGGTGTTTAGTCACCATTTAGTCACTAATTGCATAGGTCGGTATTTTGTATACCATATATATGGCGCCCAAATGGTCGCTAATGAGCTAGGCCAAATTTTTTTATTATGGAATTGGCGACCAAATGGTCTCTAAATCTACAAGTAAATTTTTTTATTAAGATTTAGGCGACCAAGTGGTCGCTAATGCCCCAAATTAAATCGTATTTTTTTGTACGTCTAGTCTTTCGGTATATTTTTTATCATTATATGTGATAATATATGACATACAAGGTTGTGCTTATATTGATGGCATTAATGTTATAATTTTGAGTAGAGTAAAAGGTATTTAGCTACCACATGGAAGCTAATTGGCGACCACTTGGAAGCCAATTACCAAAGGTTATGTAATTAGCTACCATATGGACGCTAGTTTGCTACCATGTGGAAGCTAACTCCTCCAATTTAATCGTAAGATGGGGTATTTTTCATATGTATTATGATCTCATGTTCGGCGATGACGGTTGAACACATGCAATGGCATGAACCACAAACACAAGATGATCGGGTGATGCGACACCCTTCAGTTAGTCTAGAATGGATACATGTGAATGCAGTTTACTTGGATTTACCTGCAGAATCGCGCAACGTCAGACTGGATTTATCAACGGACGGTTTTAATCCTTTCGGATCTTCAGGGAAACCAAACTCTTCATGGCCGGTGATTTTAACAACATACAGACTCCCGCCGTCTATGTGTATTTGAGATGATGTTATGTTTCTAGTAACGATCGTCCCAGGACCCAAATGTCCTAAACAGAAATTGGGCATTTTCTTGCAACCATTGATATACGAGTTTTGTTTTTCGCAACAGCCTTATCACCATCTTCTAAAATATATTTTGGTGGGAATTTTTTAATGAGCGCAAACTTTAATTTGTCGGTGTTTAGTCACCATTTAGTCACTAATTGCATAGGTCGGTATTTTGTATACCATATATATGGCGCCCAAATGGTCGCTAATTAGCTAGGCCAAATTTTTTTATTATGGAATTGGCGACCAAATGGTCTCTAAATCTACAAGTAAATTTTTTTATTAAGATTTAGGCGACCAAGTGGTCGCTAATTCCCCAAATTAAATCGTATTTTTTCTTACGTCTAGTCTTTCGGTATATTTTTTATCATTATATGTGATAATATATGACATACAAGGTTGTGCTTATATCGATGGCATTAACGTTATAATTTTGAGTAGAGTAAAAGGTATTTAGCTACCACATGGAAGCTATTCGGCGACCACTTGGAAGCCAATTACCATAGGTTATGTAATTAGCTACCATATGGACGCTAGTTTGCTACCATGTGGAAGCTAACTCCTCCAATTTAATCGTAAGATGGGGTATTTTTCATATGTATTATGATCTCATGTTCGGCGATGACGGTTGAACACATGCAATGGCATGAACCACAAACACAAGATGATCGGGTGATGCGACACCCTTCAGTTAGTCTAGAATGGATACATGTGAATGCAGTTTACTTGGATTTACCTGCAGAATCGCGCAACGTCAGACTGGATTTATCAACGGACGGTTTTAATCCTTTCGGATCTTCAGGGAAACCAAACTCTTCATGGCCGGTGATTTTAACAACATACAGACTCCCGCCGTCTATGTGTATTTGAGATGATGTTATGTTTCTAGTAACGATCGTCCCAGGACCCAAATGTCCTAAACAGAAATTGGGCATTTACTTGCAACCATTGATATACGAGTTTTGTTTTTCGCAACAGCCTTATCACCATCTTCTAAAATATATTTTGGTGGGAATTTTTTAATGAGCGCAAACTTTAATTTGTCGGTGTTTAGTCACCATTTAGTCACTAATTGCATAGGTCGGTATTTTGTATACCATATATATGGCGCCCAAATGGTCGCTAATTAGCTAGGCCAAATTTTTTTATTATGGAATTGGCGACCAAATGGTCTCTAAATCTACAAGTAAATTTTTTTATTAAGATTTAGGCGACCAAGTGGTCGCTAATTCCCCAAATTAAATCGTATTTTTTCGTACGTCTAGTCTTTCGGTATATTTTTTATCATTATATGTGATAATATATGACATACAAGGTTGTGCTTATATTGATGGCATTAATGTTATAATTTTGAGTAGAGTAAAAGGTATTTAGCTACCACATGGAAGCTAATTGGCGACCACTTGGAAGCCAATTACCAAAGGTTATGTAATTAGCTACCATATGGACGCTAGTTTGCTACCATGTGGACGCTAACTCCTCCAATTTAATCGTAAGATGGGGTATTTTTCATATGTATTATGATCTCATGTTCGGCGATGACGGTTGAACACATGCAATGGCATGAGCCACAAACACAAGATGATCGGGTGATGCGACACCCTTCAGTTAGTCTAGAATGGATACATGTGAATGCAGTTTACTTGGATTTACCTGTAGAGTCGCGCAACGTCAGACTGGATTTATCAACGGACGGTTTTAATCCTTTCGGATCTTCAGGGAAACCAAACTCTTCATGGCCGGTGATTTTAACAACATACAGACTCCCGCCGTCTATGTGTATTTGAGATGATGTTATGTTTCTAGTAACGATCGTCCCAGGACCCAAATGTCCTAAACAGAAATTGGGCATTTTCTTGCAACCATTGATATACGAGTTTTGTTTTTCGCAACAGCCGTATCACCATCTTCTAAAATATATTTTGGTGGGAATTTTTTAGTGAGCGCAAACTTTAATTTGTCGGTGTTTAGTCACCATTTAGTCACTAATTGCATAGGTCGGTATTTTGTATACTATGTATATGGCGACCAATGGTCGCTAATTAGCTAGGCCAAATTTTTTTATTATGGAATTGGCGACCAAATGGTCGCTAAATCTATAAGTAAATTGTTTTTATTAAGATTTTGGCGTCCAAGTGATCGCTAACTCCCCAATTGAAATCGTATTTTTTCTTACGTCTAGTCTTTTGGTATATTTTTTTTCATTATATGTGATAATATATTACATACAAGGCTGTGCTTATATCGATGGCATTAACGTTATAATCTTGAGTAGATTAAAAGTTATTTAGCTACCACATGGAAGCTATTTGGCGACCACTTGGAAGCCAATTACCAAAGGTTATGTAATTAGATACCATATCGACGCTAGTTTGCTACCATGTGGAAGCTAACTCCTCTAATTTAATCGTAAGATGGGGTATTTTTCATATGTGTTATGATCTCATGTTCGGCAATGACGGTTGAACACATGCAATGGCATGAACCAAAAACACAAGAAGATCGGGATGCGACACCCTTCAGATAGTCTAAAATTGATACATTTGAATGCAATGTACTTGGATTTAGATGAAGAATCGCGCAACGTCAAATTGGATTTATCAACGGACGGTTTCAATCCTTTCGGATCTTCAGGGAAACCAAACTCTTCATGGCCGGTGATTTTAACAACATACAGCCTCCCGCCGTCTATTTGTATTTGAGATGAGGTTATGTTTCTAGTAACGATCGTCCCAGGACCCAAATGCCATAAACAGAAATTGGGCATTTTCTTGCAACCATTGATATACGAGTTTTGTTTTTCGCAACAGCCTTATCACCATCTTCTAAAATATATTTTGGTGGGAATTTTTTAATGAGCGCAAACTTTAATTTGTCGGTGTTTAGTCACCATTTAGTCACTAATTGCATAGGTCGGTATTTTGTATAGCATATATATGGCGACCAAATGGTCGATAATTAGCTGGGCCAAATTTTTTTATTATGGAATTGGCGACCAAATGGTCTCTAAATCTACAAGTAAATTTTTTTATTAAGATTTAGGCGACCAAGTGGTCGCTAATTCCCCAAATTAAATCGTTTTTTTTCTTACGTCTAGTCTTTCGGTATATTTTTTTTCATTATATGTGATAATATGTGACAAACAAGGTTGTGCTTATAGCGATGGCATTAACGTTATAATCTTGAGTAGATTAAAAGGTATTTAGCTACCACATGGAAGCTAATTGGCGACCACTTGGAAGCCAATTACCATAGGTTATGTAATTAGCTACCATATGGACGCTAGTTTGCTACCATGTGGAAGCTAACTCCTCCAATTTAATCGTAAGATGGGGTATTTTTCATCTGTGTTATGATCTCATGTTCGGCGATGACGGTTGAACACATGCAATGGCATGAACCACAAACGCAAGAAGATCTGTAATGCGACACCCTTCAGTTAGTCTAGAATGGATACATTTGAATGCAATGTACTTGGATTTAGCTGCAGAATCGCGCAACGTCAGACTGGATTTATCAACGGACGGTTTTAATCCTTTCGGATCTTCAGGGAAACCAAACTCTTCATGGCCGGTGATTTTAACAACATACAGCCTCCCGCCGTCTATGTGTATTTAAGATGAGGTTATGTTTCTAGTAACGATCGTCCCAGGACCCAAATGTCCATAAACAGAAATTGGGCATTTTCTTGCAACCATTGATATACGAGTTTTGTTTTTCGCAACAGCCTTATCACCATCTTCTAAAATATATTTTGGTGGGAATTTTTTAATGAGCGCAAACTTTAATTTGTCGGTGTTTAGTCACCATTTAGTCACTAATTGCATAGGTCGGTATTTTGTATAGCATATATATGGCGACCAAATGGTCGATAATTAGCTGGGCCAAATTTTTTTATTATGGAATTGGCGACCAAATGGTCTCTAAATCTACAAGTAAATTTTTTTATTAAGATTTAGGCGACCAAGTGGTCGCTAATTCCCCAAATTAAATCGTTTTTTTTCTTACGTCTAGTCTTTCGGTATATTTTTTTTCATTATATGTGATAATATGTGACAAACAAGGTTGTGCTTATAGCGATGGCATTAACGTTATAATCTTGAGTAGATTAAAAGGTATTTAGCTACCACATGGAAGCTAATTGGCGACCACTTGGAAGCCAATTACCATAGGTTATGTAATTAGCTACCATATGGACGCTAGTTTGCTACCATGTGGAAGCTAACTCCTCCAATTTAATCGTAAGATGGGGTATTTTTCATATGTGTTATGATCTCATGTTCGGCGATGACGGTTGAACACATCCAATGGCATGAACCACAAACACAAGAAGATCGGGTGATGCGACACCCTTCAGATAGTCTAGAATGGATACATTTGAATGCAATGTACTTGGATCTAGCTGCAGAATCGCGCAACGTCAGACTGGATTTATCAACGCACGTTTCAATCCTTTCGGAACTTCAGGGAAACCAAACTCTTCATGGCCGGCGATTTTAACAACATACAGCCTCCCTCCGTCTATTTGTATTTGAGATGAGGTTATGTTTCTAGTAACGATCGTCCCAGGACCCAAATGTCCTAAACAGAAATTGGGCATTTTCTTGCAACCATTGATATACGAGTTTTGTTTTTCGCAACAGCCTTATCACCATCTTCTAAAATATATTTTGGTGGAAATTTTTTAATGAGCGCAAACTTCAATTTGTCGGTGTTTAGTCACCATTTTGTCACTAATTGCATAGGTCGGTATTTTGTATACCATATATATGGCGACCAAATGGTCGCTAACTAGATAGGCAAAAAAAATTTATTATGGAATTAGCGACCAAATGGTCGCTAAATCTACAAGAAAATTTTTTTTATTAAGATTTTGAAGTCCAAGTGGTCGCTAATCTCAAAATTAAATCGTATTTTTTCTTACGTCTAGTCTTTTGGTATATTTTTTTTCATTATATGTGACAATATATGACATACAAGGCTGTGCTTATATCGATGGCATTAACTTTATAATCTTGAGTAGATTAAAAGTTATTTAGCTACCACATGGAAGCTAATTGGCGACTACTTGGAAGCCAATTACCGGTTATGTAATTAGCTACCATATGGACGCTAGTTTGCTACCATGTGGAAGCTAACTCCTCCAATTTAATCGTATGATGGGGTATTTTTCAAATGTGTTATGATCTCATGTTCGGCGACGATGACGGTTGAACACATGCAATGGCGTGAACCACAAACACAAGAAGATCGGGATGCAACACCCTTCAGATAGTCTAGAATGGATACATTTGAATGCAATGTACTTGGATTTAGCTGCAGAATCGCGCAACGTCAGACTGGATTTATCAACGCACGGTTTCAATCCTTTCGGATCTTCTGGGAAACCAAACTCTTCATGGCCGGTGATTTTAACAACATACAGCCTCCCACCGTCTATTTGTATTTGAGATGAGATTATGTTTCTAGTAACGATCGTCCCAGGACCAAAATGCCCTAAACAGAAATTGGGCATTTTCTTGCAACCATTGATATACGAGTTTTGTTTTTCGCAACAGCCTTATCACCATCTTCTAAAATAAATTTTGGTGGGAATTTTTTAATGAGCGCAAACTTTAATTTGTCGGTGTTTAGTCACCATTTAGTCACTAATTACATAGGTCGGTATTTTGTATACTATATATGGCGACCAAATGGTCGCTAATTAGCTAGGCCAAATTTTTTAATTATGGAATTGGCGACCAAATGGTCTCTAAATCTACAAGTAAATTTTTTATTAAGATTTAGGCGACCAAGTGGTCGCTAATTCCCCAAATTAGATCGTATTTTTACTTACGTCTAGTCTTTCGGTATATTTTTTTTCATTATATGTGATAATATATGATATACAAGGTTGTGCTTATATCGATGGCATTAACGTTATAATTTTGAGTAGATTAAAAGGTATTTAGCTACCACATGGAAGCTAATTGGCGACCACTTGGAAGCCAATTACCAAAGGTTATGTAATTAGCTACCATGTGGAAGCTAACTCCTCCAATTTAATCGTATGATGGGGTATTTTTCATATGTGTTATGATCTCATGTTCGGCGATGACGGTTGAACACATCCAATGGCATGAACCACAAACACAAGATGATCGGGTGATGCGACACCCTTCAGTTAGCCTAGAATGGATACATTTGAATGCAATGTACTTGGATTTAGCTGCAGAATCGCGCAACGTCAGACTGGATTTATCAACGGACGGTTTTAATCCTTTCGGATCTTCAGGGAAACCAAACTTTTCATGGACGGTGATTTTAGCAACATACAGACTCCCGCCGTCTATGTGTATTTGAGATGATGTTATGTTTCTAGTAACGATCGTCCCAAGACCCAAATGTCCTAAACAGAAATTGGGCATTTTCTTGCAACCATTGATATACGAGTTTTGTTTTTCGCAACAGCCTTATCACCATCTTCTAAAATATATTTTGGTGGGAATTTTTTAATGAGCGCAAACTTTAATTTGTCGGTGTTTAGTCACCATTTAGTCACTAATTGCATAGGTCGGTATTTTGTATACTATGTATATGGCGACCAAATGGTCGCTAATTAGCTCGGCCAAATTTTTTTATTATGGAATTGGCGACCAAATGGTCGCTAAATCTTCAAGTAAATTTTTTTTATTAAGATTTTGGCGTCCAAGTGGTCGCTAATTCCCCAAATTAAATCGTATTTTTTCTTACGACTAGTCTTTTGGTATATTTTTTTTCATTATATGTGATAATATATGACATACAAGGCTGTGCTTATATCGATGGCATTAACGTTATAATCTTGAGTAGATTAAAAGTTATTTAGCTACCACATGGAAGCTATTTGGTGACCACTTGGAAGCCAATTACCAAAGGTTATGTAACTAGATACCATATGGACGCTAGTTTGCTACGATGTGGAAGCTAACTCCTCCAATTTAATCGTAAGATGGGGTATTTTTCATATGTGTTATGATCTCATGTTCGGCGATGACGGTTGAACACATGCAATGGCATGAACCACAAACACAAGATGATCGGGTGATGCGACACCCTTCAGTTAGTCTAGAATGAATACATTTGAATGCAATGTACTTGGATTTAGCTGCAGAATCGCGCAACGTCAGACTGGATTTATCAACGAACGGTTTCAATCCTTTCGGATCTTCAGGGAAACCAAACTCTTCATGGCCGGTGATTTTAACAACATACAGCCTCCCGCCGTCTATTTGTATTTGAGATGATGTTATGTTTCTAGTAACGATCGACCCAGGACCCAAATGTGCTAAACAGAAATTGGGCATTTTCTTGCAACCATTGATATACGAGTTTTGTTTTTCGCAATAGCCTTATCACCATCTTCTAAAATAAATGTCGGTGGGAATTTTTTAATGAGCGCAAACTTTAATTTGTCGGTGTTTAGTCACCATTTAGTCACTAATTGCATAGGTCGGTATTTTGTATACTATGTATATGGCGACCAATGGTCGCTAATTAGCTAGGCCAAATTTTTTTATTATGGAATTGGCGACCAAATGGTCGCTAAATCTATAAGTAAATTGTTTTTATTAAGATTTTGGCGTCCAAGTGATCGCTAACTCCCCAATTGAAATCGTATTTTTTCTTACGTCTAGTCTTTTGGTATATTTTTTTTCATTATATGTGATAATATATTACATACAAGGCTGTGCTTATATCGATGGCATTAACGTTATAATCTTGAGTAGATTAAAAGTTATTTAGCTACCACATGGAAGCTATTTGGCGACCACTTGGAAGCCAATTACCAAAGGTTATGTAATTAGATACCATATCGACGCTAGTTTGCTACCATGTGGAAGCTAACTCCTCTAATTTAATCGTAAGATGGGGTATTTTTCATATGTGTTATGATCTCATGTTCGGCAATGACGGTTGAACACATGCAATGGCATGAACCAAAAACACAAGAAGATCGGGATGCGACACCCTTCAGATAGTCTAAAATTGATACATTTGAATGCAATGTACTTGGATTTAGATGAAGAATCGCGCAACGTCAGATTGGATTTATCAACGGACGGTTTCAATCCTTTCGGATCTTCAGGGAAACCAAACTCTTCATGGCCGGTGATTTTAACAACATACAGCCTCCCGCCGTCTATTTGTATTTGAGATGAGGTTATGTTTCTAGTAACGATCGTCCCAGGACCCAAATGCCATAAACAGAAATTGGGCATTTTCTTGCAACCATTGATATACGAGTTTTGTTTTTCGCAACAGCCTTATCACCATCTTCTAAAATATATTTTGGAGGGAATTTTTTAATGAGCGCAAACTTTAATTTGTCGGTGTTTAGTCACCATTTAGTCACTAATTGCATAGGTCGGTATTTTGTATACTATATATGGCGACCAAATGGTCGCTAATTAGCTAGGCCAAATTTTTTTATTATGGAATTGGCGACCAAATGGTCTCTAAATCAACAAGTAAATTTTTTTATTAAGATTTAGGCGACCAAGTGGTCGCTAATTCCTCAAATTAAATCGTATTTTTTCTTACGCCTAGTCTTTTGGTATATTTTTTTTCATTATATGTGATAATATATGACATACAAGGTTGTGTGATCGGTCCGGGATCGGAGGGTCTCATAATTTAAATTTATAAAACCGAACCTCACTTGTAGTAAAGAGGTAGGGTGTCGAACACACGGGAGTTCGTGCGTCGAGATTACCCGAAAAGACTAAAAAGAGGAGAAAATAAAGACAAAACGAAGGAAAACAAAAGAGATCTCCTCGGACCGACACAAAGTCACTTCGGTCCGAGGTAGGATCGAGGTCGAAATGGCCGGGACCGACGTAGGTGCAAGTCGGGCCCGATGACTGGGTACTTCGATTTGGCAAAAATGGTAGATCGGTCTTGGGTGTTTGGGTTCTTCCCCCAACTAGACTTGGATATTCTTCCTCAATTCAACCAATAAGTGTTTGATTCTAGTGAGATCGAGGTTGATCGCCTCAAATCCCTCCAATCTACACCTCGACCTAAGGAAGCTTTCGCGTCACCTTCGATGCTAGAGACTTGTGATGGGATCGAGACCACTTTCGCTTACTCTTACCAAACACAAGCTCTAGATCCCTTGCTTTCACAAGAGAATTGAAGGTCAATGTAGAGAGGATTCACAAATCAAGCACTCAAGGCTATGGAATTGGGGTTTTCTACCCAAATCTAGCTAGGGGATTCCCCCATAGCCCAAGACTATGGAATCTACTCCATATGGTAAGAGAAAAGCATAAACAAAAGGGAAATCAAGCAAATCTCAATCAACATCATCCAATCAAACTCCAATTGCATTCAAATCCAAAGTGTCTACAAAATCCAAGTTCAATTCCACTAGATCAAAGCAAAACAAAGTACAAAACTCACAAATCCTCCTCTCTTCTCCACCGATCTCTCCTTCTCTTCCTTCTCCTTTCTTCTCCTTGCTCTCCAAGTCTTCCTTGAGCCTTTGAGAGTGATTTGGGTGTGGTCTATCAAAACATGCCCCTAATGCTCTCTAATCACCTCTATTTATAGCCTCTCATGGATTGGGGACCAAGGAATCCCAATTTAGAAAGGGGCAAATGTGGAAAGTTACTAAAAATATGCCTTGGGGAACAATCCAATCCTATGCCGACTTGGACCGACACGGAATGACCTCGGGCCCGACGTTGGGAACGTCGGTCCAGTTCACTGGGTGCTCGATCTCGGTCCAGGGCCTCGATCCTCGTCTTCTTCCTTGGTTTCCTTTGGTTCCACTTCATTCTTGGCTTGGCTCTTGCACTCCTCGACTTGGCTCCTTCATTAGCTCCTCGAAATTGTCCTCATTCTTGCCAAATTACCTACAAAAACAATCAAACTCGCATAGTTTCCGACTCTTGAAGAAAACCGGGAACTAAGCTAAAAGGGACACAAAACAAACAAAGAAGAGAATGAAAAACACATATTTACAAGGGAAATTAACTACTAAAACACCTCCAAAATGAGAGACATCATTGTGCATATATCGATGGCATTAACGATATAATTTTGAGTAGAGTAAAAGGTATCTAGCTACCACATGGAAGCTAATTGGCGACCACTTGGAAGCCAATTACCAAAGGTTATGTAATTAGCTACCATGTGGAACCTAACTCCTCCAATTTAATCGTAAGATGGGGTATTTTTCATATGTGTTATGATCTCATGTTCGGCGATGACGGTTGAACACATGCAATGGCATGAACCACAAACACAAGATGATCGGGTGATGCTACACCCTTCAGTTAGTCTAGAATGGATACATTTGAATGCAACGAACTTGGATTTAGCTGCAGAATCGCGCAACGTCAGACTGGATTTATCAACGGACGGTTTTAATCCTTTCGGATCTTCAGGGAAACCAAACTCTTCATGGCCGGTGATTTTAACAACATACAGCCTCCCGCCGTCTATTTGTATTTGAGATGATGTTATGTTTCTAGTAACGATCGTCCTAGGACCCAAATGTGCTAAACAGAAATTGGGCATTTTCTTGCAACCATTGATATACGAGTTTTGTTTTTCGCAACAGCCTTATCACCATCTTCTAAAATAAATTTCGGTGGGAATTTTTTAATGAGCGCAAACTTTAATTTGTCGGTGTTTAGTCACCATTTAGTCACTAATTGCATAGGTCGGTATTTTGTATACTATGTATATGGCGACCAATGGTCGCTAATTAGCTAGGCCAAATTTTTGTATTATGGAATTAGCGACCAAATGGTCGCTAAATCTATAAGTAAATTTTTTTTATTAAGATTTTGGCGTCCAAGTGGTCGCTAACTCCCCAATTGAAATCGTATTTTTTCTTACGTCTAGTCTTTTGGTATATTTTTTTTCATTATATGTGATAATATATGACATACAAGGCTGTGCTTATATCGATGGCATTAACGTTATAATCTTGAGTAGATTAAAAGTTATTTAGCTACCACATGGAAGCTATTTGGCGACCACTTGGAAGCCAATTACCAAAGGTTATGTAATTAGATACCATATGGACGCTAGTTTGCTACCATGTGGAAGCTAACTCCTCTAATTTAATCGTAAGATGGGGTATTTTTCATATGTGTTATGATCTCATGTTCGGCAATGACGGTTGAACACATGCAATGGCATGAACCACAAACACAAGAAGATCGGGATGCGACACCCGTCAGATAGTCTAAAATGGATACATTTGAATGCAATGTACTTGGATTTAGATGCAGAATCGCGCAACGTCAGATTGGATTTATCAACGGACGGTTTCAATCCTTTCGGATCTTTAGGGAAACCAAACTCTTCATGGCCGGTGATTTTAACAACATACACCCTCCCGCCGTCTATTTGTATTTGAGATGAGGTTATGTTTCTAGTAACGATCGTCCCAGGACCCAAATGCCATAAACAGAAATTGGGCATTTTCTTGCAACCATTGATATACGAGTTTTGTTTTTCGCAACAGCCTTATCACCATCTTCTAAAATATATTTTGGAGGGAATTTTTTAATGAGCGCAAACTTTAATTTGTCGGTGTTTAATCACCATTTAGTCACTAATTGCATAGGTCACTAATTAGCTAGGCCAAATTTTTTTTATTATGGAATTGGCGACCAAATGGTCTCTAAATCTACAAGTAAACTTTTTTATTAAGATTTTGGAGACCAAGTGGTCGTTAATTCCCCAAATGAAATCGTATTTTTTCTTACGTCTAGTCTTTCGGTATATTATTTTTCATTATATGTGATAATATATGACATACAAGGTTGTTATCAACTAACGGTTTCAATCCTTTCGGATCTTCAGGGAAACCAAACTCTTCATGGCCGGTGATTTTAACAACGTACAGCCTGCCCCGTCTATTTGTATTTGAGATGAGGTTATGTTTCTAGTAACGATCGTCCTAGGACCCAAATGCCCTAAGCAGAAATTGGGCATTTTCTTGCAACCATTGATATACGAGTTTTGTTTTTCGCAACAGCCATATCACCATCTTCGAAAATATATTTTGGTGGGAATTTTTTAATGAGCGCAAACTTTAATTTGTCGGTGTTTAGTCACCATTTAGTCACTAATTACATAGGTCGGTATTTTGTATACTATATATGGCGACCAAATGGTCGCTAATTAGCTAGGCCAAATTTTTTTATTATGGAATTGGCGACCAAATGGTCTCTAAATCTACAAGTAAATTTTTGTATTAAGATTTAGGCGACCAAGTGGTCGCTAATTCCCCAAATTAAATCGTATTTTTTCTTACGTCTAGTCTTTCGGTATATTTTTTTTCATTATATGTGATAATATATGACATACAAGGTTGTGCTTATATCGATGGCATTAACGTTATAATTTTGAGTAGAGTAAAAGGTATTTAGCTACCACATGGAAGCTAATTGGCGACCACTTGGAAGCCAACTACCAAAGGTTATGTAATCAGCTACCATGTGGATGCTAACTCCTCCAATTTAATCGTAAGATGGGGTATTTTTCATATGTGTTATGATCTCTTGTTCAGCGATGACAGTTGAACACATGCAATGGCATGAACCACAAACACAAGATGATCGGGTGATGCGACACCCTTCAGTTAGTCTAGAATGGATACATTTGAATGCAATGTACTTGGATTTAGCTGCAGAATCGCGCAACGTCAGACTGGATTTATCAACGGACGGTTTTAATCCTTTCGGATCTTTAGGGAAACCAAACTTTTCATGGACGGTGATTTTAACAACATACAGACTCCTGCCGTCTATGTGTATTTGAGATGATGTTATGTTTCTAGTAACGATCGTCCCAGGACCCAAATGTCCTAAATAGAAATTGGGCATTTTCTTGCAACCATTGATATACGAGTTTTGTTTTTCGCAACAGCCTTATCACCATCTTCTAAAATAAATTTTGGTGGGAATTTATTAATGAGCGCAAACTTTAATTTGTCGGTGTTTAGTCACCATTTAGTCACTAATTGCATAGGTCGGTATTTTGTATACTATGAATATGGCGACCAAATGGTCGCTAATTAGCTCGGCCAAATTTTTTTATTATGGAATTAGCGACCAAATGGTCGCTAAATCTACAAGTAAATTTTTTTTATTAAGATTTTGGCGTCCAAGTGGTCGCTATTTCCCCAAATTAAATCGTATTTTTTCTTACGTCTAGTCTTTTGGTATATTTTTTTTTCATTATATGTGATAATATATGACATATAAGGTTGTGCTTATATCGATGGCATTAACGTTATAATCTTGAGTAGATTAAAAGTTATTTAGCTACCACATGGAAGCTATTTGGCGACCACTTGGAAGCCAATTACCAAAGGTTATGTAATTAGATACCATATGGACGCTAGTTTGCTACCATGTGGTAGCTAACTCCTCCAATTTAATCGTAAGATGGGGTATTTTTCCTATGTGTTATGATCTCATGTTCGGCGATGACAGTTGAACACATGCAATGGCATGAACCACAAAGACAAGAAGATCGGGATGCGACACCCTTCAGATAGTCTAAAATGGATACATTTGAATGCAATGTACTTGGATTTAGCTGCAGAATCGCGCAACGTCAGATTTGATTTATCAACGGACGGTTTCAATCCTTTCGGATCTTCAGGGAAACCAAACTCTTCATGGCCGGTGATTTTGACAGCTGATTCGGCTAAAGTCGTCTTGCCAAGATCAAAGATAAATAACCCAAACAAACAAACTAAGTATAGCAAGTAAGTAAGGGGTCGAACCCAAGAGAACAAAGGCTTCTAGTATTAATATATTTATCAACCAAAGAAAGGAGGGGTTTAAGAGAAAGATCTAAACTAAACTAAACTAAGAAACAAAATAAACAAACAAACAAACAAATATGGGAAATAGGTTCATTCAAAAGATCAACTCATGAAATAATCACTCGATCATAGATTCATCCATTGATTTCATTCACACCTATGGTTAATTCCTATTCTGATCATTAACAATCGCACGTCCACGGTCCAAGCAATTCTATAACCCTAGGGAAGGACGCTTAAACCTAGAACTAGCATAGAGAACAAGGATATGCAGGATATAATATCAAACAATCAAGCTACGAGTCAATTGTAAGATAAAACAATCAATTCTCTTCTTAATCCTAGTTGCATAGAGAACATGTCTAGGTTAAGTTGTTTTCACAGATTAGTTTTGTCCACGGTCCAAACCTAATCAAACAGTAGAACATCAATCAATTCAATAGGTTAGCTACTCCTAGAGAAACAATCAACATTCATAATAATGAAGCACAAGAGAATCAATATTAACTAAAGGATAGAAATCAATTACCAAAACCTCACGAGTTCATACGTCAAAGCTTCTCCCTTGAACAAACCCAAGGAGACTAGCTCTCCATAACTAAACTAAGCTAAAGAATTAATTTAGAGAATTGGTTTATGAATTTGAAGTACCTAAAACCTAAGGCTGGCTCCTCCTTATATAGCCGAAGGAACATGCTCCTCGAGATAGATAAGGTAAGAGGCAAAAGATAAGAAAAGGAAACAAGATAGAAAGGAAAAGATTTCGTCCGTCTCGGAATCTGGCACCACTGCGACCCCGTCGACTCCACCGCGACCACGCTTTCACAACAGAATAGAATATCGACTTTGGCTATGCACCGCGACCGCGGCACTCCCACCTCGACCGCGGCGGGTCTGACCTTGGGCTGGTCAAATCGGCTTCTACCGCGACCGCGACCATGGCGGTGCGACCGCGGCCTTCAAGGGTCTTCATCATCGTCGCCTTGCTCCACCGCGACCGCGTCATAGACAACGCGACTGCAGAAACCATGCAGTGGCGAACTTGTCTTCAATTATGCTCTACGAACTCTTGATTCTTCACATCTCGTGTCTTCGGTCTTCGTATTACAATAATGCTCAAATCTAACCTAAACACTCTCAATGACATCCTAAAATCTAAGAGTTAACCCATGCAAAATCAACAGCATACAGCCTCCCGCCGTCTATGTGTATTTGAGATGAGGTTATGTTTCTAACAGTGATCATCCAAGGACCCAAAAGCCCGAAACAGAAATTGGGCGTTGTTGGGACGATATTAAGGACGGCAGTCATTAATATCTAACCAATAATGATCGTCCCTAGTTTTGATAATGACAAACTCAAAGGTATTTGATAAGTTGTCCAAGTGTTGATCTCAAGTAAGTCCAGAGGACGCACATGAGTGAAAAGGACAACAAGTGAACGGAAGTCCCTAAGCGGTAGGGACGCACTCCATCAGAACTTCCAAAGCTGAACAGAAGAATGGAGTCCCTGCGAAGATAGGACGGCGTCTTTATCAAGAAGGGACGCGCGCCTAAATACGGACGAAGTTCAAATTCAAACTAAGGCCGACCCAACATGATTACATCTTTTATCGGCCGTAGTCCTCAGAAGGAAGCTTTCTATGTCTGGGCACGTGTGAACAATTCTAAAGATGTCGCTTTCCAAGAGATGGTCCTTTGACCACGCGGAGGTTTTCCAAGTGTCAACAGAGTTGACTTCCTCAAGATGCAAATCGCACCGTTGAAGGAAGACGATGGATTCTGCATGTTGGATCGTTAGTATGAAAGGGGACGTCCTTTACTTGGGTAAAGGCGTCCTTGAGTGAGGCGTCCTTACTAAGTATAAGGGCGTCCTTTAGTTGTGCAGCGAAAATATGAAACTAAACAGGTGAACTTAACAAGTATAGGACATAGTGATTTATAGAGGAACCACTCAATGACCAAGTAATCCTTGAGTGTAAACCTCTACCTCCTTGGAGGATTTTTGAATAGATTTTTCCTTTCTTATTAAGCGTCCTTACAATTGTACTGGCGAGTTCCTTACACTTCTCTAGCACTTAGTGTACTTCCTAAGTCCACTAGTAAGGGACTCCTTTAAGCCTACAACTTAAGCGAGCTTAATGTTCTAAAAGGACTCTATCCCAACGTCCTACAGTACTTTGTAGGACTTCACTCTTTTCTTTTGTTTTCTGGGTTACAAACAGTTTCGGATTTGGTTACAACTTTTCTCTCGATCAAACACTCAACCTAGAAGAGTTCTAAGCTTGTTCCTTGTGTTCTTGATCGAGGTCGCTTTCTCTCTGATTCTCTGAATATTCTCTGAAAGCGTTGGCGTCACAATAAATGCCTTGGGGCTATTTATAGGACTTGGGGAAGGGCGTCATTTCTCTGGGACGATCATGCCCTTCGAGGACGTGGCTACAGGATCTTCCTCCACGTGGTATGAGGGAAGCTTCCTGTATCTAGCTGTGTGTGATGGACTCCGCTACAGGATCTGCCTCCACGTGGTGATGAAGTCTGCTACAGGATCGGTCTCCACGTGTCCCGGATGATCAAATGTTGTCGAGTGATGTCATCTTATCGGCTGATGCGTAAGGACGCTTCTGAGTTGAAGCTCGCGTTCCTACTTGCTTTGGGACTGCGTCCTTGCTCAAGTAATCTCTTGCTGGTCCTTACTTCTTGCTAGCTAGCGTCCCTTAGCCTAAGGGACGTCCACACACTTGTTGTCCTTTTTGTCACTGGCGTTCCTGAACACTTGGATAAATTTATTAGAATCAAAGTGAGTTTGTCATATCAAAACTAAGGGACGGTTGTGTGGGCACACTACCAAGTACGCAAGCGTCCTTAATAGCGTCCGAACACTGCAGAAGCTTCAGAGGACGCTAGAAGACAAGACCCACTACCGCTATAAATACCCTCCAAGGGTTATGCATAGCAGTGTGGACTTTGAAGACTTTCTCTCGAGCTCACTCCCGAAGCATTCAAGTTCAAGAATGAAGATCAAGAAGATCAAGTGACCTTTGTTTGCGGGCAAAATTTCACAAATTTAATACAATCAAGATTTTATATGAAATGGTAAGAAAATTAGCCGAGATAATAAATGTGGCTAATTTATCATAAATTAAGTATAAATTTTTCTTTTTAGAGTTGGGCTTAATGCCATTTATTTAGGCCCAAATTAGAATTGATTTGATGGGTCAAAATGAACCCAAATAATAATTAAAAAAATTAAATTAATTCAAATGTGGTTGAGATGGTTAATTAACGGTTACTTAGCAGTTAATTAGGTAACTTACCATCCAGTTTCATATTTAAAGAGACAAAAAGTAGTTACACGGGGGGACTCCGGGGGATGGTCCGAGGAGTTCAATCCAAATCCAAAGGGGGATTTTGGGTCCCGTTCGTCCATCCATCATCATCTCTCCACTCTCGTGCTAATTGCCAAAGGCAATGAGGGTACGTGGAGAAGATCTAAAAGGAGGGAGATCAAGGAGCCTTCTTCTCCAATGGATGATCTTCCACTTACTGCATGAAGCCAACAAGGCAAATCGAACTGCATTATAAAAATAGAAGAGGAATTGAAAAGAAAGTTGAGTGGCAAGAGGACCCTCCTGGTGCAATCTCAAAACGGTGCACATGAGAGGGACAAAATCCCGCTCGGACTCCCATCTTCTTCTTGTTCGTTTAGTTTGTGCAGGGATTATCAAGACGGGGTGAAATCGAAAGTAGTTACTTTCGCGTCCCCATATAATGTGAATGATCATAGTTGATTCAGAGTAATTACTTTTGGATCTCTATGCTATCTTTGAATTTGTGGTGGACTTGGAAGTAATCACTTCTGAGTCTCCACATGGGACAATTAACGGATTTGGAGTAGTTACTCCTGAATCCTCGCACCATAAGAATCGTGCGGGATTTTTTCGAACCGTTATAATGTCAAAATTACTTCAAGATTTTCTCACATATATAAAGTTGGAGTATGATCATTGGAAATTACTTGTTAATATTCGGATCATCATACGAAAATATATATAAGAGGCTAATTAATCACACGTCCGACCGAGAACAAAAATCGGATTATTTGAACATGTATGAACACGTGAAAGTATGTGGTTGTTGATTCATGTAGGATAGTTATAAGCGTATATGGATACGTATGATCACATGTGTATATACTTTTACTAGCTGAAGACCCGGGTAATGGTCATTTTTTTCGTTAATTTGTGTATCTACTATAATCTACACTATATATTACTTCTTATATATAAATAGATTAAAATGGGAATTGAAAAGTTAAGTTAATTAATATGTATCTTTTATAGAACGAAATTTTAAAGATAGATATTAGATGAGTAAGAAAAAATATAAAATTAAAGATTAGATAATATAAGAAATTTTAAAGATAACTAATATGCCTTTAAAGATAGATATTTGATGGGTAAGAAAAAAGATAAAGTTAAAGATTAGATAATTAGAAAAAATAAAACATATAAAATTGTTAATAAAGTGAGGCCAGAATTATGGTGGAGGCTCGAAATTCTCCGGCTTTAATATATAGTATAGATTGGTCATGTACGTTCATACATGTCTGAAAAATTGAAACCTTTAGTTAATGTATAAATTTGATCTGGCATGAACTCAAACAGTTTCACTTTGCCAGATTAATATAGAAGGGCCTATATAAACCAGACTAAGAATGGTTAAGCCCAGTTAAGGGGTACGTATATTTGAATTCTTTCACTTAAAGTTCACGTACCGAGCCCCGTAGGCCAATTCATACATATTTGGCTTCTTAAGAGATTATTATCATGTACAAAGAGTACATATAATATGTCTTTAAGAACCACGTATGATTTGATCCCGTTAAATAAGGGTACGTAGGAAATTTAACGTAAAATATGTACACGTTAAATTCAATCACAACCTTAAACTATAATTTAATATGTCTTAAGAACTATGTACGATTTGATCCCGTTAAATAAGGGTACGTAGGAAATTTAACGTAAAATATGTACACGTTAAATTCAATCACAACCTTAAACTAAAATTTAATGTCTTTAGAACTACGTATGATTTGATCCCGTTACATACGGGTACGTAGGAAATCTAACGTGAAATTTGTACGCGTTAAATTCAATCGCAACCTTAAATTAAAATTCAATGTCTTAAAGAACTACGTAAAAGACTTGATGTTCTTTTATGAACTACGTAGGAAACTTGATATTGATCATATAGATATCAAGTTCAGTCGTAAATCTCAAATACAATAAATTATATGTCATCCTAGAACTACGTTTGACTTGATTCCATATCATATAAATGGATATGCAGGAAATACGACCTAAAAAATATAAATGTGTCGTATTCAGTCGCAAATCAAATTAAACTAAATTAAATCAAATAAAAAAATATATAAACATAAACTTTTAAGCTTTATGATTGATTGTGGAAAGATTATACAACCCTTCCTAGAAGGTGGGTTTAATCTTATTCACATCGCACAAATGATAGTTGGTTTGAGTCCGAACAACCCTTCCTAGAAGGTGGGTTTAGGTGCATTCCACTGATGTGTGAATACCAAACATATAACACACATCAAATCAAACAAAATAAAATAAATCACTCTAAACTACGTAAGGCTTGATTCTCTAGAAAAGAGATACGTAGGCAACCCGTAAAATTGGGT
Organism: Polygonum maritimum; assembly: GCA_963924305.1. Taxonomy (NCBI): domain Eukaryota; kingdom Viridiplantae; phylum Streptophyta; class Magnoliopsida; order Caryophyllales; family Polygonaceae; genus Polygonum; species Polygonum maritimum. The sequence continues at coordinate 25,784,690 of OZ002737.1, read as the reverse complement.
GCAGCCCGAATCATAAAAACCATCAAATATTTTGTATCGATATTGCTTTTAATCAAAAGAGTCAAAAGAGAGGGTCGAACTAAAATAAAAATAATTATTATATGTTTTGCAATTTTGTGTACATTTTTGCTCAACAACCTTGAAGCGAGAGAAAGAAAGTCCAACCACATCAAATCCAAACCAAACCACAAAAGAGTTAGAAAGTTAGTTTGTCTCTCATGAGAGTTAGTTTACTTGTTAGGCTATAGCTAAAGAGAGTTAGTTTACTTGTTAGGCTGAAAGGAGTGTTACTAGTGAGGCTAAGGACGCATACTTAGCTCAGAGAATTGTAACGACTCACCTAAGTTGTAAGGACTCTCTCTGAATAAGATAAGAACGGCTATTCGAAAATCCTCCAACGGAGGTAGAGGTTTACCCATAAGACTAGTTGGTCTTAGTGGGGTTCCTCTATAAATACTCTTGTCCGTTATCGTATTCTATTTCCGGTCTAAGTCTATATTCCACTGCATCTAAGGACGCCCTTAACCCAGTTAAGGACGCCCATTCTAACAGACTAGCGATCCAACAATTGGTATGAGAGCAGACGCTCTAGATTGTGTTTTGAGTTGCAGGAAACATGGAGATTGTTGGGACGATATTAAGGACGTCAGTCGTTAATATCTAAACCAATAATAATCGTCCTTTGTTTTGATAATGACAAACTCAAATGTATTTGATAAGTTGTCCAAGTTTTGATCTCAGGTAAGTCCAGTGGACGCACATGAGCGAAAAGGACAACAAGTGAACAGCAGTCCCTATGCTGTAGGGACGCATGTTACCAGAACTTCCAAAGCTAAACGTAATTGGCGGAGTCCCTGCGCAAGATAGGACGGAGTCCTCATCAAGAAGGGACGCGCGCCAAAATACGGACGAAGTTCAAATTCAAATCAAGGCCGCCCCAACATGATTACATCATCGTCCGGCCTTAGTCCTCAGAAGGAAGCTTCCTTTGTCTGGGCACGTGTAGACAATGCCAAAGACGTCGCTTTCCCAGCAATGGTCCCCTACCCACGCGGAGGCTTCCCAAGCGTCAACAGAGTTGACCTCCTCAAGACGCTCATCGCACCGTTGATCAAAGATCGAGGATCCTGCCAAGTCTCAGAGGACGCTAGAGGACAAGAATCACTTCCGCTATAAATACTCTCCAAGGAGTATGCATAGCGGCATGTGTGTGCAAGAGTGGACTTTGAAGACTTTCTCTCAAGCTCTCCCGAAGCATTCAAGAACACGAACGAAGATCAAGAAGATCAAGTGAGCTTGAAGCAAGAGAAAGAAAGTCCAACCACATCAAATCCAAAACAAACCACAAATCAATTAGAGTTGTAGTTTGTCTCTCACAACGAACCGTGAGAGACGTGAGTGATAGCTTCCTTATAGCTAAGAGTGTTAGGTTACTTGTTAGGTTGAAAGGAGTGTTACTAGTGAGGCTAAGGACGGGCGCTTAGCTCAGAGAAGTGTAACGACTCGCCTAAGTTGTAAGGACTCGCTCTTAATAAGATAAGGGACGGCTATTGAAAATCCTCCAACGGAGGTAGAGGTTTACCCATAAGACTAGTTGGTCTTAGTGGGGTTCCTCTATAAATACTCGTGTCCACTTATCTTGTATTCTGTTAAGTCTATTTTCCGCTGCACTAAAGGACGCCCTTAACCCAGTTAAGGACGCCCTCATTAACTGACTTACGATCCATCAATTGGTATCAGAGCAGGCGCTCTAGATTTTTGTTGAGTTGCAGGTACAAGATGGACATGGAACCTATTGGAATCTCTTTTGTAAAGCCTCCTCGTCTGACGGACGGCAACTTCAACCGCTGGAAGATCCGCTTCGAGAACTTTTGCAGAAGTCAGAATTATCAATGCTGGAGAGTGATCATGAAGGGTGACCTTACCATCCCTGATGACAAGAAAGACAAAGAGGACGAGTGGGGTCCTGACGAATTCAAGCTTTTGGAAACAAACGCTAAGGCTATATGCTTCCTTCAAGCGTCCCTCTGCGAAAGGGACGCCACCCGAGTTAGCAATTTGGCAACAGCCAAACTACAATGGGAAGCTCTTGAGAAGTACCATGTGGGTACGGCAGAGATGAAGGAAGACGTCAAGCTTGAAATCAAACGAGAGTTCTATGCCTTCAGAATGCTTCCTAACGAATCTGTCAAGGACTACTCATACCGCTTTGAAGCTCTTGTGACCAAGATGCGAAATTTAGGCATCCCAGAAGCTGAAGTCTCAATGAGAAACAGAGTCGGAGTAGTCATTGATGGGCTTACAGGAAAATGGAATTTTGATAGGACTACGTTCAAGGAGAACACAGCCAACAAAACCCTGGATATGGAAGAGATCTATGGGAAGCTGAGAGGCTATGAAGCGAGAAGGGAAGCTGATATGGCTGAATTGGCTAGAAACCCCCAGACAGATCTTGCTTTGATGACGTCAACTCCAGAGTACGCTGAGTATCTGCGCCACCAAAGAGATATTGCCCTAATGGTGGAAGCAAATAAAAATGAGAATCGTGAAAGGATGCGTGCTCAAGCTTTGAAAGAAAAGGAAAGCAAGACTAAGGAACAGCTGGAAGAAGAGGAAGAGATTGCCCTTCTACACAAAGTTGCTCGCTTATGGGGTAAAAAGGCCAGAGATTCCAAGAAACATAAGATGCCTTACAAAAAGGAGAGTCCCAAGTATACAGAGGCAGAGATGAAAGAACTTACTTGCTACAAATGTAACAAGAAAGGACACTTTGCTAAAAGGTGTACTACGGGACTAAACTCAAAAGAAATGAAGATGAAAGCTCTCTTGGGAGCGTGCGAAGCCGCATGGGATAATGTGAGTTCTGATGATGAAGAACCAGAAGGACCAGTGCTACAGTTTCGTTACAACTAGAGTCCTCGTATGTCGAAGTTAAATCCCTGAAAACTAAAGTGATGTGCCTTAAGCTAGAGAACGCTAAGCTTAGGGAAGAGGTGAAAGTGTTAGGGAAGAGCCCGGTAACTGAGGTAGTTCAACCAATGGTGTTTGTCCCAGCCAAAAGAGGACTAGGATACGAGTCTGACACTAGGAACTCTCTCCCTAGTGACTTTGAGGCTAGCAAAACCTCAGAACTTGAATTAGAAAGGGAAAAGACCAAGAACCTTCTTGAAAGAATTCGAGTCCTAGAGAGTGGAGAGAAAGGTCAAAGGGACTATTACACTAACTCCACTAGTCATAGGATCTATAAGAAGATTGCTAAGGGGGAAGGTTCAAAAGTTTGTGACCCTCAAAAGATGAAAAAGAACAAAATCCAACGTCCCAACAAGAAGTACTACCTTGGTACTTACTATAGGACGTGTTGGTACTGTGGAAAAGGAGATCACTTCAAATATGATTGCCTGAAACTGAAGAACGACATTAAAAGTGGCAAAGCTGCTAGGAATAACATTGAAAATGATAAGTCCGTCCCTAAGGCTAACCCTAGACGTCCTAGACGATCTAAGAGTTCTTTCAGAAAGCATGCTATTTCAAATGATGTGAATATAAGTGACTACATGCCAGAACCAGAGTTCTATTTCTGTAACGAACCAGGTAAGGAACACCTTGCCTGGGTCGCCATACACTAACCTTGTTTTGGCAGGTGGAAGTGAGGGGACGCCCATGGATCATTGATAGTGGCGCCTCAAACCATATGACAGGAAGCCAGATCCATCTCACTTCTATCCAAAGTAGCGCCACGGGAGGAACTGTCTCGTTTGGCAACAAGGGCAAAGGAAAGATCAAAGGGACGGGAACTGCTATTCTCAATCCGTCTATCAAAGCGACAAATGTTAGCCTTGTTGAAGGACTTGGCTTCAACCTCCTAAGCGTCTCTCAAATGTGTGATCAAGGTGAAAACTTAGTCACATTTGACTCAAAGGAGTGCCTCGTCATCAACAAGAAATCCAACAAAGTCGTCCTCAAAGGAGTCCGAAAGAACAATGTCTACATCTTCAATCAGGAGTTCAAGCCAAAATCTGAGTTGTGCTTATCTGTGTCAAAGGAGGACGCTGACCTCTGGCATCGCCGACTTGGCCATGCTGGACCAAGCACAATCCTCAAGCTTCATCAAAGAAATCTTGTGAAAGGTCTTCCCCAAATTGATCCTGAGAAAATTGAACAGTGTGAAGCATGTATCAAAGGGAAGCAGACAAGAACGTCCTTTAAGTCAAAGAACGATGTCAGCACAAAGAAACCTTTGGAACTTCTCCATATGGATCTTTGTGGACCAATGAAGACGTTAAGCTATGGTGGAAAGAGGTATATCTATGTCCTTGTAGATGACTTTTCTCGATTCACCTGGGTTCTTTTCTTAGCTTCAAAAACAGATTGCTTCAACGCATTCAAAGTCTTCATCAAACAAGTGGAAGTTGCGCTTGAGACGCCTCTCAAATCCATAAGATCAGACCATGGGACGGAGTTTCAAAACTCAGAGTTCGTGGCCTACTGTGATCAACATGGAGTCTCTCACAACTTCTCAGCTCCAAGGACTCCTCAACAAAATGGAGTGGTGGAAAGAAAGAATAGGATGCTGGAGGATATGGCAAGGACTATGCTCTTAGCCAATAGCGTCCCCAAGTACTTTTGGGCTGAAGTTATTGCTACAGCGTGCTACATTATCAATCGAGCCATGATCCGTCCTTTGCTGAAGAAGACGTCCTATGAGTTGCTGAATGGAAGAAAGCCTCGCATCGACTATCTCAGAGTCTTTGGATGCAAGTGCTTTGTTCACAACAATGATAAAGAAAGACTTGGAAAGTTTGACGCAAGAAGTGACGAAGCCATATTCCTTGGATACTCCCTCACCAGTAAAGCGTATAGAGTTTTCAATAAACGAACTCTAAAGCTTGAGGAGAGCATTCATGTTGTGTTCAAAGAAAGTTCTTCTCACAAAGATAAACCAAGTAAGAAAGAACGCTCATCTCCTCTGCAGCAGGATGACTCCGATGATGAAGTTGATTTCGGGTCCTCTGGAAAATACTATGTTCCTAAGGACGCTACTCAAAATCCTGAAGAAGTCTCAGTAGAAGTTCCCAGTGTTGTTCAGGAAGTTCCATCTCAAAGTGAATCTCCAGCTCAACATGAGGTCGCTGAATCAAGCCTACAAGGAGAACAGCGTCAAGAAGAGGACGCTCAACCTGAGGGGGAACTCTATGAAACTCTCAATAAAGACGACGGGTTTGACTCAGATGAATCTGATTGGACGGACCCTAGATGTACTCCCGTAAGGGACGATACTCATAAGGGATCCCATCTTTCGAGACTTCATTCAACGGATCAAATCATCTCAGATATGTCAAAAGGAGTTCAAACAAGATCAGCCGTGAATCAATCCCTTAATGCTAACATAGCGTTCTGTGCCTTCAACGCCTTTGTGTCCTTGGTTGAACCTAAGAACATAAAGGAAGCACTCCAGGACGCTGATTGGATTCAGGCCATGCAAGAGGAACTTAATCAATTCGAAAGAAATAAGGTTTGGACCCTCGTCCCTCGTCCGAGAAACAAAAACATAATAGGGACGAGATGGGTCTACAGGAACAAGCTTGATGAGAATGGTCGCGTGTCAAGAAACAAAGCAAGGCTTGTGGCTCAAGGCTATAGGCAAGAGGAAGGGATTGATTATGATGAAACCTTCGCTCCTGTCGCCAGGATTGAAGCCATTCGCCTCCTCATCGCCTTTGCCGCTCACAAAGGGTTCAAGCTTTTTCAAATGGACGTCAAGACAGCCTTTCTCAACGGCAAGCTCAAAGAAGAAGTGTACGTCGCTCAACCTCCAGGATTTGAGGACGCTGATCACCCAGATCATGTGTACTTCTTGGACAAGGCACTCTATGGACTCAAGCAAGCCCCTCGTGCATGGTACGATAGGTTTGCGTCCTTCCTCTTGTCCAACGGGTACACACGAGGTAACATTGATAAAACCCTGTTCTTAAAGAAAGTTCTTAAAGATGTCTTAATTGTCCAAGTCTATGTCGATGACATAGTCTTTGGAAGCACTAACATGAAATTTGTAGAGGAATTCAAGAACTTGATGAGTAGTGAGTTTGAGATGTCCCTCATAGGAGAACTCAACTTCTTCTTGGGACTCCAAATCACTCAGCTCAAAGATGGGACGCGGATTCATCAACAAAAGTACATCCGTGAAATGCTTGAGAAGTATGGGATGAACTCTTCAAAACCCATTGATACTCCCATCTCCCCAAACACTCGCCTCTATGCTGATGAAGAAGGCAAGAGTGTAGATCAACAGCTCTACAGAGGAATGATAGGGTCCTTGCTATATCTTACGGCAAGTCGTCCCGACATCATGTTCGCTGTATGCTTGTGCGCTCGATTCCAAGCAAATCCAAAGGAGTCCCATATGCAAGAGGTCAAAAGAATCTTCAGATATCTCAAGGGACGGGATGACCTATGTCTATGGTATCCCAGAAGGACGTCCCTGAACCTGGTAGCTTACTCTGACGCAGATTACGCTGGCCATGTGGTGGATAGGAAGAGCACCTCAGGAATGGCACAATTCCTTGGCTCATGCCTTGTATCTTGGGGATCCAAAAAGCAAAACTCCGTGGCACTATCAACCGCGGAAGCTGAGTACGTTGCTGCTGCTTCGTGCTGCTCACAAGTCCTATGGATCAAGTACCAACTTGAAGATTATAGGACGTCCCTCAACACAGTCCCTATCTTGTGTGACAACACCAGTGCTATAAGTATTGCCAAAAATCCCGTTCATCATTCTAGGACGAAGCATATTCACATAAGGCATCACTTTCTTCGTGATAATGTTGAACTTGGATTAATTAGAGTGGATCATGTTAGGACTGAGGACCAAGTGGCCGATATTTTCCCAAAAGCACTTGATAGACGTCCCTACGAGCACCTCCGGTTGCTCTTGGGGATGATAACTTTTAAATGATCAAGTCCCGTTCTATTATTCCCTCCATGATTGGCTATGTCTTGTTGAGAACTTGTTTTAAGGTGTGTCATGCATTAAAGTCATCTTTAAAGGACGCTAGTCTAAGATATGTGTATTCGCTTGTGTCCTTGAATGGTATTCATTCCGCTTTTCATCTCAAGAGTATCCCTGATCACCCTACCCTCATCATAAGCCGAAATGATGGGAACTCTAAGCTTACCCAAGCCGAGAATCTTGCAAACGCGTCCTATGAGCATTCCTTGTTTCACCTTTACGGGACGTACTTGCTTGATTTTCAAAAATGGTTCTAAGTGATCAAAGGGACGCGTGCTAAGAGCTGAGAGTTGTCTGTACAGAGTTCTAATTACAGAGGTTGAGATCAGTGAATGGGATGCCGTGGTTCAGTTCTGTGTTGTGTAGTGTTGTGTGTTGAAAGGACGTCAGGTCAGAGTCCTTTGCAGTTGTGAGAAGTTTGAATGGTTGAAATTGGGAAGGTAAACCGTTTTAGCGAATCGTCAGCGAAAATCTCGGGATATGCGCAAACAGTGCTCAACAGCTGTATTCCTTAGCAAAGAAGAAAGCCACGTGTGGGAAGGCGGGTGTAGGAAGCTGTGTGTAAAGACCCTGTTACCCCTGACCGTCCAACTTCATCTTCTTCCTATATATACCCACCTGTGCACTCCGAAAACCTTTCTTCGCTCATCTGCTGTTTGCACACTTTTAGAAATCTCAAAGATCTTCCAAATCTTCAACCGAATCCCGAAATCTCTCTCCAAACCCTAATCCTCCCCTATTTAAACCATCTCAAAAATGGCCAACACAAGAGCCTCAAAGAATCCCTCACCCTCGTCGGCAGCGAAAAACACTAGCTCTTCGAGATCTCCTCCGGTGAAAGGCCGGTCATTAATGGAGTCGAGAGGCAGACCTTCCGGCCGACAAGAACCCCCTCGCCACCATTCCTCCTCTCAAAGCACCCAGCGCCGCCACTCCAACACCCCTCCTCAACCCCTTCGCTCCCAACCTCCTCAACAAAAACAACCATCCCGCTCTCAATCCAAAACCCAGCCGAAGAGGTTCTCATTTCTGGAGAAGCCCTTCAAACCCGAGCCTGAGCCAGAAAATATCACCAAAGCCTCTGTTTACAGTGGCTCAGTTGGCCGGCTCCCCTCTCAACCCAAACGCCGTCCTCCCCTTGACCCTCTCATTGAGGACTGGCTTGAAAAGGAGCTTAGGACGCTCGCCAACATTTGTCTTAGGGCGTCCACTCACGAACATCCTCCTAAAATCCAACGCCTCCTCCACTACTTCATGATCACATATGTCAAGCCCCGCCTTCAAGAAACCAATCACACCAACCCACCGTTCATGGGGCCAGGAATCATTTCTGACTCATTTGGTAGAACCGTGGACGAGCTCGCCAAACTACTTCCTGATATAATGGAGTTTGCTGTGGCTCCTACGGGCTCCGTCCCTTCTCAAAAAAGGAAAAGGCCTTCCTCTCCCCCTCCGTCCAAATCGCTCCAAATTAAAGGCCCTTCCTCCTCCCCACCAAAGCCAATCCCTTCCTCCCCTCCTCCTGCCCCAAAACGACGCCTCAAGACCTCTGCTCAGCTTGAGGGCGTCACGGATGAAGAAATGGCCGCCATTCGCCTCTCCGAAATTCAACTGGCAAAAGAGGAGAAGGCGCGCCAAGAGCAAGAGCAAGCAGTGAAAGCAGCCGTTGAGAAGGCGATCCAAGCGAGTATGCAGGACCTTCGTCAACTCCCTCCTCCTCCTCCAAGGGTAGAGGACGCTCCTCAAGTCCAGGCCAAGGACGCTCCACAAGTCCAGGTCCAGGCCAAGGATGCTACCCCTGCTACTCTGCCGCCTCCTCCCTCTGCTCCGCTCAAGGTGAAACCGATCTCAGTGGTTCCGCCCAGCTCCTCCTCTACTCCTCCCCCAAAAGCTAAGCTCCGCACTCCCTCTCCCTCTCCCCCTAGAGCTTCTCCTCCTCCGCCTGCTCCGGCCGTCGAAGAAGCTGCTCAAGTTCAAGGGACGTCTCCTCCATCCGTTCCCACAGAGTCCTTGGCAAGGACTCCAGCGGTGGACGCGCCTCCCACAGAACAGGCGTCCACAGCTGAGGACACTGCAATGGTTGAGTTCCAAGAACAATGGAACGAAGCCTCCGATGACGAGGACGCCCCTCCCCAGGATGAGGAACCTGAGGAAGAGGAGGGAGATGGAGATGAAGAAGATGCTGGTGATGAAGTGATCGTGAGCAATGGCTCCAAGCAGAAACGCTTCAAGAAAATCCTATCGCCGCTCCTCTTCACCGCCGAGTTTCTGGCAGAGAACCAGCGCCAAGAGTTCTTGGATCTTCTTGAGTTCCAGGGTTGGACGCACTTGGGCGCTGAGGCCGCTGATGTTGACCCTGATGAGGTTCTCCGTTTCTACTCAAAGTTCGAAATCACAGAAGTAAACGGGAAGCCTCAGGGGACTTTTGAAATCGATGGGGACGAGTACTCAGTTGCTGAGGGCACCGTCCGCAAAATGCTAGGCCTGCGTCCTTCTCCGCAAGATGCTCTGCACGATCTGCCGTGCAAGAACTTTGGCCGTTTCTCCCAAGATGAAATCCTCAACAGAATATTCAATGGGAGACAGCCAGCTGCTAAGGACAGAGTTGCTCATTGCCTCACCAAGATGGGCGTCCTTGCGCATCACTTCATTGTGCGCATGGTCGTCCCCCGCCAAGAGAAGAAGTCCATTGTTCAGATCACTGATAGTATTCTCTTGGACGCTTTCTTGGAACGCAAGCCGATAAACTTGCCCCGAGTAATCTTGGAACACATGGGCAAGTGCACAGGAGGCAGGCACTCTCTTCCTTTCCCCGGCTTGGTCAAGCAAATTCTGAAGCAGCAGGGACTCTATGCTCCTAAACAAGAGCGTTCCTTTGGCATTCATTGGGACGTCAGGCAAATTACACTCCCTCCAGTTGGGAAACTCAGGTGTGATGAGACCCTTCCGTCCGTTAAGCGCCAACTGAAAAAGGAACGGAAAGAGGCTGAAAGGAAAGCCAAAGCTGAGAGGAGAGCTCAAGCTGCTGCTGCTGCTGAACCTAGAGAAGGAGATCACGAAGCTGAAAATGTCCAAGTAGTTGGGACGCCAGCTGAGGACGCTGCTGATGACGAGGACGAGCTCGATGGTATGAGCGTCCCTGATGAGGCTGAGAGGCACTCTACGAAGTATCTGATGGGCATGATGATCGAGAACCAGTGCATAATGATTGATCTAATTCAGCAGGTTCACGACACACTTCACGTCCACACAGACCTTCTTGAGCGCAACAACGAGCTCCTTGCCCAGAACAACCATCTTTAGGAGCAACACCTCAAAGCCCTTGGCAAGCGTCCCAGAAAATGATCACCTCCCCCTTCTCTAACCCTGAAACAATTTATCATTTCTTGAGTTTTTGTTAAGACAATGGGACGCTGTCCCCGTTTTGAACACTTGTTGTGAATGTCTGTAATGAACGTTCTCGTTTCTCATTCTGAATGCCATTCACTACATTTGCGCTTCATTTTGTCTAAGCGTACCTTTCTTTAGTTATGACTTTGTGCTTGCATGCTTTTCGACTTGTTCTCCTTTTCGATGATGCCAAAAGGGGGAAGTATAGTTTTGCAGAGATGCGATTGTCCTTAAGTTATCATAGAAAGCATGTGTTCAGGGGGAATTTCGGCCAAGTCAAAAGGTCGTTAGTTAGGAATAAAATAGAACGCACTTAAAAGAATGTGTTGCATGCCAATCTAAGCTGAAAAGAAAATCAAAGTGTAGTTCCTCATGCTAAAAGCTTTACTTCTGTGTGCATTATTTGAAAGAGTTTGTCATCATCAAAAAGGGGGAAATTGTTGGGACGATATTAAGGACGTCAGTCGTTAATATCTAAACCAATAATAATCGTCCCTTGTTTTGATAATGACAAACTCAAATGTATTTGATAAGTTGTCCAAGTTTTGATCTCAGGTAAGTCCAGTGGACGCACATGAGCGAAAAGGACAACAAGTGAACAACAGTCCCTATGCTGTAGGGACGCATGTTACCAGAACTTCCAAAGCTAAACGTAATTGGCGGAGTCCCTGCGCAAGATAGGACGGAGTCCTTTCAAGAAGGGACGCGCGTCAAAATACGGACGAAGTTCAAATTCAAATCAAGGCCGCCCCAACATGATTACATCATCGTCCGGCCTTAGTCCTCAAAAGGAAGCTTCCTTTGTCTGGGCACGTGTAGACAATGCCAAAGACGTCGCTTTCCCAGCAATGGTCCCCTACCCACGCGGAGGCTTCCCAAGCGTCAACAGAGTTGACCTCCTCAAGACGCTCATCGCACCGTTGATCAAAGATCGAGGATCCTGCCAAGTCTCAAAGGACGCTAGAGGACAAGAATCATTTCCGCTATAAATACTCTCCAAGGAGTATGCATAGCGGCATGTGTGTGCAAGAGTGGACTTTGAAGACTTTCTCTCAAGCTCTCCCGAAGCATTCAAGAACACGAACGAAGATCAAGAAGATCAAGTGAGCTTGAAGCAAGAGAAAGAAAGTCCAACCACATCAAATCCAAAACAAACCATAAATCAATTAGAGTTGTAGTTTGTCTCTCACAACGAACCGTGAGAGACGTGAGTGATAGCTTCCTTATAGCTAAGAGTGTTAGGTTACTTGTTAGGTTGAAAGGAGTGTTACTAGTGAGGCTAAGGACGGACGCTTAGCTCAAAGAAGTGTAACGACTCGCCTAAGTTGTAAGGACTCGCTCTTAATAAGATAAGGGACGGCTATTGAAAATCCTCCAATGGAGGTAGAGGTTTACCCATAAGACTAGTTGGTCTTAGTGGGGTTCCTCTATAAATACTCGTGTCCACTTATCTTGTATTTTGTTAAGTCTATTTTCCGCTGCACTAAAGGACGCCCTTAACCCAGTTAAGGACGCCCTCATTAACTGACTTACGATCCATCAGAGATGGAACCTATAGGTATCTCAAGCATGAAGCCTCTCCGCCTCACAGACGGGAACTTCAACAGATGGAAAACCAGATTTGAGAACTTCGTGCGTAGTCAAAACTACCAATGCTGGCTGGTGATAAGGAACAGAGACCTCAAAATCCCTGCTGCCAAGGTTGACAAAGAGGATGAATGGGGTGCCGAGGAGTTCAAATTCATGGAGACGAACGCCAAGGCTATTTGTTTCTTACAGACGTCCCTCTGCGAAAGGGACGCTACCCGTGTGAGCAACCTATCAACCGCTAAGCTCCAATGGGAAGCTCTCAAGAAGTACCACGTTGGGACGCTTGAGATGAAGGAAGACGTCCAACTAGAAGCAAAAAGGGACTTCTACAAATTCAGAATGCTTCCGAATGAGACCATCACTGACTATTCATTCCACTTTGAAGCATTGTTGACCAAGTTAAAGAACATGGGGGTCAAAGAAACGGAGATCACTCAAAGGATGAAAATTCAAGTGTTGATCGATGGGCTTACGGGAGTGTGGAAATTTGATAGGATGACTTTCAAGGAAAACCAAGCCAACAAAGGACTAGCCATGGAAGAAATCTATGGAAAACTCAAAGGGTACGAAGCTAGAAGAAATCAGGACTTGATGGAAATGGGAAAAAGTACACAAAATGAACTGGCTTTGACTCTTGGAGTAAGGACGCCAGAGCACGAACAATATCATCAACGGCAAAAGGAACTGGCCTTGATGCTTGAGGCCAAGACTCAAGAGCATCAAGAAAATCTTCGCCTTCAGGCTTTGATAGAACGACAAGGGAAGTCGGAAGAACAGATTGCTGAAGAAGATGAGCTAGCCCTTTTGCACAAAACTCTTCGTTCATGGGCTAAAAGAGGCAAAGTTCCAAGGATGAAAATGCCTTACAAGAAGGAAAGTCCCAAGTTATCAGATGCGGAAATGCTAGAAGTGACATGTTACAAGCGTAACAAGAAGGGTCACTATGCTAAGAACTGCAATTCAGGACTTTCAGCAAAAGACCTCAAGAAGAAAGCCTTGATTGGTGCCTATGAGGCCGCATGGGACGACATCGACTCAGATGATGAAGAAACTTCCAACCAAGTGGCTTACATGGCCATGGAGGACGCTTCAGACTCTCCTAAGGACGCCTCTGAAGCTGAACAAGAGGTAACCCACGAATCCATGATAAGCTCTCTTGACAAGTGTTCTAAGCCTAAGCTTATTAAACTCATCACTCAAATCATGCAAGAAAGCTATGCCATGAAAGAAAGGCTTGATGTACTTGAATCTGAAGATATTGTTGTGGAATGTGAAAATTGCAACACTATGTCTTTTCAACTTAGAGTCCTCTCAAGAAGAAGTAAAGTCCCTTAAAAGTCAGCTTGTATGTCTCAAACACGAGAATGCTAATCTTAGGGATGAGGTGAAGGTTCTAGGAAAGAGTCCCATGACCGAAACTGTTAAACCTATTGTCTTTGTCCCTGCTAGGAAAGGACTAGGGTATGAATCCAGCTCTAAGAACTCTCTTCCTAGTGACTTCGAAGCTAGCAAAACAACAAAGCTAGAGCTTGAGAGAGAAAAGACCAAGAACCTAGAAGAACGCATAAGAGTCCTTGAGAGTGGTGAGAAAGGAAAGAAGGACTATTATACAAACTCAACTAGCCATAAGATTTACAAGAAAATTGCTAAGGGAGAAGGTTCTAAGGTAGTTGATCCCAAGAAAATGGAAGTGAATAGAATTCAACGTCCTAACAGGAAATACTATCTTGGAAACTATTATAGGACGTGCTGGAATTGTGGCAAGGGTGGTCACTACCAGTATGAGTGTGCTAAGTTAAAAGAAGATCTTGAGAATGGAAGAAAGGCTAGAAGTGGCAATAAGAACGCTAAGCCAAAATCTGCTGATAGGACACATGCTAGTGTGACTAATGCTAAAAATGAATCTTCTAGGAAGCATGCTAGAAAGACAAATGATGTGAATGTGTATGACTATTTTCCCATGAGAGAGATGTACCTATGTAACGAACCAGGTAAGGGCCACCTTGCTTGGGTCGAAAAGAACTAACTCTCCTTTTCAGGTGGAAGTGAGAGGAAGCCCATGGATCATTGATAGTGGCGCCTCAAATCACATGAAGGAAGCCAGATCCATCTCACTTCTATCCAATCTAGTGCCACGGGAGGAACTGTCTCGTTTGGCAACAAGGGCAAAGGAAGAATCAAAGGGACGGGCACCGCAAAGCTGAATCAGTCCATCAAAGCGTTCAATGTTAGTCTAGTTGAGGGACTTGGCTTTAATCTCCTTAGTATCTCTCAATTTGTGATCAAGGTGAAAACCTAGTCACATTTGACTCTAAGGAATGCCTAGTCATCAAAAATAAAACAAATCAAGTCATTCTAAAAGGAACTCGTGAAAACAATGTCTACATCTTCAACCAAAAGTTCAAGCCTGCATCCAAGTTGTGTTTGTCAGTCTTTGCTGTGGTCGCCGATCTCTGGCATCGACGTCTTGGCCATGCTGGACCTAGCACCATCTTCAAACTTCACCAACAAGAACTTGTGAGAGGACTTCCTCGAATCGATCCTGAACAAATTGAACAATGCGAAGCATGCATCAAGGGGAAGCAAACAAGATCGTCCTTGAAATCCAAAAATGAAGTGAGCACAAAGAAGCCATTGGAACTCCTTCATATGGATTTGTGTGGTCCTGTGAAGACTCAAAGCTATGGCGGAAAGAGGTACATGTATGTTATTGTAGAAGATTTTTCCAGATTCACTTGGGTTCTTTTCTTGGTGTCAAAAGCAGAAGCTTTCCAGATGTTTAAGATCTTCATCAAGCAAGTAGAAGTTGCGCATGGGATGTGTCTAAAAGCTCTAAGGTCAGATCATGGGACGGAGTTCAAAAACTCAGAGTTCCTTGATTTCTGTGACCCACAAGGAGTCTTCCACAACTTCTCTTGTCCTCGAACTCCTCAGCAAAATGGCGTGGTTGAAAGAAAGAATAGGACGCTTGAGGATATGGCAAGGACGATGCTCTTGGCAAGCGGCATCTCCAAAAACTTCTAGGACAAAGCTGTTGCCACAGCAACTTATATCATCAATCGAGATATGATTCGTCCCTTGCTGAAGAAGACATCCTATGAGCTGCTTAATGGAAGGAAGCCAAACATTTCTCACCTCAAAGTCTTTGGGCGCAAATGCTTCGTCCATAACAACGGCAAAGACAACGTTGGCAAATTTGATGCTAGGTGCGATGAAGCAATATTCCTTGGATACTCCCTCACAAGCAAAGCCTATAGAGTCTTCAACAAAAGGACTCTTAAGCTTGAGGAAATTATTCATGTGGTGTTCAAGGAAAACTCATCTCACAAGAAAGAACCAAGTAAGAAAGAACGTTGTTCCTCTAAGGACGATGATGAAGATGATGAAGAAGAACCCAACTGGTCCTTTGGAAAATACTATGTTCCTAGGAACGCCCCTGAAACCCGTGATGAAGTTTCTATGGGACTCCCTAGTGAACAGCAAGAGCCCTCTCAAACTTGGTCGCTAAACCAAGTGGATGCTGCTGAGTCAAGCCAACAAGGAGAACAACAAAACCCAATCACAAAACAGTTTGTAAGAAAAAGAACAAAAAGAAAGAAGTCCTAAGGGACGTTGGGATAGCGTCCTTAGAGTATTGAGTTAGGTTATAGTGAACGGCTAAAAGGAGTGTTACTAGTGGACTTAGGGACCCATACTTAAGTGTCAGAGAAAAGGAAAGAAGTTATTCGAAAATCCTCCACGGAGGTAGATACTCACAAGGACTACTTTGCTTTTGTGAGGTTCCTCTATAAATACCTCAGTCCTTTATCTTATTGCTTTACTTGTTTAATATTTCAAGTACTTCATTCCGCTGCCCTAAGGACGCCTCTAAAGGACGCCCTTAGATCTTACTAACATACTTATGCGATCCAACATTAATGATAAGAAAATGAGTTTCATCAAATTTCACAAATGTCACTAAATTTTATAGGAGTGTCATTACACTAAATCAAGTGATAGAATCATGACAATTGGAGTGTCATCACTTTTATCGAGTAGTGACAATGAATCAAGTGATCGAGTGATGACAATATGATTGTCATCAATTGATAAGTGTCATCACGTACTGTTATCGAGTGATGATGTTAAATCGAGAGATGAGAATCATTGAGTGATGACAGTCTTCGAGTGATAACAGTGATGATAGCCAATGGTCAGTCAACGCCAGTAAACGGTTGGTCAACTAATCTGAAAGTAGTTATGGATTTTTTGCTATACACCTAATTTTATACATCTGTTAACAAATGACTAATTAAGGTGTGCATTTCTTGTTGTGTAATTAAATCCTTCTATTTTAAATAAAATATGTGTAATCAAGTATTAATTAATAACTTTTTGAAATTTCTTAAAACATTTATATCAAAAAAAAGATAATTTTAATATATCTTAAGAAAAAGATAAGATTAAGGTTGATTGGGTTAGAAAAATCTAATTAAAATGAGGACATAATTGACAATAATTTGAATAATTAATACACATTTGATCTATTATAAGATGTTTATTACCACTATGTCTCCACTTTACCGTTATATAATTGAAATGAAACAAAACAAAAAATCATAAAATTTATTAAAAATTGTATATCTATAAGCCTAGATCGCAAATTTATTAACACACAATGTTATGTTTATTGAAATATGAACAACTTTTACACAATGTTATGTTTATTGATAAATATATTAGGAATATGAACAACTTTTACACAATGTTATGTTTATTGATAAATATATTAGGAATATGAACAACTTTTACACAATGTTATGTTTATTAATAAATATATTAGGAATATGAACAACTTTTACAATGTTTATTTATGTGTAGACCAATATTTTTTGTTCAAAGAACATAGATTTACACAGGCCAGGGCGGAACTACCGCCCCCACTAGGATTTTCAAAAAAAAAAATTTGTAATTTGAAAAGTGCAAAAGCAAGAGAGAAAGGGTTGAATAGAATAGGCTTGTTGGAAGATTTGCTAGACAGCAAAAACTCTGCTTTTTTGGTTGAAGATGATCCATCTACCTTACTGATTCTTTTTTTTTCTGTTTGAATCTACCTTATTGATTGTAGTTTAGCAATTCTAAAGACTAAAAGGGACATACAGTTTTGCCAATACCTACAATGTTGCAAGCCTGTAATATTTGTTGCATTACTTGGACACTGATAAGAAGTATTTCTATAGGTTGATAATGGTTGTCTTCCTATAAAAGTAACTCCATAAGTTGCCAGTCTATCATTGAGCTGTATGTGAGCCTAACCTTGCTATGAACTTTAGTCATAAAACGTTCAACATGCTTGTATGGAAGATGATTACTAGAAAATTGGATCGGTAAAAATTTAGCCTCCAATGACACAAATTCCTGGTTACCGCCACTGGATTTACATGAAGCAAAAGTATTGTACAAACAGATCGAGTTCATAGTCACATATAACTATACTTGTATAGTTCTTTCTAAGACTTTTGAATTAATTTTCTAGTAATCATCTTCTGTTTTTTGAAATACTAAAATAATGATTTAAAAAAAAAAGCATTTATTTCAGTTATAAGAAGATTGTAATATTGATGAATAACTAAATGGGTTTTGGGTTTTCTTTACAGGTTGAATGCATAATACCTTTTTTCTAAAAAGTAAGCATTTAGGTGATAAAGGGATAAAAATTCATATTGTTGAGATGTACAATAGGACAGCAGCTTAATTAGTAGAGTTAATTTGAAAGCTCGGAGACCAAAACGTTTGATAATGGCAGGTTTTGCGCTTGTCTCCGGACGCCCTATCGATCCTTTTCCTGATCCTCGATCTACCTTTATCACATACAACAACGCACGACATTATTAAAAAAACACAAGTGATCAAATCTCAAAGTCCCTAAATTCAAAGCTGTTGTCTGTCCGACACAAACGAGAGTGTGATCACAGATCACCGATCACTGATAATATTTAAGTATTCTTAATAAATAATAAGGGCATTATTATTAATATATATATTGTATTGTATATGATATATAGGTGGTAGGTTGTTGAGAACTAAGCAGCTGAAACATAAGTAGTACATGGAAGAAGGGATGGGAGTGGGAGGAAGGGTTAGCAGCATGGAAGAACGGGGCGGGGGAGGGAAGTGCGGGCGGTGGAACCCGACGGCGGAGCAGGTGGAAGTGCTGACGGGGCTGTTCAGGGCGGGGCTCCGGACGCCCACCACCGACCAGATTCAGAGCATCTCCGCTGAGCTGAGCCTGTACGGCCAGATTGAGAGCAAGAACGTGTTTTACTGGTTCCAGAACCACAAGGCCCGCGAGAGACACAAGCGCCGCCGCGTCTCCGCCTCGAGTACTCCTCACCTCCACAGTACCAAGCTGCCTCACCATGGCCAGCTCCATCGTCATCAGCCTCATCCTCATCACACATTTCCTCCTCATTTTTCAACTCCACCTCCTCCGCCTCCTTCCACCTGTAAGTTTTTATCTATTTCTTTGTTTTGATTTGTTCATTACCGCTACTTGTACGTCGAATTGCATGTAGTCTGCAGCTAAAATCTTTATCTTTACGTCCCTTTAAAGAAAGTTCAATGGACGGACACATCTAGTTCACACTTATGTTAAAATAGTGTCAGTTTCAAACAGGATCAAGTTATTTTGTGGACATGGTCCTGATTGAGAAAACCCACTGACTACTATCCATTTTAAAGAAAGTTGGACCATTTCCACAGGAAAAAACAGCCTTTGCTTGTCTTGGTGTATATAATCTTTGTAAGTATAGAATATTACGTACCTTGACTTGAAGAAACAATTATAAAGATTAATATTACACCATTTACACGGTACATGAATGCAGTTTACATATGTTAGGTATATATCTCATGAACTGATGGATCTATCCACCTTGTATTTTGCTGCAGGCATTAGCCAGGAAGATCCCTTGTCTAATGAATCTTCTAAGCGAGTGATACAAACCCTACAGCTCTTTCCATTGAGCTCGTACAACGAACCTCCAACCGGACATGGAAATCTCACCAAGGAATGCAAGGAGAGTGCGTGCGACTCATTTTCCTACCCGTTCACTTTTGGGAAAGAGATCCAGCATCAACCCCTAGATCTATGCTTAACTTTTCTTTAGATGATCATTGCAGATTACAATTAAAACCAATCTTATCTATATTGTCTGTAATAGTAGTAGTGATACTTTGTAGCACATTGTCGTCTGTAGTTAGGAAACTTTAGTGGCGCATGCACTTAGGTTCTGTTCAGCACTAGCAGAATAGGTAGTGTGTTCCGCTACGGGGTGGAATCCTTCAAAAAATAGCACCCTTGTACCCAAAGAGGTTGAATTCCGCACCCTCTTCAACTCTCCGTTACCTGATCTGTCGAACAGAGCCTTAAGAGAAAACGAAAAAAAAATGGAAATGAACTAAATTTTATGCAAAAATAGTATTTTTGAAGTACTTGATTTGCATCACGAGGCATCATTTTGGCAGTACTATTCGGAATCGAGGAAAGGATTGGGAATGGGTTGAAAGGTTGAAACTGAGGGTTGGACATTCTCCTCGGTGTAAGTTCCCACATAATATGTTCATTTCAAATTACCATATCTATATATATTCTCTATGCTTACTATGTCGGCCTAATATTTACACGCTATTCTGTTTTGAACAATGTGCTTGAAATTGGTCAAACATTGGGCACTGAGTTTGTTAAATAATGCATATTATCATGTAATCTTTATGTACAGATGCATGCTTCAATATCATGATCGTAGTTGACCAATAAATCAACGGGCTGGGCCGGCGTATGCTCATTACGTAACTAATGGAGCTCGACGAAGAATCCCACGTTTAGAGATATAAAATAAATTATTAATGTCAGATCAAAGTATCAGAATATAGACCTTGATCATTTAGGATTGAATAATTAGACAGTGGAAGTAAAGAGGAAATCTATACTAAGTTGAGAATTTTTAAACCTCCACGCTAATTCTGATCCTATCTCATGTTAAAATTTTAATTTAGAAAAGAATTTTAGGGTCTTTCTTATCCTTATTAATGCCTATCATTTATCTTCTTTTTTTGAAGGATTAGGGTATATGGCATTTGGAAAATGCCATATAGCCTATAGAAGCCACGCGTTTATGAAATTGCACGGATGGCATGGAAGCTGTAGAATAAAAACAGAACACGCGACGCGCGCCTCCATAATCCCAACTGATTTCCGGCGCGATTCCCCGGCGAATTCCGGCGCGATTCCTGCGTGATTCGAAAGCTGCAAACGCGAGCCTCAATTGTCACCCACGATTTCCTGCTCGTGATCGATCGAGAGGGACTATCACCTGCTATTCCGGGCTCGTGATCGATCGAGAGGGACTGTCACCTACGATTTCCGCGCACATTGTCACTGTAGACTACAAGTGATCGAGCAGAGGATTGTCACTGTAAAATCTCTACGCGCGATCGAACCTGCAATCCTCCAAATTGTCACTTTCGATTTCGAGCAAAAGGTGACACTTTTTCCTTCAAAATCTAATAGTCACTACAGATTGTGATAGTAGATGACAATTAAAGTGATAATTCTCGAAATTACAGTGAGAAAAATCCCTGCGCGAGATCGAGCCACAATCCTCCAAACTGTCACTTGCGATTTCTACCGACAAGCAGAGGATTCGAGCAAAAGGTGACAGTTTTTCCCTAAAAATCTAATAGTCACTGCGTATTGTGATGGTAGATGACAATTACAGAGAGAATTTTCGTAATTATTGGAAGTTCTCAATGAGAAGTGACAATCTAGTAATAACAGATGACGAATCTAGTGATAATTGTTCATTGGAAAGACAGAAGTGATGATTACTGCTGATAGAGATGACAATTGTTCATAGGTAAGACAGAATTGAGAATCTAGTGTTGATAGAGATGACAATTCATGATAACAGGTCATAGGGAAGTTCGAATTGAGAATCTAGTGTTTATAGAGATGACAATTCATGATTATTGTTGATAGTGATGAAACTAATGATAGTGTAGAGCCAATTTCAATTTCCAGTGACAAAATTTACATGATAATGGCTTTTCTCTTTGATCGATGACAGTATGACAATATTTCCAGTGACAATTCATGATTAAGGTTGGAAGACCAAAGAGGAATAGAATTCCCTCCATAGGCGAGTTCAAAAGGAAGAAGAAGAAGATGAAAATGTGAGAAGGAGAATCAAGCAGCACTACAATCATCATGAAATAGGATTGATATATCATCAATGTCACTTGTTGCACTTGATTGTCAAAACTGCCAAACATTTATCACTTGTTGAACTTGATTGTTAAAACTGTCACTTTTTGGTTTATTGCTATATCAATGTCAGTTTTCGTATGTCACTTGTTGAACATATATCATCAATTTCAACACTATCATTGATATATCATCACTTGTATGTATTGCTATATCAATGTCACCACTTAGTTCGAAATATATGAAAATTGTCACTTCTAAGAACAATGTCACTTCGAAATAGCAACTTCGATTGTTTGTTAAAAGATATGTCATCACTTTTTGTTATATTTTGTAGAACGTATATCATTTATTTTGCGTGATAACATCTGTTCAAGATGATGGATAAATCGTCACTTGTTCATATTGCTTTCAAACTGTCACTACAAATTGGGACTGTGTTCACTTAATTGTTTGATGATTGATATATCAATTGGAACACATGATAGTTTAAACACAAAATACATTCATAATATTCATTTGTACATCTAGTATGTTATCCACCAATTTTCACCAAATCAGTTGGACATTTTGTTTAACATAATGCCTTAAACTGTCACTACTAAAACTGTCACCACAAAATACATCCATACGATTCAGAACCAAATGTCACGAATTAGGTTAACATGTCATTACACTTTCATCACTACTGCGGTTAACAACAAAATCAAGACCATAACATTCATTTGGACGTAGGCAAAGGCTCCCATATCCAAGTGCCATTAAACAGATCAATTGTCATTTTCTCCTTATGTGCCATTATTTGCTCATAATCCAGATCTATCTCTGAAACTGTATGACTGAACCAAAACAACCTTTGTATACAAGCTCCCAATCCTCGTCTGATAGATGCTCCTTCATAAATTTAATAACACGATAATCCTGAAACATATTTGCTCTTCCATTGTAGCGCTTAGATTCAAGTATAATGTACTTTAGGTTCTTCTTTTCCATATACTGCAATTATCATCACAAACATTCAAATTGTCATCACAGTAAGCAAAATGTCAACTCAAAACACAGAAATGACACATATCTAGATAACTGTCACCAGAAAACACAAAGAAAGCACAAATGGCAACTTAATTGTCACCACAAACATAAACATCACGAAATTGTCACCACAAACCTCAAACATGCACACAATTATAACAGTGACACCACTTAACATGAACAATCACCAAAATGTCACCACTTATCACAAAGAACAAATGGACACTTAATTGTCACCACAAACATAAAATTGTCACCACTTAACATAAACATCACGAAATTGTCATCACAAACCTCAAACATGCACACAATTATAACAGTGACACCACTTAACATGAACAATCACCAAATGTCACCAATCAACACTAAACATAGTATTATGAAAATTGTCACCACGTCATCACAAAAACACATCATCACAAAACCCTTGAACATACACGAAAGCTCAAACTCAGAGTATGTTAAGCCATCATATAACCAGAATTGATTCACATTATGAACTATCATCAACACAAAAACCAAAAACGAAAACATAAAACCAAAAACTCAGAAACAAAACTGTAAACCTAAAACATACCTGGAAAGCGAGATCTTCAATATGTCAACTCCAATGCATGCGACTTGGAGAAGATGATTGATCGAGAGCACGAATTCGACTTCGTGTGAGAAGAGGACCTTAGAGATCCAATCTCGCCTCAATTGGAACTCCTTTCTGAGCGCCTGGAGGAGTTTGGAGGAGTAGATCTGCTCCATCTTGTCCGACTTTCATGAGAATTGGTTGTCGCCGTTGCTAGAGTTTTGGTTCGGATTTTGATCTCTAGCTTGAGCTTAAACAGAGAGATGAAAGGGAAATCAAGCAGAGAGATGGGGAAAGAGAGGACGGACGATGGAGGAGAAAGAGAGAGCTCGTTGGCAGCGTCTTCTTTTAATTCAGTTATGCCATATGTGCAAAAAATGGGAATACGGGCCGAAATAGAAAAATGAGTCCAAAAACACGCTGCCCGACCCAATTCCTTCTCTTTTTTTTCTAATTTCTATCATTTTTCACCTAATATCTATCTTTTTCAATTATTTGATTAGACACTCATTTTTGTAGATCAAAAGTATAATTAATTTATTAACTTATTTGTTGCTCTGAAATTTTATTTTTATCTTATTTTTATAGCCATATATATTTTCCATATATTTTTGTCAATCCTTTTTGTCCCATAAATTTTATAATTTGAGTAAAAAACATCTAAGAATTTATTTGAAAAAAATCTAAAAAATATATAAACTAAATCTTTGTTATATTATTCTAATATAAATTGTATTGATCTATAAGGCTACTATATTTAAATTAATTATAATTTAATAAAATCTATAAAATATTTTTATTTTATTTCAAAACATATTATGACTGATGCAATTCTAAATTTTCTGAAACATTTATGTAAAAATAAATGATAACTAAATTAATTTTTGTTTTCTATCACCATATAAAAATCTAATTAATTAATAAACATATATGTATATATATATATTGATAAAATATTTCTCTTGAGATTTCATTTCACATATGAATTTTTTAATAATCAAATATTTTGAAATAAAATAATAGTACTTTATCTATGATTTTTATTTTTAAGTCATTTTTTATATTAAATCTTACTTTAAATTTATTTTTAACATCAAATCACAATTTTGGATCAACAATATATTGTAACGATTTAGGAGAGAAGACGATATCAATATCTGATTCCAAATAATATTATTATATCTTATTATATCAATTGAATAATACATCAATAAATTATATCTTATTATATCAATTGAATATATCTTATTTTCGATCGTGTCCCGTACAAGGTACGGGAAAGGGTTTTCCCCCTCGGGGTCCCATTTTGCTCTTGGGGCCAAAGAGATTACTGCGCTCCTTACTGAGCAAGATGACTCCAACCCTAAAAGAGCGGATACGTTCTAAACCGGTTTTTTTGGAACCTTCTCACTATCAAGCCTTTGAGTTATCCTCCCTTTCTCCGATCATAAAGCCTTCTGATCTCTTTTTTTCCTTTGATGAAAAAGAAGAACTTAATGGACGTGCGGGCAACGAATGGAAAAGACAGATAATGGAGCGCACGAAAGAAAGGTAATGAAATTCGAGAACTCAAACATTGGACGGGAGTGCCAATCCGCTAAGCCCACTTTAGATATTTTGATTTGGAACCTATTCTTTACTTATCCATTGTAAAATCAAAAATACGCCTGAGACGAGTTCTCCAGACCGAAAGGGTCTTTCTATCTATAAGAGTTAGCCTAGCTAAGAACGGCCCCTTCATCAAGGACAGGACTTCCTTCCCGAGGGGCCTGTTCGCCATGTCAATGTGGATTTTAGGCAATGATCTAATAAGTAGTAAAACAAGTACTAACTAGATTATATATTGCCCGTATTCGGTACGGAACACAAGATTGATAATATTTTTTTGACGTATTATTCATTTGTTAAGTAATGTATAATAGTATTATTAGGAGTTAGATATTGATATCATCTTTTTATCCGAAATCGTTACAATAGTTTGTTAATCCAAAATCGTGATTTAATGTTAAGAATAAATTTAAATTTGAATTTTATATAATATGACTTAAATAAAAATTATATATAAAATATTATTGTTATATTTCAAAATATATTTGATCAACTAAAAAAATCATAGATGATCGATATGAAATCTCAAGTGAAATAATTTATCAACATATATATTTTTATAATTAATGAGATTTTTATATGATTAAAGAAATAAAAAATTAAGTTAGATATGAATTATTTAATTAATTCTTTTTTAAAATAGACTTATATTAGTAATAATATTTTTTGAAATAAAATGAATATTTTAATAGATCTTATAAACTTATAATAAATTTAGTATTAGTATAGTTATAGATCAATATAATTTATAAATGAATATTTTAAAAACAATTAGTTTATATATTTTTAAGATATTTTTTCAAATATATTTCTAGATATCCGTAGCTTAGATTATAAATTTATGGGATAAAAAAAGATTTACAAAAAATATGACGATTGTATATGATTATAAAAAATACAATAAAAATAAAAGTTCAGAGTGACAAATAAGTTTAAGAAATTAATTATAATTTTGATTTACAAAAAATAATGTCTCCTTCTTTTTGGTTGCTTTTGGCGACATTGGGCTCTCAAAAGCTTCTACTAAGAGTATCTCAGGTGGTGATTGGATGAGAGAGAAGAGAGGGATGTGTGGGAATGGCTGAAGTGATCTTGCTATTCACAGAATTTCTAAGCTCCAAAATCCATCTAGGTAAGGGATGCACGCTACGTACCGTCCCATCAAGACATCAGGAAACAGGTGAAAAGTGACCCAAAGCAACACCACCATGCCCTAAACTGCCAGCCATCCACTGTTTTCAAGCCCCACTTGTGTGTTTGTAGAGCCGCGATCACAACCTAGGAAACTACGGTCGTGTGTCAATCCCTTTCGATCGAAATAAGGGTGTTGTTGTGTGAGAAATCCCATAAATCCTTAATCCAAAGTGACTCAAATCTGTGGAGGAGAAAGTAGACTTCCATATCTATTTCTATCTCTTGGAATCACTCAAATCAAAGTCCTAACAAAGATTACACATTTTTCCGAAGTTAAGAGGTCCATTGGCTCTTTTAGATTTCATTCGAGCACTCGTATGATTCCGACGCTTTCTCTTAATATTTGAAAGATGAGACTAAGCCATTTAGACGAGTTTAAAGTCATAATCCTTTTTTATAAAATTTGTGTATATTACAACGATACCCCCTTAAAGATAGTTTCGACCCCGAAACTAGTAGAGACTATAACAACATGCAAAAAAGGAAAGAGTACATCTTTTGAATATCTGCCTATGACTAGGGAATACAATCTTGTAGTACCCCATTAAAGAAATTTGAAGAACAAGTCAGGGAAACACTTGTGGATGTTTAGCTTGGTTTCCCAAGTTTCCCAAGTAGTCTCCTCACACCATTTCTAGACCAAAGTACCTTGACCAAAGGTACCTCTTTGTTGCATAATTGCTTTATTCGACACTCGAGAATTTTCATGGCCTTTCTTCATAGGTACCATTTGACTAGATCTCGATATCCCCATAGTTGAGCACATGTGAGTCACTCGGTATATACTGTTTAAGACGTGACACATACAAGACGTTTTGGACAGGATGAGCTGATGGCAGTGGAGCAAGACAATATGATAAGGGAGCTTTCCTACTTTCTCATGAATCCAAAAAGGGCCCATATAATGAGGAGTGAGCTTTCCTTGCTTGCCAAAGCGAAAGATGTCTTTCGACAGTGACACCTTTACGAATACCTAAGTGTCAATGTTGAGATTTAACGTCCCGTCTCTTCAAATTGACATAGGGCTTCTGTCGAATCAAAGTAGCTCTGACAAATGAGAGCGATGTCAACGACAGTTCTCTCGACTAACTATAGTCTGAGAAGAATTTTATCCGCGTTATTATCCCAACAGATATGCAAACGATACCTAGGTCATATAGTGCATCAAACGGATCCATCTAAAAAGTGGCATGGCGACCAATTTTTCTAGGGGTGATATCCGACATAAGGCATCAGCAACAATAGTAGCTTTACTCGGGCGGTACTATAGCTCAATGTCGTAGTCCTTGATTACCTCCAACCATTGCATTCGCCTCAAGTTGAACTCTTTTTTAGTAAAGACGTACTTCGAGCTCTTGTGAATGTGAAGATCTCACATTCCACACTGTAAAGGTAATATCGCTAGATGTTTAAAGAGAAAATTAAATCACAATGCTTAGCTCAAGATCATGGGTCGGGTAGTTTACTTTATATGGCTTGAGTGGCAAGATGCGAAGGTGATGACCTTGCTGATTTGCATCAACATGCAACCAAGACCCATCTTAGAAACATCACTATATACCACGTAACCATCGTGATCGTCAATCTATGTTAAAATTGCTAAAGGAAGTGGCTATAGATTCCCTAATCTATAACAGATGAAAAAATTTGATTTAAAGACCACACCCAAAGTACTACCAAGGGATCTACTATAGGACGTATTGGAACTGTTGGAAGGATGGACATTGCCAATCGGAGTGCCTTAAGCTTAGGGACAACGTAAACTAGAGCAGGAAGGTCTTGTCCGAAAAGAAAAACTTTGCTAAATATAAACCAGTTAAGAACGCCTATAGAATGCATGCTAGATTCTCTTTCAAAGTAAATAACGCCGTGTCAAAGCATGCTAAGACTTCAAATGTTGTGAATATTAATGACTTTCTACCTCATAGAGATTTGTTTCCCTGTAACGAACCAGGTAAGGAACACCTTGCCTCGGCCGCAAAAAAACTAAATTTCCTTTTTAGGTGGAAGTGAGGGAGGATTGTAGGTGGATCATAGACAATGGAGCTCCAAATCATATGACAGAAAGCGGGGTCCATCCGACCTCATTCTAGGAAAGTGCCCAAGGAGGTTATGTCACTTTTAGGAACAAGGGCAAAGGAAGCATCAAAGGAACGGACATTGCTAAAATCAACAAATCTACCAAGGTCTTGAATTTGAATCTTGTTGGGGACTAAGGCTTCAACCTCTTGAGTGTCTCTCAAATGTGTGATCAAGGGAACAACTTAGTCACATTCGATTCTTATGAGTGCCTGATCATCAACAAGGAATCCAATAAGGTTCTACTCAAGGGAAGGAGAAGGGATACTGTGTACCTCCTCGACAACGCCTTTTAGTCACCAACGAAGTTGTCTTGGTCATGTCTTCAAAGGTCATTGAGCTATGGTACAGAAGGTTGGGACATGCTGAGCTAAGCACCATCTTAAAGTTGTTTCAACAAGATCTTATAATAGGCCTTCCCCGAATTGATCTAGACAAGGATGAAGCTTGCATTTAAGGGAAGCACACGAGAAGTTTCTTCAAGCCAAAGAACGTTGTGAGCACAGAAAAGCCTTTGGAACTTCTCCAGATGGATCTTTGTGGACCAATAAGGACACTTAGCTATGAAGGAAAGAGGTACATGTGTTGTTATAGTTGATGATTTTTCTAGATTCACTTGGATTCTTTTTCTTGCTTGCAAAGCAAATACAGTCAAGGAATTTAAAGTCTTCTTCAAACAAGTAGAGTTTACTCTTAGGACGCAACTCAAAGCTATTAGATCAGACAATGGAACAAAATTTGAGAATTTAGATTTCTTTGAGTTTTGTAACAAGAAAGGCGTCTCTCACAACTTTTCAACCCCCAAGATTTCCTCAGCAAAACGGTGTTGTTGAAAGGAAAAACAAAACTTTGGAGGATATGGCTAGAACAATGATGTCAGAGAGTGACATCCCAAAGCATTTCTAGGTAGAAGCCATCTTCACTACAACGTATATCTTGAATAGAGCCATGATCCGTCCTTTGCTTAAGAAAATATCTTATGAGCTCATCAAGGGAAGAAATGTTGGTGATTTGCGTAAGTCATCGGACCATGTTGTGCTTGTTATGAATGGGAAGTGCGAGACATGCCTAGAGGGTATCACATGGCTTTGGGTGTGCGGGAGGCACGACCTAAGTGAGGGACCCGAGGCATGTCTAAGGAGTCTATGGAGATAGACAACAAAGAAGTGTAAGGGGAGGTAGAGTGCGAAGAGTTCCAAGTAAGGGCGTTGACTCGGCTAAAGTCGTCGTGCCAAGATCAAAGATAAATAACCTAAAATACAAACTAGTATAGCATGCAAGTAAGGGGTCGAACCCAAGAGACCTAAGGCTTATGGTATTAATAGTATTATCAACAAAAAATAGGGGGATTTAAGAGAAAGATCTAAACTAAACTAACCTAGGAAAACAAAACAAACAAACAAATAGTCAAATAGATAAGAAGCAGGTTCATTCAAAAGATCCACTCTAATATAATCACTCGATCATATATTCATCCATTGATTTCATTCACACCTATGGTTAATTCCTATCCTGATCATTAACAATCGCAAGTCCACGGTCCAAGCAATTCTATAACCCTAGGCAAGGACGCTTAACCTAGAATTAGCATAGAAAACAAGGATATGCAGGATATAATATCAAACAATCAAGCTCCGAGTCAATTGCAAGATAAAGCAACCAATTCTCTTCTTAATCCTAGTTACATAGACAACAGGTCTAGGTTAAGTTGTTTTCACAGATTAGTTTTGTCCACGGTCCAAACCTAATCTAACAATAGAACATTAATCAATTCAATAGGTTAGCTACTCCTAGAGAAACAATTAACATTCATAAGATGAAGCACAAGAGAATCAATATTAACCAAAGGATAGAAATCAATTACCAAAACCTCAAGAGTTCATACATCAAAGCTTCTCCCTTGAACAAACCCAAGGAGACTAGCTCTCCAAAATACAAAAGAAATATAGATTTTATTGAATCTAAACTAAGATATGAAATTGGATTCCTAAAACCTAAGGAAGCTTCTCCTTATATAGACCCAGGGAACATGCTCCCCTAATCTAATTAGGAAATGAGAGATAGAAAAGGAAAGAGGAAAGATAAGAAGAAGAAAAGAAGATAGATCTTCGGCCCGTCTCCAGATTCGACATCGCCGCAACCGCGTCGTCTCCACCGCACCCGCGCTTTCGCGACAGAATAGAACTTCGTCTTTGGGAAGCCACCGCGGTTGCGTCAGACAATCCGCGGTCGCGGAATTGGGATTGAAACACTGGCGTCACTTCGGAGGCTGTTTTGACCCTCTTCGGCTTGGAATCTATTCCGTGTAAAATGAGGAATTGAAGCTCTTCGAGTTAGCTTTCCAATGGCACTGGAATCAGGTCAATCCGACCTCTGTAGCTTAAGATATAGCATTTACAAGCAAGAGGTGTCGTGTAGACAGCTCAATACGCCTTAAAACCCTTGGATCATAAATTCTTGTGTCTTCGGCCTAGATATTACAATTACGCATAACGCTAACCTAAACACACTCAATACAGCCCTCAAATACAAGAGTTAACCCATACAAAATAGAGCGAATCATAATCCCCCATACTTAGATCTTGCTCGTTCTCGAGTAAGCTTAAACTAAATATATCAAATCAGCACATCTAAGATCTCAGGAAATACCAGGGAAAACGAAAAACACTCAGCTCACAACCCGAACCCAAAAATAGAGAAATCATGAGCATAAAACAATAAAGCTCAAACACACACCTCACAACAAAGATATAACACTCAAGCTCTAAAAAGTGTAGAACAACCTAGGATCTACCCAGATCTAATATGTAAGCCCCAAAGTCTCCAAGCAAGAATAATCTTAAACACTCAAATTTTTCCGCTCAATTCTGCTTAGCCGCCCTTTCGGGTTTTCACCTAACCGCTCTTTTCATTTTTCTCAAGGTGTGCTCACAAAAACACACAACTCTCATGAACCTCATATTACCCCAGCCTAATATTGGTCCGGGTTACCTGCTTATTACCTGAGCTGCCCTTTCGGGTTTTCGACTCATCCCAGGATTTATACGCCTTTTTCCAATATTTATGGCTTTTTCTATCTTTTTCTTTTTCTTTCTTTCTTTATTATGCGAAAAGTATGGTGCAAGTGCTCCATGAAAAGAAGAAAATAAAAAATCTGAAGCAAATCTCTAACTATACTAACTAGGATAAGCGAATGCGAGTACTCCATCCCCCATACTTAAATCCTTCATTGTCCTCAATGAAGAAAAGAGAAAGGATAGAAGCAAGGAAAAAGGTATATCAGAAGACTCACAAACGATGAAGAGAGGTGGAAGGGAAGAACTCTTCAAAGGTGGTAGAAGAATGGACGAAAAGCTTCGGAATCACCATTCTGCAGGCAAACCGCGGGCGCAGGTGATCAGGACGCGGTCGCGGAAACATGGCAGAGAGCAAAAATCAGCGTCAAGTGGACCACCGCGGGCGCGGCTGATGTGGCGCGGTCGCGGCACTCGTGCAGGGACGAGGTCTTGACTTCGTCTCGAACTATGTGATGTATAAACAACCTTCGTATCTTGGCTCGTCTCTTGGAAGATGGACAAATACTTGAACTCGAGCCATGGAGAAGATAACTCTCGGGGGAACAAAGCTCCCCCATACTTAGGCTTTTGCACACAGCCAATACAAAAAGAATTCCAAAGGTGAATGGAAAGAATATATAGGAGGTGGTGGAAAGAGAAATGGAAAAATAAAGAGAATGGTAAAGATAGAAGGATGGAAAGATAGATGGATGGTAAAAGATAGATGCCCGAAATTTTATTTTATTTTTCGATTTTTTTTGCAAGACCCCGGCCTCACCGCGGTCGCGGTATCCGAGGCGCGGGTGCGGTATCTTTTTTTTTCGCGACCAACTGCATCACCACCGTGGGCGCGGTTTGTGGACCGCGACCGTGGTGTCTAGTACCTGTACGTCGGGAGTTTCTGTATTCGAAACGCGACCGCGGTTGCGCACCCGTAGGCACGGTTTAAACACAGAACGTTCTTTCGAACCTAGTACCTGCATGTTAGCTCGATTTTTTTTTTACACAGAGTCAACAAAAATATTAATACTAGAAAGAAACCTAAGTTCCCCGGCAACGGCGCCAAAATTTGACTCGGCTAAAGTCGTCGTGACAAGATCAAAGATAAATAACCCAAACTACAAACTAGTATAGCATGCAAGTAAGGGGTCGAACCCAAGAGAACTAAGGCTTCTAGTATTAATATTTTTATCAACCAAAGATAGGGGGATTTAAGAGAAAGATCTAAACTAAACTAACCTACGAAAACAAAACAAACAAACAAATAATCAAATAGATAAGAAGCAGGGTCATTCAAAAGATCCACTCTAATATAATCACTCGATCATATATTCATCCATTGATTTCATTCACACCTATGGTTAATTCCTATCCTGATCATTAACAATCGCAAGTCCACGGTCCAAGCAATTCGATAACCCTAGACAAGGACACTTAACCTAGAATTAGCATAGAGAACAAGGATATGCAGGATATAATATCAAACAATCATGCTATGAGTCAATTGAAAGATAAAACAACCAATTCTCTTCTTAATCCTAGTTGCATAGACAACAAGTCTAGGTTAAGTTGTTTTCACATATTAGTTTTGTCCATTGTCCAAACCTAATCTAACAATAGAACATTAATCAATTCAATAGGTTAGCTACTCCTAGAGAAACAATTAACATTCTTAAGATGAAGCACAAGAGAATCAATATTAACTAAAGGATAGAAATCAATTACCAAAGCCTCAAGAATTCATACATCATAGTTTCTCTCTTGAACAAACCCAAGGAGACTAGCTCTCCAAAATACAAAAGAAATAAAGATTTTATTGAATCTAAACTAAGATATGAAATTGCTTTCCTAAAACCTAAGGAGGTTTCTCCTTATATAGACCCAGGGAACATGCTCCCCTAATCTAATTAGGAAAGGAGAGATAGAAAAGGAAAGAGGAAAGATAAGAAGAAGAAAAGAAGATAGATCTTCGGCCCGTCTCTCGATTCGACATCGCCGCGGTCGCGTCGTCTTTACCGCGCCCGCGCTTTCGGGACAGAATAGAACTTCGTCTCTAGGAAGCCACCGCGGTCGCGTCAGACAATCCGCGGTCGTGGAATTGGGACAAAAACACTAGCGTCACTTCAAAGGCTATTTTGACCCTCTTCGTCTTGAAATCGGACTTTGGTGTGAAAACATGAATTGAATCTCTTCGAGTTAGCTTTCCAATGGCACCGTAATCAGGTCAATCCGACCTCTGTAGCTTAAGATATAGCCTTTACAAGCAAGAGGTGTCGCGCAGACAGCTCAAAACGCCTTAAAATCCTTAGATCTTCAATTCTTGTGTCTTCGGCCTAGATATTACAATTATGCACAACTCTAACATAAACACACTCAATATAGCCCTCAAATACAAGAGTTAACCCATACAAAATCGAGCGAATCAGGCGTGGACCGATGCTCGGCGCTCGGGCACTCCTACGTGAGTAAGCTCGTGTGCGGGCGTGCCTATGCGCAGCCGCAGGTTTGGGTAATGCCTAGAGCACTTACGTGAGGTGCCTTAGCTTCATTGAAGCTTTCGTATGCAAGATGTATACGTCCTAGACATTTTACATTTTGGGAGGAAAAAACGTGTTGGGAAGCTAGCTTTGAGCTAGCTCGGGTCTGGGATTCAACCTAGCTAAAGTAGCTAGCTAACGTTAGCTGGGGTGGCTAGCTTCATGCTAGCTTGAGACCTAGCTACGTAAGTTAGCTTGGTACGTAGCTTGGTATGCTAGCTTGGCGCTTAGGTGGACCTACCTTCGGCTGGACTTTGGGGCCTTGCTTTGGATTGATGTTAGGCCGGCCATGTGGGCCACATGAGGGCACACTTGGGCCTTATGCTTGGGATAAAAATCAAGCCCAAATGAAACATAAATGGGCCCCCAATCCAACATTTATAAAGTGGATGAGAGAGAGAGAGAGTGGTGGTTACTTCCTTAATTTTAGGAGGTTTGTTAGCCCTCTTGGTAAATGCTTGTAACCTCCATTTGACAGCCCATAAGTGCCTCATTTGGCCTGGTATTTTCTCTATAAATAGAGGGTCAAGGGTGCAAGGAAAAGGGCATCCAATTGTGTGAAAATCACAAGGAAAATCCACACGAAATTCAAGAGTATTCGGTGGAGAGAATTGAAGATCAATTCAAGAAGTTTGATTGGGAAATCAAGCGGGCACTTCAAAGAGAACGAGGTATGTATGTGCATCAATGGTTTTGATTGCCAATTAATCATAGGTTGGAACGTTTTATCCCACAACCTTGTTGCGGAATACCCTTGGCAAATATAGCGGCAATAAGCGTTGAAGGAAAGTGCCATGTGCACGACTCGTAATCATTATCTAGGTTAGGCTATAAATGATTAAATAAGTCGGTGGTGACTACCCTTTTAGGGTCTACACCCGGGATTACCCTTTTTTAGGGTCTACCCACGAGATTACCCTTTTTAGGGTCTACTCACAAGATTACCTTTCGGGGTCTACTCGCTAAGCCTTGATTACCCGTAAGGGTCTACAAGGGCCGACGTCCTTCAACTTGCTTAAAAGGGTTCAACAAAACTAACAATCTTCAATGCTAATTATTTATTTGTTTGTTTCGTTGACTTGTGTTTGACAAGGTTTAAGTTATGGCTAAAGCAAAAGAATAGTCCATATCGAAAATGGCCTCTAAGTTTATGAAACTTGAAAAGTTTGAGGGGCAAGATTTCCGTAGGTGGAAAAAGAAGAAGCATTTCATGCTTACTTCTCTCAAGGTGGCGTATGTGATATCGACGCCTTGTCCTGAGGTCCCACCGCCCATACCCGATGTGGTAGAGGGCAAGACCGCGGAGGAAACCGCGGAGAGGAATGCAATTACGCTACAACATAGGTGTTTTGCAAAGTGGGAGAACGACGATTATATTTGTCGTGGGCACATCCTTAATGGGATGGTGGACTCCCTGCTTGATGTTTATCAAAATTACGAGTCCTCCCGGATCATGTGGGAGGCGCTCGAGGCTAAATACTTGGTCGAGGGTGCCTCGTCTAAGAAATTCCTCATGTCTAACTTCAACAACTTTAAGATGTCGGAGTCTAGACCGGTGATGGACCAATATCATGACATTCTCCGGGTGTTGGGTCATTTGAACCAACATGGAATCACGTTGTATGAGAAATTTGCCGTCTCATCCATCATTGATAAGTTGCCCCTCTTGTGGAAGGAGGCTAAGCATCTCCTTAAGCATTCAAAGGAGGAGATGATCAGATGAATCTTGTTCAACTTGGCTCTCATCTTCGGATTGAGGAGGAGTTCAAGACGAATGAGAAGGGGAAGAAGTCTGAGGACAAGTCCGCCCACTCCGTGAATACCATGGAGGTTGGAAAGGGCAAGGGTGGCAAGAGGGTAAAGAAATGCAAGCGTTTTGGCGAACCAAAGCCAAGTGCTAGCAAAAAGCCCAAGATAAAGGGGACTGTTGGAAATGCGGCAAGCCCAGCCACATGAAGATGGATTGCAAGTCCAAGATAAGGGACAAGGACAAAGGTGCGTCTGCACCTACGTCAGGGTCTGGAAGTCACACCGAGCAAGGTAATCCATTGATCTATGGTTTACAAAGGGATGATTCAATTTTTAGTATATCTTTGATCAATCTCTTGTCTTAAAGGATGAGAACATGAATTGGTGGCTTGACTCGGGTGCCACCACTCACGTGTGCATGGATAAGAAGTGGTTTAAGCACATGTGGAATGTAGAGGAGGAGGGTTTAGTTCTCTACATGGGAAACAAGTCCACGACTCCGATCTTAGGAAAAAGAGACGTGCATCTTCACTTCACTAGTGGGAAGGAACTTATTTTACATAATGTATTGTATGCCCCGTCCATTCGAAAGAATCTTGTAGGCATTAATGTATTAAATTAGTTGGGCTATCGATTAGTATTCGAAGCCGATCGCCTTGTAATCAGTAGGGCTGGAACCTTTGTTGGTTTTGGCCATTATAAGAACAATATTGATGTCTCTTAATTTGGTGGTGTTTTGTAGGTGATTTTCCTATGTAAATATGTGTCTTTTGTTCCTTTTCTTGTGAGTTTTGTTCCTTTTTAGCTTAGATTCCGATTTTCTATGAGATTCGGAGACTATGCGAATTTGGTGTATTTCGTAGGTGTTTTGGCATGAATCATGGAGATTGGAGCATCATGGCATTATGGAGGAATTCAAGGATGAAAAAGGAGCCAAAATGGAGCTAACGATGCATGGAAAGAAGCCTCAAGTGAAGACCAAGTGAAGGGCGAAAGAATCGAGCCAATCCGAGCTAAAACGAGAGAGAACGGAGCGAAGAAAGCTGATTTTTGCCTTAGGCCCGAGGTCTGGGCAAGTCGGGCCCGAGTTCCGTGGTGGACCGAGATGGTGGTCTGAGGTGTGGCAAGTCGGGCCCGAGGTACATGAAAGATATGCCTTTGGACCGAGGTAGAAGCAAGTCGGGCCCGAGGTTATCCGTGTCGATCCATGTCGGCCGTGGCTCCGGATTTCTTTCTTTTTGGGATTTTCTTGTTAATTCCCAAAATTATATTTGCTTCCTTGGAGATCAAGGAGTCTAGAAGCCTTAGAGATCAAAGAGTTCTAAAGCCTTGGAGGTCAAGGACTTTCCTTGGGGATCAAGGAGTTTAGAAGGGTAATCTAGTCTTTGTAATAGGGGGAAAAATCTCTATAAAAGCCCTTGTAATCTCTCATTCTAGAGGAACAACTTTGGGAGACAAGCTTTGAGAGAGTGAATTGAGAGTGAGGTTTGAGAGAGTAGAAGGAAGAAGGGGGTGGATTCTTCTCCAAGGGAGGGAAGAAACCCAAGATCTAAAGGAGGATTTGGGTGAATTCCTTTCCTTGGAGAAGAAAGAAACCCTTAGGCTTGGAGCGGGAGTAGAGATTGTAAGAATTCTTCTTCCTTTGTTTAATTCAAGTTTGCTTTGGATTTGATTTTGAGTTTGTGTTATTGGATTTGACTTGCATGAATCATGATTTATCTTTGGTCTTTGATGATTGCTAGCTTAAATTCCATGATTAGTGAGTAGTTAGCTTGATCTTGGGCTATGGGGGAAACCTCTAGCTAGGTTGGACTAGAAACTCAAATTCCCTAAGCCTTGAGTGCTTGTTCTAGGAACCCACTCTTTATTGAGCTACAATCTCTTGTGGAAGCAAGGGATCAAGGGCTTGTGATTGGCAAGAGTGAACGGAAGCGATCGATTGCCTATCACTTGAACTTGCATCGAATGGGAGGTAAAATTCCCTATGGGTCGATGTGTAGAAGTGGCGGGGCCGAGGCGAACAACCTCGATCCTATGAGGATCAACACTTATTGCTTGAATTGGGGTGGAAAAGCCTACATCTACTATAGAAGGAACCCAAAGCCCGAGATCCCCCTAGCTTAGCTTGTTTCTTCCCTTTTTGTATTGATTGTTGCGTCGTGCCCGAGTCCCCTATCCTCGAGCCCGACTTTGTTTGTGCCTAGCTACCTCGGTCCCGAGATTGACAACCTCGGTCCCGAGATTGACAACCTCGGTCCCGAGTTACTTCGAGTGTTTTCTTTCCCTTGCATTTGTGTTAGACAATCAACCGTTCAACTGCACATGAAATAATTCCCTATGATCGACCTCGACCACCGTACTACAACGGGGTCGTGATACAAATTTATTTGTTGATTGACCCGGGGCCCTATCCTTAGATTGGTATAGTACCTTTGGCTTGTCATCAGATTGGCACCTTTGCCGGGGAATTATTGTGATTGTGCGTTTTTTTGGTTGATTTGTTTTGGGTAAGGGACTAGCCCGAACCCTCTTGTGTTATTTGATTTGTTTCTTTTTGTCTTTTTTGTAGGTGATTCCATCTCGTAAAAAAAAAAGGATTTTTATGATAGTGATGATGATGTGGAGGTTCTCTACCTTGAAAGGGAGATCACACGTCTTAGAAAAGAAATCCACGAGGCAAAGGCGGAATGGGAAAGAAGAGAAGAGAGACGAGCTCGTGAGCAACTCAATGACCGGATTAGAATGGCACAAGAGAGAGCCTACGAAGAGGAGTGTTATATGAGGGGTTTGTATGGGAACCGAGACCACTATGATGGACGAGGTGGTGCTCAATCCTATTGGGGAAGTCCCACTTACACTCAAATGCAAGGAGCACCTCCCTACCAACCTCCGAGCTACGAAGAAACTTCTCCATGGGAATATATGTTGCAAGAAGGGATTGATGAGCAACAACCTCCTCAATGGGCGAAAGAGATAAAGGATGATCTCAAGGATGTGAGCACTAAAGTCGATGATCTTTGTGTGTGGAGGAGGCAAGTCGACGCCTAATTTGACTATATTTGGGCATCCCTTCTGAGTTCTCAAGAGCAACTTCCGAGCTATCATGATGAAGAGAGCTATGATGAGGTCCGAGTCGAGCCACCACAAGTCGAGAAGAGTGAGCAAGCCTAGACCGACGTACCAAGTGTGTCGGGCCCGAGTTGCTTGCAAGTCGGACCGACTCTGCAATCCAGGACCGAGTTGGAGGACATGTCGGGCCCGAGTTGCCCAGACATCGGACCACCTCCCCTGCCTCCACTCTGCCCCAAGCCCTCCTTGATGCCGAACTTTGGGCCCGACTTGCATCCACTTCGATCGGTGACAATGGAGGAAAACTATCTCATGGCTCATAGGCGTGCGAGTATTGAAGTAAAGGAAAGCTCTCCCTCTCTTATGATTGAAGAAGAAAAAGTCGAGCCTCGGTTCAAACAAGCTTTGGAGGAGACGCGGGAAGTCGGGCCCGATGTGGCGCCGATGTCGGTCCAACCTAAAAAGCAAGCCTCCAAGATCATGTGCGAGACTCCTTTGCCCTATCTCCTTTGCTCTTTTGTGACGGTTTCTTGTGAGTCATATGGTGCGGATGGACTATACTTGGTGGATTTGATGTCCGATTATTCTTGGTCTAAGTATGGGGTCCCCCGCCATTATGACGAGGCCGAGGCGCATGTTTGGTTGAACTATAGTGAATGGCCTCAATTCTTTTTGAGTGATGAGATGGTGATTGGGGAATTCATGGACCCCTAGCCTTATTTTCCACCCTAACCGGGATTAGGTGGCATGTCAAGCTAATGACGTTAAAAGAGCGTTTCTCGGGAGGCAACCCGACGTATCTTTCATATCCTTTGTTTCCTTTTGATTTGTTTTCTTATTTTTAGGATTTGAGCTTATTGTGCTAACCCTTTCTCTAAACCCCTTGAAAGCAAGTATTTTGGGATGTATCTTTGGTGTGATCTTGTAGGTACTTCTTGGTTCAAATGATGAGCTCGAATTCACCTCCCCAAGTGCCGATGTCAACAATTCACCATTCTTCCTAGCTTCAAACGCCTTGTCTAGTGAGTTTCCCTTTTCATTTTCCCTTTTGGTTTTATTTGTGTTGGGACGATATTAAGGACGTCAGTCGTTAATATCCAAACCAATAATAATCGTCCCTTGTTTTGATAATGACAAACTCAAATGTATTTGATAAGTTGTCCAAGTTTTGATCTCAGGTAAGTCCAGTGGACGCACATGAGCGAAAAGGACAACAAGTGAACAGCAGTCCCTATGCTGTAGGGACGCATGTTACCAGAACTTCCAAAGCTAAACGTAATTGGCGGAGTCCCTGCGCAAGATAGGACGGAGTCCTCATCAAGAAGGGACGCGCGCCAAAATACGGACGAAGTTCAAATTCAAATCAAGGCCGCCCCAACATGATTACATCATCGTCCGGCCTTAGTCCTCAGAAGGAAGCTTCCTTTGTCTGGGCACGTGTAGACAATGCCAAAGACGTCGCTTTCCCAGCAATGGTCCCCTACCCACGCGGAGGCTTCCCAAGCGTCAACAGAGTTGACCTCCTCAAGACGCTCATCGCACCGTTGATCAAAGATCGAGGATCCTGCCAAGTCTCAGAGGACGCTAGAGGACAAGAATCACTTCCGCTATAAATACTCTCCAAGGAGTATGCATAGCGGTAGATGTGTGTGTGCAAGAGTGGACTTTGAAGACTTTCTCTCAAGCTCTCCCGAAGCATTCAAGAACACGAACGAAGATCAAGAAGATCAAGTGAGCTTGAAGCAAGAGAAAGAAAGTCCAAACACATCAAATCCAAAACAAACCTCAAATCAATTAGAGTTGTAGTTTGTCTCTCACAACGAACCGTGAGAGACGTGAGTGATAGCTTCCTTATAGCTAAGAGTGTTAGGTTACTTGTTAGGTTGAAAGGAGTGTTACTAGTGAGGCTAAGGACGGACGCTTAGCTCAGAGAAGTGTAACGACTCGCCTAAGTTGTAAGGACTCGCTCTTAATAAGATAAGGGACGGCTATTGAAAATCCTCCAACGGAGGTAGAGGTTTACCCATAAGACTAGTTGGTCTTAGTGGGGTTCCTCTATAAATACTCGTATCCACTTATCTTGTATTCTGTTAAGTCTATTTTCCGCTGCACTAAAGGACGCCCTTAACCCAGTTAAGGACGCCCTCATTAACTGACTTACGATCCATCAATTGGTATCAGAACAGGCGCTCTAGATTTTTGTTGAGTTGCAGGTACAAGATGGACATGGAACCTATTGGAATCTCTTTTGTAAAGCCTCCTCGTCTGACGGACGGCAACTTCAACCGCTGGAAGATCCGCTTCGAGAACTTTTGCAGAAGTCAGAATTATCAATGCTGGAGAGTGATCATGAAGGGTGACCTTACCATCCCTGATGACAAGAAAGACAAAGAGGACGAGTGGGGTCCTGACGAATTCAAGCTTTTGGAAACAAACGCTAAGGCTATATGCTTCCTTCAAGCGTCCCTCTGCGAAAGGGACGCCACCCGAGTTAGCAATTTGGCAACAGCCAAACTACAATGGGAAGCTCTTGAGAAGTACCATGTGGGTACGGCAGAGATGAAGGAAGACGTCATGCTTGAAATCAAACGAGAGTTCTATGCCTTCAGAATGCTTCCTAACGAATCTGTCAAGGACTACTCATACCGCTTTGAAGCTCTTGTGACCAAGATGCGAAATTTAGGCATCCCAGAAGCTGAAGTCTCAATGAGAAACAGAGTCGGAGTAGTCATTGATGGGCTTACAGGAAAATGGAATTTTGATAGGACTACGTTCAAGGAGAACACAGCCAACAAAACCCTGGATATGGAAGAGATCTATGGGAAGCTGAGAGGCTATGAAGCGAGAAGGGAAGCTGATATGGCTGAATTGGCTAGAAACCCCCAGACAGATCTTGCTTTGATGACGTCAACTCCAGAGTACGCTGAGTATCTGCGCCACCAAAGAGATATTGCCCTAATGGTGGAAGCAAATAAAAATGAGAATCGTGAAAGGATGCGTGCTCAAGCTTTGAAAGAAAAGGAAAGCAAGACTAAGGAACAGCTGGAAGAAGAGGAAGAGATTGCCCTTCTACACAAAGTTGCTCGCTTATGGGGTAAAAATGCCAGAGATTCCAAGAAACACAAGATGCCTTACAAAAAGGAGAGTCCCAAGTATACAGAGGCAGAGATGAAGGAACTTACTTGCTACAAATGTAACAAGAAAGGACACTTTGCTAAAAGGTGTACTACGGGACTAAACTCAAAAGAAATGAAGATGAAAGCTCTCTTGGGAGCGTGCGAAGCCGCATGGGATAATGTGAGTTCTGATGATGAAGAACCAGAAGGACCAGTGACGTACATAGCCGTAGAGGACGCCTCAGATAATGAGCAAGTGGCGTACATGGCTGTGGAGGACGCCCCAGTCCTTGAAGAGGACGCTTCTGAAAAGGAACAAGAGGTAACTCGTGAATCCATGATGAACTCCTTAGAGAATTGTTCCAAAACCAAACTTATTAAGCTCATTAAAAGAATCATGGAAGAAAGCGTTGTTATGCAACATAGAATGGATGAACTTGAAAGTGAAAATAGGCTAGTTGAATGTGAGAACTGTGCTACAGTTTCGTTACAACTAGAGTCCTCGTATGTCGAAGTTAAATCCCTGAAAACTGAAGTGATGTGCCTTAAGCTAGAGAACGCTAAGCTTAGGGAAGAGGTGAAAGTGTTAGGGAAGAGCCCGGTAACTGAGGTAGTTCAACCAATGGTGTTTGTCCCAGCCAAAAGAGGTTTAGGATACGAGTCTGACACTAGGAACTCTCTCCCTAGTGACTTTGAGGCTAGCAAAACCTCAAAACTTGAATTAGAAAGGGAAAAGACCAAGAACCTTCTTGAAAGAATTCGAGTCCTAGAGAGTGGAGAGAAAGGTCAAAGGGACTATTACACTAACTCCACTAGTCATAGGATCTATAAGAAGATTGCTAAGGGGGAAGGTTCAAAAGTTTGTAACCCTCAAAAGATGAAAAAGAACAAAATCCAACGTCCCAACAAGAAGTACTACCTTGGTACTTACTATAGGACGTGTTGGTACTGTGGAAAAGGAGATCACTTCAAATATGATTGCCTGAAACTGAAGAACGACATTGAAAGTGGCAAAGCTGCTAGGAATAACATTGAAAATGATAAGTCCGTCCCTAAGGCCAACCCTAGACGTCCTAGACGATCTAAGAGTTCTTTCAGAAAGCATGCTATTTCAAATGATGTGAATATAAGTGACTACATGCCAGAACCAGAGTTCTATTTCTGTAACGAACCACGTAAGGAACACCTTGCCTGGGTCGCCATACACTAACCTTGTTTTGGCAGGTGGAAGTGAGGGGACGCCCATGGATCATTGATAGTGGCGCCTCAAACCATATGACAGGAAGCCAGATCCATCTCACTTCTATCCAAAGTAGCGCCACGGGAGGAACTGTCTCGTTTGGCAACAAGGGCAAAGGAAAGATCAAAGGGACGGGAACTGCTATTCTCAATCCGTCTATCAAAGCGACAAATGTTAGCCTTGTTGAAGGACTTGGCTTCAACCTCCTAAGCGTCTCTCAAATGTGTGATCAAGGTGAAAACTTAGTCACATTTGACTCAAAGGAGTGCCTCGTCATCAACAAGAAATCCAACAAAGTCGTCCTTAAAGGAGTCCGAAAGAACAATGTCTACATCTTCAATCAGGAGTTCAAGCCAAAATCTGAGTTGTGCTTATCTGTGTCAAAGGAGGACGCTGACCTCTGGCATCGCCGACTTGGCCATGCTGGACCAAGCACAATCCTCAAGCTTCATCAAAGAAATCTTGTGAAAGGTCTTCCCTAAATTGATCCTGAGAAAATTGAACAGTGTGAAGCATGTATCAAAGGGAAGCAGACAAGAACGTCCTTTAAGTCAAAGAACGATGTCAGCACAAAGAAACCTTTGAAACTTCTCCATATGGATCTTTGTGGACCAATGAAGATGTTAAGCTATGGTGGAAAGAGGTATATCTATGTCCTTGTAGATGACTTTTCTCGATTCACCTGGGTTCTTTTCTTAGCTTCAAAAACAGATTGCTTCAACGCATTCAAAGTCTTCATCAAACAAGTGGAAGTTGCGCTTGAGACGCCTCTCAAATCCATAAGATCAGACCATGGGACGGAGTTTCAAAACTCAGAGTTCGTGGCCTACTGTGATCAACATGGAGTCTCTCACAACTTCTCAGCTCCAAGGACTCCTCAACAAAATGGAGTGGTGGAAAGAAAGAATAGGACGCTGGAGGATATGGCAAGGACTATGCTCTTAGCCAATAGCGTACCCAAGTACTTCTGGGTTGAAGCTATTGCTACAGCGTGCTACATTATCAATCAAGCCATGATCCGTCCTTTGCTGAAGAAGACGTCCTATGAGTTGCTGAATGGAAGAAAGCCTCGCATCGACTATCTCAGAGTCTTTGGATGCAAGTGCTTTGTTCACAACAATGATAAAGAAAGACTTGGAAAGTTTGACGCAAGAAGTGACGAAGCCATATTCCTTGGATACTCCCTCACCAGTAAAGCGTATAGAGTTTTCAATAAACGAACTCTAAAGCTTGAGGAGAGCATTCATGTTGTGTTCAAAGAAAGTTCTTCTCACAAAGATAAACCAAGTAAGAAAGAACGCTCATCTCCTCTGCAGCAGGATGACTCCGATGATGAAGTTGATTTCGGGTCCTCTGGAAAATACTATGTTCCTAAGGACGCTACTCAAAATCCTGAAGAAGTCTCAGTAGAAGTTCCCAGTGTTGTTCAGGAAGTTCCATCTCAAAGTGAATCTCCAGCTCAACATGAGGTCGCTGAATCAAGCCTACAAGGAGAACAACGTCAAGAAGAGGACGCTCAACCTGAGGGGGAACTCTATGAAACTCTCAATGAAGACGACGGGTTTGACTCAGATGAATCTGATTGGACGGACCCTAGATGTACTCCTGTAAGGGACGATACTCATAAGGGATCCCATCTTTCGAGACTTCATTCAACGGATCAAATCATCTCAGATATGTCAAAAGGAGTTCAAACAAGATCAGCCGTGAATCAGTCCCTTAATGCTAACATAGCGTTCTGTGCCTTCAACGCCTTTGTGTCCTTGGTTGAACCTAAGAACATAAAGGAAGCACTCCAGGACGCTGATTGGATTCAGGCCATGCAAGAGGAACTTAATCAATTCGAAAGAAATAAGGTTTGGACCCTCGTCCCTCGTCCGAGAAACAAAAACATAATAGGGACGAGATGGGTCTACAGGAACAAGCTTGATGAGAATGGTCGCGTGTCAAGAAACAAAGCAAGGCTTGTGGCTCAAGGCTATAGGCAAGAGGAAGGGATTGATTATGATGAAACCTTCGCTCCTGTCGCCAGGATTGAAGCCATTCGCCTCCTCATCGCCTTTGCCGCTCACAAAGGGTTCAAGATTTTTCAAATGGACGTCAAGACAGCCTTTCTCAACGGCAAGCT
Organism: Polygonum maritimum; assembly: GCA_963924305.1. Classification (NCBI taxonomy): domain Eukaryota; kingdom Viridiplantae; phylum Streptophyta; class Magnoliopsida; order Caryophyllales; family Polygonaceae; genus Polygonum; species Polygonum maritimum. The sequence continues at coordinate 25,740,075 of OZ002737.1, read as the reverse complement.
CAAAGAAGAAGTGTACGTCGCTCAACCTCCAGGATTTGAGGACGCTGATCACCCAGATCATGTGTACTTCTTGGACAAGGCACTCTATGGACTCAAGCAAGTCCCTCGTGCATGGTACGATAGGTTTGCGTCCTTCCTCTTGTCCAACGGGTACACACGAGGTAACATTGATAAAACCCTGTTCTTAATGAAAGTTCTTAAAGATGTCTTAATTGTCCAAGTCTATGTCGACGACATAGTCTTTGGAAGCACTAACATGAAATTTGTAGAGGAATTCAAGAACTTGATGAGTAGTGAGTTTGAGATGTCCCTCATAGGAGAACTCAACTTCTTCTTGGGACTCCAAATCACTCAGCTCAAAGATGGGACGCGGATTCATCAACAAAAATACATCCGTGAAATGCTTGAGAAGTATGGGATGAACTCTTCAAAACCCATTGATACTCCCATCTCCCCAAACACTCGCCTCTATGCTGATGAAGAAGGCAAGAGTGTAGATCAAAAGCTCTACAGAGGAATGATAGGGTCCTTGCTATATCTTACGGCAAGTCGTCCCGACATCATGTTCGCTGTATGCTTGTGCGCTCGATTCCAAGCAAATCCAAAGGAGTCCCATATGCAAGAGGTCAAAAGAATCTTCAGATATCTCAAGGGACGGGATGACCTATGTCTATGGTATCCCAGAAGGACGTCCCTGAACCTGGTAGCTTACTCTGACGCAGATTACGCTGGCCATGTGGTGGATAGGAAGAGCACCTCAGGAATGGCACAATTCCTTGGCTCATGCCTTGTATCTTGGGGATCCAAAAAGCAAAACTCCGTGGCACTATCAACCGCGGAAGCTGAGTACGTTGCTGCTGCTTCGTGCTGCTCACAAGTCCTATGGATCAAGTACCAACTTGAAGATTATGGTATGTCCCTCAACACAGTCCCTATCTTGTGTGACAACACTAGTGCTATAAGTATTGCCAAAAATCCCGTTCATCATTCTAGGACGAAGCATATTCACATAAGGCATCACTTTCTTCGTGATAATGTTGAACTTGGATTAATTAGAGTGGATCATGTTAGGACTGAGGACCAAGTGGCCGATATTTTCACAAAAGCACTTGATAGACGTCCCTACGAGCACCTACGGTTGCTCTTGGGGATGATAACTTTTAAATGATCAAGTCCCGTTCTATTATTCCCTCCATGATTGGCTATGTCTTGTTGAGAACTTGTTTTAAGGTGTGTCATGCATTAAAGTCATCTTTAAAGGACGCTAGTCTAAGATATGTGTATTCGCTTGTGTCCTTGAATGGTATTCATTTCGCTTTTTATCTCAAGAGTATCCCTGATCACCCTACCCTCATCATAAGCCGAAATGATGGGAACTCTAAGCTTACCCAAGCCGAGAATCTTGCAAACGCGTCCTATGAGCATTCCTTGTTTCACCTTTACGGGACGTACTTGCTTGATTTTCAAAAAAAAAAAAGAGGTTCTAAGTGATCAAAGGGACGCGTGCTAAGAGCTGAGAGTTGTCTGTATAGAGCTCTAATTACAGAGGTTGAGATCAGTGCATGGGACGCCGTGGTTCAATTCTGTGTTGTGTAGTGTTGTGTTGAAAGGACGTCAGGTCAGAGTCCTTTGCAGTTGTGAGAAGTTTGAATGGTTGAAATTGGGAAGGTAAACCGTTTTAGCGAATCGTCAACGAAAATCTCGGGATATGCGCAAACAGTGCTCAACAGCTGTATTCCTTAGCAAAGAAGAAAGCCACGCGTGGGAAGGCGGGTGGAGGAAGCTGTGTGTAAAGACCCTGTTACCCCTGACCGTCCAACTTCGTCTTCTTCCTATATATACCCACCTGTGCACTCCGAAAACCTTTCTTCGCTCATCTGCTGTTTGCACACTTTTAGAAATCTCAAAGATCTTCCAAATCTTCAACCGAATCCCGAAATCTCTCTCCAAACCCTAATCCTCTCCTATTTAACCCATCTCAAAAATGGCCAACACAAGAGCCTCAAAGAATCCCTCACCCTCGTCGGCAGCGAAAAACACTAGCTCTTCGAGATCTCCTCCGGTGAAAGGCCGGTCATTAATGGAGTCGAGAGGCAGACCTTCCGGCCGACAAGAACCCCCTCGCCACCATTCCTCCTCTCAAAGCACCCAGCGCCGCCACTCCAACACCCCTCCTCAACCCCTTCGCTCCCAACCTCCTCAACCAAAACAACCATCCCGCTCTCAATCCAAAACCCAGCCGAAGAGGTTCTCATTTCTGGAGAAGCCCTTCAAACCCGAGCCTGAGCCAGAAAATATCACCAAAGCCTCTGTTTACAGTGGCTCAATTGGCCGGCTCCCCTCTCAACCCAAACGCCGTCCTCCCCTTGACCCTCTCATTGAGGACTGGCTTGAAAAGGAGCCTAGGACGCTCGCCAACATTTGTCTTAGGGCGTCCACTCACGAACATCCTCCTAAAATCCAACGCCTCCTCCACTACTTCATGATCACATATGCCAAGCCCCGCCTTCAAGAAACCAATCACACCAACCCACCGTTCATGGGGCCAGGAATCATTTCTGACTCATTTGGTGGAACCGTGGACGAGCTCGCCAAACTACTTCCTGATATAATGGAGTTTGTTGTGGCTCCTACGGGCTCCGTCCCTTCTCAAAAAAGGAAAAGGCCTTCCTCTCCCCCTCCGTCCAAATCGCTCCAAATTAAAGGCCCTTCCTCCTCCCCACCAAAGCCAGTCCCTTCCTCCCCTCCTCCTGCCCCAAAACGACGCCTCAAGACCTCTGCTCAGCTTGAGGGCGTCACGGATGAAGAAATGGCCGCCATTCGCCTCTCCGAAATTCAACTGGCAAAAGAGGAGAAGGCGCGCCAAGAGCAAGAGCAAGCAGAGAAAGCAGCCGTTGAGAAGGCGATCCAAGCGAGTATGCAGGACCTTCGTCAACTCCCTCCACCTCCTTCAAGGGTAGAGGACGCTCCTCAGGCCCAGGCCAAGGACGCTCCACAAGTCCAGGTCCAGGCCAAGGATGCTACCCCTGCTACTCTGCCGCCTCCTCCCTCTGCTCCGCTCAAGGTGAAACCGATCTCAGTGGTTCCGCCCAGCTCCTCCTCTGCTCCTCCCCCAAAAGCTAAGCTCCGCACTCCCTCTCCCTCTCCCCCTAGAGCTTCTCCTCCTCCTCCTCCTCCGCCTGCTCCGGCCGTCGAAGAAGCTGCTCAAGTTCAAGGGACGTCTCCTCCATCCGTTCCCACAAAGTCCTTGGCAAGGACTCCAGCGGTGGACGCGCCTCCCACAGAACAGGCGTCCACAGCTGAGGACACTGCAATGGTTGAGTTCCAAGAACAACGGAACGAAGCCTCCGATGACGAGGACGCCCCTCCCCAGGATGAGGAACCTGAGGAAGAGGAGGGAGATGGAGATGAAGAAGATGGTGGTGATGAAGTGATCGTGAGCAATGGCTCCAAGCAGAAACGCTTCAAGAAAATCCTATCGCCGCTCCTCTTCACCGCCGAGTTTCTGGCAGAGAACCAGCGCCAAGAGTTCTTGGATCTTCTTGAGTTCCAGGGTTGGACGCACTTGGGCGCTGAGGCCGCTGATGTTGACCCTGATGAGGTTCTCCGTTTCTACTCAAAGTTCGAAATCACAGAAGTAAACGGGAAGCCTCAGGGGACTTTTGAAATCGATGGGGACGAGTACTCAGTTGCTGAGGGCACCGTCCGCAAAATGCTAGGCCTGCGTCCTTCTCCGCAAGATGCTCTGCACGATCTGCCGTGCAAAAACTTTGGCCGTTTCTCCCAAGATGAAATCCTCAACAGAATATTCAATGGGAGACAGCCAGCTGCTAAGGACAGAGTTGCTCATTGCCTCACCAAGACGGGCGTCCTTGCGCATCACTTCATTGTGCGCATGGTCGTCCCCCGCCAAGAGAAGAAGTCCATTGTTCAGATCACTGATAGTATTCTCTTGGACGCTTTCTTGGAACGCAAGCCGATAAACTTGCCCCGAGTAATCTTGGAACACATGGGCAAGTGCACAGGAGGCAGGCACTCTCTTCCTTTCCCCGGCTTGGTCAAGCAAATTCTGAAGCAGCAGGGACTCTATGCTCCTAAACAAGAGCGTTCCTTTGGCATTCATTGGGACGTCAAGCAAATTACACTCCCTCCAGTTGGGAAACTCAGGTGTGATGAGCCCCTTCCGTCCGTTAAGCGCCAACTGGACAAGGAACGGAAAGAGGGTGAAAGGAAAGCCGAAGCTGAGAGGAGAGCTCAAGCAGCTGCTGCTGCTGAACCTGGAGAAGTAGATCACGAAGCTGAAAATGTCCAAGTAGTTGGGACGCCAGCTGAGGACGCTGTTGATGACGAGGACGAGCTCGATGGTATGAGCGTCCCTGATGAGGCTGAGAGGCACTCTACGAAGTATCTGATGGGCATGATGATCGAGAACCAGTGCATAATGATTGATCTAATTCAGCAGGTTCACGACACACTTCACGTCCACACAGACCTTCTTGAGCGCAACAACGAGCTCCTTGCCCAGAACAACCATCTTCAGGAGCAACACCTCAAAGCCCTTGGCAAGCGTCCCAGAAAATGATCACCTCCCCCCTCTCTAACCCTGAAACAATTTATCATTTCTTGAGTTTTTGTTAAGACAATGGGACGCTGTCCCCGTTTTGAACACTTATTGTGAATGTCTGTAATGAACGTTCTCGTTTCTCATTCTGAATGCCATTCACTACATTTGTGCTTCATTTTGTCTAAGCGTACCTTTCTTTAGTTATGACTTTGTGCTTGCATGCTTTTCGACTTGTTCTCCTTTTCGATGATGCCAAAAGGGGGAAGTATAGTTTTGCAGAGATGCGATTGTCCTTAAGTTATCATAGAAAGCATGTGTTCAGGGGGAATTTCGGCCAAGTCAAAAGGTCGTTAGTTAGGAATAAAATAGAACGCACTTAAAAGAATGTGTTGCATGCCAATCTAAGCTGAAAAGAAAATCAAAGTGTAGTTCCTCATGCTAAAAGCTTTACTTCTGTGTGCATTATTTGAAAGAGTTTGTCATCATCAAAAAGGGGGAAATTGTTGGGACGATATTAAGGACGTCAGTCGTTAATATCCAAACCAATAATAATCGTCCCTTGTTTTGATAATGACAAACTCAAATGTATTTGATAAGTTGTCCAAGTTTTGATCTCAGGTAAGTCCAGTGGACGCACATGAGCGAAAAGGACAACAAGTGAACAGCAGTCCCTATGCTGTAGGGACGCATGTTACCAGAACTTCCAAAGCTAAACGTAATTGGCGGAGTCCCTGCGCAAGATAGGACGGAGTCCTCATCAAGAAGGGACGCGCGCCAAAATACGGACGAAGTTCAAATTCAAATCAAGGCCGCCCCAACATGATTACATCATCGTCCGGCCTTAGTCCTCAGAAGGAAGCTTCCTTTGTCTGGGCACGTGTAGACAATGCCAAAGATGTCGCTTTCCCAGCAATGGTCCCCTACCCACGTGGAGGCTTCCCAAGCGTCAACAGAGTTGACCTCCTCAAGACGCTCATCGCACCGTTGATCAAAGATCGAGGATCCTGCCAAGTCTCAGAGGACGCTAGAGGACAAGAATCACTTCCGCTATAAATACTCTCCAAGGAGTATGCATAGCGGTAGATGTGTGTGTGCAAGAGTGGACTTTGAAGACTTTCTCTCAAGCTCTCCCGAAGCATTCAAGAACACGAACGAAGATCAAGAAGATCAAGTGAGCTTGAAGCAAGAGAAAGAAAGTCCAAACACATCAAATCCAAAACAAACCTCAAATCAATTAGAGTTGTAGTTTGTCTCTCACAACGAACCGTGAGAGACGTGAGTGATAGCTTCCTTATAGCTAAGAGTGTTAGGTTACTTGTTAGGTTGAAAGGAGTGTTACTAGTGAGGCTAAGGACGGACGCTTAGCTCAGAGAAGTGTAACGACTCGCCTAAGTTGTAAGGACTCGCTCTTAATAAGATAAGGGACGGCTATTGAAAATCCTCCAACGGAGGTAGAGGTTTACCCATAAGACTAGTTGGTCTTAGTGGGGTTCCTCTATAAATACTCGTATCCACTTATCTTGTATTCTGTTAAGTCTATTTTCCGCTGCACTAAAGGACGCCCTTAACCCAGTTAAGGACGCCCTCATTAACTGACTTACGATCCATCAATTTGGATGCAATGAGGACATTGCATATTTTAAGTATGGGGTATGGGAAAAGGAAACTCTCTTTTGCCTAGTGTTTGTACATATGTGTGTGTCTTTTGCTTTGCTTGAGAAATGTTTTTCAAAAATCCATAAAAATTTGAAAAATTGTGTTGAAAATAACAAAAAGATTTTATGTTTTGTAGTTTTTGGACTAAGAAATCCCCATCTTAAGTGTCCTATGAAATGGCTTGTGTTCATGTAATCCCTTTGCATGCTTTGGATTGGTTAGCCTAGTCTTATGATGTTGCTTTTATACATGATCCATGATTTGCATTCTATATTGAGCATGTGTGCTAAAAGATGACTTACTTGCTACCTAGTGTTGAGTGTACCTTGTGAGATTTGATTGTGGCCTTTTGGGATTTTTCTTTGCATATCCCTCTCTTGTTTTGTGAGTGTACTCTCTTGTGTCATAGTCTCTTTGTTATTGAGGTGTATATTTATTTCTTGAAGCCGCTATGACAATTAATCATGCATGCTAGTATTAAGGTTGAACTTGTATGCTTTTAGCCACATAAATGTCCGTATTCCTACCTTGCATTAATCCTTGATTTATAGCCCCGTTATAGCCTATTAGCCTTTGTTTGTAGCTCCTCAAAAACATATTCCTAACCGATGAAAGCTTGACCCTTATGGGATTCGAACATAGTTGAGTGGTTGTGGAAATGATTTTGTGGAATACTTTGGGTAAAGGCAAAAGTGTGGGAAACACATTTTGGTAGTGCATCTCCTAAGGAGAAAGTTGATGGATTTTTGGAAATTTTGCACAAGAGCAAAAATGTGAAGGAAAAGTGAGCAAAATGCAAGTATGGGGTCAATCGAGCCGTGATCGGGCCCGACCTCCAAAATGAAAAAAAAAAGAAAGAGAAAGGATGAAGAAAATAAAGAAAGTGCAATAAAAAATCCAAGTGTAGAGATGTTAAAATAAGGAAAGTGTGGGTAAAATGTTGGGTAAGTGGATTTGATTGTTGAGAGTTGTTTGGAGGAGTAGTAAGATGTGGAATCTCTGGTGAAATTGGTGAGTATTTTAGGTTGTTCGAGTCCCATTGTGAGCACCACATAGCCAAACGAATCCTTCCCTTATGAAACACCAAAAGCCCCATTACAACCCGGCCGAATGGAATTCTCTATGAGGATCTCCATTGAGCCCAAGTTCATCTTGTATTGGTATTGTTTTGACATCTCTAGGTAGAGAGATTGGTAATATTATCTTCAACGGTAAAAGTAGACTTTGCACAAGGCATGAGTGGAGAGATGCATCACTTTTATGCATTAAGCCATACATACTTGAGAGTTGTGCTTTGATTACATTTCCCTAAAGTGAGGCTAGGTGGTAGCATTTCATACTTGAAGCATGCAAACACATGTGATGATGTTTGATTGCTTATCTTTGGATTCATATGTTCTTGAAAATGGTTTTGACTTAGTGCTTTACTTGAAGATCATGTTGAGGTTTTGAATCCAAGTTATTGCTTGACGACAAGCAAGTTTAAGTATGGGGTATTCTGATGTCTCTTAATTTGGTTGTGTTTTGTAGGTGATTTTCCTATGTAAATATGTGTCTTTTGTTCCTTTTCTTGTGAGTTTTGTTCCTTTTTAACTTAGATTCCGATTTTCTATGAGATGCGGAGACTATGCGAATTTGGTATATTTTGTAGGTGTTTTTGGCATGAATCATGGAGATTGGAGCATCATGGAATTATGGAGGAATTAAAGGATGAAAAAGGAGCCAAAATGGAGCTAACGATGCATGGAAAGAAGCCTCAAGTGAAGACCAAGTGAAGGGCGAAAGAATCGAGCCAATCCGAGCTAAAACGAGAGAGAACGGAGCGAAGAAAGCTGATTTTTGCCTTAGGCCCGAGGTCTGGGCAAGTCGGGCCCGAGTTCCGTGGTGGACCGAGATGGTGGCCCGAGGTGTGGCAAGTCGGGCCCGAGGTACATGAAAGATATGCCTTTGGACCGAGGTAGAAGCAAGTTGGGCCCGAGGTTCTCCGTGTCGATCCATGTCGATCGTGGCTCCGGATTCCTTTCTTTTTGGGATTTTCTTGTTAATTCCCAAAATTATATTTGCTTCCTTGGAGATCAAGGAGTCTAGAAGCCTTAGAGATCAAGGAGTTCTAGAAGCCTTGGAGGTCAAGGACTTTCCTTGGGGATCAAGGACTTTCCTTGGGGATCAAGGAGTTTAGAAGGGTAATCTAGTCTTTGTAATAGGGGGAAAAATCTCTATAAAAGCCCTTGTAATCTCTCATTCTAGAGGAACAACTTTGGGAGACAAGCTTTGAGAGAGTGAATTGAGAGTGAGGTTTGAGAGAGTAGAAGGAAGAAGGGGGTGGACTCTTCTCCAAGGGAGGGAAGAAACCCAAGATCTATAGGAGGATTTGGGTGAATTCCTTTCCTTGGAGAAGAAAGAAACCCTTAGGCTTGGAGCGGGAGTAGAGATTGTAAGAATTCTTCTTCCTTTGTTTAATTCAAGTTTGCTTTGGCTTTGATTTTGAGTTTGTGTTATTGGATTTGACTTGCATGAATCATGATTTATCTTTGGTCTTTGATGATTGCTAGCTTAAATTCCATGATTAGTGAGTAGTTAGCTTGATCTTGGGCTATGGGGGAAACCTCTAGCTAGGTTGGACTAGAAACTCAAATTCCCTAAGCCTTGAGTGCTTGATCTAGGAACCCACTCTTTATTGAGCTACAATCTCTTGTGGAAGCAAGGGATCAAGGGCTTGTGATTGGCAAGAGTGAACGGAAGCGATCGATTGCCTATCACTTGACCTTGCATCGAAAGGGAGGTAAAATTCCCTATGGGTCGATGTGTAGAAGTGGCGGGGCCGAGGCGAACAACCTCGATCCTATGAGGATCAACACTTATTGCTTGAATTGGGGTGCAAAAGCCTACATCTACTATAGAAGGAACCCAAAGCCCGAGATCCCCCTAGCTTAGCTTGTTTCTTCCCTTTTTGTATTGATTGTTGCGTCGTGCCCGAGTCCCCTATCCTCGAGCCCGACTTTGTTTGTGCCTAGCTACCTCGGTCCCGAGTTGCTTCGAGTGTTTTCTTTCCCTTGCATTTGTGTTAGACAATCAACCGTTCAACCGCACATGAAATAATTCCCTATGATCGACCTCGACCACCGTACTACAACGGGGTCGTGATACAAATTTATTTGTTGATTGACCCGGGGCCCTATCCTTAGATTGGTATAGTACTTTGGGCTTGTCATCAAATATGTTCCTACTGAATGTAATCAATAATAAAAGGATATGTTTGATTACATGGTTATGTCAAGTACGACTTTGTGTGATTTATTGCATACGAGGTTGGGACACTTGCATTTGAAACGAATGATGGATATGGCGAAAGATAAATTAATTCCAGATTTCGTGGCTACTAGTGAGAAGTGTAAGACGTGTATGCTAACAAAGATTACATGGTTTTCTTTTAAGGCAATTAAAAGGGAGGAAGGGGTCTTGGGATTGGTCCATTCAGATCTAGGAGACCTACATGCGACCCCGTCTTTGGGGAATAAGCGTTACTGTGTGAAGTTTATTGAGGATCACTCAAGGTATTACTACCTCTATTTGGGGCACTCTAAGAACGAGGCACTAGAAATGTTTAAGGCATATAAAACTGAAGTGGAGTTCCAAACCGGATATAAAATCAAACATTGCGTACTGATCGTGGTGGTGAGTACATGGATGAGGAGTACTTCCGGTCTTATGGTATAATCCATGAGAGGACGGCTAGCTCCTTATACCCCACAACAAAATGGGGTGGCCGAACGTAAGAACCGTGTCCTTAAGGATATGGTGAATGTTATGTTATTCTACTCCGGATTAAAGAACCTGATTTGGGGATCGAGAGGCTATATTTACGGCTAACTATATCTTGAATAGGGTGCCAAGTAAGAGAAGCCGACAATCTGCCTACGAGTTGTGGTTAAAGAGAAAGCCTAGCCTTGATCACCATCGAGTGTGGGGTTGCCGTGTGATTGTAAGACTGACGGAACCCAAACGCAAGACGTTGGGAGATAAGGGCGTTGAGTGTATCTTTATAGGATATGCTCATAACTCTACATCCTGTAGGTTCTTTGTGATAGAGCCAAATCATGCGATTTCGGTTAATGCCTTGATAGAAGCGCGTGATGCTATCATTGATGAGGCTAGATTTACTTCTACCCCGAGGCCTAGAGATGTGGACCGAGAAGAAGTAGACCAATCCTCGAAACCTATGGAAACCGAGGAGGAGCCTACTATGGTGCTAGGATCGCTGCTCGGGCGTAGGGTTACAAGATCCATGGCCCATGCCGGTGCACCGCTTATGCCAATGTTGGGTGCAAACGCACCTAGCGTAGGCACTTCGAGCAAAGATGCACCGGGTGCTGGGGCAATAACCGTTTGGGATAAGGAAAGTGTGCACAAGCATAAGGCCTTTGATAAGGCTAGGGAAGAGGGCACACGTCACAATAATAGTGGCGAAGTTGGGCACACAATGCCCTTGGGTGCTAGTGACGACGAAGAGTCGTCGTACTCTTCAAAGAATAGTCACTCGGCTCTTGATGGAAGGTTCTAGGGAAGAGGAGGGTCAAGTCATTTCATACCTTCATATGGATGAGGATCCTAAGATGTTCGAGGAAGCCATGAAATCCCAAGATGTCTCGTTTTGGAAGGAAGCTATCCAAGATGAGATGGATTCAATTGTTGGCAGCAACACTTGGGAATTGGCGGATCTTCCACCCGGGTGCAAGCCATTAGGTTGCAAATGGATATTCAAAAGGAAGATGAAAACCGATGGGTCTATTGGCAAATATAAAGCCCGGTTGGTAGTCCAAGGTTTTAGGTAAAGGGAGGGTGTTGATTACTTCGACACGTACGCTCCGGCTGCTAAGATCACCACGATAAGACTATTGATTGCCCTAGAAAGCATTCATGGTCTGGTCATCATTCAAATGGACGTGAAAACAGCCTTTCTCAATGGAGAGTTGGATAAGGAGGTCTACATGAAACAGCCTGAAGGCTTCGTTGTGGACGGACAAGGGCATAAGGTATATCGTCTTGTAAAGTCTCTTTATGGACTAAAACAAGCGCCTAAACAATGACATCAAAAGTTTGATGATGTGGTCCTGAAAGATGGATTCAAGATCAATCAAGCCGATAAATGTGTATATAGCAAATTTGATCGCTCCGGTCAAGGGGTGATGATACGTCTATATATAGGCGACATGCTAATCTTTGGTACTAACCAAGAGGTGGTTGACAAGACAAAAGAATTTTTGTCAACCAAGTTCTCCATGAAAGATCTTGGAGAGGCCGACATGATCTTGGGCCCCCAATCCAACATTTATAAAGTGGATTAAAGAGAGGGAGAGAGTGGCAGTTACTTCCTTAATTTTAGGACGTTTGTTAGTCCTCTTGGTAACCGCTTGTAACCTCCATTTGATAGTCCATAACCGCCTCATTTGGCCTGGTATTTTCTCTATAAATAGAGGGCCAAGGGTGCAAGGAAAAGGGCATCAAATTGTGTGAAAATCACAAGGCAAATCCACACGAAATTCAAGAGTATTCGGTGGAGAGAATTGAAGATCAATTCAAGAAGTTTGATTGGGAAATCAAGCGGGCACTTCAAAGAGAACGAGGTATGTATGTGCATCAATGGTTTTGATTGCCACTTAATCATTAATTGAAACGTTTTATCCCACAACCTTGTTGCGGTATACCCTTGGCAAATATACTGGCAATAAGCGTTGAAGGAAAGTGCCATGTGCACGACTCGTAACCATTATCCAGGTCAGGCTATAAAGGATTAAATAAGTCGGTGATGACTACCCTATTAGGGTCTACACCCGGGAGTACCCTTATTAGGGTCTACCAACGAGATTACCCTTTTTATGGTCTACTCACTAGATTACCTTTCGGGGTCTGCTAACAAAGCCTTGATTACCCGTAAGGGTCTACAAGGGCCGACGACCTTCAACTTGCTTAAAAGGGATCAACAAAACTAACAAGAAAGCTCAGCATAGTTTATGTGAGGACATTTGGGTGTAAATGTTTCTTTCACAACAATGACAAAGACCACTTGCAAGGTTGATTCTTGGAGTGATGAAGGAATCGTCCTTGACTATTCTCCTCAGAGTAGTGGTAGATCCAAGATCGAATAGATTAGTGGGCGGACTTTTAACGAACTTAGTAACAAAAAAATAATTCTAACAAATCAAACTAATTAAAACACTAATCACACTAAAATTTATTTGACATAAAAAAAGAGTAAATATAACAAATATCATCGTCAATCTCAACTACACCAATTTCAATATCATTCAAATTAGTTTCCAATTCAGCACTCGTATGCAAAATATTACATTTGATGTTTAGAAAGGTCACACAACACTTTAAAGATCAATTAAACCTCTAGGCCTTTTTGAAAAATACCTCTGATCTATTTTACTTCAAAGCACCAATCTTTTAATTTTAATCACAAAAGAGAGAAGCTCTTCTCAATTTCTCCATCTCATTCTACTCTAAATAAATATCAAATTCAACCCCAAACTGATAAATCTATCAGCATATCAATGGATGATGAATCAATCCACTTATCTATAATGACACAACAACAAACACCAATTACCTATCAAACAACCAATCTAAAGTTCTCAATAATATCAATACTCATTAAATTAATAAACCATTTAATTAAGCAATTAACCATTAAAAAGTTAAAATACTCATTAATAAACTAAATAATTAAACAATCTATGTTGTTACAAATGACGATGTGGTTTCTTCTTCTTCCTCCCTTCTTCCAACTGTTTGATTCTTTCCACACTCACGACCGCCGTCGGCAATTGTAATTCACCCACTCCGGTCACATAGCCACTCTTCTGCCTCCTGCCGTAGTTCACCTCGATGTCTCCATGTCTAAAACGACTGCAGTCCGCCATAGTCCGACTTGCACCATTGCCCCTTTCCCACTACAATTACTACTACTCCGGCGTCGATGGAGGGGCCGTCGCCCACCCCTTCCATCCCCTGCATTCGCCACTACCTTTGAGTAAAGCCTATAGAATCTTTAACTTTTGACTTCAAAGAATGAGGAAAGTATTCAAGTTATCTTCAAGGAGGAATCAGGTCTCAAAAGAAAAGTTCCAAGTCAAAAGGAAGGCACCTCCTCAATTCTTTCTAAGGATGCATACAATGACAAAGATGATGATATTCCAAAGAAGAATTACAAGGACTGCATTAATAGCACTTCCGGTCAAAATCCAAACAATGATGGGAACATTGAAAGAAATAGAGATGAAGTATCCCTTGAAGTCCCCAAAACCGATGAAAAACGCTATCAGATTTGTTCTCTCGATCAAGGATGTGAAGGAGGAAAAGAAGAATCAAGCCTTCAGGAGGAACTTACAGAAGATGTGGATTCTCCAACTCAGGGGAAATGCTAGTTTCAAGAGAAAACTCAAAGGATGAATAAGATAATACCGAGTGTAATAATAAAGCAAAGTACGTCATGCAAAGGACGCCCACCGTATCAAGGATCATCTAGCTGATCAGATCATTTCATCTTGAGAGCAAGGAGTTCAGACCAGATTAGTTGCAAACAAATCAAGTGAAAAGAATCAAGCCTTGTGCTTTCAATGTCTTTGTGTCAATGATAAAGCCAAAGAACATTAAGGAAGCACTTAAGAACGCTAACTTAATTATAGCTATGGAAGAAGGGCTCAACCATTTTTGAGAAAAATAAGGTCTGGAAGCTCGTCCCTCGCCTTAAGTATAAGAATGTTATAGGGATGCGCTAGGTGTTTCGCAACAAGTTGGATGAAGGCGGAAGATTTGCAAGGAACAAAGCAAGTGTTGTAGCGCAAGGCTATATGCAAGAGAAAAGGATTGACTACAATGAGACTTTTGCTCTAGTTGCAAGGATTGAAGCCCTTTTCCTTCTCATTGCCTTTGCTGCTCACAAATGCTTCAAGTTGTTAAAAATGGATGTAAAGATTGCCTTCCTCAACAAACACCTTAAGGAAGAAGTCTATGTTGTTCAACCTTTAGGCTTTGAAAATGAGAAGTTCGCAGACCATGTGTATTTCCTTCACAAAGCACACTATGCTCTCAAGCAAGCTCTAAGGGCGTGGTATGACAGGTTTGCAACTTTTCTCTTGACTTATGGATACCTTAGGAGATTCATAGAAAAAACTTTGTTCATTAAGAAAGCTTCAAAAGATATCTTGGTTGTTTATATCTATGTCGATTCCAACAAACGCTCCATTTTCTTAGAAACGACAAATTTAGAGATTTTTTGGTGTTTTTCAACCCCAACAGATTCTGCGTATGCTTCTCCAAAATGGGGAAAATCTCCAAAATAAGAGTGACATTCTCAAAATTTGGGAATATTTCCAAATTTCCCCAAAGCTATTCATTGGCTATGTTTTTATTTATTTTTTCTTTTGAAAGAAATCTAGGCTTTTGATTGGAGAATATAAATGTATTATTCTCCGTAATAGGGAAATTCTTGGAGTTTGATCAGTATTTTTTTGAAGAATATGTCTCTTGTTTCCCCATTTTGGAGAAAGTTTTGGAGAAACTCTTAGGGTTGCTTTTAGAGCCACTAACCTTGTAATTGTAGAGAACTTCAAGAAATTGATGAGTAGTGAATTTGAAATGTCCCTTATTAGTGAGCTCACCTTCTTCTTGGGACTCTAAATATCCCAAGTGAAGGACGGGATGCAGATCTATAAACAGAAATACATAATGGAAATGCTTGAAGAGTATGAGATGTACACCTTTAAACCCACTGACGCTCCCATCTCTCCAAACACTTGCCTTGATACAAATGAGGACGGTAAGTGTGTGGAACAAAGGATTTAAAGAGGTATGATTGGTTCCATGTATTTCACTGCTAATAGACCAGATATCATGTTTGCGGGTTACTTATGTCCATGTTTTCAAGCTATAACCTAAATGAATCGCAAATGAACGAAGTGAACAGGACTTTCAGGTAACTCGAGGGACGCGACAATCTTTACTCGTGGTATCCAAAAGAAGTCATCCCACCTCATAACATACTTTTTTTTTTTTTAGCAAACCTTATAACATACTTATTAGATGCAAACTATGAAGATTAATTAGTATATAGTTCCAATGACAAGGACAACCAGCCAAACCCTACGTCCCCTTAACGCATTCCAAATAAGGTGCATATAATTTCCTCAAATTTTTTTTCATACCGGTGGACTGTCCAAATCCCAGTGTTTAATTACTTCCAATTTCATAGTGGTAACTGGTAAGCGGCAAAGGGAACAACACGATTCAGAGAGCATTCCAATCGCCATGGAGTTCGGAGCACTTAAACTCTTACATGCCCTGTTTCTTCTTCTTCCTACTCTCTTCTTATTACCATTCGCCGACTGTTCCTTGCACATCTACGACCGAGAAACTTTCAGAGAGGTCGGAAACTCCCTCCTGCTCGCCGGCGGAAGCGAAGGCATTCTCGCATCTCGCTCTCCTGCCCCTTCTTCTACCGCCTTGTCATACTCCGTCAACGATGGCCGTTCTTTTATCCGGTATGCTCTCTGGCTTTTCAGTTTGGAACTTAAGTTGCTTGTGTTCGATGTGGTACATTTCGACCCCTATTTGCTGGATCTGTAGTTGATTTTGTGCTTGCGAGAAGGTCTTTGGTAGATCTTGATAAGAGACATTGTTCTTTGCTTGTATTGCTAGTTGTTGTATCTAAGATCTGAGTTTTAGTGTTTTATAATTTTTGTTTCTTCAGTTAGATTCAAGCTGCAATAATGATAGTAATGGTCACAATTTGATCCAAATCTAGTTAATCGGGGTCAAATTCAGATAGGTTTCTTTTTAATTCGTTTCTGTTTGGTTGGATCTGATCTGAGGGTGTGTGGTTGGTTACATCTGATAAAGATGTGTTCCTTGTTTGCTTACTCCTCTTCAACAGTATAAGAGTACTGAGTATTTCTGGAAATGATTAAACCGAAGCTCCACTTATTAAAAAGATAATTAATGCAATGTTTTTGGATGCTCGGGAAATGGTTATTTCAAGTGAACTAGAAGGTTAATAGAGTAGATCCTTGTTTAATGTTGAAGTCCAGTTGTTTCTTGTTTTTATATCCAAAATTTGTGTGACATATCTGTGTACTAGATTTGGGAATATCACATTCTGGAGAAGCAAGGAAGCATCTGATCGGCACACAGACGAGGAAGGTAATTCTGGGCTGGTACAAGTTGTAATTTTCGAAGCGGCTGATCGTGATCGTATTGGTGGATCTGCTTACGGTGGACAGAGATCCTTATGTTGCACACCTGATCTTGCAAAGCTTGAAGGTTGTAAGCAAGGCGAAGTGATAAAATTAAGATCAGCAGCAGATGAAAAATGGCCCATTGTCCTGGACGTGCATTTTCATGGGGATTCTCTATCTGCTGAATTGGATAACAAGGATGTCTTGATCACAAAGACTGGAATGTACAATTTGTTCTTCATATCATGTGACCCAAAGTTGAAGGGGTTGGTCATGGACGGGCAGACCTTGTGGAAAAATCCTGACGGCTACTTACCTGGAAGAATGGCTCCTTTGAAGA
Source organism: Polygonum maritimum (assembly GCA_963924305.1). Lineage (NCBI taxonomy): Eukaryota > Viridiplantae > Streptophyta > Magnoliopsida > Caryophyllales > Polygonaceae > Polygonum > Polygonum maritimum. The sequence goes on along the minus strand of OZ002737.1, from coordinate 25,723,277 downwards.
AGTTCTATGTTATCATGTCCTATGCATATGTTCTCCTTAGCTTCCTGTGGTTCTTTCAATATGTCAGGTTCTGGAAAGAGATATTGCAGCTGCAGCACTGCATCACACTTGTTATTGCTCTCAGTTGGCTTGAAATGATTCTTTGGTACTTTGATTATGCCAACTTTAACAACACTGGGATCCGACCAGTTGCAATTACATCTTGGGTGGTCACTATAGGAGCATTAAGGAGAACAGTTTCACGTATTCTTATACTTTCTATTTCGATGGGTTATGGGGTAGTGCGTCCCACTCTTGGTGGTCTTACCTCCAAGGTGATTCTCCTTGGCATAACATACTTTTTGGCAACTGAACTTCTTGACATTACGGAGTATGTAGGAACTATCAATGATATAGCAGGAAGAGCAAGACTCCTCCTTGTCCTTCCTATGGTCTGCTTGGATGCATTTTTGATACTATGGATTTTCACTTCTCTTTCGAAGACACTAGAACAACTACAGGTATGTTATTGTTCCAACATACAAAGTTGCTCCTTGATATTATGCACACACCCACTCCCACACCCACACACACACACACATGTGTACATGGATATATATTTCCTTGATTTCGCTTCTCTTTGGAAGACATTAGAACAAACATGTGTAATGCATTATTTGAAAGAGAATTGGTCCTTGATTGTGCCTTTCTTTTTTACTCATTTGATTTCGTTGATAATTACTGATATTGCTTAAGAGTAATGGAAATTAGCAGCTTAAATACTTGTAATATGGATTTGGGTGAAGGCTGTTTATCAAAATATTTCACCCACATGGCTTTGTTGTCTTATCATGTGCAGGGAAAACGGAGTACTATCAAGCTGGATATATACAGGAAATTCTCTAATGCATTAGCTGTTGCTGTGATTGCTTCAGTCGCTTGGATAGGATACGAGGTATATACCCTATTGTAATAGTGTATCTGCGGCTTATACACAGATCATGGGTCGAGGATTATTCATCTTTTATGCAAATTGCTGGTATAGCAATGGCATTCATTAATTTTGACATGCATGCTCATACAGGTGTACTTCAAGGCTACAGATCCTTTTAATGAGAGGTGGCAGAGTGCTTGGTTTATCACTGCTTTCTGGGACATTATTGCATTTGCAGTCATTTGTATTATTTGCTATCTCTGGGCTCCATCTCAGAGTTCTCAAAGGTACATTCTGCTTTTATTTAAATTAGTTTTAAAAGATTTTGCTTCATATGATCCTCCATATCTTATAGAGTTCAGCAAGTCCAACAAGTCTTCCAACCCTAGCTCGTCCACTCCTTCTGGCCTTCTACTATTAACACTGTCATCAATCACTCAAGGCACTGCTGATCCTCTGACTCTCTTCTCTGATGATGGATCTGATGGCTGGGCCAGTCAATTGATAGAGTTAGGAGGCAGGAAAAGGAGTAACAAAAGGAAAAAATAGCACCAAATTTAAGATAAGTAGTATAAATATAAGAGAGAAAATCCTTGATACAAAAGGATCACCCTAGCCCTACCTGCCTTCGGCTGGAAACGTTAAGCCTTTTTATTTTTCCTGTCAGATCCAACATCCAGCTTTGTCTTATATTAAGAGCCATACTCAAGATCTATTAGTAACTAATACCAGTGCAGTTTATCAACAAAAGGTCAACCTCCTAAAATCAGTTTTACTTCCCTATCCGTTTGTCTCCTCTCTCCGTTAAATATTTGCTTCCTCTTGACCTGCATACCCGCAATTCTTGTGATTTCTACTTCCTCTTCTAGTTGAATTTCTTCAATGTCTAAATGCTGCCACTCCTGAGTGGCCTCACAAGCCGATAGCTGAAAAGCCAACCAGTTTCTGGATGGATTTGCTTCCAGTACAATTAATTTATAAGATCTCTGATGTAGCTATTGAAACACCAAGGTCATGCCTATCTACATTCATCTCTGTTTTAGGATTCACCTCCACTTGTCCTTGGGCTGGCTCCACTTAGTCTATCTGGTTTGCTGATACACTCTTATAGTCTTATTATAATTTTCTGTGCACTCTCATTCCTTTCATGTGCTTGTATGAGAAGTAATTCATGATAATCAGTGAAGATGCTCTAGGGTATTGTAATTGCTGTATGAAATATGAATTCTTTTCATACGGAAGTGCGTTTGTGCCCATGTGTTTGTAAGTGGATAAATGATCTCCCTTCCTCCCTATATATATATAGTAATCAGAATCAAGGGCTTCAGAAACCACTTTAATTAAATGATAACTCATGGGTATGAAAGCTAGAGAGTACGTATTTACTTGTATTAGGTATTACAGTGCCTCTTCAATGATATTTACACCAGAATAGTGACCTTAATATACACTTTCTAAGAACAGGTATGCTTACTCTGATGGAACTGGAGAATTTGACGACGAAGAAACTCAATCTCTCACCAGATCAGAGGGTGATGTGAGTTTGGTTAATCAGCCAAAACACGTAAGGAACAATGGAGTCGCTGATTCTTACAATTCAGAAGAAGAAGATGATGATGCCAACAAAGGTGAATAAAAGTAAGAATATGGACTGAGATGCGTATTTCACCCCCAGAATCAAATCACGAGGCTAGTTTGTTGCTTCAAATCTTTTATGTAGCCACCTTAATTGTTCATGTAATTAGGGCTCTTTACTTTGGTCTATTATCACGTGAGAGGGGGAAAATGTAAAATCCTCTTAGGAACTTTGTAGATGTAAATGTCGCTTCTTCTTGAATGTGTCATGATCATCAATCATTCATCTTACGCCTGTAATGGCATCTGATTCAGGGTTGGAGGGTGTGAAGGGAAGTTTAATGTAAAGCATTCTGTTCAGTAAGTAACATGGAGAACAGGAGTCCATGTGAAAAATTAGAAAAAGTCTCGTCTGTTCTCCGTACAAAATTTACGCATTAGAGCTTTATTAAAAGGGGTAAAATACAATATTTTTCTTGTACTTTTCATGTATTTTTTGAAGGCTTTGGATCAAATAAATATGTAAACTATAATTTATTTACAACAATTAGATAGCTTGTTAGCTTGTTGATGGAACTTTGTGTAATTGTTGTTGCATAGTTCTGTTAGTTATAGACTCTTTTTTTTTTGATTCGTGATATTCACATTTTAATCACCGATGTCGAGGATCGTATCATTTGGACCCCAACTCCTACTAAATCGACAGGGTTCCCGTAATTGTTTTGATGGGGCCTGGATCTGGCGCCTCAAGATCCCGATCAAAATTAAATCCTTCCTATGGAAAGCCTGTTCGGACGGTCTCCCAACTACTGAAAGATTGAACCGACACTATCACAAGGTCTAGATCAATTGTTGCCTTTGTGATGCTACAAAAGAAGATTCTAATCACCATTTTTTTTCATTGTCCTTTTACCACCTCACTTGTGCATGATATAGAACAAAAATTCCAGATTTCAATCTCTCTTGTATTTCATAACAATTTTACAACAAATCTCGAACAAACCCGCAGGGGGAACAACCACTTTGATCTCCTTTGCTTTTTATGGTGGCAGGTCTGGGTGTTCCTGAACCATCTTTGGCAACCACTCAAGAGCGGACCCTACATCTCTGAGCAATACCATTTTCAAGACTTACACCACTTGGAAGATGGCAATACTAGAACCAAGGAAAAGATGAGATCCTCGCACCCTTTTATGGCGCAAACAGGAACCGGGATGGACAAAAATAAATTTTGACGCGTCAACGAATTCAAATGGAAGCTCCCACATCTCGTTTGTTTTCCGTTCAAAGAATGGTAGGGTGCTTTCTCTAAATAGGCAGTCATGCTGTGCTCATAATGCTCTATAGGCTGAAGCTCTTGCGCTTTTGGAAGCTGTGCGTTGGGCTTCGTCTTTTCACTTAGAAAACATTGCTATTGAAGGTGATAACCTCGCGGTGATCAATAGCCTGAAACATATCTGGAAGATTCCCTGGGAAATCACAACCATTATCCAAGATGTCTCCCTTATTCTTCGAACCTTTTCAGAGGTCAAAAATTTCCAATGTTTCCGTGAATGTAACCAAGCTGCAGACTTTCTGGCTAGGAAAAACATTCTAGACTCTTTTTTGGACCACTACAACAACTTCATCGGTCATCACTCAGGAAGTGCGACTCTTCCAACCCCAGAAACCCGAAGTCCGGATCTTGTTCCCCTCCTGAAGGAGTTTAGTACAATCGTCCGTAAGGATGATCTAGGTTGACCCCTTTTTTAGAAAGGGAGCCTAAGGTTTACTTATTCAAAAAAAAGTTATAGACTTTTTTTTCTTTTCTTTTTACTTTTCTTTTGGCTTTAGTGTTAGTCTGCATTGTTGTGTACATGCTTTTCGGTTTAGTTTGTTGAGTGGTCTGATATCTCTTGGGTTGTTTTGGATGCATTCCATCTAAGTTTGGAATGTTCTCGTCCTGACCCCCAAATCATGCGTTTGCGGGTTTCCTCTGGTTAAATGTTGTTCTTGTTGTTGTAGATTGCTTATATGGATGACCAGGATTATGCGTGGCCCTCTCTATAATTTTAATACACATGAGGGCAAAATTGTCTTTTTGACGTCTTGTTTGTGTTTGTCCCAAAATCCACGATCCTCCCTCGTTGCCCTTTCTTCTTCAGTTGTAAATTATTCCCAATCATTTACTTGTGCTTCTCTTCAATTGTTTTCTTCGATCTTGGAGCATTTTGTTTCAATCAAAGATCCTCTTCCTATGTTTTCATGTTTCAACTGATTTCAACTCAATTTCTGTTTAAATCATTGTGAACCGATTTGCGAGTACACTACCGTTGACATTGTTTTTGATTTGTGCTCTTTCAAAAAGTGATCTGTCTATTTTGTTGCCATTGTTCGAAGTTGCACATAACATGATTGATGACAGTCCTGAGTGGTGAGCATTATTAGTCTGAGTTTGAATTCTTATGAACGTTCTTTGTTTATGTGTGAACATACGTAATTTTAACGTGAACATACCATCAAAATATGTGTTATTTCTTCAAATTTCCCATTTTTATTCTACTTTTTTGCCTTGTAGGGGATTCATCGAATTCTATTGCTTTGCATAGTGAGATGTCTTATTCTAGCAGTGTCAATAGCATTGATAACACAATGCCTAAGAATCCGAATCTAAGTGATTATTATGTCGAGAAGGGAATCTGGATATAATTTTGATGACCATATCCTCCCCGAGGAAGCTAACAATAAGGGGAGGTTAAAGCGCATTAAGCCGGGAAAGAGATTTTCATTGGGTTCCAAGGAGAAAAGACAATGTGGAAAATGCAAACAATTCACCAAGCACAATTCTTGAACTTGCCCCGGAGTTTTATGAATAGTTCTTTGTTTTTCTTCTTTATGCTTTTACCAAAGTTTTTGGATTTTCTTGTTTATATACTTGCAAATTTATGGGACAACACATTTTTATTTCAGTTAACATTGTGTTATTTGAGTTAACATACGTGCATTACGTCATAAAATATGTGAGCACATACAGAAAAAAGATGAACATGAAAACATCCATAATAAACTGTTTTTACATTCATATACCATCTTTAATAATATTTGAACAACGACATAAAATATGTGAACAACCTTATCAAATATGTGAATACCCAAAGAAAAAATATGAACATGAAAATGAATATAATAAACTGATTCTGCATTGATCTACCATCTTTACTAAGATGTGAACCAAGACATAAAATATGTGAACAGCCTCAAATAATAGATGAACACATCAACAAAATGTGTTTACATAATATAAAAAAATATTGTTTCATTATTGATAGAACAGTTTTACATCCCCTGTCCAAAATGTATGAACAATTTTACAGCTTTGAAAGATTTATGGGATTCAACTTTGAGTACTATTTCGTTAGTGTATAGTGTACCCTCTTAGGTCGGTTTCTCCTCTTTATTAGCTTTTTTCTTCATCCTCTTAATAACATATCTCTTTCTTTCTTCATTCTCCTCGCTCTCTTCCATTTTCCTTTTTCTGGTTGGTGGATGAGCGATATCTTCCCCTGAATTTTCATTGTTACTGTTTTGTTCAATTTCTTCATACATACTCTCTTTTCCTGTAGAAAATAAATATATATGATGATGAAATAATGTCCAACAAACATAAAAAAAAGAGAGAGAGAGAGAGAATAATTTTTTTAGTAGAGGAACGCAATATGTAAGCACCCTAGTAAAAAACGTGAACAAATAAGATAAATATGTGGACACGCTTAATTTAAAACATTGTCATCTTTGTTTATGAACAAATGCATGCAATATGTGAATATAGTGTTCAAATATGTGACCATAATAGACAGATATATGAACGCTTTGAAAAATCCAAACATGCAAAGACAATGGTCATCAATCATTGTCCTAGTAAAATATGTAAACAAACTTGATAAATATGTGAGTATCTTAGACATTCATCCCCTAATTAACCTATCATTGTTAATGAACAGAGGAAAGAAATATGTGAAAATCCTAGTAAAATATGTGAACAAATAAGAAAAATATGTGAACATGATTAACTTGAAACATTGTCATCTTTGTTTATGAACAAATGCATGTAATATGTAAATATAGTCTTCAAATATGTGAACATGAGCAAAGAAAAAATGAGTGAAGTTGCAAGCTCGAAAACATGGGCGCCATAAATAAATAAGCAAGCAAGTTCATTGCATAAGAAGCACTACCAACTCATACAACCAACATAATGTCAATACTAGCCATACAAAATAAAGTTTTTTACCTACACGGTTACATGAATGCCAATAGTTTCTTCTATCTAAACTAGCAGAAAACAACTCGATTTCAATCGATCTTGAAGTATAAGCATGTAGCAATCCTGTTTGTAAATACAAATTTGCAAATGCTGATAACTCATTCTTGGTTTCCATTCATGTTTTTCTAAACAATGAGAGAGACTTTTTTCCAATGAAATATTGCACATCGATCCAAGTTCTTATCAAACCTTAAAATAAGTACAAGTACAAATCATCAAACAAGAGTGACTTTCCATATGATCACAGTAAAAAAAATTGTTTGTACTTGATATCAATGAATTCCAGACTTTGTATACAATGGTAATTACAATTATAACAAACAATATGTATGATTCCTAAATGATAGTGATAGAAGCAGGCCCTAGAAAAATTGGATTAGAAAGGTTAATATTCAACATTAGCTACTACCAAATCAATGCCAGTTTATATAGCTATCAAAATAAAGATAATTAATGCACAACAAAGCTTAGGTTCTACATTCTTTATTCTCTCAACAACGAGAGTGTAACACTTGTAAAAAAACAAGTGCTTTCGTTAGGCTCTTGTTATTGGTCTTAAGCGTGAATGTTAGATTAATAGTGCACAATTCTATTACTATACATATCAAAACCAGCTATTACACTTGAACAAAGCTGGGAATCAACAACCACAAAAAGGACTTTTAAGTAAAATGCTGATTGTAGGCAACATAGACAACAACTAGCACAATCCTTATCTCTTTGCAATGGATGTCATATAAGAACATCAATTTATCATTCTATCACATATCATCTATTTTATCTCCAACAATTGCACTGCACTATCACTCAAACAATGTTTCAAAAGCCAGCCCAACCAATTCATATGTCAAACTGCTTGCGAATTCCACTATCAAGAGACAATTTACTAGTCAATCTTGTCAACAAAGACAAGGAGAGATGGAGATTTAAAGTATGCACCTATTGAATAATCTTCTTCGTCTTTTGATATATTACCAAAATCGCTCAAATTTTTCAACCGAAGATTGTGTTCGCTCAAAGAAAGAAGATTTAAGGCGAAAGAAAAAAGATTCAGAAGAAATTGCTCGAAGATTTAAGGGCGAAAGGGCAAAAGGAGAAATATCTCGAGTCTCGGTGCTTGAAACTTGATAGGCCGCAAACTTACTCCGCAAGTATATGGTATCAGTTGTAGTATCTCAAGTGTCAATCCGACAAGGACTAATGTAGTAATGATTGTATCTTAAGCAATAGACAAGGTCATAAATCAAGGAATGATGATGGTAAAATTATTAAAACTAGCAACTAGAGAACAAGAGTAATAATGATGACAATTCAATGGATTAAAAGCTTCTAAGATTAGGGATTCCCACAACAATGCTTCGGTAGAAATTCACGATGATGCATAATCTTTGGTTTTGATTTTTCTTGAAGGCAACTGTCTAGTTTAATCGCCAAGTTCTTTCGAATGTTGACGAATGTATCTAGATTCATTTAAACGTCCAATTTTGTGGCCTGCAAATTGGGGTCTAGATCCTTTGAGCATAATAGAATTTAGGCCTAGTTTGACTTGACATCCACTTTCATGGCTTGCAATATGAACCTAATCCTAAGATTTCTTTGACAATATGTACTCAAGAAAATCAAAACACTTTCACAATAATGAAAACTCAAGTTCAAATTCCTATGATTCTAATAGAAAGTAGATTTTTTCAGTTTCAACATCCTATCTAATTACTTATCAAAATTATCACCTTTTAGTCTCTTACTCTTTCTTCCAAATTCTTGTTTTTCTTTTTGGTTTTCCAAGGTTAGCTCAAATAGCTTGCATGCCTCAAAGTGATTGGGCAAAGAATCAACAGTATTACGGACTGAGTTAGAGCCGAGTCCCTTCCCAATAGGAACGTTGTTAATTTCTATAGGAGGACGCTCGTCCTTACTCATTTCCTTCTTAAGCATGTCTACCTCGTTTTTTAAGCATAAAACTTCAAATTTGAGGTACTCATTCAACTGATAAGTCGAATCAATCTTGTTAGATAATCTAGACACATATCACATAATTTTCCTTCAATAAAATCAATATGGTTTTCATCATGACTATCAATCTCTTCTTGCAACTTAATATTATCTTTGAGAGTTCTTGTAAGCAATTTGATAAGATTTTACTTTGAGTAATTTGCAAGGGACTTTATAATAGACTCAGTGGTTACCTCATCACCGACATCCTTTGAGTCAACTCCGATAGCCATCAGACAGTTGTACGAATTGGTTCATGATTCAGGATCGTCCTCGAGGTCATCCTAAGCAGTTGTATAGACCTTCCCTTTTCCTTGATTTGAACGGCTCCCAGAGTTGCAGTTCCTAGCGAAGTGTCATTTTCTGTCACACTTGAAACATGTAACAACATCCTTCATCTCATGGTCTGAGATCTTAGAGTGATTCTTGTCTTTGGAGTAGCTCTTCTTCTTGAACTTTCCTTTCTTTGGAGTAGATCATAGTTGTTTGATATTACAAGAGTAATGACTTGTAGCGAAAAAATAGAAAAGAGATGAAAGCATGTGGGAACCTTAAAGTAAATGAAAACGTTTCAAAAGTCTTCCATCCTTCCTTTCTTCTTGTTAGAAAGCTCGTTCGTGTTTTGATGGTTCCAAACTGGAGAGTTTTCCGACAGAGTCGTCGACATCAGTTTTTGGACATATGCGTGCGAAAATCCAAAAAAGGCAATACCGCGTTTTTGGTTAAGGCAATTACGTAAATCATCTCCAAAAGTGTTTTTAAGGCAAGTACAGGTATGAAAAGAAGGAAAATCATCAAGAGATCAAGGAAGATATTGAATATGATTTTATTGTGGCCAAGTTAGCTATTTAAGGGAAGATCTTGCATGGATTGTGTACGTAATATATCTCGCCCAAATGGAGTGAATCGTGCAGAAGTATTCTTAGTCCTCTCAATATATTGCCGTGGGCTTATTGGTAGAACTAAGGAGCTTGAATGAAATATTGTAATTGCGAGTGTTGAGTGTAGGGAGATCGTGGGATTCGGTCTTCGTGAGGTTGAGCGTGAGCGAGTTGTATTGAGTGAGGATTAGGCTAAGGCAAGAGTGCTTGCAAGAGTGTGTGAGATTCACATCTTGGAGTAGGAACACCTTGCAATCCAAGAAATCAATAGAGTGAGCGAAGTGCTCTTCAAGTTGAAGCTTGGAAGGAAATTGGTTTTTCCCTATCCAAACTAGTTGGTTTGTAGAGGGTTTTCCACTCTAAATCACCGTGTTCAATCTAGTATTGTTTAAGTCTTTCTTGTGATTTTTATTCCGCTGCACAAAATAAGTTGTTGACTCTGGTCGTTGACATCGTAGGTGTCGACGACTTCGAAGTACTAACCGTTCCTACATTCCTTATTCCATTCTTCTAATAGATCCTAGGTCTTCGGCTATTCTAGGATAGCCTTCTCTATCTTATTTGATATCCCAAAAATGCAAGGAGTACCAGCCAACAGAGTTGGAAAAGAAAGAAGGGATGTTAATTAGTCTAACGCGAGATTAAACAAGTGGGAGAATAATATTTCGATTTTGCAAAAGGTTAGGCATAATGGCAGTCCTAAACCATATGATAGTTGGTAGGTGCACATTAGTTGAGGTTCATCATGGTGATAACAAAACAATATTTTGAGCAAGAGGCTATGTATTTGGCTTGATATACAAAGGATAACAAAGAAATACCGAGCTTCTTTGGGAATATGACGTTATTTAAAGATAACGCCTGAGAAAGAATTATGTTTATTGATTTGTTGGGAACTTAATAATTCAAAAAGTTTTGAAAACCATCCAACACTAATCGAATCGTATCGACCTCATCATACCGCAAAGATGCCGACACGGAGGTGGCCATAATGACTCTTATACACCTGAACCCATTCTGCCATTTTATAGGCATTTTAACAACTCGAGTATGTATTCAGATTAGATAGATGACTATTAGTAGCGTGGGCCCATAGTGACTTTTCAATTTGTACTAGTCACCATGCGTTCATTAATTACAATGCACGAAGCACTAGTCTTTCAATGATTACATATCATTGAACTTCGTCAATTAGTGACTTTTAATGTTAGGTAAGCTCTAATGAGGGACAAAACCAATAGATAAGGAACGAAGTCCTAAACACTTTGCAAGAGTGTATAGCCTCTCTATTCGGAGAGAAGGTAGAGTCATGATCCAGTGTCAAGAGCCGATAGATAAATATGCCTCCTAATATGCTATAGGAGACAACGAATTACTAATTCGGCTATCCCTATTTTAAGGTAATCCAGAGCAAAGTCTTGAAACGAGAATTGAAACAATCAAAGGCAGCACATCATCAAAGACCTAAGTCCGAGTATAACATTCAATAATAATAATTAAATAAGAACAACTGTCATTATTTCTAAGCATAATACATCCTAATCAGGTTATTAGAAAGCAAGGTTGTTTCCAACGTTTCATGATTATCGAGTAAGAGAAAGGAGAATCATCCGCTTGCCTTAAAGCGGTTTCCTTAGCATGCAAATCGAGAAAAGAATCAGACCGCAATTCGACAGAGACAGAGTAAATTGGAGTCGGGTTCGACAAATATTTAAGTAAAACGAATTAATATTCCCATTAATTCAATTCAAAGCTCAAAATTCCCCTCGAACCTCTTAAGGGAACTAATTGAGTTTACACCTTTAATAACTCCATTAGCCTTAAAAATCCTTTTAATTATTCTAGTATTAATCCAGAATTTAGCGATAATAATGAAATCAAATAATATTTAAGAACTTTAGAGAAATGAGGCAAATCGACGTCGAGAATACGAAAGTAAGGCAAGACAGCACACGGGCACAACCAAGGCGTGCGTGCACAAGCAGTGTCTTAGACGCGATATGGCACTCCTAGCGACGATCTGCAGGCGCAGTGCAACGGCTGAACAAGGAACGATTTTCTTGGCCTTCCTCCAATCAAGTCTGGCCTATTTTGGGTTGATTCCAACGACAATACACTCACAACCACTTATATTTGAGGGAACTCGGGTGGGATTTTGAAGAGAGAGAAAAGAGCAATGTGAGAGTTGTGGAGAAGTGGACTTTCTATTTATAACTTTTCCAAGCCAAGATTTTGTGTTTAGGTGCAATGAACCTTCGTTGAACATGCCAACATCAGTACAAAGCACTAGGAACACAATGGAAGTGACACAAAGGAAACCCTCAACCTCAAAACCACTGGCCATCCACAATACTTTAGCCCCACTTGTGTGCATGCATTACCTTATGCGTGGCCGGGCAACTGTGGGTGCGACGTTGGCCTTGTGTCGTATCCTGTTCAAATACGTGTGTTGTTGTGGGAAATTTCCCACAACTTCCAAGTCCCTTATCCAAAATGACTCAAGTTTGCGAAGATAAAGCAAACTTCCATTTCTACCTCCAGCACATAGAATCTCTCAAATCGGAGTCCTAACAAAGATTACACATTTTTCCGAAGTTAATAGGTCCATTCGCTCCTCCCAATTTCCCTCGGTTGCTCGAGCGATCCCAAGCCCTTTTTCCTTAACATTTGAAAGGTGAGACTAAGTCATTGAGGTGAGTTTAAAGTCATAATGTTTTTCATAAATTTTGGGCATATTGTATTTATGGTGATATATAAATGGAAAAGGATAATGTTCATGTGAATGGAAGTACAATAGAGTATCCAGAGCTTGATGGGGGGCATGCCTTGCCTCGTTGGTGATTTCGGGCAACCCCATAAGTTGTTAAATAAATTAATAGCTAATAGTCCTCAAAACACTAAAACAACCCAAGCTAATTTGAGTTCCAATTTAAATGCAAGGCACTTAGGAAAAAATATAGAGGTTTAAAAAAAAAATAGAAAAATCATGAAGAGAAAGATGTGGAATTTATGGGTCTTGTGCTCTAATATGCTTGTTACAATATTTTTTTTTATATAGGATAAGTATTAGGATTATCACAAGTATTACTTGGTCTTATTTAGAACATCTACTCGAGGTGAGAATTGGTTCTAAGAGGAAAGACCAAATCGTCGCCCGAGGGGTTCGAAACGGTGAGCTCAAGGTACTACTCCAAGCTCTTAACCACCAAACCAGATGACCGAAGACACTAATTATGTTATAAATTGGAAACTCTTACAATTTTTTCTCTTGTAAAGTATTGAAGAATTTAAAATATAAAGAGACGAGAGTAATGAGATTATATCTCATGTTTGAATGTAAAATATAAAGATAAAATAGAAATCTAAGATTATGTTTTTTTAATTGAATAATTCAACAGCATAACCAAATCTCAGTTTAATTACTTGCGTTGCAAGCTTTAACAAACTTGAAATATTTATGTCATAGATTTGTAGGTATAATTTACTGATGGTGTAAGGATGAACTTGAAAAAAATTTTCGGTTATTTTTTGAAAACAATTATTTTATATTCTAAATGTCACGGCCTCTCGAACTACCTAGCTTGTTTAGTATTCCTAAATCTTAGCTTAGTTTAGTCATTTTTTGAAAACAATATTTTTTGGTTGAATTTGAAAACAATTATATAATCATTAGTTAGTACTAGTAGGAGATTTTATGAAACACGTCGAGATTCACATAGACACATACACTGGAACTGAAAAATCTGGAGCTAAAAAACAACAAGCTTTTCAGAAAAACAGAAGCCTCTCATTTTACCATCCATCAACAGCAGACGAAGGCAGGCATTCCAAGAATGTCCACTTCGATTTATCCCGTATGCAATCAAAATCCAACCACTGCTCCGACCACTGGACTACTCCGGCGGTTTCCGGACCCGGCCGCCGTCTTCCGGCCCACCCTCTGGCCGCTCAAGATAAGCCGGCGCAAGTTAGCGCCGGGCACCAGACTAGTCGCCCTTGCGGGGTCGCGCGCTGATGATTCGACGCCGTTCGAGATGTCCGCGGAGAACGCTTTGAAGCTTCTGGGCGTCTCTGATGGGGCCTCTTTCGATGATATTCTCCGCGCCAAGAATTCGATTCTGGCTTCTTGCAAGGACGACCAGGAAGCGATTGCGCAGGTTATTTACTCTTATGGAAGCCTCAGCTTTATCCTTAATTGGCTGTTTGTTTTGGTTTCCTTGGATTTGTCACTGCTAGTAAAATGCCTACTAGGTGTTCGAGGCTAGTCCTCTTAAGAACTTAGGGCCTGTTTGGTAGGATGCCAAGAATCGGATTGGAATGAGGTATGGGGTTGGAATAGGAATGGCTCATACCCCTGAGTTTTACTAGAGTATGGAATCATGTGTATTTTATGGGAATGGGAATGACTCATACCCAACCCTGAGACCAAAGCAAACACATCTATGAGTTTAGGTCATTCATAACCCGATTCCTTATACCGGTGGTATAGAAACAAACAGGCCCTTAAAGGGTTTGGATTTTAGTGGAGAGCATGGGGAATTGGGGGAGGAGAGATCCGATCCGTGAGAATACAAGCTTTTATGGGTTGATTTTCAGTGATTTGTTCTCCTTTTGGAAAGTCAAGAAATGATCTTTCTACCAATTAGTAATGTGTATGGTTTATATTTTTAATGCACTCTGGATTACGGCGTTCTACAGACGGCTTGACTTGTAATGCTTTGTGTATTTGCTTCCATTTATAGTACTTACTCTATTTCGCCCCACCCGTGATCTTAACTGTAAATGGTGCTCTTCATTCAGAGATGCTTAGGGTTGAAGGCGATAATTAACATAGACTTGACAGAAGGGGCTAGCCAGCAAGAGATGGAACATGTAGGATACTTGTTATTGATGTTGTGATCCATAATTATGACCGAGTTGACCTGCTTTCTGCTTGTGACTTTAAATTAGGAGACGAATTAGCCTGCACACCCACCTAGGGGGCGCCTATGTGTCCATCTCGCCCGCCTTGTATGGCCTCACTTGTGTTGTACTATGACCCGAGCACGATAATCTTACTTCTGTGATCTGTCTTGGTACGATCACCGCTTTATGGTCCGAGCAGGTTGTGTAAAATCATTTGATCTCTGAGTAGGTTTATCACGGGCAGAGAACTTAGCTGAACAAGCTTTAAGCTTTCAAACATCTGTACATTGGTATATCAGGTCATAAAGCTGGTGTGACTTGGATAGTTATTTTGTATTTTCAGGTGGAGGCTGCATATGATATGCTGCTAATGCAGAGGTTAACACAGCGCCGAGCTGGAAAGGTTGTAAGTAGGAACATCCGATATGCTGATGTTAAGCCTGTTGGTGCGCCTCAGACGGGGCCTATGCCTACATGGTTCCGGGAAGCAGTTAAGAATTCACCTGTTACGGTGGACACCCCATCCACGGCAAATTTGGGTGTCCAGGCTGGGGTTTATGGAGCAATGATGGCCATAACATATATCAATGGAGCCACTGCGTCTTCTGCAGCTTCTTATGGTGGAGCTGATGTTCCCGGATTAGTTCTTGCAACAAGTTTTGGTGCATCTTTATACTTCATGACCAAGAAAAATGTAAAATTGGGTAAGAAAACACTTACTTGACAAAGTTTTGATGCTGATAAATGGTTTTGTTCTTTTTGGCCAAGTATATGTTTTGTCATTTTCCTGTGCAATTTTGTTCTCTTTCCTCAAGTATTCTCCAGATGTTAGGTTGTCAGCATTGTGAAATGGCTAACATTTTTCTCTCTACTTTAGTCCTCTATAATTGGTCTTGTTTCCTTCTAGTGGACATGCTATTGAGCTATTCTCTTTCTCAGACCTGAATAAAAGCATTGATCATATCTCCATTTCTTTTCCCTTATACTCGTAATGATTAATTCATATTTGTGTAAGCTACAATGCCTCTGTATTCATGCCTCTGTATTCAAGTGCTCTTCATTTTGATACCTGATAGATGAGTAAGCCAGCTGATTTTGATGTTTTGATGCATCTATTTTCAATTTACACATCAATGGATCAGCAAATCCTGTAAAGATATGTGAAGATGATCAGCTTGAAACTTTGCATTTTGCAGGGAAAGCAAGTCTGATTACCATAGGTGGCCTTGTGGCTGGTGCAGTTGTAGGGTCAGCAGTTGAGAACTGGCTTCAGGTGGATATCGTCCCGTTTCTTGGCTTACACTCTCCTGCTGCAGTGGTCAGTGAATTCATAATAGTTTCACAGTTCTTGTCATCCTTGTATCTTAGATAGAATTTGAAGCGTTTGCAACTAAATCCTTGGCAAGTATCTCAACCTGAACTTGTAGTTATTCTTTTGCATGGTGATAGCCTTTCTATTCAAGTACGTGTAGCATCATATTTTGTACAAAATACTAAACATCAGCAAATGATCCTGGCTATATAAATATAAAAAAATACTGAATACTCTTTGCTGTTGGTACGGTCATATCTTATATGTTGAATCTCCATTATAATTACCAACTTGTGTAGTTCATGTGAAATGAATTAGGAAATATAGACCATTGGTAGATAGACACTGGTATGGACTTGCTGTTTTGCTACCAAGTACAAGTATAGCAACTGGCCAGCTTTTCTCAAGGCTTCTATATTTGTTCTATGCTTTTCAATCTAATACTGTTTTTCCAAAGTGGGATCATTTGACACGATCCGAAAAGGCACAAAAGTGGAGCTTCTCTAACAGCTGTACCGTACAGAATGAACAAATGAGGCATTATCAGTTATATTGTTGGTCCATTCGACACACAGAACTAGTTTTAGAAACACACAATATACGCTACGAGCGTGTGTCCTCGCGCCATCAACTTATGAGTTATCTGCTTCCTTACATTCATGTTGATGCTCTGCATATTTACCAAGCATAGCCTTTTCAACAGAGTTTCAAAATCTTCATTAGGTAATTAAGTGAGCACAGAGCAGCACGTCAAAAAAAGAAGTTATGCATCGGTAAACCATTAATTCTCCAATCCAAAGTCAACTACAATCTACATACAACAATGAATGCCCACCTGACCCCTCCATTGGAAACACATGCTTAGGCTCTTTAAGGTGTTCCCCGTTCAAGAGGCCCTCAAAATTGTGGGCAACCAAGTAACACTACAATCTATAAAAAGTAAGCAATGCCATCCCAAACGAAACTCTAAAGCCTAAAAACTAGAGAAAAACCCATGTCTCAGCGAGCTGCTTCAACATGGTACAATATACAAGCACAATCCTTGATTTGATTATAAAAAGCTAGTCAAAACCCCTTTCGTCCATTTTCACCCTCCATTTTCTTCTTTACCATGGGAATCTTGTAAGCATGATGGGATCCCATCCTTCACCAAGCTATGATACACCTTGAGAGAAGCCTTTGCAAAGTCCACCAACGACTCGAAGATGGAACTAAACCCGGTTTGGAATCCATTTAGTGTCATTCTCTGTGTTTCCTGCATGCACTTGTTATGCCTTTCCTTCTCTATGTCCAGCCTTCTCCTAAAGCTTTCTAGTGTTTCTTTCTTCTCCATCAAGTGGTCAATTTGATGATTCTGCGGGCTGTCTTCGTTCTCGACGATGACATCATGATCAACATTGTACTGTAAGAGTTTTGCCGGCTCACGAATCCTGCACTCTGCCTTTTGATATGATAGGATTTTCTTGTCTAGCTCTTTGGCCAATTTGTCAACTTTCCTCTTCTGCTCTTGTTCCTCGCCTTGTTGAACCCATAAAGCTCTAACACCTTTCACAAAACTTCTCATTGCACCAGAATCTGTCTTATCAGGCAAGATCTCCATGGAAGATAACCAACTATGACAAAGGGTGTACAGCGGGGGACCATCGAGCTCTTGCCTTGGGGGCCAAACTCAACTTCTGGGACAATGAACTTGGACATCCATCCATGAAGGGCCTCTACATACAATTTCTGAGCTACAATGTAGTCCTGGAAACACTCCTTCTAGTTCCGAATCTCAGCTTCCAGTTGTAGGGTGGCTAGCCTATGTGAGTCACTAGAGAATTTTCCATAGGTGGGACACACGTAAATCTTCACTTCAAATATTATCATCTTTTGGGTTTCATGGGATTCCAACATCATCCTCCATGACTGAGCCAGTTTGTAGATTGAGAAACAAGATAGGAAACCAATAATAATAACTAGCAGGTGTTCTACGATTCTGAATAATTAAAAAGGGTCTTCTCTGGAAGTAATGTAATGTCGGTAACATTCTCTCACGTGAAGTAACTCAATTATCTAGGGTTGGAGCTCTTTAGATGTAAGTTTCTGGATCTTTTCAGAGATTGACTCTGCTCTTCGTATTGCAACTAGGATCCTGGAGTATAACTCTTATGCGCCTGCTCGACTTTTGTCCAAGGATGGGGTGCCAACATTTTCAATCCTCAATTGGGAGCATTTTTTCTCATACAGCTTCCTTATGTTGTATCCTGTCTACAACATGAAAGAAGAGAGGCGGTTTATGAAGCGAATGTAGTGAACTTGATACATCATCATTTGTTGGTGCTTACCTTGACCTCCTCGTAAAGCTTCTTTTCCCAAGCATAGAGCCTTCCTAAAGTGAGGGAATCTCTACCGGCTGTGATACGATCCTACCAGTCATCAGATTTCCAAAAATTTGGATTTAATTGTTTTAAGTTTACTTTGTTATTTCAATTAATTAGATTATTTCCTAATATTCGATCAGGTTAGTGGAGTCTAGGGAAGTCAGTTAGTTAGTTTCCTTTTTCCTAGAGCTTTAGGCAGATTAGTGGGTAGTTAAAAGGGTAATGGCCTAGTGCTACAGACGGTCCAAATTCTCTTCTAATTAAGTCTTTATCCTGTTTATTTGTAATCAGCTTTGAATTAATGAATTGAAAAGTGTCGTAGGAGTGTTTTCCTGCAAATTTCCTCTTGTGCAGTTCTTGCTTAAGAGTGGTTTCCTTAAATAGAGATACTCCTTTAAGGGGTATTTATCATTTGGTATCAGAGCCGTTCAATTCGAATGGTGATGACACGTTCTTCCGCTTTCGATCCACCACCAAACACGGCCCTAACTCCTGATGCTATATCCCAACAACTAGCATCAATTATTTCTCGCCTGGGTAAAGGCATTGATGTCTTAACAAGATTTGTGGAGTCTCGAGGTAGTCTAGTGTCCGATATCTCTCATCCATCAACTTCACCTAATCCCCAACTCATGGTCGAAAATCCATCTTCTCCATCACAAGCACACAACAGCCCCTCCCATACAACAACAACCCCTGTCGCACCACCAACTCTCATCAAAACATCATATTCCAGCAAAAACAATGAACCCCAAACCTTTTTGAAGGATGTTAGTTCAAACTTGGATGAGGCTAGAAATAGTGAAAATCAAGACGTGAGTTCAATCCCTCCTTCTACCCTATTTTCCACCACTGGCAGCTAGAACAGCAAGAGAAACGATAAAGGCATACAACAACTACTTTCCCCACCAACAACAACAATTTCTTGGGAAGCTGCGAGGCAACTGACCTGTGAGCCAGGATTCTGCCTCAGGTTTTGGAACGTTAGTTTCTATCTCCGATGCAAAACCTCCCTTTCCACAGTGCTGAAGTTTCTTAAAGAGCCTACGACCAATTATGTGGGTGCAATCACCTAGATGAGTTAAAGTGGCCTTTGTTTTTGCTTTGAGGCAAGGCAAATTTGAGGTGGATGTATTGATACGATCCTACCAGTCATCTGATTTCTAGAAATTTGGATTTAATTGTTTTTAGTTTACTTTGTTATTTCAATTAATTAGATTATTTCATAATATTCAGGTTAGTGGAGTCTAGGGAAGTCAATTAGTTAGTTTCCTTTTTCCTAGAGCATTAGGAAGATTAGTGGGTGGTTAAAAGGGTAGTGGCCTAGTGCTACAGCTAGAACAAATTCTCTTCTATTTAAGTCTTTTTCCTGTTCATTTGTAATCAGCTTTGAATTAATGAATTGAAAAGTGTCGTAGGAGTGTTTTCCTGCAAATTTCCTCTTGTGCAGTTTTTGCTTAAGAGTGGTTTACTCAAAGAGAGATACTCCTTTGAGTTGTATTTATCAGGCTGCCATGCAAGCATTTCCGTCGAAGAGTTCATTTTTATATTCGGTCCACGAGGAAGAGTTGTGGGAGGTGGATGAAACCAAGCCCTTACATGAGGAAGGCCTAGGGGTGTTGGAGCGGTGCCATGTGATTGCTTGGAGGAGCTTGGTCGAATTTTCTACAACTCAAGAAGAGACCATAATCATAGCGTGTAGATAGGCATCAAAAGTAAAGAGGTTAGTTAGGTTAGTAGATAGTAGATACCTTTAATGTCATTGAGGCCTGAGGTGAAGCGAAGCTTGTAGTTAGCCTCGAGCATGGCGGAGACGGGTTTGGCGGAGTCATAATCCTTGACGAAGTGGTCTTGTATGTCCTTGAAGGTGTCCAAGAGCTCCCTTGCTGAAGTAGCGGGTGGTGGGTCAATGACAGTCAAACCCATATCAGGGTCATTAGCCGCCAACGCATTACTAGCTGGAAGGTGCTGTCGTCCCTCTTGCTCTTCTTCAAGCTCGGCTATCCCTTCTTGCTCCCTCACGGCCTTCAAGTCGTCGTCGTTGTCATCATTGCCACCATCATCATCATGATGTTGAACCAGCTCCGGCCTCATTCCTCTTGAGAATGGGTTGAAAAAGTCCCACCCAAAATCCCTGTCAGCCATGCCCATATCCGCCGCCGTGTACAGGACCCCATAACTTGCTTTGGCTGCTGCTTGATTTTCATATGCCTTGTTGTTGTTGTTGTTGCTTTCCAGTAGAAGAGGAAGGTGAAGATGAAGATGATGGGGTTGTGTGTGTGGAATCTGAAGACCCACCAACAGCACCAAAACCAGCAATGAGGTTGTTGTTGTTGTAGGAGATGCAATCAGGTGGTGGGAAGGTGATAAGGAAAGGGGAAGATGGGGTGGAATGCCTGGCGATGAACAGCTTGACAGCAGCAACAACGGTGTAGAGCGAGCGAGTGTACCTACAGTGGGCCTCCGCCAGCGCATAGCTTCTCTCCACAACCAACTTCATGTCCCACTTTTTCTCCCTACATTCCAACCACCGCCTCTTCTTCTCCCCCCACTAGCTTTGACGCAACACAGCCTCCCATCTACAGCAACCTCTCTCCCTCTCTTATTTTCCCTTTAGCTTTCTCTGTGGGTCAACACCCAAATTCAAGGTGGTGTTTTGTAAAACCCAACTTTCATGAAAAGGTGTTCATGTTGTTTGGTTGCTCCAGCCAAAATGAGGAGATTTTGTTCTCTCTAGTAGGATGTATGTGTGTCTCGTTGGGTTTAGGGAAAAAAGAAAAGAAAATTTATTCGTGTAATTCCCAGAAACAAGGCGTGAGATTAGAAATGTATACCTCTTCTTCCCCACTCTAGTTTCTTCACACTCGCAAAGAATAGGACAAAACAAAGAAAGGGAAATAGGGGACTAAAAAAAGAGGACCTCCCCCCCCCCCCTTCTCTCTTCTTGTGTAGGAGAGTGTTAGAAGAAGGTGTTAAGGGGCTTCAGAAAAAAGGAAATGGTGTTCCTGTCGGTCTGTGTTTCGAAGGACTTCTTCACATCTTTTATTATTATTTTTTATATTGAAAACTGATTACCTCTCTCTTTCAACGACCTCTCTTGGAGTCTGTTATGTTTTTTTTAGGGAAATTCCGTTTCGTACCACCGAGTTTTGTGCTTTTCCGGATGGTGCCCTCGAAAAAAACTTATTCCGAGATATACCCTTGAGCTTTTGCTTTAGTTCGGTCCGTGCCCCCTTTCTCCAACTCCATCCACTTCCCGTCAAATTTTGTTTAAAGAAAAAAAAGGAAAATTATTTTAGAAATTAAAAAAAAGGAAAGAAATCCCATATAATTGATGTGGTAACTGGTTCAGTGTGCCTTTCAGATTAATGGTGGTCCGTGCATGCCCCTTTCTTTGCTAGGAGCTGCGCTCAGGCCACCGCCGACCTCGACCGGCCCCTCTCCCTCGCTAGCACTACTCGCCGCCCTTCTCCCGCCGTCAACAGCGGTGACCTGGCCCCGGCGACCGGTCCCCTACTCTTACCTATCACCTCTCCTTGGTCACCCGGCCACACCGCCCAACACCCGACCTCTTCTGCTCCAGATCTGCGCCCTTACGCCGGCGGCCTGCTCTCACCCTCTCTCGATCCCCCGCTTGACCGCCCCTCACTCGACCTCTGCCTCCATAGCTGCAACCCGACGCCGGTGACCCCTCTTTTCCAGATCTCGCTATTCCACCCACGAAGATCCGCCACCCAATCCCGACCTCCTCTGTCCCAGATATGTACCCTTACGCTGCCGCTCAGGCCAAAAACCCTACCACCGATGACCTCAAGCTCACCATTGCCGCCCTCGCCCGGACTCCGACTGCCCCGATTCCAGTCTCTTCGCTCACCCCAATTCTAGCTGGTGGTGGAAGTGGTGGTTCCTCTAGGACCCGTAATAGTGGCAGTGGTTTCAGATTAATGGAAAGAGGAAATGAGACATCAATTATGTGCTCAAGAGCCACAATTTCGCCCTCCACAAACGCAAAAATTGAAGCCTCATCACCAGCTAAGCAACAAGAACCTCAAAAGTAACAAAACATACAGGAAACACTCCATAAACAATAGAGGGAAAATAGATAAATTCCACAAAAAATCCACAAAAATCATACAAAGAGTTTTCTAATTGAGTTGGAGTAGGTAGCAGGTGGTTCCGTCGTCCGTCGTCCGGCCCTCACCCTTCTCTCTTCCACCGGCTGAATTAGCCTTCTAATTGAGTTTTCTTTTTCTTTTAATTTTAGAAATTCTTTTTTTTTTCTTTTAAAAACCATTTAACGGGAAAAAGGATGGAGAAAGTAAATTGGGCACGGACCGAACTAAAGCAAAAGCTCAGGGGTATATCTCGGAATAAGTTTTTTTCAAGGGCACCATCCGGAAAAGCACAAAACTCGGGGGTACCAAACGGAATTTCCCTTTTCTTTAATATGTATCCATACGCGGTGTTCTGGTTCTGACGTGTAAATAACAAAATTGGCTTAAAGCATCTAGTACATTAATACTTCCTCCGTTCTAAAATAGTTGTCCACAAACTTGAAGGTTTTGATCTTATTGTTTGGGAGAGGGGAGTATGGAAGGAAGACCTGTTAAAAGAATTATTGGTTCCGATTGATGTGGAGATTGTTTAGGGCATCCATCTTGTTGACTCTTGTATGTAGGATAGGTTGGTTTGGCACTACTCTAGTGATGGGAGCTATTCTGTCAAATCTGCTAGCCATCTATTAGAGCAGGGCCGCCTCTTTGTCAGCGGGGTTGGTGAACAGACTGATGATAGCTTCTCTAGGAGGATGTGGAAGTGGTTATGGCGAATTGAGGTGCCTCCTAGGGTGCGGTCGTTTTTGTGGAGAGCAGGGAAGGATATTCTATTGTGTATTAGTCATCTTTTGAGAAGGAAGGTTGTTACTAGTCCAAGTTGTGCTTTCTGTGGTGCTGATGAAACGACTTGGCATGGTCTTTTCGAATGTATTCTTCCTACTGATGTTTGGGATAGCTTTCCGGATATCAGGTTCTTGGGGGAGAAATCTAAGTCCTTTGTTGACAAGATGGGGCTTGTGATGGATCTTCCAAGAGAATGAGTGAGCCTTTGGGCGTCCCTTTGTAGTGAGTTGTGGAAGGCTAGAAACAAGGTTGTTTTGAGGGTGAAGTGACTACGGCGGTGGAAATAGCAAAGAGGTGTACTCTATTACAACAGGAGTTCGATATGGCTCATAACCGGTAGTTGTCTTGTAGAAAGGGCGAGCTGCCTTCCACGCATCAGAGGTGGTTGAAACCTCTAGCGGGTTGTTTAAAAATGAATGTTGATGCTGCTATCAAGGGGAGCGAAGGTGGTGTCAGGATTGTTGGTAGAGACGAGTTTGGGGAAGTTTTATTTGCCGGGGCCAAGAAGGTTCAACAAGGCTCGAGTGTCGACATAGCAGTAGCTGAAGCTGTGTGGTGGTGTTTGTAGGTTTGTAAGGAAAGGAATTTGGATAATTTTTCGGTGGAGATGGACTCTTTGAGAGTGCTTCAACAACTGCGAAAAAAAGAAGGCTCCTATGTCCACTTTTGGTGAGATCATCAAGTAAATTCAATCCTTGGGAGGTTCCTTCATGAGCTGTAGATGGAGATATGTTAGAAGGGGTGCAAACCGGGCGGCCGACTGGCTTAGCCGTTGGAGACTTGTTGTTCCTACTGTTCTTTCTAGTGACTTTCATTTTCCTTCAGACTTTGTTTCTGTAATTATGGATGATGCTTCTTAATTAATAAAGTCTTGGTTTTGATAAAAAAAATAGTTGTCCATAAAATAATTTTTTTTCACAATACTTCTATTTCATATTTTTTCCCCATTTGATTTTATTTATACCCATAATAATGATCTTGATCATAATCATTCTATTTTCTCATGTTTCTTTATACTAATAATTAACTCTATATTTATAGAAAGAACTAGCACAAATCCCGTAGCATGTACGAGTAATGTATTATATAAGTCCGACTTAATTGATTCAAGATCGAATTTTGACTCGAGCTTGTTTATTCCTAGATAATGTATGTATAACCCAAACCCGACAGACCCAAATATGAACTTATTCAACTATATATGTATTTTACTTCTTTATAAATTAACTTATGGAATCTATTATTTTAATTAATTATTTAGAATCTTGATAAAAGATTTAAAAACTCTCTTTTACCAAAAACGAAAAACGCCTTACTAATTTAAATGAAAATTATATTTTTTTAAGATATCAAAAATAGGTAATATATCAAAGATATCGAAAATTGGATAAGATATCAAGTGGATATGGAGATAATTTTTAAAGGATACAATTAAAAAAATAAAATCAATATTTTATTCAAGATGGATGACGTGGCGTAAGTTTTAAGTAAGACTTAGGTTTTGCTTTATACTACTACCTCCGTCTCATAATGTTTGTCCATCTTTCCATTTCGGTTGTCCCAATAAGTTTGTCCATCTTTCAAACTTTCCATTTATACCATATTTTTCTTATCCTATTACCCTGATTTAATCTCATATATTACCCCCATTACGCAATTTTTTCATCAACTTTATCATTTTTTCCCACAGAATTACCCTCATTCAATCTTATATATTACCCTCAATTTTTCACCTTTCCCATCAACTTTATCACTTTTTAACTTTTTATCTCTATAAAATTATAAAATTACTCTCATTTATTCTTATATGTTACCCTCATTAATCAACTTTTCAACTTTTATCAAATATCGTGCCAATTATACTATATGGACCAACGTTTTGGATCGGAGGGAGTATACTATAGTAGATATAGGGGAAAAAATTTAATATGTGTTAAATATTAAAATGGACTAACTATTTTCAACAGAGAAAGTATATAGATAAGGAGACAAGTACATAGTGTTGAAAATATAGAGGGAGTCAAAAGGAACTATCAATTGTCAAAGACTTGCCATACGGGTCGTTTGGATCAAATTTGGATCGGGTCGCTCGGATCGGATTCGTTCGGGTCAAATAGTTATTTCAGATTTTGTTCGGTTCGGTTCTTTTTTCTAGTTCGGATGTTGTTCGGGTCGGGTCTAGTTCGGATTCGGGTCCTTTTCGTTTTATAACATTTCGGATTACTTCGAATCGGGTTAGTTCGAATCGAATGTTCATCAGTTTTGGGTCTAGTTCGCTTCGGGCCCGCAACCGCAGTTGCGGATTTGGCCCTTTGGGTGTCTCTGGCCGAAATAAGGTGTTGTTGTGAGAGAAATCCCACAACTCCTAAGTCTCTTATCCATAGTGACTCAAATTTGAGGAGGAGAAAGTAGAATTCCATATTTACTTATCTAAGCCAATTAGATAAGTTTAAAGTCATAATCCTTCTTATAAAATTTGCGGATATTACAAAGTTATTTTTCAAGGTTGAAATATCGTATATGCTATGAAACAAACACAAGAAAACCAACCCGCATTAGTTTACGTACTTCACAACATGTGAACGAAATGGTTATCTTATTTTAATAAATTGCCTATTAAATATCGCATTGTTGTGTTATTAGATCCTAATATGAAGAAACAAGGTTTAGACCAATTGTAGAATTTTATTATGGATGTTTTGACTTTGAGTATGATTGGAATGTTGATATTGATTATGACGTTGCAAAATTAATTGAGTTATATGATAAATATGCAGAAAAGCTAAATATTCCACCTACATCATCTGAAGCCCTTCATCTTCTACTTCTTCTACCCTACTAGCAAACTTGCATCTTTAATTTTCAAAAAACCCCACACATCTTCTAGTTCTCGTTCTACTACATCTACAAGATCTATTGTCATGAATTTCTTGACCACTGAGCATCAATTTTTCGATTGATGTGATGTCCTTTAGTGGTGGAGAAACCATTGCGACCAATGTCCCGTACTTGCTAGAATAGCTAAAGATGCATTAGTGATACACGCGTCTACCATTACGTCGAAGTCTAGTTTTATCATCGGTCAAAGAGTAATTTCAGAGAAGAGATGCTGACTACATCTACATACCGTCAAGGTATTGATATGCAAGAAGGATTGGGATAGTGCGGAGGAAAGGATACAAAAAGAGTACGAGATGCGTGCAACAAAGTTTGAGACCAAGCATGATGTCGAAGGGATGCCCACAGACTACTCTTCCAATGCCGAAAGTTGTGAGACCATTACAATTAACAATGAATCCCTCGAAGACATTGAATGAGCAAAAAAAAAAAGTAATTTAAGGTAAGTAAAACTAGGTGACTTTGATTCTTTCAAGATACATAAGTATCTTAATTATTCAAACTTAGATGAGCATTTATCAAAGTTGGAATAATTTCTCTCCCACTTCTCCCTTTTTTTTTTTAAGCTAGACATGTCTAATCGCTAGTCTGGCCCAACCCAACCCATAACCCCTTTCAGCTCGGTTAAAATCGACACAGGCCTCCCCATCCCGACTCATGGACCGGCCTGCTACCGGACCGGACTGGTCTTGGATCCGGATTCGCTGACCCGGCCATGTTCATCAGTATCGATAGTCTTCTTACTCCTCCCTCTCTCTCCCCTTTTATTCTTGACAAGTATACAGATATTGTTTCTACACAAAATTACCAGTACTACACTAGTTTATTCTTTCCTATGAATAGATTGAATTTAATTTAATAAAATCTCTCTTTTTCTGGGCACACTCCAAATGAGACGGTCTCTTGAGATGCGCCTCCATTCCTCTCTCCTTCTAGTCCCGCTCCCTCCGTTGCAAGTCTGCTTGTTTGGCTTCCTCTCATGAACTCAAAAACCAGACTCTTCTCTGTTTGTCGGACTCCTTATTATACCGATTGCATTGGGTTGATTTCCGGATGGATTTAGGTTTGATTGGAATGGAGGGGTTGGTGGGTCAGCAGCAGGAATCTGGATCCCCTGACCCGGATGCCAAGACCAAGTGCTCCGGATCCGGGTCTCCTGAGGAGGAAGAAGACCCGAGCTCTTCCTCTAGGGCTCCCAAACTGCCCAGAAACTGCCATGATTTGGGGCTCTCCTTGCAACAGCAACAGGAGCTGATGCTGATGAGATCTGGCGATTGCAGGCCTCCTCAGCAGTCTCAGATGCTCAGCTTCGCTTCACCCACTTCAGAAGTTAGCTTTCTTACCGCCAATAAAGAAGATAAGCCTGCGCAGAGTTCGCCTTTGTCTTATTATCACCATTCACCTGCTCCTGTTTACTCCAGAAATGCAGGTCTGGTTCCTCCCAATTCATGCATTTTGCCCAGATTCAGTTTTGCCCCACTATCTCTTGTTCATTTGATGTCTGTTTCTATTGGGGGTCTGGATGAGCTAGATTAATCATGGATGGGCTTAGAATGCATTCTTTTCTATGATGGGCACATGGAAATGTAGCCTTTCTTCCTTTAATTGCCAAGAATGGAGAGTATCTTTGATCCGGTACAGATAATACTATTACTAATAGAGAGAGAGAGGGTACTTGGGCTAGAAGAGAGAGAGACAGAGAGAGGGCAATTGAATTTATTTTCCTTCCTGGAAAATGAAATTGCTAGCTTTTATTACTGTGGTTGAGGCTTCCTTTACTGTTTCTAGCAGATGAAAAAGCCTTTTGTTTTCTTGAGATTTTGATTTTTTTTTTGTTTTTGACATTGTTACTTCCAGATACTTTTTATTTTGATATATCACTAATTCTTAGCTATGATTCAAAATGCTGTGAATGCATATGCATGTGTTTGATTTGTTAGTGTGGGTGTATTTGTTTGTTTCAGGTTATGGTTCTGGAAACATGCATGGATCATTGGGTGGGATCAGAGGACCTTTCACTCCAGCTCAGTGGATTGAGCTGGAGCACCAGGCTTTGATCTACAAATACCTCACTGCAAATGTGCCTGTTCCGACGACTTTGCTCATTCCTATCAGGAAAGCTCTCAACCCATCTGGGTTTTCTGGCTTTTCTACCGGTTCCTTTCCTGCTCATTCATGTAAGTTTGTTTCTTTTGCTCGACTTCACGATTGATCTAACCCCTGTTAAAAGAGGGGTAGTCTGATATTCCCTTTGCATGTTGCATAAAGCTTCTTGTTCTTTTTCTGTTGAGAAGCTGCTGTTTGATCTGGTTTCAAATGCAACCAAGTAAATCTCCACCATGCATTTTTGTAAAATCTTGTTAGGGGTTGGATTCGGATTAATACTTTAATAGCCTGATACATCTATTATCCAATGCTAGTTGCAGAGGAAGGACTCAGTATTTTTTTTCTTGTATCTGTTATTACACCTTTCTTCTTTTGTTATGTGCTGAAAGGCATATGCAGTGTCCACTATCTTAGTTGCAAGATTATGAACATATTCCATTAGCGGTTCCTTTATTCATTTTCTTGTTTGTTTGTCTGTTTATTGTGAATCGATATTGCAGATGGGTGGAGCCCTTTTCATCTGGGATACTCAGGCAGCACTGATCCTGAACCTGGGAGGTGTCGCCGAACAGATGGAAAGAAATGGCGGTGCTCAAGAGATGCTGTTCCAGACCAAAAGTATTGTGAAAGGCACATAAACAGAGGTCGCCATCGTTCAAGAAAGCCTGTGGAAGGCCAAACTGGCCAAGCTGCCCTTGGGCCCACCAATCCTATCCCCAAGGTGGGCCCTACCTCCTCTGCCACATCATCAGCCGTGGCATCATCTGGTGGCAGTGTATCCAACAGCCTTGCTATTGCTTCATACCAGCTCAAGAGCGTACAAGCTGGTGCTCCTGATCCTGTTGTAAACCGGTACTAAAAAGCTTCAACATGTTTGCTTATTTACTTACAATCATGTTTACTTTGCATATACTCCTCCTTTTGCTTTCTTTGCTTTCACTACTTTATGCCTTTAAGAGTTGACCCACCATTCTTTCATGTTCTTTTCTTTTGTGAAAGTGACTAGTCCTAGTAATTGAGATCATGAGATTCCACTCCAGGATAACCCCCATCCTCACTTGAGTTTTGGTGTCTAATATTTCATAATATTGATGAGCTGTGCAATATGGTTGAATCATACTGTTCTTTTGTTAGCTTACTGAACTCTGATGCTGTATGAACAGACTTCAAGATCCGCAAGGCCTCTCTATTATGCCTAATAGTTCACCTTTTTCTATCCCTGAACAACACAATCCATATAAAACTAGTCAGCCCGAGTTTGGATTCGTGTCTACCGATGCTCTCCTCAGCCCTCTGCCAAAAAACCTGTACCTGAACTGTACCCAAAACTACATTAATCCATTCATGGACGTCAACAACGATCATCATCAAACCTTAGAGCAGCAATCTAGTCGTTCAGTAAATCCTTGGTCCGAGGAGCTGAATTCAGACTGGACCCAATTATCCATGTCAATACCGATGTCAGAATTGTCATCATCGTTTCCGAACCAAGAGAAGCTCGTCCCATCGCCCTTAAGGCTGTCTCACGAAAACACAATCAATGAAACGGGCCCGAAGAGCAGGAACTGGATACCGATATCATGGGGGAACTCGATGGGTGGTCCGCTTGGGGAGGTGCTAAACAGCACAGGTAGCGGGAGCCCTCCTCACATGAAGACAACCCAAGAAGCCCCTGCCCACATCGGAGACGAGCTGCTCGGTTCAGCTCACGTTGCTTCCTCCATCGCTGCTCTGTGAGTATGGAGGAAAGCTGGTGTCACTTTATCTGTTGTTTCAATGTGTTTCTGTTTAAATCCTTAGAGAGACCGTCTTGAAACATGGATAAACGGCTGGTTAATTTCGGCTTTCGTTTATTGGTCGGCCTTGGCTCGAACTTGCCGTTCATGAGAGCTGGTAAAAGTTGAGTGTTTCTGTTCCATTTGTATTGTATTTGTACCTATTCATGATGATGGCTTGTGTATTGAGCTGGAAATTGTGTTATAGAAGGTTTATTCATGAAAGAAAGTGCTGTTGATTTCGAAAAAGACAAATGCAAGTTCAGGACAGGCATGGGAGGAGATAGTATTCAGATATAGCTGAGATACTAAAGGATTGATGAATTGAAAGATGCAAAGATGCAAAGATGAATTGGTGGGGCTCTATCTGTATTGCGAAGCTCAAAAAACATGCCCCCATACCTCCCTCCCTCTATACTCTCCATCTTTAAATCCTTGGTGAGTTGGTATGTTGTAATGGGACCTACTGACCTACACCGTTATGCTTCTAGATTTTTCTTCCTTTTTTTGTTTTGTCTTTCCTCCAAATCCTGATAGAGTCTTAGTTATCAAAATGTTTGATGTTGTACACATTTATAAACCTGAATATAGTTATCAAATTCTCGATCCAAATCTACTATTCAGGACTGGTGGAACTATACA
Organism: Polygonum maritimum; assembly: GCA_963924305.1. Taxonomy (NCBI): domain Eukaryota; kingdom Viridiplantae; phylum Streptophyta; class Magnoliopsida; order Caryophyllales; family Polygonaceae; genus Polygonum; species Polygonum maritimum. The sequence continues at coordinate 25,692,714 of OZ002737.1, read as the reverse complement.
TGTAGTTGTAGAAAGCTTACCAATAGACAGCATTGAGCCCTGTCTACCAACCGGACACCAACCTTCCCCCACTTTCTTTCATTTTCGCATCTCAACTTTCACACACATACACTCTCTCTCCTAATTTCTTGCCCAAGATCAAAATACTCGATTGGCTAGGGTTTCATATCGGACAACGCGGTCTTATGACATATTAAGACAAGCTTCTTAAAAATAGCGTGACCTTTGTTTAGTGAATAGAAGAATCTTTTCATAGCGCATATGAGTGTTCATTAAAAATGGATGGATAATGTTTTGGATGAAAAATGCACAAAGCACTCAAACGTCCCTTGAAAGAGGTCGATAGCCAAAGGTGTTCGATCGAGTTCAACAATCGGGAGGTAGAGTAGAAAATAATAATCGAAAGCAATTGAAACACAATGTAAATAAAATGAAATAACAATACTAATGAAGAGAATGTCGTATCTTCTATTAAGTTGATCGATAAATTACAAAGCTAGAGTTTTAGATCTCGAAGTGTGCTTAGAAAGTTGTCGGATGACGGTGGTCCGCACGGCGGTTTGCAGCGGCGATCATAGCTATAAGGCTATTAAAAACAAGCAAAAGAATTTGTATTTATAGCTGCTAGATAGATCATAGTTGAGGATAACCGCTCCTAAAAAGTAGGCATGATAGTAGGTAACGCCCTTAATTTGTTCTTGTTGAATAACCACCCTTCAATTATGAGAAAAACGTGGCCAAATAAGGTAAAACGGGTCCGTAGATCTCGGAATCCTATTGGAGCTGAACGTGGTCAAATATGATGAAACTGTTTCCAGAAATCTCGGGATCCTATGGAACTGTCGGACGTCTGACAAGCATTTGGCGGACATTTGATGGACGACGACGGCAATTTGGCAGATGAAGACGGACGTCTGACGGACAAGGACCAGTGATTGACTGATGAAGATGGACGAAGATTGGTGACGATGGACGTTTGACGGACGACGACGGACGTTTAATGGATCACGAAGAACGGCAATGGACGACTATTGGCTTCTTAACGAACGATCACTTGTGATGATGAACGATGATTGACATTGAGCAGTGCCTATCCGTTGGAGCTTCCCGTGAGTGATATCCATGAGAGATATGTTGGGTGGTCCGGAGGGCGGTCACTCGACCTAGGCGGCGGTCCTTGGGCCTTGACGAAGTCGTCAAGTGCATAAGTGGGGGATAATGTAACACCCCTTAATTTATAAGGGATTAAGGTGCTCCTCATGCCAACAAGAGCTCTTCCTTTTCGTGGTTCAAGTGGTCAAAACAACTATGAAGTTAAGCGTGCTACGACGAGAGTAGTACCAGGATGGGTGATCTCTTGGGAAGTCCTCGGGTTGGCATGGGATAGTGCTTCTAGGGCGTCGGACTTTTCAAGATATCCGTCGTCGGTTTTTTGTGACTGTTGTCTATGATGATGGTCTTGGGAACATTGTTGAAGATTTAGGGTCCAATAATACCTCAAATTCATCTTGGTTGTTGAGGCAACAAGACGGGCGAGATAAATTTCATACCTTTGATAAGATTCTTCGTCGTTTGTAAGAGTTATCCGCTGATATAAGCGATTGAGTTTCGGGCCAGCAGACGTCAACATGACAAAAGTGTTAGCTAGTGGCACGGACTCTATCGAAGTCGTCAGCTATAGGCATAGACCTGATCGAAGTTGCTAGCCGCTAGCACCGGTTTGATCGAAGTTGTGTAGCCTTGGGTGTTTAAAACTTGACGAAAACCATGTGCGATGGGCGTTAACCTAATCAAAGTAGCTAGCCTATAGCATAGACTCAACTGTAGTCACCAGGCAAGTGCTTAGACTCGTTGCCATGTAACTCGGCTAAAGTCGTCGTGCCAAAATCAAAGATAAATAACCCAAATTTACAAACTAAGATATTAAATAAGTAAGGGGTTGTAATCAAGAGAACTGAGGCTTCTAGTATTAATATATTTACCAACTAAAGATAGGGGGAAATTAAGAGAGAAATCTAAACTAAGAAAGAAATAACAAACAATTAAATAAATCAAATAAAGAAACAAATTTATTCAAAAGATCCACTCTGAAACAATCATTCAATCATAGATTCATCCATTAATTTCATTCACACCTATGACTAATTCTTATCCTGACCATTAACAATCGCAAGTCCACGGTCCAAGCAATTGTATAACCCTAGGCAAGGGCACTTAACCTAGAATTAGCATAGAGAACAAGGATATGCAAGATACATGCAAAAGCAATCAAGGTATTCAAACTCCATTGACTTCAACTCGAGTTTTTTCTTGTCAAGGGCATATTTTGTATTTTTAATAACCTAAAGTTTTTCTTATTAATTTCGGGCAGAAGGGGAGGGTATGATGGCCATGGCTTTTCTTATAAACTTCCCCTAGACCTCTAGTTTTTGGTAGATTTGATTAGAGATCAAACACTTATATTTTTCCTTGTCTTTTCCATTTCGTGTATCCTTTTTCAATTTCAATCCTCGGCCATTGGCTATAGGCTAATCTGTATTTACAATCTCAAAGTTGTGTGTTAACTCGGGCAAAGTCGTTGTTCCCTTATCAAAAATAAATCCCAAACATGCAAACAACAGTAAAGTGAGAAAGCAAGGGGTCGAACCCAAAGGAATCAGTTTCTAATCAGAATTTATGGTTTTCATGCAAGAATTCAAAGGGGGGTTTGAAAGTTGGTTTCAATCAAAGGTTATCAAGTAGAGTTTATGCAATCAATTCCACTTTATTAATCCGTTGATCATGAATTCATCCACCTCTTTATATGCCTAGATCAATTCCAATCCGAATCATTAGCAATCGCAAGTCCACGGTCCAAGCAATTCTATAACCCTAGGCAAGGACGCTTAACCTAGAATTAGCATAGAGAACAGGGATATTAGGAAATCAAATCATGCAATCAAGCTACGAGTCTCATGCACAACTTAATGAGTGAATACTCTTCCCTAAACTAGTCCACGGTCCTAGAATAGAGTTGTTTCGAGAATAGGAAAGATGCATAGACAACAACCAATCCTAATTCAAACAATAGATCTAAGTCAATCAAACAAGTTGGCCAGGCTCATAAAATCAAACATAGATCATGGGATGAAGCACAAGAGTATCAATAAAGACCTAAGGATAAAGAGGTTACAGAATTTCACAACTTCATAACAAAGCTTCCTTGATCGAATAAACTCAAGAGGAGAGTTAGTTCTCCATTACAAAGAAAACTCCAATCTTTATTGAAAGAACAATTGATTGTCTAGCGAATAGAATATCCTAAAAACCTAGAAAGGTTCCCCTTAAATAGCCCCAAGCATCAACCTTTTCGGACCAGATAAGAAAGGAAACCGAAAGATAAGAAAGAAAACAAGATATAAAAGATAGAATTTCGACCGTGTGAAAGTCGGCTGGCACCGCGCCCGCGGCATCCCCACCGCGCCCGCGGCGGTCTTCTTTGGTCAAATCGCTGAGTCAACTTCTACCGCGACCGCGCCACAGACAGCGCGATCGCGGCCTTCATGGTCTTGGTTGGTTCGTCTCTTCACGCCACCGCGCCCGCGATATCCATGCAATGGCGAAACTTCGTCTTTAAGCTCTTTAACTCTTGATTCTTCATAACTTGTGTCTTCGGTCTTCATATTACAATAACACTCAAAACTAATCCTAAACACTCACTAAATCATCTCAAAATACAAGAGTTAACCTATACCAAATAGCCTGAATCATGTGTTCTTGTTGAAGCCTTTAATTGGTGTGTCGTATCCAATCGGTTCCTTCAACCTAAGTTTGCAACTCCTTCGGTGAGTCATATCCGTGGGAAGCCCTTCTCATCACCATCATCCACCAAGACTGAGTCCACGATTGTGGCAATCCCCTCGCACCCCACAACCTCTATGACGACCCTTATATCCCCACGAGTATAAAAGAAGGATAGGTAAACTATATCTTAAAACCAATTGAGAGAGAAGATAGGAATTAGGACTAATGTTCATACAAAACAACAATCCAACATACTCGATTCGCGGGTTCCAGAAATGCATGAACTGAAACCGGGCAAGATTGATCAACTGAAACCAAAGAAGAGAGGGAACTTTACAATTGGAAAAATCTGAATGAATTCAACACGTGAGACGTAGCTCACTTATAACAACTTCTAACAACCTTCTTTACATTTATTACAGAACAGCTCAACTTTCCAACTATTTACCCAAGTGCCCCTTTCCTATAACAAATCTCCCCTCACCGAAGAAACTTGCCCCCAAGTTTGGATGTCAGGGTATTTCTACAGGAAGTCATAGTAGAATTCCCAAGTTGCTTCCTCCTCAAATTGATTCTTCCACTTGACCAACACTTTTGTAGCTGCTCTGCCCTATCTATTTACCATTTTCCTCTCAAGAATGGCCGCAGGTTCCTTAACAAAAGTGTCTGGCATCACTGAAGGCAAAGCAGTTGAAGTCACAGCCGAACCAACATGCTTCTTCAATTGTGAAACATGGAACGTGGGGTGAACTTTCGAAGAAGCAAGCAAATCCAACCTGTAAGCTACTAAGCCACATCTATCAATACTAGTGTAAGGCCCAAAGTACTTAGGAGCTAGCTTTTAATTTGCCCTAGACAGAACACTCCCCTGCCTATGAGGATGTAGTTTTACATAAACTAGATCACCAATAGCAAAGACTCTTTCACTCCTATGCTTGTTGTTGCTACTCTATATGATGTTGAGCTCGAGCCAAATAAAACTTCAAAACCTGAATCATATGTTCCCTTTCTTGCAAACTCCTTGCAACCATATCAATCTTCGTTTCACCAGGCATAAAAGGTAGATGAACTGGATGAGCTTAGCCATATACCACCTCATAAGGTGTGAGTTGAATAGAAGAATGAAAGGTAGTATTATACCAAAATTCAGCCAAGGGAATCCATTTACTCCACAAGTGTGGCTTGTCGTTTCATATACACCTGAGATATGTTTCAAGGCACCTATTAACCACCTTTGTTTGCCCATCTGATTGTGGATGATAAGAACTAGAAAACTGCAGAGAAACACCTTGCAAAGTGAACAACTCTTTCCAAAATTCACTGGTGAATATTACATCACTGTCTGTCACTATAGACTTTGGAATACCATGAAGTCTAAACACTTGATCCAAAAATGCCTGAGCCACTATTGCAGCAGAATATGGATGTGACATAGCAATGAAATGCGCTGCCTTACTAAAACGATCAACTACCACCATGATAACAGATTTGCCAAAAGATAAAGATAAGCCTTCAATAAAATCCATTAACAAATCAGTCCATACATTATCAGGAACAAGTAGTGGTTGCAACAAAGTAGGATAAGATGACAACTCCTAATAAACTGTTGGATGTCCTTGGTCAACCCTTTCCAATAAAACAAACTCTTCACTCTATGCACAATAAAATCTATTCCAAAGTGGCCACTAACACTTGAGCCATGCATCCAAGACAGAATCTCATTCTTCAAATCAACACTATTGCCAACCAACAATTAACCCTTTCTCATAAGCTGCCCATGTAACCAAGAATAGTCTTTCCTAGCAACAGGATTTAGTGTAAACTGCTCAATCAATTTCTTCAACTAGGCATCCTCTTCATACAAAGCCTATATTTTAGCAAGCAAATCAGATTGTGTAGTTAAAATGGCCATTAATAAAGGATCAGCATCCTCCATTCGAGAGAGAGCATCAACAGCTAAATTCTCTTTACCCTCCTTATAATGAATTTCATAATCAAATTCTAGTAACTTAGGAAGCCACTATTGCTAAATTGGCGTGTTTATCCTATGCTCTAAAAGGTACTTCAAACTCCTTTTATCAGTTTTAATCACAAAGTGAGCATAAAACAAGTAATGGCGCCATTTTTGAACAACAAACACCGCAGCTAAAAGTTCCTTCTCATAAATTGAAAACTGTAATTTCTTACCCTTCAAATGTCTAGTAATATAAGCTAGTGGATGATTGTCCTGCATAAGAATTGCCCCAATACCATACCCACTAGCGTCAATCTCTACAACAAACTTCTTTGAAAAGTCAAGCAAAGCTAATACAAGAGCACTACATAAGGCAATTTTCAAAGCTTCAAAAGAGTTCTCTACTTCCCCAGACCACTAAAATCCATCCTTTTTCAAAAGCAAAGTCAAAGGCCTAGAAATAAGCCCATAATTCCTCATAAAAAGGCCTATACTAGCCTGCTAATCCAAGAAATCCCCTCAATGTTTGATGTTCTTGGGAATTAGTCACTTAGCAACAACATTCACTTTTTGAGGATCAGTAGAAACACCATTTGCAAAGATAAAATGGCTTAGATACTCCACCTTGTGAACTATAAAAGCACATTTACTCCTCTTGGAATACAATTGATGTTTCCTCATTTCTTGCAAAACTGAATGCAAATGTTGCACATGTTCCTCCAAACTTGAACTGTATATAAGGATATCATCGAAAAAAATCAACACATACTTCCTCAAGAACTCCCTGAAAACAGAATCCATAAGATTCTAAAACGTAGCAGGTGCATTGGTTATGCCTTTTGGTTAAGCCAAAAGGCATAACCACATACTCATAGTGACCACTATGGGTTTTGAAAGTTGTCTTGTGAATATCTTCCTCACACATCCTGACCTGATGATAACCAAGCCACAAATCAATCTTAGAAAACAATTTAGATCCATCCAATGCATCCATTAAATCCTATATCAAATGAATAGGGAACCTATCCTTAACTGCTATATTATTCAACCCTCTATAGTCCACACATAACCTCCAAGTGCCATCTTTCTTCTTCACTAACACAACTAGTGATGCAAATGCACTTGAACTATGTTGAACAACAGCTGATTGCAACATCTCTTTCACCATCTTATTAATTTCATTCTTTTGATGAACTGCATATCTATATGGTTTCTGATTGACAGAATTAGAGCTCTCTAAAAATCTAATAGGATGATCATGGCCTTCCCTAAATGGTGGCAAAGATTTAGGCTCAGCAAACACATCATCAAATTGCAATAACAAGCTAGAAATTGCCATAGGTAACTCAGAAGCTTCCTCACCAGCCAAAAATGAGCAAAAGAATGAAGAATCATCAACTTCCTGCACACACAACATAGCCAACTGATTCTCTAAAGACAACAACTTGCTCAACTGACTAGCTTTCACCTCTCTAACTGAGCTTGGAGTAATCCCTTGCAACACAATATTTCTATTATGAATTTTGAATTTCATGGAAAGAGCCTTAAAATCTTATACAACTGGACCTAAGGTTTCCGACCACTGAATACCCAACACCATATCACAACAGCCCAATGGTATCACCATGAGATTTGTTTTAAAGAATGCATCTTAAAAATGCCACTGAAATCCCTCAACCTTAGAAGTCACCTCCAAGGTGCTCCCATCAGGTACTGTCACCTTGGTCAAATTAGCAGGTGTAAACCTACACCCCAACTTGTCAGCTATAGAGTTATCAATGAAATTGTGTGTACTACCCGAATCAATCAAAATATACAAGGCTTTCTTCCCAAACATACCCTTAGCCCTCATAGTCTTGTAATTAGAAACTCTAGACACATCACTTACTGAAATTTGCACCTGTTCTTGATCATGAACCAACTCTTCCTGTACAGAACCCTCACAATCATCATCATCATCATCATCATCATCATCATCATCATCATCATCATTATCTATTTCCATCCAAAACACTTGCCCTTTCTTGTGCTTAGTAGAGTGTCCTGGTGTGCAAGGCTCATCACAAAAATAGCAAAGCCCTTTAGCTCTGCGCTCATTCATTTCTTCAATTGATAATCTCTTCCTACCTTCCCAAACCTTTTGAGAATCAAGAGGCTTAGGTAATAATGACACCTCCTTCTTGATCTGCTGAGTTCCCTTGAACTGTTCAGAATTCTTGAAAACAGGATGAGCATTCTCATAGAGCTTGCCCAACATCAAACACAGCCTTATAGGTTTCAGTTGAAACCGTCTTATGTGCATATACCTATCATTTCTCAATCCAGCCAGATACGCACTTACAATGTAATCCTCATACATTTGCACTCTAGTCCTAATTGCCTCAAATTTATTGTGATAATCCACAATACCCTTAGTTTCCCTTAAATTCTTCAATTCAGCAATTGGATCGTCGATCACTTCTCCAAAGCACTCCAATAACAGCTTCTTATACCCCTTCCAATCCAAGATCAAACTCAAATTAGGCTCAGATTGGATCATGGACTGATGTCATCTAGCAGCTAAATCATCCAAATGAATTGAAGCCAAATTCACTTTAATATCCTCAGGCGTATGATCAATCAGGAAAAATTGTTCACATTTGAAGATCCATTCCCTCACCATCTCACCATGAAACCTAGGGAAATCCAACCTAGAAAGCCTAGTACATGATTCCCGAATAGCCAGAATTAGGATTACCTCCATTGCGATTTCGAGCACCTTCCATAGCAACCTAATCTGAGGAGATTCGATGAATGGGCAAAATCTGCGGAGAAGTATGAGTGACGATCTCCACCGAAAGAATGCGCTGATCACAAGCTCCAAGATTCGAAGAAGAAAGCTGACCAGTGAATAGCTTGACCATTTCAAACATCTCAGCTATCTTGGACTCCAATTTCCCCTCGATCGAATAGATAAACTGGTCAACTAACGCCATCTTCCTATCAATTTCACCACTGATCGACAAAATTCGAGAAGAGAGAACTTCATCCACTTCATTGCGAATCGTCGTCTGTGATCTTGTTGAATCCGAAACCACCATCTTGAATTATCCTCAGGACCAAATGAATCTGATACCAATTTGATACAAATAAACTGTATCTTAGTACCAATTGAGAGAGAAGATAGGAATTAGGACTAATGTTGAATTCATACAAAACAACAATCCAACATACTCAATTTGCGGGTTCCAGGAATGCAAGAACAGAAACCGGGCAAGATTGATCAATTGAAACCAAAGAAGAGAGCGAACTTTACAATTGGAAATGTCTGATTGAATTCAGCACGTGAGACGCAGCTCATTTATAACAACTTCTAACAACCTTCTTTACTTTATTACAAAAACAGCCCAACTTTCCATGCATTTACCCAAGTGGCCCCTTTCCTATAGCAGTTAGAGTGATCATTCGATGGGTTCATTCCTAAGTGTTGTATACTCCTGGAAACCTAAGATTTGGTTCTGTAAGTTCCCACTTAATTAATAATAAAGATAGTGAATTTGATTTGGAGGAAAGATCATGCATTTCATTCAGGGGCGGCCAATCACATTATGAGGTCCCGCACTGTAAATTGGAAATCACTTTATGATGCCCCCAACAAATTGAAAACCAGTGTATAAAAGAAAAGAGAGAAAAAAATGGAGAACAATAGGAATTGAACCCTTGACCACCTAATATTGGCAAATATATATGGGCTGATTAGACCACTGTGCTATGTTATTTCTTATGATTATTCCTATTAAATTTTTTTACCTATAATAATTTTTCGATTTTGAGGCCCCATAAAAACGGGGACCCTGTGCAGGTGCACGGGTTGCACCTGCCCTGGGCCGCCCCTGATTTCATTACTTTGTTTATTTGAGTTTTTGCTGTCTAGTTTCCCACTTACTCCCTCCGTCCCATAATGTTTGTCCGCCTTTCCTTTTCCGTTGCCCCAATATGTTTGTCCACTTTCCTTTTATAGCAATAACTTTCTTCCAATTTTACCCTCATTCAATTTCATATTTACCCACTTTTTCAACTACTTTTATCTCTTTCATATCTTTTACCCCCATTAAATTACAAAATCACCCTTATTCAATCTTATCTTTTATCCATCTTATCATAATTTTTCAACTTTCAATACAACTTTATACATCTCATTAATAACTGTGAAATTTGTCATTTTGGACAAACAATATGGGACGGAGGGAGTATTTGTTTGTGGTCATGTTATGTATTTGTGTCATGTCAATCCAATAATATGATATTTGATGACTCCACTAGCCTTCATGGAAAAAAAAGTACCTATTGGCCACATCACGGGAATAGAGACGAAAGACAAAGGCAACAACCCACCTTCATTCTTAATTAAAGTCGTCGCCTCTTTGCAATGTACAAATAGAAATCCGTATGCCAAAGTAGCCTCGGATTTTCAATTCTACACACCAAAACTCGCAAGACCTTCCAAAACAAATCCTCACATAAAAGGATCGATTCACCCTACATATACACTCACATACATATATAAGATATACAAAACATAGCTAGGAAGAGCAACCGAAAGAAAAAGATCGGTTTCGTCCATCCAATTCTATCTTCCGGCTATATATAATCACCTTATATACTAATTTACACCTCAATCAACTCCAATATCGACCACGACTCACGAGTGAGATTTATTCAGATCATACATACGGTACGCACTATATATATATATAAGAATATTTTTGTTGATCGATTTATATATATAGCAGTAGTATATATATTGATGCATCATGTGTATCATATAGTCAAATGATTGGCATGGAGTCGTTGTGAGTGCAAGATATGGGCAAAAACTGTCAGTCTCCTTCGGAGAACAACGCAGCCTACCCAAAGGCGTTCATTTTCGCTCCTCGTGATTAAGGATTGGTGGTTATAAAGCTTGACCCGGTTCGTTAACTCCCGGTTTTCGACTTCGAGCCGGTTCACCTCGCCCACTAAGTCCTCTACGTGCTTCTGTTTCCGCATCCTGGACCGCCTCGCCGACTCCCGGTTCGACAGCTTGCGCTTTCTTCGCTTACACTCCTCCGTCTTTGAACCCGGGTTGGGATCCTCTGATCCGGACCCTGCCTGAACCGGGCTGGTCGAAAATTCAGGCGGCTGGTCCGAGTCGGATCCTGAGCCGGTTGTTACGGTTTTGGGCGATGGGTTTTCGCGGGAATCAGGGCTCTGGTAACCCGGTTTCGGGTCGAAGGAGTTGTCATTGTGTGTGGGGGGAGAAGAATAAAAGGGTAGGTCGACTCGGTCGGGTTTGGATAGGGTCGGGATGGGCTCAAAGAGGTAGGAGAGGTTGTCCCACGGCGTAAGCTCATCGGAGTTTAATTCCGGGAGCGGAGCTCCGAGGCTGGGGGGGAAAGTGGCCGGAAAAGCGGACAGCATTTCGCCGGGGAAGCAGGATACAGGAGGTTGAGGAAAGGGTGAGCGAAAAGGGGAGAAAGGAAATGTTGGGGTGTGCTATTTAAAGCCCATTAGCAACGTGATTGATTGAGGGAGGAGCCGAGGGAGGAAGAGAGGAGTTTGTGGGACCCACTATGGTGAGGCGGCCAAGTAAACTTAAAGCGTCTAAAATCAACCAACTAATAAAGTTCTTACACCCAAAAAGTTAAATTTAAATCATTTTAGTACTTAGATTTTGACATTTTTTCATATTGGTTCCTTGAAGTTTACTCCCTCCCTCCGTTTCACAGTAAATGTCGTTTTATATCTTAACATATTTTTTTTAAAAATCAATCATTCACTTTAAAACCTACAACTTTTTCTTAATCTTACCACTCATCACATTTTTTGGCCAATTAATGAACAACTTTAGTCAACAAATACACATTCCACTAAAAACTATCATTACTCACCCCTAATTATTCACTTTGAAAACCTAAAACGACACATAATATCTAACAAATTTAAGTGCTAAAACGACACTTATTGTGAAACGGAGGGAGTATATTATTCGAAATAGGTATCTAAACTTTTAAATATCATTCGTATTACCTAAACTTCATATCGTTCTAACAACAACAACATATACCCAGGGAAATCCCGCACAAGCAGGATCTGGGGGGTCAGGTGGGCGCATTCCATACCTAGATGGGATGCGCCCAATACGACCCAGGAGACACGGACCAGTTGAGCAAACCTTACCGAACAACCTAAAAACTAAAACCTATAAACCCGACAGACAAGCAAAAACTACTACTAAGGCTAAAAGAAGAAAGAAATATAAAACTAAGCTAAACAGAAACAAGACCAATAAGCGAAAAAAATCACGGCCAACACAAGATTAAAAGGCTCCACTAGGCTCCATCAACAAGCTGCCTAACTGTCTGACACGCTGATCTTCTCCCTCCAACTCTCTCTGCATTGTGCCAAATCCATGGAAATCCCTAACATGGCGATATCCTGCCTTATGTTGTCCATCCAGCGCTACTTCGGGCGGCCTCTATCCCTCCGGTAAGCCGGAGGGATAGAGGCCGCCCGCAACTACATTGTTGATACCGGAGGGCGGCCTCTATCCCTCCGGTAAGCCGGAGGGATAGAGGCCTTCGGGCGGCCTCTACATTGTTGATACTTTTATTAATACAAATCCATGGAAATCATATCGTTCTAAATTGATACCAAATTAAACTATTAAAAATTCTACATTGTTGATACTTTTATTAATACAAATATTAGAACTTCGTTAATATAATTATATGACATCTTCTCTCGATATCCGTTTTTCATCCGCAACTCAACCCAATTCTCACTTCCACCATATTCGCTCTCTCCTTTCTAATGTCATTCTCATTTAGTTGGTTTTGGCTCGAAGAACCAATATTCGGCGAGTCCGGATTTAAACCACTCATTATTCTACGCTACTCGATCTTGTGAGTGGAATCGTCAAGGTAAACCGATTATTACCTTGTCATATTTGTACTTCCTAACACACTTGTTCTAGTTAATTTCGTTAATGACTCACTTTCGAGAGTTTCCCTTTTGAACGACCCTCGCATAAGCATCTTGTCACACGAGCATATTGATGGTTGTTTAACATGTTTATGATGAAAGGACTGAAGATGTAAAAAAATATCATAGTTTACTGACCCATTTGAAACAATATAAAGTGTAGGGGCCAATAAAAAAATTATTTCAAACTATAAGGACATTTTTAGAATAATGTAAAGTTTAAGGACCAATACAAAATATATCAAAATTTAGGAACTATGGGCGTAAGTGTAATATTAAAATATATCAAAATATATCAGAATAATTATTTCCCCGAAATGAAAAAGAAAAAGTAAGTTCTTGTTTAGTGGTTGGTGGGTCAAAAAGGATGAGCACCATCACTTTAAAGTTTGTAAGTGTAATATTAACTTGTTTGAGAGGTGCCACTTTGAGATTGGTAAATTTAAGTATGTATATTTATTTTCTATTTTTTTTGATAGAAGAGCTATTAGGTTATCAAACTTTTACAATGCTAGTCTAAATAATCACAGCGGATGATCTTTAAAAAAAATGAAACAGCAGAGGTTGTGGATTCAACAACCCTTGAAGGTTAATTACAGATAAAGAAGGGAAAAGATGTACAAAAGAGGAAAAACTAGAAATAACATTATTAAGACTAGAAGGATTGACTAGTCTCTTTGCTAGAAAATCTACCGCTTGATTGCACTCCCTGAAGCAATGTAAAAAAATAACATGAGGAATATGCGAAACAAGGTGTCTGATGTCGTTTATAATTGAACAGATTTCCCAAGGGACTTTCCAAAGACGTTTCAAAGAATTGATAACAATCAAGTCATCACCTTCAATACTAATTTTAGAGAAAGAGTTGAGATCTATGTTTTGAAGAGCCATAAGTAATGAAGAGGCTTCAGCCTAAACAACAGATAAGTCAGATAGTTCCGATCTTCCACGTTTTAAAATATGATCAAGTTCGTTACGGAGGATAAATCCTGCAAAAGAGGATCAATTTCCGTGTTTTGAAGCATCAAATTTTAGTTTGATAAAATTTGGCGGAGGTTTTTTCCAAATTCCATTGACTTTTTTTTGTGGTCGTATTTTAGAATTAGAGTTTACTGGTTTACTAGCATTATCCCACTCAAAGGATTGGGAGAAGGCAAGTTTCGAGGGGAGTCTAGACGGGTTGATTCTAGAAAGGTTGAATACTTTAGCGTTTCTATGAGCCCAAATAAACCACCAAAGGAAACAAAGAGGGTCATTATATTGGTTATGTTTCAAGGTAGTCTGTATGTTAAAAGTGAATACTCCTATTGTGGTGAGAGTAAAAATATAATTTAAAAATTTTTCCATAGGAGACATCATTAAACATGTGAACGGGCAATCAAACAAGAGATGATTTAAATTTTCATCTAGTTGGTCACATAGTGAGCAGCAATTTGGGACACATTTATCAAAACGATTAAGTCTATCAATAGTTGGAAGGCAATCTGCACAAGATTTCCAAAGAATGTTCTGAACTTTAGGCGGCAGGTTAGTTTTCCACATCCATGAGATATTGTCATTAGGAGTTGAGATTGAAGAAGAGAGGAGTGTAGATGTGTTTGGATAGAGAAATTCTCTTCAGTTGATGGTAACCAAATAAGGCGATCAACAGCAGGAGTAATGAGAATTCTTAATTGAGAAATAATATCCACCACATCAGATGGTAGTATTTAATGTAATTATTGCAAATCCCAAAGTAGTTAGGTAAAATAAAATCGAAACATGCATATTAATGTCAATATTGTCAAAGAAGGAAATTAACTCAATGTTTGGGACCCAAGGATCAGACCAAAACTTTATATTATTTCCGTCTCCAATAAGTCAACGAATGCCTTTGGAGAACTGGTCACGATATTTAAAAGTCGGCCAAATTGCCAAGAACCGTTACTTTTGTGGTAATGAAAAATAGACTAATAGTGAAGATATTTTTTAGAAACAATCTGAACCCAAATATTATACGGTTGAGTTACCATTTTCTAAAGAAGACCTCCATCAGATTCGGCTAGGTTAATGTTTTGGGCCGATCTAAGGTCAAGACCTCCATCAGATTCGGGTTAATAAATTTTCCCACAACTAAGAAGAGGATGGTAATTGGTATTGAATTTGTTCCATAAAAATGATTTTGCAACCTTATCTATTTGGTTTAATACACCCTCAGGAAGTAAAAAAATTTGCATAAGATAGTTGACTTTACTCAGCAAACAGAACTGAATAAGGACCACACATCCTGCCTGAGAAATGAAATTTGCCTTCCATTACGAAAGCTGTTTTTGCAAATTAGTAACTATATTAGCAAACATGTTATTTTTAACTCTTCCCATTTAAGATGGAATATATTTTTCCATTGAGGATGCCACCTGAATATTAAGTATACTTGCAAGGGAAAGTAAGGTCTCACGCGAGATGTTAGCCCATGCCTGAAAGGAGCTTTTATGGTAATTAATAGATAGGCTAGAAAGAAGGGTGAAGTTAAAGATCATGACACTATCAACAAACCACTCAACAAACCATACTTGCAAGGGAAAGTATGGTTTGTTATTTCTGGAAACAACATGCAAAAATTACACACTTACATAACATTGATAAAAAATACTAAAGACTTTTAGATTATCTCTAAAATTCGACGATTTAAACAAAATATTTTTTCCTTTCAAACTAAGGATGGCTTGGTTGTTAAAGATCATGACACTATCTCACAACATATTGATCGGTCCGGGATCGGAGGGTCTCATAATTTAAATTTATAAAAACCGAACCTCAATTGTAGTAAAGAGGTAGGGTGTCGAACACACGGGATTTCGTGCGTCGAGAGTACCCGAAAAGACTAAGAAAAGATGGAAGAAAGGCAAAACAAAGGAAAACAAAAGAGATCACCTCGGACCGACACAAGTCACTTCGGTCCAAGGGTGGATCGAGGTTGAGTTTGGCCAGGACCGACGTGGTACAAGTCGGGCCCGATGTACTGGGTAACTCGGTCTTGAACAATAAGTAGATCGGTCTTGGGTTTTTGGGTTCCACCCCTAACTAGACTTGGATATTCTTCCCCAATTCAGCCAATAAGTGTTTGATCCTTGTGAGATCGAGGTTGCTAGCCCCGGATCCCTCCACTCTACACCTCGACCCAAGGGAGTTTTCACTCACCTTCGATGCTAGGAATTTGTGATGGGATCGAGATTGCTTTCGCTTTACTCTTACCAATCTCAAGCCCTATATCCCTTGTTTTCACAAGAGAATTGAAGCTCAATGTAGAGAGGATTCACAAATCAAGCACTCAAGGCTATGGAATTGGGGTTTTCTACCCAATTCTAGCTAGGGGATTTCCCCATAGCCCAAGACTATGGAATCTACTCCATAAGGTAAGAGAAAAACACAATCAAAATGGAAATCAAGCAAATCCCAATCATCAACATCCAATCAAACTCTAATTGCATTCAAATTCAAGGTGTCAACAAAATCCAAGTCTCAATTCTACTATATCAAAGCAAAACAAAGTACAAAACTCACTAAACCTCCTCTCTTCTCCACCGATCTTCTCTTCTCTTCTCTTCCTTCTCCTCTCTTCTCCTTGCTCTCCAAGCCTTCCTTGAGCCTTTGAGAGTGATTTTGGGTTGTGGGTGTGTGTGTTCTATCTCCTAATCACCTCTAATTATCCTACTCTATTGATTGGGGACCAAGGAATTCCCAATTTAGAAAAGGGCAAATGTGGAAAGTTACTAAAAATATGCCTTGGGGAACAATCCTCTCAAATGCCGACTTGGACCGACACACTGGGGACCTCGGGCCCGACGTTGGGAACGTCGGTCCTGGGCTCTGGTTGCTCGATCTCGGGCCCGACATGGTGGTACTCGGTCCTGGGCCTCGATCCTTGTCTTCTTCTTGGGTTTCCTTCGGTTCCACTTCATTCTTGGCTTGGCTCTTGCATTCCTTGATTTGGCTCCTTCATTAGCTCCTCCAAAATGTCCTCATTTGTGCCATTTTTCCTACAAAACAAAGCAAACTCACATAGTTTCCGAATCTCAAAGAAAACCGGGAACTAAGCTAAGAAGGAACGAAACTAACAAAGAAAGGAATGAAAAACACATATTTACAAGGGAAATTAACTACTAAAACACCTCCAAAATGAGAGACATCGGAATACCCCATACTTAAACTTGCTTGTCCTCAAGCAATAACAATATAAGCAAGACCGAAGCACAATCTTCAAGTAAAGCCTCATATGAAAAACACAAGTAAGAACAAGTAATAGATATGCTAGCAGGATTACATCATCACACATGATCAAGTGTTCAAGGAATAAAGTCTAATGCAACCAAGCCTCACTTTAGGGGTATAGAAATGTGTATCACTCATCATGTGTTTAGGTTTAGCAATGAACACTCAAACTCAACAAACATGCAAGTAAAGGCTTTACTATTGAAGCTAATATCACCAATTCCTCCACCTAGAGATGCCTATTACAATGCACACAAAGAATATGAACTTGGCTCAATGGAGGTCCTCAAAGAGGTTCCATTCGGCCGGGTTGTAATGGGGCTTTTGGTATTTCTCAAGGTGGGAATCATTTTGGTCTTGTGGTGCTTACAATGGGGATTGAACTGTCTAGTCTCTCACCAACTTCACCAAATCATTCCCCTTTCAACTTTCACTCATCCAAAAGACTTTGATTTTTCTCTCCTTTCAACTTTCAACCCACTTTTCACTAAACATTCCACTTCATCTTTGCACTACACTTTTTGTTGGATTTTTCACACTTTTTTCACATAGGATCCACTTGCACTATAACTCGGGCCCGATGTGCACTTTAACTCGGTCGGTGCCCATTTTACTTCACTTAAGCACTTTGCTTTCAATCCACTACTTTTTCCAACTTTTTCTTTCTTTCTTCTCACTTAGATGCACTACCCATTTGGTTTATAACTCCATTCTTTTGCCCTTCACCAAAGAGAATCTCAACTTTCCAAATATTCGTCCAAACCTCTCACTAAAGTCCAATCCCATAAGGGTCAAGTCATATAGGCTAGGAATCATATTTTTGAGGAGTTTCAAACAAAGGTCTAAGGCTAAAACGGGGCTACAAACAACGGTTTATCTTCAAGGTAGGATATGGAACATTTTGTGACTAAATGAAACAAAGTCCAAATCAATGTGACAAAGCATAGAACAAATCTCATATTGGTCTTGGAAAATAGATAAACACCGCAATAGCAAGTCTTACTAAGCATGCATGAGCTAATCACACAAGAAAATGAGGGATAAGCAATATGAACAATCATCCTTAAAATGGTCAAAAATCATCTCACAAGGGTTACTCTAGCTTAGTTGCATCAAAATTTATCCTAGAACTCATGTGCTCAATAAAAACATGCAAGATATCATATCACATCAAAAGCAACATCAATTTAGAGGCTAAACTATCCAAAAATATGCAAAGGAATTTACATGCTCACATCATCATTAGCCTTCATATGGAGATCTAAGATGGGAATTCCTAGTCCAAAACAAAATCTTTTTGTTGTTTTCACACGATTTTTCAAATTTTTATGGATTTTTGCAAAACTTTTCTCAAAAATAAAACAAACTCATCCATTCATACCATATCAAACATCATCATCATTCATGCAACATCCTTCATCATGCCACTATCCAAAATGAAACATCCCATAAACAAACACAAACTCAAAAACACTAAACATGGAACTATGAGTTACTAACCCACCCCATACTTAAAATTTTGATGTCCTCATCAAAAGAAATCAAAACTCAAAAGTAAATGAGAAGAGTAGAGAAAGCTCACAATTTCCTTATTCTTGCATGGCATGTGGAGGCTTAGGTGGGAGGGTAGCCACGGCGTTGTCTCCTTTGGAGCCGGGCGTGCCGCTCACGCTCATACACATTGTCATGGAAAGGGTCTTGACTTGGCGGTTGGATTGGTGGGGCGGGACGCATCCATTGGTCTTCACGGGATGAGAAATTCCCAGACATCCACTCATTAAAACTCTCTTGGACGGTCCACCTTTGATCCTCGGCCGCCCTTAAGTCATCCACATCACGTCTCATGTAGGCCATGTTGCGGTTCACCTCATCAAATTGCTCTTGGAAATCTTTTTGGTGGTGGAAAAGTTGTTGTTGTTGGAAGTTGAGGTTTTGTTGTTGAAGGTTGATTTGATGTGCCTCTTGAAGCATTGTAGATTGTTGTAGTTGGAGATGCGCCATTTGGTTGGCCAAAAAGTTCATATCCACCGATTGGTTTGGCTCGGGGAACACCATTCCGGAGCCGTACCATTGGGCATACCCCTCATATCCTCTATAGCTTGGTGGTGCTTGATGTGCTCCACTTCCCTCACCCCTCTCAAATCGGCTCGGGACCGGATCGGGCAAGTACGCCTCGGACCGACGTTGATGGATGTCGGGCCTGACTTGCGAAGCACCTCGGTCCAAGAGTGTTGAGGCGTGATCGGTGAGAAAATTGTGGTAACCACCATCTTCTTCTTCTTCTTCACCTCTAGGCAAGTCCACCTCCATGTCGTCTCGCCTCACGAACTCATATTGGTTAGGCTCCTCTTCTTCGGTGTCCGGGGAAACTTGAGGAGAAGTAAAGCGGATGTGTTGAGGTTGTCTCCTAACCTCAAGTGTCCCCTCCGGCTCTCCAAAAGGATTCACCACTCCCGTCCATACTTGGAACCAATTGTAGTAGTTGGTGAGGTTGAAGAGGTGTGGCTCCAAGGGGATGTGTACATTGTTGAAGTTGGAATGTGGGGCGAGGTAGGTGGTGGCGCCGGTCACTTGCTTCTCTTTGATAATGTTGGCCTTTTTGAAGTACTTCAAGTCCATGAGCTCCACACCATTTGGGGCCGGCGTGTAGGTAGACAAGTCCACCTCAAGACGGTGAGCTAGTCGGGCAATCATGCCTCCAAAGTAGATCCATGAGGAACTTTGAAAATCCCTCACCATCTTCACCCATTCCCAAGCAAGGCTCATTGGCTTCTCATTCTCAAACAACATCTCGTAGAGTAGCATGGCCTCCTCCTTCATCGGCTTGCTCAATTCATGTCTAGCAAATATAGAACAACCCAAAGCTCGGATCATGACTCGGAAGAGTGGGTTTGCTATCTCGTTTGTCGATGCTCCTTTTCTCATCTCACGTCTCCCGGCTACGAACTTCCAAAGGTAGTCCACCTTCTCATTATCAACATAGGCCTCCTCTCTTGCAAATGGGAACCCAAAGTAATTTGTCAAGTTCCGAAGAGAGACCTCATGCAACTCGTTGCCCATTTGGAATGAGATCATGTCTTCACTCTCGACCCCTTCATAGGTGCACTTGAATGT
This sequence comes from Polygonum maritimum, assembly GCA_963924305.1. NCBI lineage: Eukaryota > Viridiplantae > Streptophyta > Magnoliopsida > Caryophyllales > Polygonaceae > Polygonum > Polygonum maritimum. Next base: position 25,672,610 of record OZ002737.1, on the reverse strand, counting down.
CGCCATGAACTCGGACGTTAAGGCGGGATAATGAGTGTTGTTCCACCTTAGCAAGACGTTGAGCCCAATGTGGTTATAGCACCGAGCAAGAGCCTCATCCATGCTCATCTTTTGAATTGACTCCCAATCTAACCACCGAGTGTGGTGAGACAAACCCATGAGATGCTCATACTCTCTAGCCACGTCCTCATCCTCAAAACGCACATCGTCCATCCTTTGGACCCTCTTGGACGACTTCTTGGACTTCCGAGTTTCTTTCTCCATCCTTGAAGAAGATGCTCGGGTAGACATGGTACCTACACACAATCAAAACCAAAGAACTCCAAGATAAAATCTATACAATCACAACAAGAGCACAAGCTTCCATCACAAACAACTCATCATGCAAAGAGATGACCCCATACTTGCACTTAACACACTCACTTCACAAAATCCAATTAAGGAATCACATATCAATGGTCAAGCTACAAGATATATCATGATAAACATGCTATAACCAACAATCAAGCTCATGAATCCTAAAGCTCACACAAGAGAAAGTCAAATTGCATAGGATCGACATGCAAAAGACAACGGGTCCGAGGTTGGGGACCTCGGTCCGAGTGTCTGGACCGACATGCAACATCGGTCCGAGGATCTGGGTACCTCGGTCCGATTGTATTTCGACTTCTCTACTTCAAAACACCCATAAAACACACTATCATGCTCCTAAAATCCAAAATCAACCATTTCTCATCATCAATCGAAGTTCTAAGTGGGATTTTTCAACAATTAGGCACAAATTTCACAATGCATGCAAATCACCATGGATGCTCAAAGTCTAAGCTCACTCAATCATGGCATATCTCAAATCTAGCAATGAAAGCATGAAACTCACAAGGAATCAAGTAGAGATTGAGATTCACATACCAAATATGAAGAATCAAAGACTTCTAGCAAACAACTTTTTAGAACCCAAATTTCTCTTCTAGATCTAGAAGAGAGATGAAGATCTATGGGATTTTGGTTGGGATTTTGGCTTGCGGATCGATGTTTTAGGGTTGCTAGGGGTTGGATCGAGATCTTGTGGTGAAATGGCTTGAGGTTCGTGTATGGTGGAGAATGGGGATCGAATTTGGGAGTTTTTGAAGGGATTGGTATTTTGGGAAGGTAGTTATGGAGGTAAGGGGTGTTAGGTAAGGGAAAGGGGGCTTAAATGGGGTAGAAGACAAAGGTAGGTCAGAAGGGCAAAGTAGGAATTTCCACCAAAATCAAGGCCAAGGTAATCGGCAAGCTTGGACCGACATTTGGAACCTCGGGCCCGAGGTACTGGGTACCTCGGCCCTACCCGTTTTGGCTTCCTAAAATTCCCTCGTCTTGTTATTTTCTACCCACAAGTTATTGCATCGTTTCCACACATACCACACATGATCATGAAGCTCACATAACACATTCATCCACAAAATACATGCTAAAGAAGAGATTAGGAAGAATCTAAGCTAAAGCAAGGAAAGACAAACTAGAAACTACGAAAATGAACCTACTAAACCCGGGTTGCCTCCCGAGGAGCACTTCTTTTAAGTCACTAGCTTGACTTCTAACCTCTACCCTTCAAGGAGGGTGAAAAACGGTGAATTGATCCTCCTCGTCATATGCACCTCCATTCTCCTCATAACCGAAGTGCCACCATTTGTGTTTGATGAAAGTGTGGCCTCCAAATTCTCCTTTGTCCTCCAAAGTGTAGGTTGGCATCTCTTGCACCTTCTCGACTTGCTCTTCATTACCTACATCACAAAAGTCTAAAGAATTTCTAGAGGATTCCATGACATTATAACTCAAGTCTTCTTGCAAATCATCCAAGCAAAGATAGTCATCATCTAAATCCTCTTTCAAATCACTTAAACAAATGTAAGAATCTCCCACATCAAAAGGATATAGATTAGGATACTCTTCATGGATTGGTGGGCTATCTCCATCCCTTGTCTCTTCATGGATTTGATCATTGACCATGTCATGGTCCCTCAATGGTACTTCTTCTCTTGTGGATTCCAACTCTTCCCTCTTGCGCTTGGCGTTTTCCTCTAGCTTCAAGATCGCGAATGCATCCGGTTTATTAAGGGCCTTGTTGAAATGGAACTCCACTTTTTCCTCTCCAATCTCGAAAGTGACCTTCCCATTCCTTACATCAAACTTGGCGCCCGCCGTAGCTAGAAACGGCCTCCCGAGAATAATGGGCACCATCGGATCTTCTTTCATGTCTAAGATCACGAAATCATCGGGCACAAAATATCTTCCAACTCTAACCGGGACGTCATCTAGAATTCCGGTGGCCTTTGTTGATGAACCATCGGCCATGGTAAGACTCATATCAACCGGTTCCATATCTCCGAGGTTAGCCCTTCTCCATATGCTCATGGGCATAACCGATATACTTGCTCCTAGATCACAAAGAGCCTTGAATTGTTGGGATCCAATTCCCACGGTGATGGCAAATCTTCCGGGATCACCTAGCTTTTGAGGTAGCTCTAAGATCTTCACCTCATCTTGCATCTCAACATTTGACCTCTTCTTGATCAAGATTTCCTTCAAGAACTTTGCATAAGATGGCATCTCACTTAGGGCATCGGTGAATGGAATAGTGATGTTCAAGCCTTGCAAAAGCTTCAAGAACCGCTTGAACTTGCCCTCAACAATCTCCTTGGGCTTCTTCATAGGATATGGTAGAGTAGTGGCACCTTGCTTCTTGCTTGGATCCACCTCCTTGGATCGATCTTGGCTTCTCTCCACGATCTCAGCCTGGACCGACTTAGGATCGACGTCGGGACCGACGTCAAGCATCTCGGACCGGGGGTAGAGTGCATCTGGGCACGTCGAGCCTCCTTCAGGGCAAGTCGGGCCGACTTCAGGGCAAGTCGGGCCCAAGTTGCTGGGTATCTCGGTCCACTTCAGGGGACTTCCTTCATTCACCGGATCGATGTCTGGGCACGTCGGGCCCGAGGTGTTAGGAATCTCGGTCCGACTCTCTTCTCTTGTTCTTGGAACTTGTGGCTCGGGCAAACTCCGTCCACTCCTCAATCCTATGGCACGAACTTCATTTTGTTGTTGTGGGGCACGAGGATTCTCCTCGGGTCGGCCCGGGAGTCTCCCTTCCTCTCGTGGAAGTTGATTCGCCATGTGAACAAATTGGTTGTCCACTTGCCTCCTCCAAACACCCAACTCTTTGAATTGAGCACCCATTTCATCAACTCTTCTCTCCACATTGGTGAATTGATTCTTCAAGTCCTTGAACTCGCCTCTCATCTCTTGCGCCCATTGTGGAGTTTGCTCATAGAATCCCGGAGGTCGGTATGGTAGTTGTTGGGCCCTTGGCTCGTTTTGGTTGAAGTTGTTGTTGTAGCCACTAGCTTGGCCTTGGTTCCACCTTCCTCCATTGTTGTTGAAGTTGGCTCTCCCTCCGTAGTTCCTTTGAACATAGTTGGCCTCTTCAATTTGCTCGGCCAACCGGACTTGGCGCTCATTTGGGCATTCTTGGGCTCCATGCTTCAAAGAACCACACTCTTCACAAGCTCTTGTGTTTTGTTGGAGATGACCCATCTTCCTCCTCATCTTGTTCAACTCATCCTCCAAGAATTGGATCTTCACATCTTTGTCCACCTCTTCACCTTTGGGATCGTAGAGCCTCTTCGGACCTTCTCCATGGATTCTTACTTCCTTGCTCACTTGGTTGACTCCATACATGGCTTCATAATCCGAGAGCTTGTCTAGCAACTCCCACGCTTGCTCCGGAGGCAAGTCAATGAACCCACAATCGGTTGGAGGTTCAATTTATCCTTGGTGGCGGGGTTGATTCCTTGGAAGAAAATGTCTTGAAGGACATAAGGTTGTTGCCCATGTCTTGGACACGCTCTTAACATCTCTTTGAACCGGTCCCATGCCTCGAAAAGTGGCTCGTGAGCTCCTTGTTGGAAACTAGCAATCTTCCTTCTAAGCTCCGTCATCTTGGTGGGCGGGAAGAACTTCATCAAGAATGAGTCGTTGAGAGCCCTCCATGATGTGATAGAACGAGGTGCTTGGCTCTCCAACCAATGCAAAGCTTTGCCTCCCAAAGACCACTTAAAGGCCTTGAGTAGCACGTACTCAAGTGTCTCATCGTCCGTCGAGATGGTCTCACATAGATCTTTGAATTGCTTGACATGCTCGATCGGGCACTCATTCGGTCTCCCTTGGAATTGCTCTCTCTTAATGAGTGAGATAAATTGAGTTTTTATCTCAAAATTCTTTGACACCTCCGGCAAGACGATGGCCGGTTCGGGCACCTTCAGCTCCGGATGCATGTATTCTCTAGCATTCCGGGGTTGGGTGTTGATTTGAGCCTCCAATTTCATCCTTTGCTCCCTCTCTCCACGGGCCTCGGCATCTCGGTTCGCCATTTCAATTTGCATTCGAGCCATGTCGGCTCTCATCCTCTCAAACTCCTCATCTCGGGCTTGGTCCGCCATCCTCTTCTTCTTTCGGGCTTGCCTTAGAATACTCTCCGGGTCACACACAAAGTCGAGCTCAAGAGTTTCTCGGGTGGAACTAGCTCGCATACACCTATAACCAAAGACACAAACAAAAACCGAATCAAAACAAACAAGGGGTTTGGGCTAGTCCCTCACCCAAATCACTACCAAAATCAAAGACTCAACAAAGAGGGTACCTCGAACAAGTAGAACTCCCCGGCAACGGCGCCAAAATTCTGATCGGTCCGGGATCGGAGGGTCTCACAATTTAAATTTATAAAAACCGAACCTCAATTGTAGTAAAGAGGTAGGGTGTCGAACACACGGGAGTTTGTGCGTCAAGAGTACCCGAAAAGACTAAGAAAAGATGGAAGAAAGGCAAAACAAAGGAAAACAAAAGAGATCACCTCGGACCGACACAAGTCACTTCGGTCCGAGGGTGGATCGAGGTTGAGTTTGGCCGGGACCGACGTGGTACAAGTCGGGCCCAATGTACTGGGTAACTCGGTCTTGAACAATAAGTAGATCGGTCTTGGGTTTTTGGGTTCCACCCCTAACTAGACTTGGATATTCTTCCCCAATTCAGCCAATAAGTGTTTGATCCTTGTGAGATCGAGGTTGCTAGCCCCGGATCCCTCCACTCTACACCTCGACCCAAGGGAGTTTTCACTCACCTTCGATGCTAGGAACTTGTGATGGGATCGAGATTGCTTTCGCTTTACTCTTACCAATCTCAAGCCCTATATCCCTTATTGTCACAAGAGAATTGAAGCTCAATGTAGAGAGGATTCACAAATCAAGCACTCAAGGCTATGGAATTGGGGTTTTCTACCCAATTCTAGCTAGGGGATTTCCCCATATCCCAAGACTATGGAATCTACTCCATAAGGTAAGAGAAAAACACAATCAAAATGGAAATCAAGCAAATCCCAATCATCAACATCCAATCAAACTCTAATTGCATTCAAATTCAAAGTGTCAACAAAATCCAAGTCTCAATTCTACTAGATCAAAGCAAAACAAAGTACAAAACTCACTAAACCTCCTCTCTTCTCCACCGATCTTCTCTTCTCTTCCTCCTCCTCTCTTCTCCTTGCTTTCCAAGCCTTCCTTGAGCCTTTGAGAGTGATTTTAGGGTTGTGGGTGTGTGTGTTCTATCTCCTAATCACCTCTAATTATCCTACTCTATTGATTGGGGACCAAGGAATTCCCAATTTAGAAAAGTGCAAATGTGGAAAGTTACTAAAAATATGCCTTGGGGAACAATCCTCTCAAAGGCCGACTTGGACCGACACGCTGGGGACCTCGGGCCCGACGTTGGGAACGTCGGTCCTGGGCTTTGGTTGCTCGATCTCGGACCCGACATGGTGGTACTCGGTCCTGGGCCTCGATCCTTGTCTTCTTCTTGGGTTTCCTTCGGTTCCACTTCATTCTTGGCTTGGCTCTTGCATTCCTTGATTTGGCTCCTTCATTAGCTCCTCCAAAATGTCCTCATTTGTGCCATTTTTCCTACAAAACAAAGCAAACTCGCATAGTTTCCGAATCTCAAAGAAAACCGGGAACTAAGCTAAGAAGGAACGAAACTAACAAAGAAAGGAATGAAAAACACATATTTACAAGGGAAATTAACTACTAAAACACCTCCAAAATGAGAGACATCAGAATCAAAATTGAACCTCCAAACAATATGCGAAACTCTCAAAGTCGAGAGGCGTTTTAATTCTTGAAATATGCTTCTGATGTCTCCATATGCTTCTCCAAAATGGGAAAAATCTCCAAAATAAGAGTGTCATTCTCCAAATTTGGGGATATCTCCAAAGCTATTAATTGGCAATATTTTTATTTATTTTTTCTTTTGAAAGAAATCTAGGCTTTTAATTGGAGAATATAAATGTAGATTCTCCATATTAGGGAAGCTGTTAGAGTTAGATCAATACTTTTTTTAAGAATATGTCTTTTGTTTCCCCATTTTGGAGAAAGTTTTGGAGAAACTCTTGGGGTTGCTCTTAGAAACCACATAAATCTTCACCAACAAGCAAGCTAGTTGTCTAACACCGTGATCTTTTCCCTCCAACGCTTCCGACACTAAGCCAACTCTACAGGAATACCTAACAAGGCGATAACCTATTTATGTTGTCCATCCATTAGGCGACCTCTATCTATCCTATAAACCCCTAAATCATAACGCTCACACCTCCTAACTGTAGCTTCTGTACTCCGCCTCTAAACATGACCGAATTATCGCTTCTCAAAGTTTGTCTCCTATGCTCGCAACCCCAGTCTACTTCTGATCTCATCGTTTCTAATCTTATCCATCCTCGTGTGGCCACACATCCATCTAAGCATTCTCATCTCAGCGACTGCTAGTTTCTGCTCTTGGTTCTTTGTCGGCTGCCAACACTCTGGACCATAGAGGATCGCAGACCTTATAACAGATCTATAGAACTTTCCCTTGAACTTGAGTGGGACCTTCTTGTCACACAACACCCCTGAAGTTGCTCTCCAATTTTGTCAACCTCTCTCAATTCGAGACCTAACATCCATCTAAGCATTCTCATCTCAGCGACTACTAGTTTGTGCTCTTGGTTCTTCGTCGGCTGCCAACACTCTGGACCATTGAGGATCGCAGACCTTATAACAGATGTTGGATCGTTAGTCTTAAGAGGGACGTCCTTTACTTAGGTAAAGGCGTCCTTAGGTCAGGCGTCCTTACTAAGTAAGGGCGTCCTTGAGTGCAGCGGAATAAACAAACTAAACAGATGAAAAAAACAAGTAAGGAACACGTCGATTTATAGAGGAACCACTCAAGACCAAGTAGTCCTTGAGTGTAAACCTCTACCTCCTTGGAGGATTTTCGAATAGACTTTTCCTTTCTTATTAAGCGTCCTTATAGTTTTATTGGCGAGTCTTTATAATTCTCTGGTACTTAGCGTCCGTCCTAAGTCCACTAGTAAAGGACTCCTCTAAGCCTACAACTTAAGCGAGCTTAATGTGCTAAAGGACTCTATTCCCCCGTCCTACAGTACGTCGTAGGACTTCTCTCTTTTTCTGGTTCTCTGGGTTTACAAACAGTTTGTGATTTGGGTTACAATTCTCACTCGATCAAACACTAAGTCTAGAACAGTTCTTGAGAGTTCTTGGCTTGTTCTTCGTGTTCTTGATCGAGGTCGCTCTCACTCTGATTCTCTGAATATTCTCTGAAAGCGTTAGCGTCACAATAAATGCCTTGGGGCAATTTATAGGACTTGGGAAGGGCGTTATTTCTTTGGGACGATCATGCCCTTCGAGGACATGGCTATAGGATCTTCCTCCACGTGGTATGAGGGAAGCTTCCTGTATCCAGCTGTGTGTGATGGACTCCGCTATAGGATCTGCCTCCACGTGGTGATGAACTCTGCTACAGGATCGGTCTCCACGTGTCCCAGCTGATCAAATGTTGTCGAGTGATGTCATCCTATCGGCTAATGAGTAAGGACGCTCTGATAGTTGAAGCTCGCGTTCCTACTTGCTTGGGACTGCGTCCTTGCTCAAGTAGTCTCTTGCTGGTCCTTACTTCTTGCTAGCTAGCGTCCCTTAGCCTCAGAGACGTCCACACACTTGTTGTCCTTTTTGTCACTGGCATTCCTGAACACTTGGACAAATTTATTAGAATCAAAGTGAGTTTGTCATATCAAAACTGAGGGACGGTTTGTGGGCACACTACCAAGTACGTAAGCGTCCTTGATAGCGTTCCAACAATTTCCCCCTTTTTGATGTGACAAACTCTTTAGCAAAATAGTTTTGGCATTGGAACTTAGCATGCATGAAAACTTAGGAGCGTCCTCTAACACTTAGAAGAATTCCTGTAAGCACAAGTTTTCAGCTTTGATTCTCTAGCTTTTGGATTTTAAGGAGAGAGTAGCGTCCTAGAATACTATCTAAGCGTCCTCTTGTTTATTCTAGCATGGCGTTCCTTAGACCTTTCGCTAATAGTTCCCCCTTAACACTTGCTTATTCTCGATAACTATTTTATAGCGCATCTCTGCAAAACTACACTTCCCCCTTTTGGCATCATCGAAAAGGATAACAAGTGAATAAGGACGGTAGCATAAAAACATAACTAAAGGCAGTGGAACGCTTAAACAATCAAAATGCATGCAAACAAAGTACTTGCCATTCAAACAAAGTAGATTAATGTCATTACAGACCCAGAGAGTTAAGTGTTTGGAAATCAAAAGAAGCAAAAGCACAAATGATGTGGAAATAAAGGGGTGGGACGGTGATCATTGAGGACGGCGGCTTGAATCTTGATAGAACGGAAAGAGCTTCTCGTGAAGTTCCGCAGACTCAGTGAAAGCACTTGAGAGATTTTTGAGCGATTGAAGGATAGCAGCCATGAGTTCTTGTGGAGGATACAGCTCAGGATGTGATTCGGCCTATTTTGTATAGGTTAACTCTTGTATTTTAGGGCTATATTGAGTGTGTTTAGGTTAGAGTTGAGCATTATTGTAATATTTAGGCCGAAGACACAAGGATTCAAGATCCAAGAGTTTTAAGGCGTTTTGAGCTGTCTGCGCCACACGACTTGCTTGCGAAGGCTATATCTGGAGCTATAGAAGTCGGATTGAGCTGATTCTGGTGCCATTGGAAAGCTAACTTCAAGGGCGTCAATTCATCTTTTTACACCGAAGTCAGATTCCAAGCCGAATATGGTCAAAACAGCCTCCGAAGTGACACAAGAGGTTCTGTCGAGATTCCGCGACCGCGGGTTGTCCACCGCGACCGCGGTGGCCGCCGAGACGAATTGTTCCTTTCTGTTGCGATAGCGCGGGCGCGGTGATGGCGACGCGACCGCAGTGATGCCGAATCCGAAGCGGGCCGAAATCTTTCTATCTTGTTTCCTTTTCTATCTTTTACCTCTTTCCTTATCTATCTCGTGGAGCTTGTTCCTTGGGCTATATAAGGAGGAGCCAGCCTTAGGTTTTTAGTATCTTCTACCTTCTATCTTCTTCCACAAGTTAGGTTTTTAGTTTAGTTATGGAGAGCTAGTCTCCTTGGGTTTGTTCAAGGGAGAAGCTCTGATGTATGAACTCGTGAGATTTTGGTAATTGATTTCTATCCTTTGGTTAATATTGATTCTCTTGTGCTTCATCTTATGAATGTTTTTTGTTTCTTTAGGAGTCATGAACCTATTGAATTGATTTATGTTCTACTGTTGGATTAGGTTTGGACCGTGGACAAAACTAATCTGTGAAAACAACTTAACCTAGACATGTTGTCTATGCAACAAGGATTAAGAAGAGAATTGATTGTTTTATCTTACAATTGACTCGTAGCTTGATTATTTGATATTATATCCTGCATATCCTTGTTCTCTATGCTAATTCTAGGTTTAAGCGTCCTTGCCTAGGGTTATAGAATTGCTTGGACCGTGGACTTGCGATTGTTAATGATCAGGATAGGAATTAACCATAGGTGTGAATGAAATCAATGGATAAATCTATGATCGAGGGATTATATCATGAGTGGATCTTTTGAATGAACTTGTCTCCTTATCACTTGTTTCCCCTATTTGTATGTTTGTTTGTTTGTTTGATATTTGTTTCTTAGTTTAGATTAGTTTAGATTTCTCTCTTCAATCCCCCTTTTTCTTGGTTGATAATTATATTAATACTAGAAGCCTTAAGTTCTCTTGGGTTCGACCCCTTACTTGCTTACTATACTTAGTTTGTAGTTTGGGTTATTTATCTTTGACTTTGGATACAACGATTTTGCCGAGTCAAATTTTGGCGCCGTTGCCGGGGAACTTAGGTTTCTTTCTAGTGTTAGTATTTTTATTGACTATTGTGTGGACCTATCTTACGGTCCACACCCTTGCTTCTAATTCCTTCCCAAGTGCTTTCGTTGGTTTCAGGAGACAAGATGGTTGTTGAGTACGCTGAGTTAGCTGAAGGGGTAGACTTTGTGCTGAAACCCAGTCTGATTGGTCTTTTACCTCGATTCAGTGGGCAGCCTGATGATGATGTAATTAGACACCTTACAGAGTTTGATCATGTTTGTTTGTGCATAAAGCCTGCTAAGGTCATTGAGGATCAAATCAAGATGCGAGCTTTTCCGTTCTCTTTGATCGGATCAGCTAGGGAATGGTTTTTCTCAATATTAAACAATCCTCACTCCCAACGGATCACAACATGGAGTCAGTTGAAGGTTGCATTTATGGACAAGTACTTCCCTATTCCAGTGAGGGCAGTTATTAAAAGGAACATTGCCAATCTTCAACAACATGACGGGGAGAGCCTGTACGATTATCTTGATCGCTACAAAAGGCTCGTTTCTAGTTATCCAGGCCATGGGTTCACAGATCACGATCTTATTGAGTACATCATGTTTGGCATGTGCTATTATCACAGCAGATTAGTGAACGCTTCATGTGGAGGCTCTTATCTAGACAAAGCTCCCCAGGAAGTCTTCAGAATAGTGGAGAACTTTGCCGAGGAGAGTAGAAGCACAACACCCTCTTGTCCTGATGAGCCATCCGCTGAAGAGCATCTTTCTAGGAAACTGGAGGAGATGAGTGAGTTATTTGATAGGAAACTCCAAGAGATGAACTTGGCCATCGAGATGAGAATGAGGGAGATTTCCGAGAAGATCAATATTACTCCTCAAGCACTGGTGAATGTAAGTGCTATGTCATTAAGAAGTGGACGAGAGTTCGGCGTAACGAATGACGCTCCTGTTGCTATTCCGCGACTGCGTCAGGCAGACCGCGCCCGCGACATCCTTACAGAGGCTCAAACCCATTCCCTGGAGTCAGAACGCGACCGCGCCGCTCCATGCCGCGCCCGCGTGTTCTATGCAGAAGCGATGAAAATCCAAGAAGAGACGACCCGCGACCGCGGATCTCCATCCCGCGACCGCGGGTGTGTGGAGACCGAGCCCTCAGTTCCTGTCGACGATCCGCGACCGCGGCACACTTTCCACGAGCGCGGATCTTCTGTTGTCAACGATGATGTATATGAGCAGCTGAACCTTCTTCCTCTGGCTTCCCAGGAACCAAGGCCACTTCTTCTAGAAGCACTCAAATATTCGATATGGGATGATGAGATGGATGATCCTGATTGTGTCACGACAGAGGAGTCTGATGATGCTTTGGAGGTTTCCCATCCGCCTGAAGAGATGTCTATGTCTCCTACGGTGGAGCCCTCGGTTGTGATCAATCACGATCCCTGTATCCTTTCCTCTTCTCCCTTATTTTCCATTGATTGTCCCTTGGTTGCTGACATAGCTCTTGAGCATGATAGATTGCCTGATGAGATCTCACTTGATAATCCTAAAATACGTGGTAGTGCTAAAATTGAATTTGTCTCTTTTGATGAATACTTTGAAAAACCACCTAACACTCCAAACTGGTTCCATCATAATCAATCTGATCATAACTTTTCTAGCTACTTTGATAAGTTGAAACGGTGCCTTAATGATATATTATTCACTTTCAATTCATCTTTGTGCTATATATGCTTGCATGAGAGTTGTTCGCAGGACTTTGATAGATTGCTCAGGGCATTGACGATGTCCGATCATGATTGCGTCGAGCCATCGACGTTAACCAAAGGCGCTTCTCGGGAGGCAACCCGAATTTGAGATTCAAGTTGGAATTAAAAATAAAAATTTTTCGGACTAACGTGCAGGCACAAGGTCCGAAAGGACATTCTGGTGCGAACCGCGCTCGCGGCAGCCATACCGCGCCCGCAGTGGAGCACCAGAACCCATCCTGACGAACAGGTACTAGCGCCGCGGTCGCGGTACGAGTACCTCGACCGCGGTTATCATGCAGTGAGTTCCGTAAAAAAAAAAAAGAAAGAAAGAAAAAAAAGAAAAAAAAGAGAAAAAAAAACAAAAGAAAAAAAAGAGGACTTTTTGGTCCCATTCTATCTCTATATCTTTCATCTATTTATACCCATTCTTTTCCACCCTCTATTTCTTCTTCTTTTCCATCTTTGTTTTCCATTCTTATGGTTATGTGTAAAAGCCTAAGTATGGGGGAGCTTTGTTCCCCCGAGAGTTCTCTTCTCCACGGCTCGAGTTCAAGTGTTTGTCCATCTTCCAAGAGACGAGCCAAGATACGAAGGTTGCTTACACATCACATCGTTCGAGACGAAGTCGAGACATTGTCCCTGCACGAGTACCGCGACCGCGCTTCATCAGCCGCGCCCGTGGTGACCACCCGATGAGCACTTCGCTCTCTACAAAGATTCCGCGCCCGCGCCCGTGGGGCCGTGCCCGCGGTTAGCCACCAGATCTGGATTACGGAGTTGCTTTCATTTTACCACCTTTGAAGAGTTCTTCCATTCCACCTCTCTTCTTCGTTTGTGAGTCTTCTGATTTCCTTCTTCCTTGCTTCTATCCTTTCTCTTTGCTTCATTGAGGACAATGAAGGATTTAAGTATGGGGGAAGGAGTATTCGCATTCGCTTATCCTAGTTAGTGTAGTTAGATATTTGCTTCAGATTTTTGATTTTCTTCTTTTCATGGAGCACTTGCACCATATTTTTTGCATAATAAAGAAAGAAAGAGAAAGAAAAAGATAGAAAAACCATAAAAATTGAAAAAAGGCATATAAATCCTGGGATGAGTCGAAAACCCGAAAGGGCGGCTCAGGTAATAAGCAGGTAACCCGGACCAGCATTAGGCTGGGGTAATATGAGGTTCATGAGAGTTGTGAGTATTTGTGAGCACACCCTTTTGAAAAATGAAAAGAGCGGTTAGGTGAAAACCCGAAAGGGCGCCTAAGCAGAATTGAGTGGTAAAATTCGAGTGTTTAGGATCATTCTTGCTTGGGGACTTTGGGGCTGCATTGTTAGATTTGGGTAGATCCTAGGTTGCTCTACGCTTTTTAGAGCTTGAGAGTTATATCTTTGTTGTGAGGTGTGTGTTTGAGCTGCATTGTTTTATGCTCATGATTTCTCTATATTTTTGGGTTCGGGTTGTGAGTTGAGTGTTTTTATCTTCCCTTGTATTTCCTGAGATCTTAGATGTGCTTCCTTGTTATATTTGTTTTGAGCTTACTCGAGGACGAGCAAGATCTAAGTATGGGGGAATTTGATTCGGCCTATTTTGTATAGGTTAACTCTTGTATTTTAGGGCTATATTGAGTGTGTTTTGGTTAGAGTTGAGCATTATTGTAATATTTAGGCCGAAGACAAAAGGATTCAAGATCCAAGAGTTTTAAGGCGTTTTGAGCTGTCTACGCGACACGACTTGCTTGTGAAAGCTATATCTGGAGCTATAGAGGTCGGATTAAGCTGATTCTGGTGCCATTGGAAAGCTAACTTCAAAGGCTTCAATTCATCTTTTTACACCGAAGTCAGATTCCAAGCCGAAAATGGTCAAAATAGCCTCCGAAGTGACACAAGAGGTTTTGTCGAGATTCCGCGACCGCGGTGGCCGCCGAGACGAATTTTTCCTTTCTGTTGCGATAGCGCGGGCGCGGTGATGGCGACGCGACCGCGGTGATGCCGAATCCGAAGCGGGCCGAAATCTTTCTATCTTGTTTCCTTTTCTATCTTTTACCTCTTTCCTTATCTATCTCGTGGAGCTTGTTCCTTGGGCTATATAAGGAGGAGCCAGCCTTAGGTTTTTAGTATCTTCTACCTTCTACCTTCTTCCACAAGTTAGGTTTTTAGTTTAGTTATGGAGAGCTAGTCTCCTTGGGTTTGTTCAAGGGAGAAGCTCTGATGTATGAACTCGTGAGATTTTGGTAATTGATTTCTATCCTTTGGTTAATATTGATTCTCTTGTGCTTCATCTTATGAATGTTTATTGTTTCTTTAGGAGTCATGAACCTATTGAATTGATTTATGTTCTACTGTTGGATTAGGTTTGGACCGTGGACAAAACTAATCTGTGAAAACAACTTAACCTAGACCTGTTGTCTATGCAAATAGGATTAAGAAGAGAATTGATTGTTTTATCTTACAATTGGCTCGTAGCTTGATTGTTTGATATTATATCCTGCATATCCTTGTTCTCTATGCTAATTCTAGGTTTAAGCGTCCTTGCCTAGGGTTATAGAATTGCTTGGACCGTGGACTTGCGATTGTTAATGATCAGGATAGGAATTAACCATAGGTGTGAATGAAATCAATGGATAAATCTATGATCGAGGGATTATATCATGAGTGGATCTTTTGAATGACCTTGTCTCCTTATCACTTGTTTCCCCTATTTGTATGTTTGTTTGTTTGTTTGATATTTGTTTCTTAGTTTAGATTAGTTTAGATTTCTCTCTTCAATCCCCCTTTTTCTTGGTTGATAATTATATTAATACTAGAAGCCTTAAGTTCTCTTGGGTTCGACCCATTACTTGCTTACTATACTTAGTTTGTAGTTTGGGTTATTTATCTTTGACTTTGGATACAACGATTTTGCCGAGTCAGGATGCTCTGGAGGAGGAATTGGAGCAGGACTAGCACTTGAGGAAGGGGCGTCCATGTGAGGCAAGGTTGGAGGAGGAGAGTTAGCCATTGGCATCTGATCAAGAGCATCATAGTTAACAGCGTCCTCTTGTTCAGTTGCTTGCACTTGTCCCACAGAGGCAAGTCTTTCTTGTTCGGCTTCTAAAGCGAGCCGTTCTTGTTCTTTCGTCTTTGCTTCTGCCTCTGCCTCTAACTGTTTTCTTATGGACGGCAGTTCCTCTGAGTTCCGAATTTCAAGCAGTCCTCGCTTCTTGTCCCAGTTCAGTCCTATCAGTTCACTAGGAGCAGAGTCATCGTAGGCGTTCTGCGACTTCAAAATCAGCTTCACAAGACCGGGGTAGGGCAGGGCATGCTGCTTCCTCCCACGCTTAGCCATATGTTGCATTGTAATTTTGGCGAGGTTGATGGGACGACGGGAGAGGAAGGCATCCAGCAATATACAATCGTGAGTTTGGACGACAGACTTCTTCTCTTGCCTTGGCAGGATAGCACGACAGATGAAATAATGTGCAATCGCCCCTACCTTAGACAGAACGTGAGCGACCCTGTCATTTCCCTACGGCCTTTTTCCACAGAAAATCCTTTCTAGCAGCTCGATTTCCTTGTCGTCCTCCATGTCAAAGCCGTTTTCTAGTAGAGAACTTAGAGCATTGGACGGCGGTTTCTTAGTGTCTAAACCCATGAAGGCACGGACTTGGTGTTCGGAGACAGAAGCAGGCTCGTCGTCGATCTTGAAATGGAGCGTACTGTCTTTGGACCGGAATCGAAAATGCTTGAAGAACTCTCTGATCTGATCGTTATTGATTTCTGTTGGCTGAGGTCCCACGAGCGTCCAGCCTTGAAAGCGCAACAACTCAAGGAAGTCATTGACGCCCTTGTTGTTGAACGAGGCGAGCCATTCCTCCGAGTAAACTAAGGGACCAAGAATGTTTACCGGCTCATCATCGTCCTTCTTCTTTTTGCCTTTGCGCTTAGGGGACTCTGGCTCATCATCCTCATCATCATCTTCTTCCTCAGACTCATTTTCTTCAGCGTCCTTGGCACCAGCGTCCTCTGTGCCTTCAATATCTTCTGCCATGGATGCTGCAGCGTAAGCTTTCCGCCTCAATTTCTTCTCTTCTGCTTTTATTCTTCAATTTGTTTCTCCTCTCAGTGTATTGTTTCTTTTTTCTATATGGATGTGGATTCTGCTCATTCTATTGATTTGCATCGAGTTTTTGCATATTTGAAGTGAAATGTTTGATTTTTCTATATCTTCAATCAGTTGAGTATGATGTTTGAAAGCTTGTTGCTAGTGGCGATTGTGAAAAGTTGATGGTCTGATATTGAAAAATCTGTCATCATTTGCAAAATGCACTATGGAGGAGGAACTGTATAATGCATTGTACTGTTGATATCAACTTCACTTCCATTACTGTTATTAAATGTTGCATAACCTTCATCGGTATTGATTGGCAAGATTTCATGACATTGCTACTGTATTTGTAGGCCAAGGAAGTAGCTTTGGTGGCCACAATCAGTACCAATCCATGCCCCGACCGCTTTGTTACACATAAATATGTGTTGTTCATCGATTTCTAGGGTTTCTTTTTGCTGTGTTTGTGGCAGTGATATGGTGAAATTTTACTTTGTAATCGCAGTTTGTGATCCGTTCCTGTTTTCTTGTATTCATTCGATCGTAATTGCACAATCCTCGATCGTAATTGCACAATCCACGATCGTAATTGCACATCCACGAACGTAATTGCACAATCCTCTAACGTAATTGCACAATCCACGATCTAGTTCACTCTAGTAGTGTAAATGCAATAACTTTTGGCTCGGTGATCCGTTTGAGGCGTGCGAGCAGTCGTTTCGAAGGTCTCGACGTAAGCCACGAGGTGGAGTCTTGGGTTGGCGGTTTCCGGGCCGGCATACCAGAATCTGGGGGGGAAGCAGACAGGCATCGGGGAGTCAGGGGAGAAAAGGGGCGTAACTTTACGCTCGGTTATCGGAATGGGGCGTATTTTATGTCGTTTCGAAGGTCTCTTCGAGACGGGTCAATAGCCAGGTCCGGAGGGCTTGTGTGTTGGGGGTTCTCGCAAAAAAGGCCGTCTAAGGCTTCAAAACCGCGTTTGAGTGTCCCAAACGGCGTAGTTGGGTCCCGTTTTGGAGCTTTCCATGCATCTGGGCTCGTCATGGCTCATTTTGTAGCTCCGTGTGGCGAATAGGCACAGTAGTTCCCGTCAAGACCTTCAAAATGAGTGGTCATAGTAATATGACTTTTGTCCAATTAAGACATGGATTTGACTCCTTCCAATGAATGTTGCTCCACGCAAACAAATTGACCATAGAGTTGTACAAATTTGACCATTGAGTTGCACAAAATTTGACCATTGAGTTGCACAAATATTGATGAACAAATTGACCATAGAATTCAACACATTGGCAATAGAGTTGAACAAATATGAATGAACAAATTGACCATAGAGTTGCACAAATTTGACCATTGAGTTGCACAAATTTGACCATTGAGTTGCACAAATATTGATGAACAACCACAGAATTCAACACATTGGCAATAGAGTTGAACAAATATGAATGAACAAATTGACCATAGAGTTGTACAAATTTGACTACTGAGTTGCACAAATTTGACCATTGAGTTGCACAAATTTGACCATTGATTTTGCACAAATTTGACCATTGAGTTGCACAAATTTGACCATTGAGATGCACAAATATTGATGAACAAATTGACCATAGAATTCAACACATTGGCAATAGTGTTGAACAAATATGAATGAACAAATTGACCATAGAGTTGTACAAATTTGACCATTGAGTTGCACAAATTTGACCATTGAGTTGCACAAATCGTCCATAGAGTTGCACAAATGAGCAATAGAGTTGAACAAATACGGTTGCACAAATCGGCCATAGAGTTGCACAAAGTCTGGACGCCCGTGCCGTTTTCCGAAAAAATACGCCCGCGCTACTTTACCACTTTTTTCTTGAGCACTTGATCTCTCCTCATCCAATGGCTATGATTCATTCCTACTTCCTACCATAATAATTATTCCTACCGGATCCGGAGTATCACTTTTCACTTATATAAAATTACAAAACTACCCTCATTTAATTTCAACTTTTATCCGCATTCTTTTCCACCAATACTATTTTACCACTTCTTTAATAACCGCAAAATGTGTACTTTAGGACAAACAAAATGGGACGGAGGGAGTAATATGATATCACTTAACTCGTGTATTTAGATTTTGCAAGTTACGAAATTCTAGTGAGTGGATGTGATCTAGAAAGATAAAAACAAAAATTAGACCACTAATGTTTTGGCACAATAATTGAACATTTGAACAAACATTTAAGAAAAATAAAAAAGAAATCACTTTCACGGTGGAGATATTTCATAGGTATTTGGGGATAGTGGTAGGTAGTGCGATGGCTTTTGCTTTATTGGTGGCTAGTGGTCCTAAAACAACTTTGGTCCTTTGGAATTGTTGTCTTTCTTTGCTTTTACGAGGGCCGTTTGGGTGAAAATGAACCAAGAGAGATGTGAATTACTTTTTGCCACTTTTTATGGGGTAAATTCCTTCGGTGGTCCCTAACCTTTCATACTTGTTTACTATTAGTCTTTAACCTTTAAAAAGTTCTTTTTTAGTCCCTAACCTTTTAAAAATGCTACTAATTGATCCTTCTGTTAAATACCCGGTTAAACCTCCGTTATAATACATGATATGGATTCCACGTGGGCATCACATAAAACCAATTAGTAATCTTGCCAGATGCCTTATCAATGGCAATCACATCTCCACTTTGAATCTTCTCTTTCTCGAGTGACTCAATCATCTTGGCCCCCAAATCGTACACCGTCTCCATCTCCGTCGTCTTCAGCGTCAACTTCCCGGTCTTAGATGCCGCCCCAGCCCCAGCCGGCCGGTCAATCAGGATCTCCACCACCTCGCCTTTAATAATCTCCGTCTCCTCCTTAATCCGGACGCCAATTGACCTCCGGAAGGCCTGTGTTAGGGCTTCGGTTTTGGACATCTCGAGAGAGAAGATCTCGGAGCCGGAGAGCATAGCGAATGGGGTTTCTTGCCCTAGGGACTTCGTGCGGCCCATGGCGATGAGGACGTGGTTGTTCGTCGGCCAGTTCTTCCCGGTGCCAGGCTGGCCGGCGATGAGGACGCCGCGGCCGGCGATTTTGCCATCCGTGATCATCTGGAGGATGCTTCCGGCGGCTTTTCGGGCGGAGAACTGGCCGACGAGGCCTTCGGAGGTTGATCGGGGCTCTAGGACGGAGTCGAGGCCGAGGCCGCGGACGTGGGAGTGGGCCCCTATGCGCTCGATACCTCACCCGTATGATCATTGAGTCTCACTGAGTCTTTGTTTGTGTAAATAAGTTGTTCTTAGTTTGTGTTTTACTCTTTGTGGCATTTCGTCGAACAGGTTTCAGGCATGTACTTTTCTTTTGCTTTTAGCGGAACACTCATATTACTATGCTGATGTTTGATGGAATTGTTGGTTTTACTATTCCGATTGAATGATCGTCATCGAGTCTCACTGCATTGTGTTGAATTTCGGTATTAAACTGAGTTTCGTTGTGGCGTTTCGTCGAGCATGTTTCAGCAATGTGTTTTCCTTTTGATTTCTAACAGAGTGTTCTTATTCCTATGTGATGCCCATGGAATTCATGTCAGGTATATTAACGGAGGTCTAACTGAGTATTTAACAGAAGGATCAATTAGTAGCATTTTTTAAAGGATAGGGACTAAAAAAGACTTTTTTAAAGGTTAGGGACTAATAGTAAACAAGTATGAAAGGTTAAGGATCACGAAAGGAATTTACCCCTTTTTATGGCCAATGTTTATTTGTACACTACTTATTGGCTATATGTACACTAAATAATGCGCCTATCTTAGAAGTGCAATTTTGTACGTCTAAGATAAGCGTGCAAGGATAAAATGAGAAAAACATTACCGTCCAAAGCAGCATTGGTGCGCCTAAGCTAGACGCACCATTTTGGTGCTCATAAGTTCGGAGCACAACCCCAGTGCTCCTAGCTAGATTAGGAGCACCACTTTGGTACCCCTGACAGTATATAACTTTTGATTGTATTGGCCTCATTAAGTCCAATACGATCGAAGCCGAAATGAATTCTAGATCTAAGGTAATGTTTACGAAATATTAAGAAAATAAACCAAAACGATAGTCGATCGTGATGAAGAACCGAAACTAATGAATCGAACTCGAATTGGGTCTATCGGCGCATCAGGCCCAATACGACTCAAACATAATAGAACTCTCGATCAAAGCCAATGTTCGTGAAAGATTAAGATTATAAACTGAAACAATAGTCGAACAAGATCAAGAACCAAAACAAAGGAATTGAACTCGAATTGGGCCTATAAACCGAATAATACTCTCGATCCAAGCCGAATAGAACTCTCGATCCAAGGCAAAGTTCATGAAAGAGTAAGAATATAAACCGAAATGATAGTCGAACTTGATCAAGAGCCGAAACTAAGGAATTATACTCGAATTGGGCCCATTAGGCCCAATATGATCCAAACCGAATAAACTCTCGATCCAAGACAACATTCATGAAAGAGTAAGAACATAAACCGAAACAATATTCAAATGTGATGAAGAAGCAAAACTAAAGAATCGAACTTGAATTGGGCATATGGGCCCATTAGGCCCAATACAATACAAACCGAATGGAACTTTCGATCCAAGGAAATGTTCATGAATATGTAAGAACATAAACCGAAATGATAGTCAAATGTGATGAAAAACCGAAACTAAGGAATCGAATTTGAATTGGCCCCATGGGCTCATTAGGCCCAACACAATCCAAACCGAGTAAAACTCTCGTTCCAAGGCAACGTTCATGAATTAGTAATGATAGTCGAACGTGATGAAGAACCAAAACTAAGGAATCGGACTCGAATTGGGCCTATGGGCCCATTAGGCCCAATACGATCCCAGCCGAATAGAACTCTCGATTCAAGTCAACGTTCATGAAAGAGTAATAACATAAATTCAAACGATAGTCGAATGTGATGAAGAACCGAAATTAAGGAATCAAACTCGAATTGGGCATATGGGCCTATTGGGCCCAATATGATCCAAACCGAATAGAACTCTGATCCAAGACAACGTTCATGAAAGACTAAGAACATAAACCGAAATGATAGTTGTTGGATCGTAAGTCAGTTAATGAGGGCGTCCTTAACTGGGTTAAGGGCGTCCTTTAGTGCAGCGGAAAGAAGACTTAACAGGATAAGTGGACACAAGTATTTAGAGAGGAACCCCACTAAGACCAACTAGTCTTGTGGGTAAACCTCTACCTCCGTTGGAGGATTTTCAATAGCCGTCCCTTATCTTATTGAGAGTGAGTCCTTACAACTTAGGCGAGTCGTTACACTTCTCTGAGCTAAGCGTCCGTCCTTAGTCTCACTAGTAACACTCCTTTCAACCTAGCAAGTAACCTAACACTCTTAGCTATAAGGAGGCTATCACTCACGTCTCTCACGGTCCGTTGTGAGAGACAAACTACAACTCTAACAGATTTGTGGTTTGTATTGGATTTGATGTGGTTGGACTTTCTTTCTCTTGCTTCAAGCTCACTTGATCTTCTCGATCTTCGTTGGTGTTGTTGAATGCTTCGGGAGAGCTTGAGAGAAAGTCTTCAAAAGTCCACCAACGCTATGCATACCCTTGGGAGGGTATTTATAGCGGAAGTGGTTCTTGTCCTCTAGCGTCCTCTGAGATTGGGCAGGATCCTTGACCTTTGATCAACGGTGCGATGAGCCTCTTGAGAAAGTCAACTCTGTTGACGCTTGGGAAGCCTCCGCG
The DNA here is from genome assembly GCA_963924305.1 of Polygonum maritimum. Classification (NCBI taxonomy): domain Eukaryota; kingdom Viridiplantae; phylum Streptophyta; class Magnoliopsida; order Caryophyllales; family Polygonaceae; genus Polygonum; species Polygonum maritimum. Next base: position 25,650,818 of record OZ002737.1, on the reverse strand, counting down.
TGGGTAGGGGACCATCGCTGGGAAAGCGACGTCTTTGGCATTGTCTACACGTGCCTAGACAAAGGAAGCTTCCTTCTGAGGACTACGGCCGGACGTGATGTAATCATGTTGGGGCGGCCTTGATTTGAATTTGAACTTCGTTCGTATTTTGGCGCGCGTCCCTTTTTGATGAGGACGGCGTCCTATCTGCGCAGGAACTTCGCCAATTACGTTTATCCTTGGAAGTTCTGGAACCGTGCGTCCCTACAGCTTAGGGACTGCCGTTCACTTGTTGTCCTTTTCGCTCATGTGCGTCCACTGGACTTACCTAAGATCAACACTTGGACAACTTATCAAATACCTTTGAGTTTGTCATTATCAAAACAAGGGACGATTATTATTGGTTTAGATATTAACAACTGGCGTCCTTAATATCGTCCCAACAATGTCCCCCTTTTTGATGATGACAAACTCTTTCAAATGATGCGCACAGAAGTAAAGCTTTTAGCATGAGGAACTACACTTTGATTTTCTTTTAGCTTAGGTTGGCAGCAACACTGTCTTTTAAGTGCGTCCTATTTTGTTCTTAACTAGCGTCCTTTGGATTTGGTCGAAATTTTCCCTAAACACATGCTTTCTATGACAACTTAATAATAATCGCATCTCTACAAAACTATACTTCCCCCTTTTGACATCATCGAAAAGGAGAACAAGTTGAAAAGCATGCATGCACGAAGTCATAACAAAAGAAAGGAACGCTTAGACAAAATGAATCACAAACGTAATAAACTGCATTCATGAAGAGAGAGTACGGTCATTACAATCAGAATGGTCCAAACGGGGACATCGGCCCAAAGTCTTAAGAAAAAAAAATAACAAAAACAAGCGATAAACTGTTTCAGGGTTAGAGAGGGGGGAGGTGATCATTTTCGGGGACGCTTGCCGAGAGCCTTGAGATTCTGCTCCTGAAGACAGTTATTCTGCGCAAGGAGCTCATTGTTGCGTTCCAGAAGTTCTGTGTGGGTGTGGAGGGTGTCGTGAACCTGCTGGATTAAGTCAATCATCATGCACTGGTTCTCGATCATCATTCCCATCAGATACTTCGTAGGATGCTTCTCGGCCTCATCAGGGACGCTCATACCATCGAGCTCGTCCTCGTCATCAGCAGCGTCCTCAGCTGGCGTCCCAACTGCTTGAAGATTTTCAGCCTCTGGATCTCCTTCCTCAGTCTCAGCAGCAGCAGCAGCTTGAGCTTTCCTCTCAGCTTTAGCTTTCCTCTCAGCCTCCTTCCGTTCCTTTTCCATTTGGCGTTTGACAGACGGAAGGGGCTCATCGCACCTGAGTTTTCCAACTGGCGGCAAGGTGATTTGCCTAACGTCCCAGTGGATGCCAAAGGACTGTTCTTGTTTAGGAGCATAGAGTCCCTGCTGCTTGAGGATTTGCTTGACCAGATCGGGGAAGGGAAGAGAGTGTCTGCCTCCTGTGCACTTGCCCATGTGCTCCAAGATTACCCGTGGCAAGTTTATCGGCTTGCGTTCCAAGAAGGCGTCCAGTAGGATACTATCAGTGATCTGGACAATGGACTTCTTTTCTTGGCGGGGGACGACCATGCGCACAATAAAGTGATGCGCAAGGACGCCCGTCTTGGTTAGGCAATGAGCGACTCTGTCCTTAGCAGCTGGCTGTCTCCCATTGAATATTCTGTTGAAGACTTCGTCCTGGGAGAAGCGGCCAAAGTTCTTGCAAGGCAGATCATGGAGAGCATCTGGTGGAGAGGGACGCAGGCCTAGCATTTTGCGGACGGTGCCCTCAGCGACTGAGTACTCGTCCCCATCGATTTCAAACGTCCCTTGAGGCTTCCCGTTAACTTCGGTGATTTCAAACTTGGAGTAGAAACGGAGAACCTCATCAGGGTCAACATCTGCGGCCTCAGCGCCTAAGTGCGTCCATCCCTGGAACTCAAGTAGTTCCAAGAACTCTTGGCGTTGATTCTCTTCCAGAAACTGGGCGGTGAAGAGGAGCGGCGATAGGATTTTCTTGAGGCGTTTCTGCTTGGAGTCATTGCTCACTATCACTTCATCACCAGCGTCTTCTTCATCTCCATCTCCCTCCTCGTCCTCAGGTTCCTCATCCTGGTGAGGGGCGTCCTCTTCATCTGAGGCTTCGTCCCGTTGTTCTTGGAACTCAACCATTTCAGTGTCCTCAGCTGCGGACGCCTGTTCTGTAGGAGGCGCGTCCTCAGCTGGAGTCCTTGCCAAGGACTCTGTAGGGACGGTTGAAGGAGGCGTCCCTTTGACTTGAGCAGTTTCCTCGACGCCCTGAGCAGGCGGAGGAGGAGGCGGAGTTGAAGCTCTGGGAGGAGAGGGAGTAGGAGTTCTGATCTTAGCTTTGGTGGGGGGGGCAGATGAGGTGCTGGGCGGAACCACTGAGATAGGCTTCACCTTGAGCGGAGCAGAGGGAGGAGGCGGCAGCTTAGCAGGGGGAGGAGGCGGCAGCTGAGCAGGGGTAGCGTCCTTGGCCTGGACCTGTACTTGTGGAACGTCCTTGGCCTGGACTTGAGGGGCGTCCTCTACCCTTGGAGGAGGTGGAGGGAGTTGAGGAATTCCCTGCAGACTTGCTTGGATCGCCTTCTCAACGGCGTCCTTCTCTGCTTGCTCTTGCTCTTGGCGCGCCTTCTCCTCTTTCTCCAGTTGAATTTCGGAGAGACGAATGGCGGCCATTTCTTCATCTGTGACGCCCTCAAGCTGAGCAGAGGTCTTGAGGCGTCTCTTTGGGGCAGGAGGGGGGGAGGAAGGGACTGGTTTTAGGGGGTGGAGGAAGGGCCTTCTAGTTTGAGCTTTGGAGGAGGAGGGGGAGAGGAAGGCCTTTTACGTTTGTGGGATGGGACGGAGCCCGTAGGAGCCACGATGAACTCCATTATATCTGGGAGGAGCGCGGCGAGCTCGTCCACCGTCCCACCAAACGAATCACGAATGATTCCTGGCCCCATGAACGGAGGGTTGGTGTTGTTGGTTTCCTTGAGGCGGGGCTTGACGTACGTTACCATGAAGTAGTAAAGTAGTCGTTGGATTTTGGGAGGATAGTCATGAGCGGACGCCCGTAGACATATGTTGGCGAGCGTCCTTGGTTCTTTCTCGAGCCAGTCCTCAATGAGTGGGTCAAGGGGAGGACGGCGTTTAGGGTTGGCCGGGAGTCCAGAAACGGAGCTTTTATTGACGTTGTCGGGTTCAGGCTCGGGTTTGAAGGGCTTCTCAAGGAATTTGAAGCGTTTTTGAGCAGGTTTGGTTTATGGCCGGGAAGACTGGGGTTTTTGTGGAGGAGGTTGAGATTTTTGTGGCTGAGGCGGGGTGGTTGAGTGGCGGCGTTGCCTGCTTTGAGAGGATGACTGGGGGTGAAAGGGTTCATGGCGCCCAGTTGGTCGCCCTCTCGAATCCATTAGAGATCGGCCTTTTACTGGTGTAATGGATCTTGCCGGATTTTGGTTTTTCGCCGCCGACGAAGACGGAGAGGATTTGGTGGTGTTTCTTGTGTTGGCCATGTTGTGAGAATGAGGGTTTAAATAGAGGAAGATTAGGGTTGAGGAGAAGATTTTGGGATTTGAGATCTGGGATTTAGGTTTGAGAGATTTCCAAATTTGAGCAAGCAACAAGGGAGCGAAGAAGAGTTTTCAGAAGGTGCAGGGGCATATTTATAGGAAGAAGACGAAGTGGAATAGTCAGGGGTAGGAAGCTAGTTTCACTTGGCTTTCTCCATCCTCAAGCTTGCACGTGGCTTCCTTCTTGGCGAAGAAACCCAGCTGTTTAGCACCCGTTGCACATATCCCGAGATTCACTTTGAATTTTCTCTGAGACGGTTCAACTTCTCATTTTCGAAATTCAAACTTCTCACAACTGCAAAGGACTCTGTCTTAGCGTCCTTTCAACACACAATATTACTATTCTGAACTGAACTGCGGCGTCCCAAACACTGATCATAACCTCTGAACTTAGAACTCTGTACGGACTGTTCTTCGGCTCTTAACACGCGTCCCTTTGATCACTTAGAACCATTTTTGAAAATCAAGCAAGTACGTCCCGTAAAGATAAAACAAAGAACGTTCATAGGACGCGTTTGCAGGATTCTCGGCTTAGGTAAGCTTAGAGTTCCCATCATTTCGGCTTGTAATGAGGGTAAGGTGATCAGGGATACTCTTGAGATGAAAAGCGAAATGAAAATCGTTCAAAACATAAGTAAAACAGATGTCTTAGACTAGCGTCCTTTAAAGATGACTTTAATGCATGACATACTTTAAAACAGGTTCTCAACAAAACATAGGCAATCATAGAGGGAATAATAGAACGGGACTTGATCATTTAAAAGTTATCATCCCCAAGAGCAACCTAAGGTGCTCGAAGGAACGTCTATCAAGTGCTTTTGTGAAAATATCGGCCACTTGGTCCTCAGTCCTACCATAATCCACTCTAATTAATCCAAGTTCAACATTATCACGAAGGAAATGATGTCTTATATGAATATGCTTCGTCCTAGAATGATGAACAGGATTCTTGGCAATACTTATAGCACTGGTGTTATCACACAAGATAGGGACTGTGTTGAGGAACGTACCATAATCTTCAAGTTGGTACTTGATCCATAGGACTTGTGAGCAGCACGAAGCAGCAGCCACGTACTCAGCTTCCGCAGTAGAGAGAGCCACGGAGTTTTGCTTTTTGGATCCCCAAGACACAAGACAAGAGCCCAGGAATTGAGCCATTCTTGAGGTGCTCTTCGTATCCACGACATGGCCAGCGTAGTCTGCGTCAGAGTACGCTACCAGGTTTAGGGACGTCCTTCTGGGATACCATAGGCATAGGTCATCCCGTCCCTTGAGATATCTGAAAAGTCTTTTGACCTCTTGCATGTGGGACTCCTTTGGATTTGCTTGGAAGCGGACGCACAAGCACACAGCAAACATGATATCGGGACGACTTGCCGTTAGGTAAAGCAAGGACCCTATCATTCCTCTGTAGATCTTTTGATCCACACTCTTGCCTTCTTCATCAGCATAAAGACGAGTGTTGGGGGAGATGGGAGTATCAATGGGCTTTGATGAGTTCATCCCATATTTCTCGAGCAATTTCACGAATATACTTCTGTTGGTGAATGCGCGTCCCTTCCTTGAGCTGAGTGATTTGGAGTCCCAAGAAGAAGTTGAGTTCTCCTATGAGGGACATCTCAAACTCACTACTCATCAAGTTCTTGAATTCCTCTACAAGTTTCATGTTAGTGCTTCCAAATACTATGTCATTGACATAGACTTGGACAATCAACACATCTTTAAGGACTTTCTTTAAGAACAGGGTTTTGTCAATGTTACCTCGTGTGTACCCGTTGGACAAGAGAAAGGACGCAAACCTATCGTACCATGCACGAGGGGCTTGCTTGAGTCCATAGAGTGCCTTGTCCAAGAAGTACACATGATCAGGGTGATCAGCGTCCTCAAATCCTGGGGGTTGGGCAACGTACACTTCCTCTTTAAGCTTGCCGTTGAGGAACGCTGTCTTGACGTCCATCTGAAAAAGCTTGAACCCTTTGTGAGCGGCATAGGCGATGAGGAGGCGAATGGCTTCTATTCTGGCCACAGGAGCGAAGGTCTCATCATAATCAATTCCTTCCTCTTGCCTATAGCCTTGATCCACCAGCCTTGCTTTGTTTCTTGAGACACGACCACTCTCATCAAGCTTATTCCTGTAGACCCACCTTGTCCCTATTATGTTTTTGTTCCTCGGACGAGGGACGAGGGTCCACACCTTGTTTCTCTCAAATTGATTGAGTTCTTCTTGCATGGCTTGGATCCAATCAGCATCCTGAAGTGCCTCCTTTATGTTCTTTGGTTCAATTAAGGACACAAAGGCGTTGAATGCACAGAACGCTATGTTGGCATTATGGGACTGATTCACAGCTGATCTTGTTTGGACTCCTTTGGAGATATCTGAGATGATTTGATCTGTTGAATGAAGTCTTGAAAGGTTGGATCCCTTATTAGTAGCGTCCCTTGCAGGAGTACTTCTAGGATCCGACCAATCAGAGTTATCGGAGTCATACTCATTTTCTTCATTGAGAGGGTCAGAGTGTTCCCCCTCAGGTGGAGCGTCCACTCCTTGACGTGGATCGCCTTGCAAACTTGATTCACCCACATCATCCTGAGCTACACTGGGAGCATCCACTGAGACTTCTTCAGGGTTTGGAGAGGCGTCCTTAGGAACATAGTATTTTCCTGAGGACCCAAAATCAACTTCATCATCGGAGTCGTCCTGCTGTTGGGATGATGAGCGTTCTTTCTTCTTTGGTTTTTCTTTGTGAGAGGAGCTTTCTTTGAACACAACATGGATGCTCTCCTCAAGCTTTAGAGTTCTTTTGTTGAAGACTCTATATGCTTTGCTGGTAAGGGAGTACCCAAGGAATATGGCCTCGTCGCTTCTTGCGTCAAACTTTCCAAGTCTTTCTTTATCATTGTTGTGAACAAAGCACTTGCACCCAAAGACTCTGAGATAGTCGATGCGAGGCTTCCTTCCATTCAACAATTCATAGGACGTCTTCTTCAACAAAGGACGGATCATGGCTTGATTGATAATGTAGCAAGCTGTAGCAATAGCTTCCGCCCAGAAGTACTTGGGGACGCTATTAGCTAACAACATAGTCCTTGCCATATCCTCCAGCGTCCTATTCTTTCTTTCCACAACGCCATTTTGTTGAGGAGTCCTTGGAGCCGAGAAGTTGTGTGAGACACCATGTTGATCACAGTAGGCCAGGAACTCTGAGTTCTGAAACTCCGTCCCATGGTCTGATCTTATGGCTTTGAGAGGCGTCTCAAGAGCAACTTCTACTTGTTTGATGAAGACTTTGAATGCGTTGAAGCAATCTGTTTTTGATGCTAAGAAAAGAACCCAGGTGAATCGAGAAAAATCATCTACAAGAACGTAAATGTACCTCTTTCCACCATGGCTCAACGTCTTCATTGGTCCACAAAGATCCATATGAAGAAGTTCCAAAGGCTTCTTCGTACTGACTTCGTTTTTGGACTTGAAGGACGATCTTGTTTGCTTCCCTTTGATACAGGCTTCACACTGTTCAATTTTCTCCGGATCAATTTGGGGAAATCCTTTTACAAGATTTCTTTGATGTAGCTTGAGGATTGTGCTTGGTCCAGCATGGCCAAGCCGGCGATGCCAGAGGTCAGCGTCCTCTTTTGACACAGATAGGCATAACTCAGATTTAGGCTTGAACTCCTGGTTGAAGATGTAGACATTGTTCTGGCGTACTTCTTTAAGAACAACTTTGTTGGACTTCTTGTTGATAACGAGGCACTCCTTTGAGTCAAATGTGACTAGGTTTTCACCTTGGTCACACATTTGAGAGACACTTAGGAGATTGAAGCCAAGTCCTTCAACAAGACTGACATTTGAAGCTTTAATGGACGGATTGAGAATAGCAGTTCCCGTCCCTTTGATCTTTCCCTTGCCCTTGTTGCCAAACGAGACAGTTCCTCCCGTGGCACTACTTTGGATAGAAGTGAGATGGATCTGGCTTCCTGTCATGTGATTTGAGGCGCCACTATCAATGATCCATGGGCGTCCCCTCACTTCCACCTGCCAAAACAAAGTTAGTGTTTGGCGACCCAGGCAAGGTGTTCCTTACCTGGTTCGTTACAGAAATAGAACTCTGGTTCTGGCATGTAGTCATTTATATTCACATCATTTGAAATAGCATGCTTTCGGAAAGATCTCTTAGAACGTTTAGGACGTCTGGGGTTAGCCTTGTGGACAGACTCATTATTTTCAACGTTAGTCCTAGCTGCTTCTCCCCGTTCAATGTCTTTCTTTAGTTTCAAACATTCATATTTGAAGTGATCTCCTTGTCCACAATACCAACACGTCCTGTAGTAAGTACCAAGGTAGTACTTCTTGTTAGGACGTTGGATTTTGTCCTTTTTCATCTTTTGGGGGTCACAGACTTTTGAATCTTCCCCCTTAGCAATTTTCTTGTAGATCTTATGACTAGTAGAGTTAGTGTAGTAGTCCTCTTGACCTTTCTCTCCACTTTCTAGGACTCTAATTCTTTCAAGAAGATTCTTGGTCTTTTCCCTTTCCAACTCAAGTTCTGAAGTTTTGCTTGCCTCAAAGTCGCTAGGGAGGGAGTTCCTAGAGTCAGACTCATAGCCTAGTCCTTTCTTGGCTGGGACAAACACCATTGGTCTAAATTCCTCAATGATAGGACTCTTTCCTAACACTTTGACTTCTTCTCTAAGGTTAGCATTCTCTAGTTTGAGACACATCATTTCAGTTTTTAGGGACTTGATTTCCTCACAAGAGGACTCTAGTTGAATTGTCATGGGACTACAACTTTTACATTCAACCACAATGTTTTCATTTTCAAGTTCCATTTCATCCATTCTATTTTGCATGCTCACACTTTCTTCCATGATTTTTCCAATGAGTTTAATAAGCTGGGACTTAGAGCATTTTTCTAAACACTTCATCATGGTCTCACGGGTGACCTCATTTTCCGATTTCGGAGCGTCCTCTTCAGCAACTGTGACGTCCTCCATAGCCATGAGTGCTATATGTTCATTATCAGAGGCGTCCTCAACGGCTATGTATGCCTCTTGTTCATCGGGTTCTTCATCATCTGAACTGACATTATCCCATGCAGATGCGAACGCTCCAATGAGAGCCTTCGTCCTCATGTCCTTTGAGGATATTCCCGTTGTACATCTTTTAGCAAAGTGTCCTTTCTTGTTACATTTAAAACAAGTAAGTTCTTTCATCTCTGCCTCTGTGTACTTGGGACTCTCTTGCTTAGGCATCTTGTTCTTGTTGAAATGTTTTCTCCTTTTGCCAAAAGAACGTAGAACTTTGTTAAAGAGAACAAGTCCTTCTTCTTCTTCAAGCTGTTCCTTAGACTTGCTTTCTTTTTCTTTCAAAGTTTGAACGCGCATCCTTTCACGGTTCTCATTCTTATTTGCTTCCACCATCATAGCGAGTTCTTGTTGATGACGAAGATACTCAGCGTACTCTGGTGTTGATGTCATTAAGGCGAGATCTGTCTGAGGGTTCCTAGCCAATTCAGCCATATCGGCTTCCCTTCTTGCTTCATAGCCTCTCAGCTTCCCATAGATCTCTTCCATATCCAGGGTCTTGTTGGTTGTATTCTCCTTGAACGTAGTCCTATCAAAATTCCATTTCCCTGTGAGTCCATCAATGACTACTCCAACTCTGTTCCTCATAGAAATTTCAGCTTCTGGGATGCCCAAGTTTCGCATCTTGGTCACAAGGGCTTCAAAGCGGTATGAGTAGTCCTTGACAGTTTCATTAGGCAGCATTCAGAAGGCATAGAACTCTCGTTTGATTTCAAGCTTAACGTCTTCCTTCATCTCAGCGGTCCCTACGTGGTACTTCTCGAGAGCTTCCCACTGCTGTTTTGCCGTTGGCAAGTTGCTGACTCTGGTGGCGTCCCTCTCACAAAGGGACGCTTGAAGGAAGCATACAGCCTTAGCATTAGTTTCCATTAGCTTGAATTCATCAGGACCCCACTCGTCCTCTTTGTCTTTCTTGTCCTCAGGGACTTTGAGGTCACCCTTCATGATGACCTTCCAACATTGATAGTTCTGACCTCTACAAAAGTTCTCAAATCTGATCTTCCAGCGGTTGAAGTTGCCGTCCGTCAGACGTGGAGGCTTTGTGAAAGAGATTCCAATGGGTTCCATGTCCATCTTTACCTGCAACTCAGTAAGAATCTAGAGCGCCTGCTCTGATACCAATTGTTGGATCGTAAGTCAGTTAATGAGGGCGTCCTTAACTGGGTTAAGAGCGTCCTTTAGTGCAGCGGAAAGTAGACTTAACAGGATAAGTGGACACAAGTATTTAGAGAGGAACCCCACTAAGACCAACTAGTCTTGTGGGTAAACCTCTACCTCCGTTGGAGGATTTTCAATAGCCGTCCCTTATCTTATTGAGAGTGAGTCCTTACAACTTAGGCGAGTCGTTACACTTCTCTGAGCTAAGCGTCCGTCCTTAGTCTCACTAGTAACACTCCTTTCAACCTAACAAGTAACCTAACACTCTTAGCTATAAGGAGGCTATCACTCACGTCTCTCACGGTCCGTTGTGAGAGACAAACTACAACTCTAACAGATTTGTGGTTTGTATTGGATTTGATGTGGTTGGACTTTCTTTCTCTTGCTTCAAGCTCACTTGATCTTCTCGATCTTCGTTGGTGTTCTTGAATGCTTCGGGAGAGCTTGAGAGAAAGTCTTCAAAAGTCCACCAACGCTATGCATACCCTTGGGAGGGTATTTATAGCGGAAGTGGTTCTTGTCCTCTAGCATCCTCTGAGATTGGGCAGGATCCTTGACCTTTGATCAACGGTGCGATGAGCCTCTTGAGGAAGTCAACTCTGTTGACGCTTGGGAAGCCTCCGCGTGGGTAGGGGACCATCGCTGGGAAAGCGACGTCTTTGGCATTGTCTACACGTGCCTAGACAAAGGAAGCTTCCTTCTGAGGACTACGGCCGGACGTGATGTAATCATGTTGGGGCGGCCTTGATTTGAATTTGAACTTCGTTCGTATTTTGGCGCGCGTCCCTTCTTGATGAGGACGCCGTCCTATCTGCGCAGGAACTTCGCCAATTACGTTTATCCTTGGAAGTTCTGGAACCGTGCGTCCCTACAGCTTAGGGACTGCCGCTCACTTGTTGTCCTTTTCGCTCATGTGCGTCCACTGGACTTACCTGAGATCAACACTTGGACAACTTATCAAATACCTTTGAGTTTGTCATTATCAAAACAAGGGACGATTATTATTGGTTTAGATATTAACGACTGGCGTCCTTAATATCGTCCCAACAATAGTCGAACTCGACCAAGAACTAAACCTAAGGAATTACGCCTGAATTGGGCCTATGGGTCCATTAGGCCCAATATGATCTAAACTGAATAGAACTTTCAATCTAAGGCAACATTCATGAATCGGTAAACACATAAACCAAAACGATAGTCAAATGTGATAAAGAACCAAAACTAAGGAATCGAATTTGAATTGGGCCCATTTGGCCCAATACAATCCAAACCTAGTAGAACTCTCGATCCAAGGTAATGTTCATGAATCGATAACAACATAAACCGAAACGATAGTCGAACGTGATGAAGAACCAAAAAATTAAGGAATTGAACTCGAATTGGGCTAATAGAACGTGATGAAGAACCAAAACTAAGGAATCGAACAAGAATTGAACGTGATGAAGAACCAAAACTAAAGAATCGAACTCGAATAGAACGTGATGAAGAACCAAAACTAAGGAATCGAACAAGAATTGAAATGATAGTCGAACATGATGAAGAGTCAAAACTAGGCCCACTACGAGTTTGATTCATTGGTTTCGGTAGAATTGGTGCATTAGGCCCAATACGATTATAATGAACCTAATGGGCACATAGGCCTAATGGGCCCAATTCGAGTTCGATTCCTTAGTTTTGGTTTTTCATCACGTTCAACTATCATTTCGATTTATGTTCTTACTGATTCATGAATGTTGCCTTGAATCAAGAGTTTTATTCCGTTTGGATCGTATTGGGCCTAAGGGGCCCATAGGCCCAATTCGAGTTCAATTCCTTAGTTTCCGTTCTTCATCACGTTCTATTGTCGTTTCGATTTATGTTATTATTCATTCATGAACGTTGTCTTGAATCGAGAGCTCATTTCGGTTTGGATCGTATTGGGCTTAATACGATCGAAGTTATATACCGTCGGGGACACCAGAGTTGTGCTCCTAACTTAGGAGCACCAGAGTAGAGTGATGCGCCTACCTTAGGCGCACAGTGCTGCCCTAGATGGTAATTTGTTTTCCCATTTTACCCTTGTACGCTTATCTTAGACGCATCAAACTGCATTTCTACGATAGGCGCACTATTTAGTGTACATTTAGCAAAAAAGTGTATGACTAGCCACTCCGCTTTTCATACATGTAAGTGTAAATGTTTCCCATAATGTATATTGAAATTGGATGTTTCGGAAAATAATAGTGTATAATCTTGTATAAATTTGAGTGTTTTCATCTAACCCAATTCTGTATAAAAGGATAGATTTAGGATTGTGTGAATGCAGGGATAGAGCCAACCTTTCAATATTTGGTGGGCTAAATTAGGGTACATTTTAAATTTTGCAAAAAGATAGGGCGAAAATTCCAAGTAGTATAAAAAGTATAGAATTTTTTATAAAAAGAATGACGTATGAAAGTTAACAGGCGTCTGTTAGTTGTGGGAGGAAAAAAGCAAACAAAATGTGTTAAGAGCATGCTAATAAGAATCGAACTTCGGTCTACAAGAGACACTTTGGGGTGCTTTGCCACATGTGCTAGTTGAACATACTCAAATGTTCTTCTCCCTATTTACAAATACTTTTTTTTAGGATGGATTAAAGCACACCCTAACTTACCGCAAAACCCATGCCTGTCTAAATGTGAGGATAGGCTGTAAATAGATCAAAAATCTAATAAATTGAGTTAATAAACAACAATTAATCTCATACAAATCTAAGTTTGTTTAAAGTAATACTCCTAATAAAAAAATTAAACCAACGATTGCTGGATATATAAAGAAGAAGTTTTAAACATACAAATCAAGTTACATGACATTCTCTACGATGATTAACGGAAATCTAGGGGTATTTTAATAAAGGCTTAATGCATATACACACCCTCGAACTTGCACGTTTTTGTCACTCAGGCCCCTACACTATGAAATGTTCAATTAGGCACCTAAACTTAGCATTTTTTGTTCAAATAGGCCCCTTATGCTGACGTGGCTTGGCGAGTGCACCACACGCGCGTATAGTGCGCCTGAAACTCGTTCGCATTTAATACTAAAATATTATTTTTTTAATTAAGTTAATAATAAAATATAGTTTAATTTTGAAAATAAATTATATGCATTCTTTAATTAAAAAAGAATATTTCAATTCAATAACAACATTTAATACTAAAATATTATTTTTTAATTAATTTAATAATAACATATAGTATAATTTTGAAAATAAATTGTATGCATTCTTTAATTAAAAAAAGAATATTTTAATTCAATAACAACATTTAATACTAAAATATTATTTTTTACTTAATTTATAAATCAAATATAGTATAATTTTGAAAATAAATTTTATGGATTCTTTAATTATACTAATCGGTGAACCCACGTGATTTCGGGTTTCAACCCATTAGGATTCGAGTCAAAAAGGATTTGGTTCATTTTGGGTTTTGGGTTCAAATTTTCGGGTTTCAACCCTAAAATTTTCAGTTGATTTGGGTCGGCTAGCAAATCCGATCAAATTTTGACAACTCTACTAATCAATCATGTAATAGCAACTCTAGCTTGTTCGGTAAAACTAACTGGATCTTAAATAAATCTGTTTATGCGTGTTTGGTAGAACGACCTCAAGAAAAATTATATTGAGTATAATTACCATTAAAGATTTTTAACAAAATCATAAAAAAAAATTTAAAAAAATTTTAAAATTTTACAATATTTTTTAATAAAAATTCATAAAATATTTTATTTTAAAAATCTTATTTTTTAAATTAAAATATTTTTTTAAACCATGCCACGTCAACGTTGACGTGGCATCTATGTGGCATTGACGTGGCATTGGTGTGGCTTGTGGCATTGACGTGGCATCTACGTGGCGCTGATGTGGCATCTGCGTGGCTCTGACATGGCATCTACGTGGCTCTGACGTGGCACATGGCGTGTGAGGAGGGCTTGATTGAACAAAAAATGCTAAGTTCAGGTGCCTAATTGAACATTTCATAGTATAGGGGCCTGATTGACAAAAACGTGCAAGTTCGAGGGCTTATAGATGCATTAAGCCTTTTAATAAACCTACCATTGCCAAAGGGCATTGGTCTAGCGGTAAGACCTCAATGGGGAGAACCCGAGGTCCCCGGTTCGACCCTCACCGGCGACGAAGCCACAAATTTGAATTTTCAGAGCATAGCTCTCACCTGTTCGCAGGTGCTCTAGGCTAGTCCGAGTAGTACTCAGGCTACCCTAATTCTCACCAGTTCAGAAAAAAAAAACCTACCATTCCTAATTGCTTATTAGTAGTTCAAGACCATTGCTATTTACCTCAATAATCACACATATTAACAAATTGAGCTATGAGCTATTAGAATTGCAAATTAACAAAGTCGGCTGTGGACTGAGCATTAAAGCATCTTAGCTTATTTCTATAATGTTGGGACGATGTTAAGGACTGCAAATACTTAGCATTGTACCTATAACAATCGTCCTTATGATTTTAATAATGACAAACTTACTATGATCTAATGAGTTGTCCAAGTTATGTCTAAGGATCTTATAAGGACGCACGTTAAGATAAAAGGACAACAAGTGTGAAGTAGTCCCTAATTAAGGAGTAGGGACGCAGAATGGACAAGAGTGAGTTTCTACGAGTCAAGGACGCAGTCCTCAACGAGTAGGAATGCAAATGCCAAAGTCCAAAAATTGTCCGGGAAACTTCGTTGATCACAAAGGAAACGTGGAGGCAGATCCTGTTCACTAGTTTATCACCACGTGGAGGCAGATCCTGTAGCAATGAACTGCGGAAATTGCCAAGAAGCTTCGTCCATCATCAACAGGGACATGTGGAAGCAGATCCTGTTGCAAAGGACTCCCAAGGGCATGATGATGGGCAGAAGAAAGTTGCCCTTCCGGTTCACTATAAATACCCCTGTGGATATTTATTATGATGTGGCTTCTCCAACCCATTTCAGAGCGAAAGCGACTATTCACCAAGAACACCAAGAACACTCAAGAACAATGACGAAATGGTGCTTAGATCGTTAGAGAAGTTCACAATAACATAACAAAGTGTTTGTAATAAGAGAAAGAGTTTGTCTCTCACGAAGAACTGTGAGGGGCATGTGTGTGTGTGTCTAGCATCCTTAAGAACCAGAGTTAGGTTACAAGTGTTAGGCTAAAAGAAGCGTTTACTAGTGATCTTAAGAACAGACTCTTCGGTTTAGAGAAGTGTAAAGCTCGCCTTTGTAAACTATAAGGACTCTCTCAATAAGATAAGGAAAAGCTATTCGAAAATCCTCAAAAGAGGTAGAGGTTTTACCCATAAGGACTACTTGGTTTTTGTGGGGTTCCTCTATAAATACATGCGTTCTTATCTTACTGTTTCAATACTTGCTAAAATCTTTTAATTCCGCTGTACGAGGACGCTCCCTAAGGACGTCCTTGACTCTTAACTACTAATCTCAATCCGACATATAAGAAAAGTAGTATCTTGATTCTAAGAGCACACACAATGGCATGAAAGTGGATGAGAAAGAAGGTGGTTTGGGTCATAGTGATGACCAAAATAGTAATTTGGTCTTTGATTGTGAGATTGACATGTGTCTATAATAGACTAAAGTAAATAATTTTGAAAGAAAAGAAAAATGTAACTGACTCGGCTAAAGTCGTCGTGCCAAGATCAAATATAAATAACTCAAACTACAAACTATGATAAGGGGGGGGGAATCAGAGAGAGATATCTAAACTAAACTAAACTAGGAAACAAACAAAGCAAAGCAAATATGGAAACAAGTTCATTCAAAAGATCCACTCTGAATTAATAATCACTCGATCATAGATTCATCCATTGATTTCATTCACACCTATGGTTAATTCCTATCCTGATCATTAACAATCGCAAGTCCACGGTCCAAGCAATTCTATAACCCTAGGCAAGGACGCTTAACCTAGAATTAGCATAGAGAACAAGGATATGCAGGATATCATATCAAACAATCAAGCTACGAGTCAATTGCAAGATAAAACAATCAATTCTCTTCTTAATCCTAGTTACATAGACAACAAGTCTAGGTTAAGTTGTTTTCAGAGATTAGTTTTGTCCACGGTCCAAACCCAATCCAACAATAGAACATCAATCAATCAAACAAGTTGGCCAGACATGCAAAATCAATCAACATTCATAATATGAAGCACAAAAGAATTAATATTAACCAAATGATAGAAATCAATTACCAAAATCCCACGAAATTCATACATCAGAGCTTCTCCCTTGAACAAACCCAAGGAGACTAGCTCTCCATAACTAAACTAAAAACCTAAATAGAGAAGAATTCGATTATGAATTCGAATAAGAGGTAGAAGGTACCTAAAACCTAAGGCAGGCTCCTCATTATATAGACTCAGGGAACATGCTCCCCTAATCTAATTAGGAAATGAGAAAGGATAGAAAAGGAAAAGAGGAAAGATAGAGAAAAGGAAAGAAGATAGAAATCTCGTCCGCTCCGGATCGCGTACTACCGCGGTCGCGTCGTCTCCACTGCACCCGCGGAAACACGGCAGAATAGAATATGTCGTCTCAGGCAGCCACCGCGGGCGCGGAAATCGGACAGAATCGCACTATGCATTTCGGAGGCTGTTTTGACCTTCTTTGGCTTAAAGTATGACTTCTGTGTGAAAAGATGAATTGAAGCTCTTCGAGTTAGTTTTCCAATGGAACCAGAATCAGCTCAATCCGACCACTGTAGCTTCAGATATAGCTCTTGCAAGCAAGAGGTGTCGCGCAGACAGCTCAAAACGCCTTAAAAACTCTTGAAACTTAAATTCTTGTGTCTTCGGCTTAGATATTACAATTACCCTCAAATCTAACCGAAACACACTCAATATAGCCCTAAAATACAAGAGTTAACACATACTAACTAGAGCGATCAGTAACATATAAGAAAGATATTATTAATGTAATTTTTTGACCAAATTTTTTGACCTACCATTAACTATACTCTAATATTTAGGTTAAGCCTAATACTTAGGCCTAAATTTAGGAAATACATAGTATTCTAAACTAAGTGGATGTGACACTTTTCACCAATTATTCAATGTAGTAAGCATGATTGTGTAATATTTTTGTAAGTGGTTGTGTATTATTATGTAAACAAATATGTATATTCCTGTATGTAACTGCCCATAGTATGGTAAGTGATTGTACAAATTGTTATCATTGTAGGATCATCATACATACTCATACAGAAAAAGGCAATACACAATCATTGTAAGATCATCATACGCATGCATATAAAAAATGTCATACATATTGATATGGGCTATGATTCGGCCCGATCTTTCAACACCAGGACCAAAGCAACAAAACAAACATGAAAGTTATTAGAAATTAAGAGAATGTGGAAACAAACAAGCACAAACAAAAAAAAAAGACTCAATCTACTCGACTAAGACAAGATGAACCCTTTGAAACAATGAAAAGTCCCTTAGTGATTGAAAACAAGAGACTGACCAAATGATCAAAGAGCCCACCTTTACAATCTTGCACAACAAGAGATCAAGCTGCAAATGCACAAGAATGGACTTGTGGATTTCCTATTAGCACCAAACTAGCCAGAGGTTGACACATGCAAACGAACCAAACAAGGTCCACGTAATTCTCACAGGATGCTCTTATCCAACCTTTAGTATGAAACGAAATCAATTTCACAAATGAGCATTCTAATATGAAAATAACTACCTTAGCAACTATTTGATGTAGGTTTTACCCAACACTTGTAAGAATATGAGATCTATTGTAGTTTAGATAAGGATCGAATAATGGGAATTAAGTCTATTTTACCTAATTCTAGGAACAAATTGCTAAGTCAAATAAGAAAGATTTTTTGGGTCTATTTCTAATTAAATTAGATGGAATTAAAGAATACTAATTGATAACGATAAAACAAGTAAATATGATGATTATAAATATATGAATATGAAATTCCAAGGTTAAGACTCCCCACAATTTTGATCCATGGATTTTGAATCTCACTTCTAATCAAATCAAGTTGGAAATTACATTATGACGGTTATTATCTAATCTCATAAATTAACTCTTTTCAAAATAAAATTTATATTACTAAATATCGAATAAAGAACCCACCATCGTGACGAATTAAAATCAATAAAAGCCCTTTAAGCCCTTAGAATTTTAGACCATAAATTAAACTTTTTCATTGTTATGATGTATCAAATTTAATTAATTAATCTAGAAGATCTATGACAAATAATCCATATGAGCGGTTAATCTCAAGTTCATTCCTAGATTTTATAAATAGAAACAAACACCTTTCGCATGCGCTATTCCTATATATTCTTTTTACATACTAAGACTACCCCTTTCACATGAACAATAAAAGTAAGATTCTAATCAATTTTCACCAATTATATTAAGCTCCCAAGAACTAATTATATTATTAAGATTCCAACTTGATTCAAGTAAAGTATATTAATTCTATTAGCTTCACATCATTGGGTTGACCTTAAACCTAGTACTAGAGAAATTAGCCAATGTAGATTATCAACAAGAGGAGGGATTTTGGGTTTATTTATAGTGAATGTGGAATAGTTACTTTCCTAGGACCCTTTTTCCTTTCTCGGGCGTCCTCATAGACAACTTCAAAGGTTGTCGCTTTCTCCAGCGTTGTACTTCTTGTTTTCATCCGAAAGTCAGCTCTACTTTTGTTGAGGAGCTTCCACGTGGTTCTTAGGATGAGTTTGGAAAGCGTCTTTGGCTTTATGCTCTTTGTCTCTGACACCTGAAGCTTCTGAGGACTACAACCGCCCATGATGTCATCTTGTCGGGCAGCCATGACTTTGTTTGAATTTGAACGTTGGAAATTAAGCGTTGGTTTTCTCCTCGTGAAGGACGGCTTCGCTATCTCGCAAGAAACTCGTTCTTGTTAGTGTATATTTACTGTGACAATTTCTAACAAGGCATCTCTACAAATATTATGCTTCCCCTTTTTGGCATCATCATGGCCATCAAGCTCTCCTCGCAGTGAATATACACTTATATGAATATTGCTTTAGATAAAAAAAATGGGGCAGAAATATAATGCTTAAGTTTTTCTTCAAGAATCATCAATATATATTATAAAAGCCGACAGTTTTCGAGCCACCACGTTGATTCTGGCCCCACCATATATTTAACCAAAATAATAAATAAAGTCTTTTAATTAACTACCATAATTTTGCTACGTAAATTTTCAATCTTGTAATTAACTACCTTATCAACAATATCTATCCATACTATAAAAATAATATTTTGCTACGTAAATTTTCAATCTTTTAATTAATTACTTTATCAACAATATCTCCCACCATATATTTAACCAAAATAATTTTTTATTAATATCTATCTATATAATATCTAATTACCATATACGTTAGATAGGATTAATCTATTTAGATTTTGATTAAATCTTGATCATTAAAATTATATCAATGTAATCATGGCCCATCCATATTAAATTCACCGGTAACATTTAGTTAGGCTTACAGATTCTTTGATGCACAAGATAACTAATCTTAATTTGTGTGTATCGTAGGGTTCTTGATACATAAGACAACTATCATATAATTTACCAAAATAATTTTTAAAGTTTTTTAATTAACTACCATAATTTTGCTACGTAAATTTTCAATCTTTTAATTAACTACCTTATCAACAATATCTATCCATACTACTCCGTATAAAAAAAATTATTTTGCTACATAAATTTTCAATCTTTTATTTTTTAATTAACTACCTTATCAACAATATCTTCCACATATATTTAACCAAAATAATTTTTAAAGCCTTTTAATTAACTACCATAATTTTGCTACGTAAATTTTCAATCTTCTAATTAACTACCTTATCAACAATATATATCCATACTATCAAAAAAACTATTGTTGCTACAATTTTGCTACGTCAATTTTCAATCTTTTAATTAACCACCTTATCAACAATTATCAATATCAATAAACATATATTATAACAGCCGACCGTTTTCGAGCCACCATGTTGATTCTGGCCCCACCGCATATTTAATAAAAAAAATAGTTTTTATTCATAGTATTTTTCCATGTATTGATAAATTTATCTTTATCTATTTATGTTAAAAAAAATCTTTATAAATCAAGTTTACCATAGAATATTTTATTCTATCTAATTATCTATTTTTTCCCTATCTATCTTTTCATATTTCCTTATTTATATATATCAATTGCCTTTTCTGTATAAATACTTTATCTTCATTTAACTATAAAAATATGTAAAAATTGAGATTTTTTATAAAAAAAAATCGATTTTATATGAAAAAAGAATCTATTCACTATTCTGCATATATGTGTACACGTTTTGAATTATCAGATTTACTAATGTATTATCACTTGCATAATAACTTAGCTTAAAAGTATAATTTAATAAAAAATTAAAAAATGTATACTGAGATATGTTTGTTGCGGCATATCTCAAAATTTTCAAAGTAGATATAATTAATTAGATATGACTGGTGCATCTTTTCCATAGGTAGTTAATGATATTTTAAGGTCGACTCGAATCAAATTTCATATTCCTTCAAAATAATTTCTTTTTACCGACAATAGAATTTTCTTATAATAAATACTTACTATCAAAAATATAATATTTAGGTAGGTTTATAAGGCAAATCAAATAGTAATATTAGGAAAATTTTATAAATAAGAAAATATATTGTGATCAAAAGTTATATGGAAAAAACAGCAAATCAAATTAAATATAATACTAAAAATAATTAAGGTGTATTTTGTTAGTAAGTGAAATTAAGTGTGCACAAATTCCATTTTATAATGCAATTATTAATAATTTTAATTTAATACATGTCGTACATTGTACGACGGACTAAGCTAGTCACAAGATAAAACAACATCATAATTTCTTTGGACCTAAGAAAGTAGGTAGCAAAGCATTCTAAAAGCCAACTATTTGAGCTAAAAAAAAAAAGCCAACTGTTTGGCAAAAGCCAAAATGTCATCAAACATTTAGCACACAGGGAACTAATTCATAAAATCTAGCACATGCTGCCACGTTCTTGCCCTCTAATTTTACAGTTCTCAGCCCCATACGGGGATATTTTGTTGGCTGAAAGCAGGGAATGACTATATGTACCGGCAAGCAGTATTACAAGCTCGGAAGGATATTACATGCATAATATTGATTCCCTGAGAGGCAGGACTTTGGAAGTTACCATTGCATTTACCATGCATTATTTACTTACTTTGATCCGAATGCCATTACATCCCCATGAAATTTGTCCATGAATAGACGTCTTTATTTGTTTCACTTGACTGTTATACCGCTCCTGTCTGGTACAAGCTTCTTCATGTAATACTTGGACTTGCGAGCCTGGTTGATCTTCTTCCGCCTTTCTTCTGGGATTCTATCAGCAGAACACTCTGTAAAGCCCCGCCTCACAAACCTGAATAATTGAGCAAAATTTATTAGTGAAAATGACAAGTACCGTTCCATTGGTAGTTAGATCAGGTTGACAAATAATCTTGCGCATGAAAGATAACAAAGAAGATAAAATACAGTGACTAATTTGACCCTGCAAGATTTTTCTAAAAACAATCTACAACAAAATGCAAGAATGGCGTTATAGTACAACGTTGTCATACCAGTCTGCTGTGCGGGTTGTCAACAGGAAAAGCTGCTGCAACCCAAGGGAAGATGCCTTTTTCTCCATATAATCTGTGGAATTTAAATTGAATCTAAGTTGGTTTGCTTACACAAAGAATGACTTGATGCAAATAAAATATAGAGAAATGGTCAAAATCGAATTGAATGCTCTTTATATTAAAGCATCTAATGCAACAAGGAAAGTAGGAGTGTTAAGTACGGAGGAATTTTTGTTCTCGTACCAAGTAATTTGTCGCCCTGGCCTTGTCCACGGCACTCTGGTGTAACAGCAAGGGCTGCAATCTCTCCACGCTTGTCTTCAAAAAATGGATGAAGTGCAGCACATGCAATTATTTGACCTTCTCTTTCAACAACAGTGAAGTGATCAAGTGCCCTCAGCAACTGAAGCCAATACAGCAAAACCTCATAACTCAGTTTGTGAGAGTACACAAGATTCAAAAAATTGAGTGCCTACTACACTGAAGCACATCGTTATGATAAAGATATCAAGATATCATGCCCTATCTAGCATAAAAAAGATGTAGTAACCGTCTTCTACAAGCATTGTACCTCTTCATCACTCCTCCTGACCAATGTACCAGAATCTTCCAAGGGTTTTAAAAGTTCCCTTATGCTGGCAAAATCTGTCTCTTGAGCCATCCGTGTACCCTCATAGACATCACTGCAGCAAGAGGAGGTAAATTTTACCAACAAATTCTAGATGATCATACAACATTTCCACCAGCAATCTGATGAGCCATACAATGTTCCTTGTTCATAAGAATACGAGGTGACATAGTTTACAAACTCCTTAAGTACTATCTAGTTATTTAAGCATATATGCTACAAAGATAGCAAAACAACCTTGCAACCATAGTCCCCACTCCATCTCTCTGAAACAATTCCAACAACAAAACTCCACCATCTGTTCCATCAAGTAAATGGACTCTCTGGACACCTCCCTGTAAAAATGCTTTGCAGTAATTAAAATACCATCAGCAACACTGTAAGCAACATAAAAATAACCTGGAATAAAGAACTTAAAGAGGATGATTTCACTGATTTTCCATGTCAACATGTTCCAGCTCCATATCAGTAATACAAGTTCAATTAAGACAAATTACTATTAAGATTTGAGAATAAAGAATGGGATGGCACAAATGCATGACCTGCCCAACTTATTTGATACTACTAACAGATTTCAGCAAGAAAAACTCACCCTGCAAACAAAAGCAGCAGCAGCCAGTTCCGAGAGATAGTCTTTACGCTGTGTCAGCCTCTCCTGACCACCAATAGCAAAACCCTGCTCACTATACCAGAGCCCATTTCCATTGTAAAAACCAAGGCCATTTTGAAAGGTGGCTTTACCATTACCATCCAAACAAGAGGATATGCTCTGATTGAAATTCATTTCTTCTTGAATGCAAAAATCTTCACCAACAGCTTCAACATAGTGAGCAGCAATCTCACTTTGCTTGGCTCGCTCTCGAACAAGCTTGTCTGCCTCCTGAAGGCTCAAGAAGCGTATAAGATGACCAGATTCGTCCAGAATGGGGCCGTCTATGATACAGATAAGTTTCTCTGCACCAATTGCTAAGGCGCATGCAGTAGCCACCTCATATGTGCTGCAATTGCAGACTAAATATCAGGAAAAGGTCAAAGAATAGGCAAAATACTTAATTTATTGGAGCTTTTAAGAAAATCCAGTGCCACACTTTTTTTGCTCAGATCAAACGGACAATGACGACTTTTTTTGTTCAGAACATACGAGCAGTGACATTCTTTAGACAAATTCTTCGAACTCATGATGACTTGACATAAAAATTTGCATGCTCATTTGAGCTTGACTAATAGCAAGCCATAACTAAAGATACCTATTATAGAGCTACAAAGCATACTTGCAGTTAAGAACTTCCCCAGAGCTGGAATAGCCCAAGTTACACAGTAATACTATGCAACCTGCATCAAGCCTCTCCCTTATGCGGTCAACATCAACTTTCTTGACTTCTCCAGTTGCTCCATAATCAGTGCCTTTGACAACCCCTCTCCTCTACAAAAATATTTATATTAGCTACATACAAGGAACTCCAACGGAAATACTATACACTCCTTGTTTTGTTACGATAACAAGGCACTTCAGAATTGACCCCCGAATCCTGTTCGAGTATATATTTAATGCAAAATGTTTACCTTAGCTGCCAAAAAGTTCCCACTGGCTACACTAACTCCAACATCATGCCAACGGCGGTTCTCACCATGCCGACGAATATTGATTAGAGAAGGTCCAGCAGAGAGTTTTGCCTCTATCATTATACGGGTCCTTCCAGAGGCCTCCATAGATGCCTCTAAGGCATCAGCATCAGTAATTCTGTATGGTCCATCATACTTCGCCTTGTTTCCTGCAACAGTATGAAGGTTACCCTTAGCAAACCACCAAAGAAAGAAGGGACTATAATAAAACGCAGATTGAAACTCCTATATCAAAATGAATTGGTATAAACGCAGATTCCTTCCTACTATCACCATGATATCCCAAATGAAATACCAACGGGTACATATGTTTTAGAGAGTTTTGTTCTTCTGAGTTTCAATGATATTACAATCAACATAAACATGAATCTTTCTTCTCAGCAGAATTGACATCAAACTGCCACAAGAATATCTTATGTCCACACCAAGAGTAGACTGATAAAAAAAACTATAGGTAGGAGTTCAATTCAAGCATAAGCAAATAGAAACAATAGAAGTTGAGACAAACTTGTAGTCGGGAATCCGAAAAATCTGCATGCAAGTGAGTATTCAAATTGAAGAAAGTACAGATCAACAGAGGGACGAAAACATTACCTCTTTCTGCTAAGAGCTCATTAATCTGCTTATGAGTTCCAGGCACAACAACGAATTTGATGCCTAGACCATGAAGTACAGAGATATCCTGAAAGCAAAAATCAGTCCAATTAGCCTTCATAGGGATCCAATTGACGGAAACAAGCAAAACAAACACACAACATGCCTGCAAAATGGCGTCCAAGTGAGGGCTAACAACGATTTCGGAGGAGATAACGATGACGAAAGTGCCACCGCGGTGTGCTCGGAAGTAAGGCCAGGACTCACGGAACCAGCGAACAAAGAGCTCGTCTCTGATCGAGCTTCCGTCCTCCGGAGCGCTCACCGGTTCGCCGAGCAAGTCGCATTTCACCGACTTGTCCTGGTCGGCGCCGCCTTCTCCTATTGAGAGATTAGCGGCTGATACGACGGCCGAATCAAAGCAGGGGCGGCGGAAGATCTGGCTCCGGCCGTGAGCAGGAGAGAGTAATAGCCGGCGGTTTTGTAGGGGGAGAGGAGTGTTACAGAATGGGATCCCCATCGGAGCGAGGAGAGTGGATTTAGAGTTTGGCGGCGGCGAGAAATTGCTGGTGGGAAGAGTACTCCAGTATATGGAGAGAGCGGCTTCGGAAGGAAGCTTTATTGGGGCCCACTGTCCACTGAGCCTGAGGTACCAAACGGCGGCTGAACGACGCCGTCAAATGTGAAGAGCATGCCACACCATCTATGTGCGTATATTTATTTATTTTATTTTTCGGAAATTTCGCACGACAAGTCTTCGTCAAGCAAATTTGACATGAATTTGATTATAACTTAACAGTTTTAAATGCTTGTTCATTGTGACAATTGGTGAATTTGGGTTTATAATTAGTGAAAATTTCATTTAACCACCCTTTTATTTTACACTTTTTATAATTAACCGGAACTGCTATTCGTACATTATTTTTGAGCTATTTGTATACTATTTGGTGCGTACATTGTTTTTGAGCTATTTGTACACTATTTGGTGCGCCTATCTTAAAAGTGCAGTTTAGTGCGCTTAAGTTAAGCATACAGTGGTAAAATGGGAAAAACAAAATTATCGGTCGGGGGAGCTACTCGTGAGCGCCCAAGTAAGGCGCACGGTGCACCCTAGCAAGGCGCACCACACCGACCTTGTACGCCTAGGCGCACAGGTGGACCGCCCCGGTGGATCCCCAAAAATTTGTTACTGGAAAACATTGTTTAAAAACTCATATTTAATAAACTAAATTATTTATTACTTAATGGACTAATATGGGCCTGAAATTCAAGCCCAACTCAATAACCCACATACTAAAACACTCTTGAGACATATGTATTTATTATGGTTGAGCATTCGGATTATCCGATCCGATCCGATCCGAAAACCCGGATATCCGAAATTTTTTTTTTGCAAAAAGCTCGATTTGTATCCAATCCGTATCCGGCCGGATATCCGCTAAAAATTATCCGATTGGATCGGATATCCGGAACCGGATATCCCGGATATCCAAACTATCCATTTTAATTTTTAAGCAAAAAAATGTAGTATAATTTTGTATTCAATTCATGTCAAAAAATCTAGCTAGCTATAATATATATTATGAAATTAAATGTAAAGTTATAAACAATAATTAATATTAACCTACTTATGGTATTATCAAACTCAAAGTCAAAATTACATCCCATAAACTGATAATTAATATTAACAACTTCATATTTTATCCTGCTTAAGCTATAATTAGTATTAACCTACGGTAAGAATTAATTAAGAAAGTGGTAAAGGTAAGTTTAGGGCTTTGACCTAATAGTATTTTATTTTTCTTTTCTATAAACATTATATATATATATATATTTTCGGATATCCAAAAACTCAAAACCTCGATCCGTATCAAGTCCAAATATCCGGAAAAATTAGCGGATCGGACCGGATACGGATCAATTTTGAACGGATCATTTTGGATGCGGATATTTTTGGATCGGATCGGCGGATTTTCCGGATCGGATCGGCGGATCGGATAACGTTGCTCAGCCCTAGTATTTATAGCACTTCTCAAGACCTCATTTCCCCCAAACTTTCGATGTGGAAAGCTCTTTTTGGGCACTTTTCATGCATGCCACACCTCATTTTCTATCCCACATCGAAATTTTGCAAAGTGGGGAGCTTTGGATGGTATTATATAAGGTTTGGAATGTTTAAGTTGATAATTTTATTATGAGTTAAAAAATTTAATTTATATAGCTTTAAAAATCTATTGATTTTTTATAATTTATATTTATATAAGAGTAAGAACATAAACCAAAAAGGATAGTCGAACATGATAAAGAACCGAAACCAATTAATCGAGCTCGAATTGGGCCTATGGGCCCATTAGGCCCAATACGATCCAAACCGAATAGAACTCTCGATCCAAGTCAACGTTCATGAAAGAGTAATAACATAAACCGAAATGATAGTCGAACATGATGAAGAACCGAAACTAAATCAAACTCGAATTAGGTCTATGGGCCCATTAGGCCCAATACGATCCAAACCAAATAGAACTCTCGATCCAAACCAACATTTATGAAAGAGTAAGAACATAACCCGAAACGATAGTCAAACATGATGAAGAGCCGAAACTAAGGAATCAAACTCGAATTGGGCCTATGGGCCATTAGGCCCAATATGATCCTTAGTTTCGGTTCTTCATCTATTCGACTATCTTTTCGGTTAATTTTCTTATTCTTTCATAAACGTTGGCTTGGATCGAGAGTCTTATTCGGTTTGGATTGTATTGGACATAATTGGTCTATAGGCCCAATCTAAGTTCCATTCCTCAGTTTCGGTTCTTCATCATGTTCGACTATCGTTTCGGTTTATGTTTCTACACTTTAATGAACGTGCGCTTAGTCGTATTAGGGTTTCGGGTTAAACCATATAGGCTAAGGCTGTTCATCGGCTCCAATGAACCGAAAAAAACTTAACCGAACCGGAACCGAGCTAGTTCAGGTCAGTCTTTGGTTCATGTTTTGGACTACTTCGGTTTCTGGTTTGGGTTGGTTTGGATCTCGGTTCGGATCAGGTAAACCGAACTAATTTTGGATCTCGGTTTGGGAGTGGTGCACATAGCTAGAACGCACAGTGCGCCTTACTTGGGCGCACACGACTAGTTTCCCCCGGGCGGTAATTTTGTTTTTCCCATTTTACCCCTGTACGCTTATCGTAGGCGCATCAAACTGCAGTTCTACGATAGGCGCACTAATAAGTGTACAAATAGCTCAAAAATAGTGTACGAATAGCCATTGACTAATTAACCACCCTTTATAATTTTTTCTACACTTAATCACCCCTTATGTGTAAATATGTGCATAAAACCACCCATTTTGATGAAAAACGTTATTTTCTTCGTTAAGTAAAGTAAACTACGTTTATTCCCTTTTTTTAATTTTATTTATAATAAATAAAAGAATTTAGGAATAAATTGAGTTTGGAATGTCATCGTCATTGGATTTAAGCCTACATATCAACCTTTTGAATCTCAAGTCGTCGTCGATCAACTTAGACGTGATTGACTCCAAGAGATGCTCAAAGTCGTTAGAATCAAATCCAAAACTTATGGTCTTTGCATCGGCGAAGTCGTGGTTCTTCTTCATCATTGGATAGAGGAAAGAAATTATTATGAAGGAAATTAGGCAAGGGTTGCAAAAATCGGCATATTAGAACATTGAAAGTGCCAATTATCGTTTTTCCTTATTTTTTATATTGTAAATAAAATTTAAAAAGAAAGGAAAAAAAAACATATTTACTTTACTAAACGAAGAAAATGACGTATTTCGTTAAAGTGGGTGGTTAAATGCACATAATTAAAAATAAGGGGTGGTTAAGTGTAGAAAAAAATATAATGGGTGGTTAATTGTAACAAGTGTAAAATAAAGGGTGGTTAAATGCAATTTCCCCTTATAATTAATAATTATCGGGTGTATAGAGGAAGGGGTTAGGTCCCGTATTCAGAGAAGGTGTCATAAGTGGAGGGCGGCTTCAGGGATTCTGTGCGACAAGAAGGTTCCGCTCAAGCTCAAATGTTGGCCGACGACGAAGGCTCAAGAACAGAAACTCGCAGTCGTAGAGATGAGGATGCTCAGTGGATGTGTGGGCATACGAGGATGGACAAGATTAGAAACGAAGAGATCAGAGATAAGCTCGGGGTGGCTAGCATAGGAGACAAGCTTAGAGAAACACGACTGCGTTGGTTTGGCCTTGTGCAGAGGCGGAGCCCAGATGCCACAGTGAGGAGATGCGAGCGTCTGGATTTGGGAGCTTTCAGGAGGAGCAAAGGTCGTCCGAAAAAGTGTTGGATGGACAGAATTAAGCAGGATGTCGCCTTGTTAGGGATTTCAGAGGATTTGGCTCAGAGTAGGGAGAGATGGAGGGAGAAGATCAAAGTGATAGACTGCTAGCCAATGGGGTGGGGGAGCGGTTCTTGCGGAGACTGTCGGTTCTGGCCTTGTCAACGAGTTTTTGTCGGTTGGAGTATGTTCTTTGTTTGATTGTTTGACTTTTCTTTTTTCCTTTTGCTTGTCTTCTTAGTTGGAGCTTTTTAGGTAGTTTAGTTTGGCCGTTTGGGTTGTATTGGGCGCATCTCATCTAGGTCTGAGATGTCCCCATCCTGACCCCCCAAATCCTGCTTTTGCGGGATTCCCTTGGGTAAATGTTGTTGTTGTTGTTTGTTGTTGTTGTTGTTGTGTTTACTTTAAAAGTGTAGAAATTTCTTGCGTAGGTTCATATGTTGTCAATGTTTGAAAAACGAAGTTTAAGTCAAGATAAAAAAAAAAATTTAGAATATATTAAAATTAAATTTAAACAATGCCAATGAATAATTTTTGGAAGAGAACCCATGAAATTTGAGGTTAGAATATAATATAGTACTTATCGAGTTGAACAAGTTTGAGTTAGAAAAAGCTCTATATCGCAAATAATGAGAGTATGTATACATTTCTTAATGTGAAGAATTTTTATTTCATCACTCATTAACTTGTTATTAGCACTTTCAAGTTTAGACAATAAACACAATGTACGTAGAATAGTTATTATACATGTAATAAGGTAGTTATTCTATATAATTATACCAATTGAATCTAAAATGAAAAAGAATCATAATATACATATAAGGAGACTATATTTGTGGTATATTCTATTCATAATAACACCATCTAGTAACACAAAAGATTTCATCAACTAATTCTTCCAAACATGAAATTTTTAAAAGATTTTTTTTAATAAAAATGCAATTTTTCTCAAAAAAGAAGCAATTTACCCTTTTAGACTATATAATAACGATAGGGTTATTTGGCAAAATTTGTCAAAACTATAGGGTTACTTTGTAAAATACTATAAATGTATGGGTACCACGCAAAATTACCTTAACCATAAGGGTACTAGGCGAAATTTTCCTTTTTTTTATTGGGTAAGAGGTAGGAAGCTCACCAACAAATGAGGACGTCCTAAAACATCTTTTCGGATGAAACTAGAAGTTCTAGATGATTTCTATTGGATCGTAGTTCGTTAGTAAACAGATAAGAAAGTCGTAGGGACATCTTCCTTAGGCAGCGGAATAATGCTAATAAGCCAATCAAACTAAGTGCAGGAAATAATTTCTAGAGATGCCTTCCTCATAGATCAGCTAGTCTAATGGGTAAACCTCTACATCCGCTTAGAGGATTTTTGAATGACTTCATTTCTTTTATAACTTGAGTCCCTAGCTATTACAATGCAAAATACAAACTTCTCTGATCTACAAGAGTTCGTCTCTATTGAATAACTACAGGAATGAAATAACTACTTTGTTCAAGTGCATGTATACAAAATTTATTCACAATTCGTTCAACCCTATCCCCAATTTGTTTAACCCCGATGCCAATTTATTCACTTTTGTTACAAATTTGTTCAAGTGCATGTATTACGTAATATGTTCACATCTGTTCACAATTTGTTCAACTCTATCCTTATTTTGTTCATCCTTCCCAATTTGTTTACCTATATTGCCCTTGTTCACGTCTTTATAAATTGTTCGAAATTTGTTTAGTCTCTTCACCTCTATTTCCTACTTGTTCATCTCTAATGCCAATTTCGAGCAAACCAAATAATTTTGACTACACAACCAACAATTTCGAGCACTAGTATGAATACGTGCGAGACAGTCGAAGAAACGTTTTACTACCTGGTTCCATTGCTTTTTTAGTAGTTGGAATCTGAATGCAAATTGTGATCTGTTCAAAATCTAAGTTTTACGAGAGACGGATTGAGATTTTGGAGTGGAAAATCATTTCTAATCTGTTAAAAAGAGATCTGGATGAAGGATCGAAGCTACATAAAGCAAAATCAAAGCTACAATTTGTGAGAGATAGATTAATTACCGCAAAGAGGAAGAGTGATGTAGCTAGAGCTGTGAAATTTACGAGAGACAAATTTAGATTTTGGAGTTTGTTTGAGAAATCTTAGTTTTTCGTCAAGGAGGAGAATGAAGAATTAGCTGAAACGCGATATATACTTCTTTTTTTTGGACCTAATAGGCACTTGATCTTAATTGTTGTTGGGTCTAGATGGACAGTCAAGATTTGTTCATTTTTGCTCTTAGGCACCCATTCTCACCAGATTCGGACTCATACATAATATTATTAAAAATAGATATGAGTGACTTAATAATATTATTTTAATATCTAATAATAGAATTGATATAGAATTTAAGATCATAATTTTTTTTTTTTGAGAAGAACATGTCTATAATTGTTGGGACGATATTAAGGACGCCAGTCATTAATATCTAACCAATAATGACCGTCCTTAGTTTTGATAATGACAAACTCAAAGGTATTTAATAGTTGTCTAAGTGTTGATCTCAGGAAAGTCCAGAGGACGCTCATGAGTGAAAAAGGACAACAAGTGAACGAGAGTCCCTAAGCAATAGGGACGCACTCCATTTGAACTTCCAAAGCCGAACAGAAGAATGGAGTCCCTGCGAGATAGAACGGTGTCCTCATCGAGTAGGGACGCGCGCCAAAAATACGGAGGCAGTTCAAAATTCAAAATAAGGCCGCCCCAACATGATTACATCATAATCGGCCGTAGTCCTCAGAAGGAAGCTTCCTATGTCTAGGCACGTGGTAATACTTCCAATGAAGTCGCTTTCCAGAAGATGGTCCCCTGACCACGCGAAGGCTTCCCAAGCGTCAATAGAGTTGACTTCCTCAAGATGCAAAGCACACTGTTGAAGGAAGATGACGGATCCTGTAGAAGTTTTAGAAGACGCTACAGGACAAAAGTCACTACCGCTATAAATACCCCCCAAGGGTTATGCATAGCGGTGTGGAATTTGAAGGTTTTCTCTCGAGCTCACTCCCGAAGCATTCAAGTTCAAGAAGATCAAGTGAGCTTGAAGCGAGAGAAGAAAAGTCCAACCACATCAATTCCAAAACAAATCACTTAGTGTTAAGAAGTTAGTTTGTCTCTCACGAGGTATTGTGAGAGACGTGAGTGTTTAGCTACCTTATAGCTAAGAGAGTTAGGTTACTTATTAGGCTGAAAGGAGAGTTACTAGTGAGACTAAGGACGCACGCTTAGCTCAGAGAATTGTAACGGCTCGCCTAAGTTATAAGGACTCTCTCTGAATAAGATAAGGACGGCTATTCGAAAATCCTCCAACGGAGGTAGAGGTTTACCCATAAGACTAGTTGGTCTTAGTGGGGTTCCTCTATAAATCACTGCGTCCTTTATCTTATTCGTTTTCCTATTTAAGTCATTTTATTCCGCTGCATTTAAGGACGCCCTTAACCTAGTTAACGACACCCTCTCTAACTGACTTACGATCTAACAATTGGTATCAGAGCTGGCGCTCTAGATTGTGTTTGAGTTGCAGGAAAACATGGATATGGAACCTATAGGTATCACAAGTGTGAAGCCTCCTTGTCTCACGGACGGGAACTTCAATAAATGGAAAATCAGATTTTAGAACTTCGTGCGGAGTCAAAATTACCAATGCTGGCTGGTGATAAGGAACGAAGACCTCAAAGTCCCTGCTACCAAGGTAGGTAAAGAGGATGAATTGGGTGCCGAGGAGTTCAAGCTCATGGAGACAAACGCCAAAGCTATCTGTTTTCTACAGACGTCCCTTTGCGAAAGGGACGCTACTCGTGTGAGCAACCTATCAACCACTAAGCTCCTGTGGGAATTAGCTCTTGAGAAGTACCATGTCGGAACGCCTGAGATGAAAGAGGACGTCCAACTAGAGGCTAAAAGGGACTTCTACAAATTCAAGATGTTTCCGAATGAGTCCATCACTGACTACTCATTCCGTTTCGAAGGACTGCTGACCAAGTTGAAGAACTTGGGTGTCACTGAAACGGAGATCACTCTAAGAATGAAGGTTCAAGTGTTGATCGATGGCCTCACAGGAGTTTGAAACTTTGATAGGACGACCTTCAAGGAAAACCAAGCCAACAAAGGACTGTCCATTGAAGAAATTTATGGAAAGCTGAAAGGGTACGAAGCTAGAAGGAATCAAGATTTGCTTGAGATGGGAAAGAGTTCTCAAAATGAACTAGCTTTAACTCTTGGAGTAAGGACGCCAGAGCAAGAAAAGTTTCACCAAAGGCAAAAGGAACTAGCCTTGATGCTTGAACCAAGACTCAAGAGCATCAAGAAAATCTTCGCCTTCAAGCTTTGATAGAACGAGAAGGGAAGTCAAAAGAACAAATTGCTGAAGAAGATGAGCTAGAACTTTGACTCGGCTAAAGTCGTCGTGCCAAGATCAAAGATAAGTAACCCAAACTACAAACTAGTATAGCATGCAAGTAAGGGGTCGAACCCAAGAGAACTGAGGCTTCTAGTATTAATATATCTATCAACTAAAGATATGGGGGATTGAAAAGAGAAATCTATACTAAACTAACCTAGGAAAACTAAACAAACAAATAAACAAATAGATAAGAGGCAGGTTCATTCAAAAGATCCACTCATGAAATAATCACTCGATCATAGATTCATCCATTAATTTCATTCACATCTATGGCTAATTCCTATCCTAATCATTAACAATCGCAACTCCACGGTCCAAGCAATTCTATAACCCTAGGCAAGGACGCTTAACCTAGAATTAGCATAGAGAACAAGGATATGCAGGATATAATATCAAACAATCAAGCTACGAGTCAATTGCAAGATAAAACAATCAATTCTCTTCTTAATCCTAGTTGCATAGACAACAGGTCTAGGTTAAGTTGTTTTCACAGATTAGTTTTATCCACGGTCCAAACCTAATCCAACAATAGAACATCAATCAATTCAATAGGTTCATGACTCCTAGAGAAACAATAAACATTCATAAGATGAAGCACAAGAGAATCAATATCAACCAAAGGATAGAAATCAATTACCAAAATCTCACGAGTTCATACATCAGAGCTTCTCCCTTGAACAAACCCAAGGAGACTAGCTCTCCATAACTAAACTAAAATAAAAAATTGGAAATAATAATGGATTAATGGATTGGAATGTGTCTAAATCCTAAGGCAGACTCCTCCTTATATAGACCAAGGAACAAGCTCCCCGAGATAGATAAGGAAAGAGGCAAAAGATAGAAAAGGAAACAAGATAGAAAGATTTCGGCCCGCTTCGGATTCGGCATCACCATGGTCGCGTCGTCTCCACCACGCCCGTGCTTTCACAACAGAAAAGAGTAGGTCGTCTCGGCAGCCACCGCGGTCGCGTCGGCCAATCCGCGGTCGCGGAATTCGGACAGAAACTCTGGCGTCACTTCGGAGGCTGTTGTGACCATCTTCAGCTTGGAATCTGACTTTGGTGTAAAAAGATGAATTGAAGCTTTTCGAGTTAGCTTTCCAATGGCACCGGAATCAGATCAATCCGACCTTTGTAGCTTAAGATATGGCCTTTGCAAGCAAGCGGTGTCGGGAAGACAACTTAACACGCCTTAAAACTCTTGATTCTTGAATCCTTGTGTCTTCGGTCTTCATATTACAATAATGCACAAACTCTAACCTAAACACACTAGAGTTAACTCATACAAAATAAGCCGAATCAAATTCCCCCATACTTAGATCTTGCTCGTCCTCGAGTAAGCTCAAAACAAATATGACAAGATAGCACATCTAAGATCTCAGGAAATATAAGGGAAGACAAAACACTCAGCTCACAACCCGAACCCAAAAATATAGAGAAATTATGAGCATAAAACAATAAAGCTCAAACACACACCTCACAACAAGATATAGCACTCAAGCTCTAAAAAGTGTAGAGCAACCTAGGATCTACCCAAATCTAAAGTGTAAGCCCCAAAGTCCCTAAGAAAGAATGATCCTAAAACACTCGAATTTTTCCGCTCAATTCTGCTTAGGCGCCCTTTCGGGTTTTCACCTAACCGCTCTTTTCATTTTTCTCAAGATGTGCTCACAAAACTCACAATCACTCATGAACCTCATATTACCCCAGCCTAATGCTGGTCCGGGTTACCTGCTTAATACCTGAGCCGCCCTTTCGGGTTTTCGACTCATCCCAGGATTTATATGCCTTTCTTCACTTTTTATGGCTTTTTCTATCGTTTTCTTTTTCTTTCTTTCTTTATTAAGCAAAAAGTATGGTGCAAGTGCTCCCTGAAAAGAAGAAAATCAAAAATCTGAAGCAAATCACTAACTACTCTAACTAGGATAAGCGAATGCGAGTACTCCCTCCCCCATACTTAAATCCTTCATTGTCCTCAATGAAGCAAAGAGAAAGTGTTGGGACGATATTAAGGACGCCAGTCACTAATATCTAAACCAATAATGATCGTCCCTAGTTTTGATAATGACAAACTCAAAGGTATTTGATAAGTAGTCCAAGTGTTGATCTCAGGTAAGTCCAGTGGACGCATATGAGCGAAAAGGACAACAAGTGAACGTAAGTCCCTAAGCTGTAGGGACGCACTTCACCAGAACTTCCAGTGTTGAACGAAAAGAATGATGTCCCTGCGCAGATAGGACGGCGTCCTCATCAAGAAGGGACGCGCGCCTAAATACGGACGAAGTTCAAATTCAAACCAAGGCCGCCCCAACATGATTACATCACATTGGGCCGTAGTCCTCAGAAGGAAGCTTCCTATGTCTGGGCACGTGTGAACAATTCCAAAGATGTCGCTTTCCCAGCAATGGTCCCCTGACCACGCGGAGGCTTCCCAAGCGTCAACAGAGTTGACTTCCTCAAGATGTAACTCGCACCGCTGAAGGAAGACGATAGATCCTGCTCAAGTCTCAGAGGACGCTAGAGGACAAGAACTCATACCGCTATAAATACCCTCCAAGGGGTATGCATAGCGGCGTGGACTTTGAAGACTTTCTCTCAAGCTCTCCCGAAGCATTCAAGTTCAAGAACGAAGATCAAGAAGATCAAGTGAGCTTGAAGCAAGAGAAAGAAACTCCAACCACATCAAATCCAAAACAAACCACAAAATAGTTAGAGTAGTGTTTGTCTCTCACAACGAACCGTGAGAGACTTGAGTGATAGCTTCCTTATAAGCTAAGAGAGTTAGGTTACTTGTTAGGCGGAAAGGAGTGTTACTAGTAGAGCTAAGGACACACGCTTAGCTCAGGAGATTGTAACAGCTCGCCTAAGTTGTAAGGACTCTCTCTGAATAAGATAAGGACGGCTATTGAAAATCCTCCAACGGAGGTAGAGGTTTACCCATAAGGCTAGTTGGTCTTCGTGGGGTTCCTCTATAAATACTCGTGTCCATTATCTCATCACGTTTCCTGTTAAGTCTATTTTTCCGCTGCACCTAAGGACGCCCATTCTAACAGACTTACGATCCAACAGAAAGGATAGAAGCAAGGAAGAAGGGTAATCAGAAGACTCACAAACGAATGAAGAGAGGTGGAATGGAAGAACTCTTCAAAGGTGGTAGATGAATGGACGAAAGGCTTTGGAATCACCATTCTGCAGGTAAACCGTGGGTGCGGGTGCACGGGCCGCGGGCGCGGAATCAACGCCGAAGCAACATCAACCACCGTGAGCCAACCACGGGCGCGTCCTTGAGCGAATGCGAACTCGGACGTCTCCTCGAACATGAATGCTCAATGTGGCTCTCGGATCTTGGGCTCGTCTTCTCAGGACTTATGTGAACTCTTGAACTCGAACCGCAATGATGCTACTCGAGGGAACAAAGCTCCCCAATACTTAGGCTTTGAACATAGCCAAAAGAATGGAAATCTAAAGATGGATGAAAAGAATATATAGAAGGTGGTGGAAAGAGATAGATGGAAAGATAGAATGATGAAAAGATAGAAGGATGGTAAAGATGGATGGTAAAGATATATGGAAGGTAGAAGATAGAATGGGACCAAGTAGTCCTCTTTTTTTTTTCTCTTTTTTTCTTTTTCTTTTTTTTCAATTGTTTTTTTTACCAGACCCGGCCTCACCGTGGGTGCGGTACCCAAGGCGCGGGCGCGATAGGTTTTTTTTTTCAAGACTCACTGCATCACCACCGCGGGCGCGATTTGTGGACTGCGACCGCGGTGTCTAGTACCTGTACGTCGGGAGTTTCTGTATTCGAAACGCGACCGCAGTTGCGCACCCGCGGGCGCGGTTCAATCACAGAACGTTCTTTCGAACCTAGTACCTGCATGTTAGCCCAATTTTTATTTTTTTTACATAGTCAATAAAAACATTAACACTAGAAAGAAACCAAAGTTCCCCGGCAATAGCGCCAAAATTTGATCCACTCATGAAATAATCACTCGATCATAGATTCATCCATTGATTTCATTCACACCTATGGTTAATTCCTATCCTGATCATTAACAATCGCAAGTCCACGGTCCAAGCAATTCCATAACCCTAGGCAAGGACGCTTAACATTAGCATAGAGAACAAGGATATGCAGTATATAATACCAAACAATCAAGCTATGAGTCAATTGCAAGATAAAACAATCAATTCTCTTCTTAATCCTAGTTGCATAGACAAACGGTCTAGGTTAAGTTGTTTTCACAGATTAGTTTTGTCCACGGTCCAAACCTAATCCAACAATAGAACATCAATCAATTCAATAGGTTCATGACTCCTAGAGAAACAATAAACATTCATAAGATGAAGCACAAGAGAATCAATATCAAAACCAAAGGATAGAAATCAATTACCAAAATCTCACGAGTTCATACATCAGAGCTTCTCCCTTGAACAAACCCAAGGAGACTAGCTCTCCATAACTAAACTAAAAGAAAAATTGAAAATAATAATGGATTAATGGATTGGAATGTATCTAAAACCTAAGGCAGACTCCTCCTTATATAGACCAAGGAACAAGCTCCCCGAAATAGATAAGGAAAGAGGCAAAAGATAGAAAAGGAAACAAGATAGAAAATTTCGGTCCGCTTCGGATTCGGCATCAAAGCAGTCGCATCGTCTCCACCGCGCCCGCGCTTTTACAACAGAATAGAATAGGTCGTCTCGGCAGCCACCACGGTCGCGTCGGCCAATCCGCGGTCGCGGAATTTGGATAGAAACTCCAACATCACTTCGGAGGCTGTTTTGACCATCTTCGGCTTGGAATCTGACTTCGGTGTAAAAAGCTGAATTGAAGCTCTTCAAGTTAGCTTTTCAATGGCACCGGAATCAGCTCAATCCGACCTCTGTAGTTCAAGATATGGCCTTCGCAAGCAAGCGGTGTCGGGAAGACAGCTCAAAACGCCTTAAAACTCTTGATTCTTGAATCCTTGTGTCTTCGGTCTTCATATTACAATAATGCACAAACTCTAACCTAAACACACTCAATATAGCCCTAAAATACAAGAGTTAACTCATAAAAATTAGGCCGAATCACACTTTTGCACAAAACTCTTCGCTCATGGGCTGCAAAAGGAAAAGTCCCAAGGATGAAGATGCCTTACAAGAAGGAGAGTCCTAAGCTTTCAGTTGTTGAAATGAAGGAAGTGACATGTTACAAGTGTAACAAGAAGGTCACTTCGCCAAGAACTGCAATACAGGACTTTCAACAAAAGAAATCAAGAAGAAAGCCCTGATTGGTGCTTATGAAGCGGCATGGGACGACATCGATTCAGATGATGAAGAGCCGTCCAACCAAGTTGCCTACATGGCAATAGAGGACGCTTCAGACTCTCCCAAGGACGCCTTTGAAGCTGACCAAGAGGTATCTCACGACTCCAAGATAAGTTCTCTGGACAAATGCTCTAAGCCTAAGCTTATCAAACTCATCACTCAAATCATGCAAGAAAGCTATGTCATGAAGGAAAGGCTAGACGAACTTGAATCTGAAAATATTGTTGTTGAATGTGAGAACTGCAACACAGTGTCTTTTCAACTAGAGTCCTCTTTGAAAGAAGCAAAATCCCTTAAAACTCATATTGTGTGTCTCAAGTTAGAGAACGCCAACCTTAGGGATGAAGTTAAAGTTTTAGGAAGGAGTCTTGTGACCGAAACCTTTAAACCTGTTGTTTTTGTTCCAGGCAAGAAAGGTCTAGGGTATGAGTCTAGCTCAAAGAACTCTCTTCCTAGTGACTTTGAAGCTA
The DNA here is from genome assembly GCA_963924305.1 of Polygonum maritimum. Lineage (NCBI taxonomy): Eukaryota > Viridiplantae > Streptophyta > Magnoliopsida > Caryophyllales > Polygonaceae > Polygonum > Polygonum maritimum. Next base: position 25,611,948 of record OZ002737.1, on the reverse strand, counting down.
GTAAAACAACAGAACTAGAATTTGAGAGAGAAAAGACCAAGAACCTAGAAGAACGTATAAGAGTCCTTGAGAGTGGTGAAATGGGAAAGAAGGACTATTATACAAACTCCACTAGTCACAAGATTTACAAGAAAATTGCTAAGGGAGAAGGTTCTAAGGTGTGTGATCCCAAGAAAATGGAAGAGAATAGAATTCAACGTCCTAACAAGAAGTACTATCTTGGAAGCTACTATAGGACGTGCTGGCATTGTGGTAAGGGTGGACACTACCAGTATGAGTGTGCTAAGTTAAAAGAGGATCTTGAGAATGGAAGAAAGGCTAGAAGTGGTAATAAGAACGCTAAGCTAAGATCTGCTGATAGGACGCATGCTAGTGTGCCTAATGCTAAAAGTTAGTCCTCTAGGAAGCATGCTAGAAGGAAAAATGATGTGAATGTGTATGATTATTTTCCTATGAGAGAGATATACCCATGTAACGAACCAGGTAAGGGTGACCTTGCCTGGGTCGCAAAGAACTAACTCTCGTTTTCAGGTGGAAGTGAGAGGAAACCCGTGGATCATTGATAGTGGCGCCTCAAATCACATGACAGACAGCCAGATCCATCTCACTTCTATCCAATCTAGTGCCACGGGAGGAACTGTCTCATTTGGCAACAAGGGCAAAGGAAGAATCAAAGGGACGGGTATTGCAAAATTGAATCAATCCATTAAAGCTTCCAATGTCAGTCTAGTTGAGGGACTTGTCTTCAATCTCCTTAGTGTCTCTCAAATTTGTGATCAAGGTGAAAACCTAGTCACATTTGACTCTAAGGAGTGCCTAGTCATCAACAAGAAAACAAATCAAGTCATTCTCAAGGGAACTCGTAAAAATAATGTTTACATCTTCAATCAAAAGTTCAAGCCTACATCCAAGTTGTGTCTATCTGTCTCTGCTGTGAACGCCGATCTTTGGCATCGACGTCTTGGTCATGTTGGACCTAGCTAGCACCATGTTTAAACTTCATCAATAAGAGCTTGTGAGAGGACCCCCGAATTGATCCTGAACAATTTGAGCAATGCGAAGCATGCATTAGAGGGCAGAAAACGAGAACGCATTTCAAATCCAAAAATGAAGTGAGCACAAAGAAGCCTTTGGAACTCCTTCATATGGATTTGTGTGGACCCATGAAGACTCAAAGCTATGGTGGAAAGAGGTACATGTACGTTCTTGTAGATGATTTTTCTCGATTCACTTGGGTTCTTTTCTTGGTGTCAAAAGCAGATGCTTTCCAGATGTTTAAGATCTTCATCAAGCAAGTAGAAGTTGCTCTTGGGACACGCTTGAAAGCTCTAAGGTCATATAATGGGACGGAGTTCAAAAACTCAAAATTCCTTGAATTTTGTGACCAACATGGAGTCTCCCACAACTTCTCATCTCCAAGAACTCCTCAACAAAATGGCGTTGTTGAAAGAAATAATAGGACGCTAGAGGACATGGCAAGGACGATGCTCTTGGCAAGCGGCCCCCAAACACTTTTGGGCCGAAGCTGTTGGCACTGCAAATTATATCATTAATCGAGCTATGATTCGTCCCTTGCTAAAGAGGACGTCCTATGAGCTACTCAATGGAAGGAAGCCTAACATCTCTCACCTCAAAGTCTTTGGGTGTAAATGTTTTGTCCACAACAACGGCAAAGACAACATCCGCAAGTTCGATGCTAGGAGTGATGAAGGAATATTTCTTGGATACTCCCTCACAAGGAAAGCCTATCGAGTCTTCAACAAAAGGACTCTTAAGCTTGAGGAAAGTATGCATGTGGTATTCAAGGAGAACTCATCTCACAAGAAAGAATCAAGTAAGAAAGAACGTCGTTCCTCTCCTAATGACGATGATGAAGATGATGAAGAAGAACCAAGCTGGTCCGCTGGAAAATACTATGTTCCTAGGAACGCCCCTGAAAACCGTGATGAAGTTTCTATGGAAGTCCATAGTGAACAACATGATCCCTCTCAAACTTGGTCGCTAAACCAAGTGATGCCACCGAGTCTAGTCAATAAGGAGAACAAAGGCAAAGTGTGGACGCTCATTCTGAGGGGGAACACACTGAGCCTATTGATGAAGAAGACGGCTTCGACTCCGATGATTTTGATTGGACGGATCCTAGGTGTACTCCTGGAAGGGACGCCACCCATACAGGATCCAACCTTTCAAGATATCATACAACAGACCAAATCATCTCGGATACCTCAAAGGGAGTCCAAACCAGATCAGCTGCTAATCACTCCGAAAGTGCCAACATGACGTTCTGTGCATTCAATGCCTTGTGTCCTTAATTGAACCTAAGAACATAAAGGAGGCACTTCAGGACGCTGATTGGATACAAGCTATGCAAGAGGAGCTCAATCAATTTGAAAGAAACAAAGTTTGGACCCTCGTCCTAAAAACAAAAACATTATAGGGACGAGGTGGGTCTATAGAAATAAGCTTGATGAGAGTGGCAGAGTTTCAAGAAACAAAGTAAGGCTTGTGGCTCAAGGCTATAGGCAAGAGTAAGGGATCGACTACGATGAGACCTTTGCTCCTGTTGCTAGAATTGAGGCCATACGCCTTCTCATTGCTTTCGCCGCTCACAAGGGGTTCAAGTTATTTCAAAAGGACGTCAAGACCGCCTTCCTCAACGGAAATCTTAAGGAATAGGTGTACGTTGCTCAACCCCCTGGTTTTGAGAACTCAGACTACCCCGACCATGTGTACTTCCTCGACAAGGCACTCTATGGACTCAAGCAAGCTCCTCGTGCTTGGTACGACAGGTTTGCGTCCTTTCTCTTATCCAACGGATACACTCAAGGTAACATTGACAAAACTTTGTTCTTAAAGAAAGTTCTTAAAGATATTTTGATTGTCCAAGTCTATGTCGATGACATAGTATTTGGAAGCACTAACATGAAACTTGTAGAGAAATTCAAGAACTTGATGAGTAGTGAATTTGAGATGTCCCTCATAGGAGAACTCAACTTCTTCTTGGGACTCCAAATTACTCAGCTCAAAGATGGGACGCGCATTCACCAACAAAAAGTACATTCATGAAATGCTTGAGAAGTATGGGATGAACACGTCCAAACCAATAGACACTCCCATCTCCCCAAACACTCATCTTTATGTTGATGAAGAAAGGAAGAGTGTTGATAAAAAAACTCTACAGAAGAATGATAGGATCTTTATTGTACTTGACCGCGAGCCGTCCCGACCTCATGTTCGTTGTTTGTTTGCGCGCTCGCTTTCATGCTAATCCAAAAGAGTCCCACATGCAACAGGCCAAAAGAATCTTTAGATACCTCAAGGGACGGGACGATCTCTACCTTTGGTATCCCAAAAGGACGTCCCTCAACCTTGTGGCGTACTCTGATGCAGACTACGCAAGCCATGTGGTGGATAGGAAGAGCACCTCAGGAATGACACAACCTAGGCTCTTGCCTTGTATAATTGGGATCCGAGAAGCAAAACTCCGTGGCGCTTTCAACTGCGGAAGTTGAGTACGTTGCTGTTGCTTCGTGCTGCTCACAAGTCCTTTGGATCAAGTACCAATTGGAAGACTATGGTATGTTCCATGATACAGTCCCTATCTTGTGTGATAACACTAGTGCTATAAGCATTGCCAAAAATCCTGTTCATCATTCTAGAACCAAGCATATTCATAGAAGACATCACTTTCTTCGTGATAATGTTGGACTAGGATTGATTAGAGTGGATCATGTTAGGACTGAGGACCAAGTGGACGATATTTTCACAAAAGCACTTGATAGACGTCCCTTTGAGCACCTTAGGTTGCTCTTGGGGATGATAACTTTTAAATGATCAAGTCCCGTTCTATTATTCCCTCAATGATTGGCTATGTTTTGTTGAGAACTTGTTTTAAAGTATGTCATGCATTTAAAGTTATCTTGAAGGGACGCTAGTCTAAGACATGTGTTTTGCTTTTGTTTTGAACGCTTGTCACCTCTCTTGTGATCTGAAGAGAATCCCTGATCACCCAACCCTCATTATAAGCCGAAATGATGGGAACTCTAAGCTTACCAAAGCCGAGAATCTTGCAAACGCGTCCTATGAGCCTTCTTTGTTTTCATTTCACCGGACGTATTTGTTTGATTTTCAAAAATGGTTCTAAGTGATTAAAGGGAAGCTTGTTGAAGTCTAAAGGACGCATGTGCAGAGTCCTAAGAGTCAGTTTGTTGAGTTCAGTATTGGGACGCAATGGTACATTTCTCAGACAAAGGTTTGTGGTTTTGTAAGGACGCCAAGATAGAGTTCTTTGCAGATTTGTGGCAGTTTGAAATATGAAACGGGAAGATGAACCGACGCGGGGATTTCGGACGAGAATCTCGGGATCCATGTAACGGGTGCAAAACAGTTGTTACTTAGTGAAGAAGTATTAAACGTGTTGGGAAGCGGGTGGAGGAAGCCAAAGCAAATGACCTTGTTGCCCCTGCCTATGCTTCGTCTTCTTCCTATAAATAGCCGCCTGCCTCCCCTGAAAAACCTCTTCGCTCCCCTTGCCTTATTGCTCAAATCCAGAAAGTTTCGCCCCCAAGATCTCGAAATCATCCAATCTCAAACCCTAATTTCTTCTATAAAAACCCCCAAAACTTGCCATGGCCAACACAAGAAATCAATCTAAAACCTCTCAACCTTCTTCTTCAGCGGCAGCGCGGTCTCAAACTCCCATTAAAGGCCGGTCTCCGATGGAGTCAAAATCAAGGGAGGTGCGGCGACCTGACCCCTCAAAGAACCCTCACTCATCTCATCCACCACCTCAGCGCCGCCCTTCCACCACCCCTCCTAAGCCACAAAAATCCCAATCCCAATCCAGATCTCACCCTCCTCCTCAAAACGCTTCAAATTCCTAGAAAACCCCTTTAAACCTGAGGCTGATGTGGATGCTGCCAAAGGACGCTCCATGGGACTTCCATCCCAGCCCCTCTGCCATCCCAAGCTTGACCCTTTGGTAGAGGACTGACTGGAAAGAGAACCTAAGACCCTTGGCAACATTTGCCAAAGGGCCGTCGTCCAAAACTACCCTCCACACGTCTAAAGACTTCTCCATTATTTTACTGTGACCTACGTCCAACCTCGCATGAGGGAGACCAACTACAACAACCCTCCTTATGCTGGCCCCTCTATCATCGGCCAAGAATTTGATAGGACGGTCTAGGACCTTTTGGCTATTCATCCTGATATAGCCGAGTTCCTAGCCGCTCCTGCAAGGTCTGTCCACTCAAAGCGCAAGAGACAATCCTCTCCTACCCCTCAAAAGCTTAAGATCAAATCCTCTTCCTCCTCTCAACCCAAACCTATCCCTACCATACCTCCTCCTGCTCCCAAGAGACGCCTCAAGATTTTCTGTTGAGCTTGAATTAAGGTGTGTCAGATGAGCAGATGGCAGCGATGCGTCTTGCAAAGCTCGCTAAAGAGAAAGAGCAGCTGGAAAAGGCCAAGGCTGCAAAGGACGCCGAAGTTGAGGCGTCCTCGAAAAAGAAGCAAGTTTTGGCTCTTCCTCCTCCACCTCCACCAAGGACAGAGGACGTGCCAACAACAGTGGATCCGTTGGAGGCAGAAATAGAAACTGACCTTGCAAAGCCGATGCCAAAGGTCACAAGGGACGCTCCTTCCACGCAAGTCCAGGCCGAGGACGCTGCTCCCACTGTTATCAACGTGGAGGACTACCCTGCCAAAAGGCCTCCTCCTCCTCCAGCTCCTAAAGCTCCCTCTCCTCCAGCTCCTGGCAAAGCGAGCGCCTCAACTAAAGCTAAGATCCGCACTCCCTACTCCTCCTTCTGCTGAAAATGTTGAGAAAGGAGAAATACAAGTCCAAGGGACGCCTTCAGCAGAGGTCCCTAGGGAGTCCTTGGCAAAGACTCTTGCTTCGGGCGCTCGTGTGCAAGTGGGGGCGTCCGGAGAGAAGGACGTGGAGATGGCCGAGTCCCAAGAACAAGGGGACGAGGCCTCTGATGAAGAAGCCAATCATCAGGACGAGGACAATGAAGATGAGGACGGAGATGGAGACGAAGAGGACGCCGGCGATGAGGTGATCGTGACCGGCAATGGGAACAAGAAGAAGCGGCTAAAGAAGATCTTAGGGCCACTTCTGTTTGATGCTGAGTTCCTAAGGGAGAACAACCGCACATAGTTCGTTGAGCTGCTAGGGTTTCAGGGATGGACGCACTTGGGCGCTGAGGATGCAACCGTGGACCCTGACCAGGTCAAGCTCTTCTATTCTAAGTTTGAAGTGTCCGAGGTCAAGGGTAAGCCACAAGGCACTTTTGAGATTGATGGGGACGAGTACTCAATTGCTGAGGGTACCGTCCGCAACATGCTAGGCCTGCGTCCCTCCCCTACCGAGTCTCTCCATGACTTCCCCTGCAAGAGATTCGGCCGCTTCAACCAAGAGGAGATTTTTGACAACATCTTTAATGGGAAGCAGCCGCTAGCCAAAGACAGGGTAGCTCACGTACTCTCTAAAACGGGAGTCCTTGCGCATCACTTTATAGTGTGCATGGTCGTCCCACGTCAAGAGAAGAAGTCCATAGTCCAGATAACAAACGTCATCATTCTGGACGCCTTCTTGAGACGCCAGCCAATCAACTTGGCGAGAGTTATGCTTGAGCATATGGGGAAGTGCACAGGTGGCCGTCACTCCCTCCCCTACCCTGGGCTAGTCAAGAAGATCCTCGAGCAGCAACACTTCTATGCGCCTAAGGAAGAAAGAGTGTTTGGCATCCATTGGGACGTCAAGCAGATTACCGCGCCTCCAGTTGAAAAAATGAGATATGGTGAGGAGCTTCCCTCTGTAAGGAAGCAACTTGCCAAAGAAAAGAGAAAGGCGGAGTTGAAGGTTGCTCAAGATGCTGCTGCTGCTGCTGCTGAAGGACAGGAAAATGTGCAAGTCGTGGGGACGCCGGTTGAGCCTGAGGACGGCAACGAAGAAGAGCTAGAGAACGTTCCTTCCATGGCCGAGAGGTACTCTAACAAGGAATTGCTGGGTATGGTGATTGAGAACCAGTGTATGGTGATCGACCTCATCCAGTAAATGCATGATATACTCCGCCGCAATAATGACCTAATGGAACACTCCAATGACCTGGCTGCTCAAACTTTAATGGCTCTCGAGAAGCGTCCACGTTGATCACTCCTCCCGTCCTCTCCTCAAAAAAATGTAATCTCTTTGTGTGTTGTGTTTAAGACTTTTGAACTTGGTCCACTTTTGAACAATTATGTTTGTGTGGTGAATGTCTGTAACCTCTAACACTACTTTTTCACTCTATGTTTTCTGAATGGCGTTCATTACATTTGCTTTCATATTGTCTAAGCATTCTTTTCTCTAGTTATGACTTTGTGCTTGCATGCTTTATCACTGGTTCTCCTTTTCGATGATGCCTAAAGGGGGAAGTATAGTTTTGCAGAGTTGCGTTCGTTTTTAAGTTATCATAGAAAACATGTGTTTAGGGGGAATTTCAGCTAAGTCCAAAGGACGCTAGTACAAAATAAGTTAGGACGCACTTAAAAAAATTGTTTGCATGCTAATCTTTGTCAAAGGACTCTAGAGTGTAGTTCTTCATGCGAAAAGCTTTATTTTTGCGCACATTGTTTAAAGAGTTTGTCATCATCAAAAAGGGGGAAATTGTTGGGACGATATTAAGGACTCCAGTCATTAATATCTTACCAATAATGATCGTCCCTAGTTTTAATAATGACAAACTCAAAGGTATTTAGTAGTTGTCCAAGTGTTGATCTTAGGAAAGTCCAGAGGACGCTCATGACTGAAAAAGGACAACAAGTGAACGAGAGTCCTTAAGCAATAAGGACGCACTCCATCAAAACTTCCAAAGCCGAACAAAAGAATGGAGTCCCTGCGAGATATGACGGCATCCTCATCGAGTAGGGACGCGCGCCAAAATACGGAGGCAGTTCAAAATTCAAAACAAGGCCGCCCCAACATGATTACATCATAATCGGCCGTAGTCCTCAAAAGGAAGCTTCCTATGTCTGGGCACGTGGTAATACTTCCAAAGAAGTCACTTTCCAAAAGATGGTCCCCTGACCACGCGGAGGCTTCCCAAGCGTCAACAAAGTTGATGTTGGATCGTAAGTCTGTTAGAATGGGCGTCCTTAACTGGGTTAAGAGCGTCCTTAGATGCAGCGGAATAAAGACTTAACAAGAAACGTAGAAAGATAATGAACACGGGTATTTATAGAGGAACCCCACTAAGACCAACTAGTCTTATGGGTAAACCTCTACCTCCGTTGGAGGATTTTCAATAGCCGTCCTTATCTTATTCAGAGAGAGTCCTTACAACTTAGGCGAGTCGTTACACTTCACTGAGCTAAGCGTCCGTCCTTAGTCTCACTAGTAACACTCCTCTCCACCTAACAAGTAACCAAACTCTCTTAGCTTATAAGGAAGCTATCACTCACGTCTCTCACGGTCCGTTGTGAGAGACAAACTACTTTCTAACTATTTTGTGGTTTGGTTTTGGATTTGCTTTGGTTGGACTTTCTTTCTCTTGCTACAAGCTCACTTGATCTTCTTGATCTTCGTTCTTGTACTTGAATGCTTTGGGAGAGCTTGAGAGAAAGTCTTCAAAGTCCACACCGCTATGCATACCCCTTGGAGGGTATTTATAGCGGAAGTGGTTCTTGTCCTCTAGCGTCCTCTGAGACTGGGCAGGATCCTTGATCTTCCATCAACGGTGCGATGTGCATTCTTGAGGAAGTCAACTCTGTTGACGCTTGGGAAGTCTCTGCGTGGATAGGGGACCATTGCTGGGAAAGCGACATCTTTGGAGTTGTCTACACGTGCCCAGACAAGGGAAACTTCCTTTTGAGGACTACGGTCGAATGTGATGTAATCATGTTGGGGCGGCCTTGATTTGAATTTGAACTTCGTCCGTATTTTGGCGCGCGTCCCTTCTTGATGAGGACGCCGTCCTATCTGCGCAGGGACTTCGCCAATTACTTTCAGCTTTAGAAGTTCTGATGACATGCGTCCCTATAGCTTTGGGACTCCCATTCACTTGTTGTCCTTTTCGCTCATGTGCGTCCTCTGGACTTTCCTGAGATCAACACTTGGACAACTTATCAAATACCTTTGAGTTTGTCATTATCAAAACAAGGAACGATCATTATTGGTTTAGATATTAATGACTGGCGTCCTTAATATCGTCCCAACAATTTCCCCCTTTTTGATGATGACAAACTCTTTTAAACAATGCACACAGAAGTAAAGCTTTTAGCATGAGGAACTACATTTTGATTTTCTTTTCAGCTTAGGTTGGCATGCAACACATTCTTTTTAGTGCGTCCTATTTTATTCTACATTAGCGTCCTTTGGACTTGGCCGAAATCCCCCCTAAACACATGCTTTCTATGATAACTTAAAAATAATCGCATCTCTGCAAAACTATACTTCCCCCTTTTGGCATCATCGAAAAGGAGAACAAGTTGAAAAGCATGCACACACAAAGTCATAACTAAAGAAAGGAACGCTTAGGCATAATAGATTGCAAAGTAATGAACGGCATTCAAAGAATTAGAGTACGGTCATTACAGACAATCACAAGTAGTTTAAAACGGGGACATCGTCCCAAAGTCTTAACACAAAGCAAAAGATTAAATTTTTTAGGAGTTGGAAGGGGAAGAGCAATCATTTGCGGGGACGCTTGCCGAGGGCCTTAAGAGTCTGCTCTTGAAGATCGTTGTTCCGCGCGAGGAGCTAATTGTTGCGTTCCAAAAGATCAGTATACTGATGGAGAGTTTCATGAACCTGTTGGATGAGATCTATCATCATGCATTGGTTCTCGATCATCATCCCAAGCAGGTACTTCTGGGAACACTGCTCAGCCTCATGAGGAACGCTCATTCGATCAGTTTCATCTTCTTTAGCGTCCTCAGCATCGACGTTCTCAACTAGCGTCCCTACTACTTGCAAATTTTCCTCTGTTTGATCATTAGTAGCAGCAGTGATGTCTCTCATTTTGGTGGTGTTTTAGTAGTTAAATTCCATTGTAAATAAGTGTCTTTTGTTCCTTTCTTTGTTAGTTTTGTCCCTTTCTAGCCTAGTTCCCGCATTTCTATGAGATTCGGAGACTATGCGAAATTGTTGTGTTTTGTAGGTAAATTGGCACGTTTTTATGACGTTTGGAAGGAGTTTCTAAGGAGGAGCAAAGCTTGAGAGCAAAGGAGCGGAAGAGCCAAGCAAGGAACGAAGAGGAACTCAAGGAAAACCAAGAAGAAGAAGAGGATCGAGGCCCCAGAACGATATACCAACAAGTCGGGCCAGAGTTGGCACCGTGGAGGCTTGGACCGAGGTTGGTGAGTCGGGCCCGAGGTGGGTGCGTGTCGGTCCAAGTCGGCTAAAAGAGGATTGGGCTCCAAGGCACATAATGGTGATCTTCCACTTTTACCCTTCTTCTATTTTTGGAATTCCTTGGGCCCTAATTAAAAGGAGAAGACAATTAGAGAGAGGGGAGGCGAATCCACATCTAATCACTCTCAAAGGCTCAAGGAAGACTTGGAGAGCAAGGAGGAGGAAGGAAGAGGAGAAGAAGAGAGAGATCGGTGGAGCTTAGGGAGGATTAGTGAGTTTTGAACTTGTTTTGTTTGTGTTTAGTGGATTTGAGATTTGGATATTGTGAACCCCTTTGATTTGAATGCAATTTAGCTTTGATTTGATTTGGATGATTGAGATTTGCTTGCTTTGTCTATTGATTGCTTTTTACTCTTACTTCATGGAGTAGATTCCATAGTCTTGGGCTATGGAGGAAACCCCTAGCTAGGATTGGGTGTGAACCCCCAATTCCATAGCCTTGAGTGCTTGATCTATGAATTCTCTCTACATTGAGCTTCAATTCTCTTGTGAGAACAAGGGATCAAGGGCTTGTGGTTGGTAAGAGTAAGCGAAAGCGATCTCGAACCCATCACTTGACCTTGCATCGAAGGGTAGGTGAAAACCCCCTATGGTCGATGTGTAGAGTGGAGGGATCGAAGGCAAACAACCTCGATCTCATAAGGATCAACACTTATTGGCTGTATTGGGGTGGAATTACCCAAGTCTAGTTAGGGAAGGAACCCAAAAACCCAAGACCGATCTACTATTTTAGGCAAGACCGAGTTACCCAGACCTCGGGCCCGACGTCCTCAGTGTCGGTCCCGTGCTAGCTCTCGTCGATCCTCCTCGTACCGAGGTGACCAAAGTCGGTCCCGAGGAGTTCTCTTTGATTTTCTTTGTTTTTGCCTTTCTTTTCCCCTTTTTAGTCTTCTTGGTACACTCAACGCACGAACTCCCGTGTGTTCGACACCCTACCCTTGTACTACAATAGGGGTTCGGTTTATAAATTTAAATTTTGACCCTCCGATCCGGAACCCATCAGAATTTTGGCGCCGTTGCCGGGGAGTTCTACTTGTTTGAGGTACTATCTTTTGTTGAGTCTTTGATTTGGTAGTGATTTGGGTGAGGGACTAGCCCAAACCCCTTGTTTGTTTTGATTCGGTTTTGTTTGTGTCTTTGGTTATAGGTGTATGCGAGCTCGTTCCGCCCGAGGAACACTTGAGTTCGACTTTGTGTGTGATCCGGAGAGCATTATCAAGCAAGCTCGAAAGAAGAAGAGAATGGAGAACCAAGCACTACATGATGATGAGGTTGATAGGATGAGGGCCGACATGGCTCGTATGCAACTTGAGATGGCCAACCGAGATGCCGAGGCTAGAAGAGAGCGTGAGCAAAGGATGAGATTGGAGGCTCAAATCAACACCCAACCCCGGAATGCACGTCAATATATGCATCCGGAGTTGAAGGTGCCGGAACCGGCCATCGTCTTGCCGGAGGTTTCAAAGAACTTTGAGATCAAGACTCAATTCATCTCGCTTATCAAGAGGGACCAATTTCAAGGGAGACCGAATGAGTGCCCGATGGAGCATATGAAGCAATTCAAGGATCTATGTGAGACCATCTCGACGGATGAGGAGACGCTCGAGTACGTGCTACTCAAGGCCTTCAAGTGGTCGTTGGGAGGGAAAGCATTGCATTGGTTGGAGAGCCAAGCACCTCGATCCATCACATCATGGAGGGCTCTCAACGAAGCATTTTTGATGAAGTTCTTTCCTCCAACAAAGACAACGGAGCTTAGAAGGAAGATAGCAAGTTTTCAATAAGGAGCCCACGAGCCACTCTTTGAGGCTTGGGATCGGTTCAAGGAAATGTTGAGGCAATGTCCAACGCATGGGCAACAACCATATGTTCTTCAAGACATATTCTTCCAAGGAATCAACCCCGCCACCAAGGACAAGTTGAACCTTCACACCGATTGTGGGTTCATTGATTTGTTGTCGGAGCAAGCATGGGAGTTGCTTGACAAACTCTCCGACTACGAAGCCATGTACGGAGTGAGTCAAGTCAACAAGGAGGCAAGAGTCCAAGGAGATGGTACAAGGAGGCTCTACGAGAAGAGGTTGATAAGGATGTGAAGATTCAATTCCTTGAGGATGAGTTGAACACTATGAGGAGGCAAATGAATCACTACAAGCAAAACACAAGAGCATGTGAAGAATGTGGTTCTTTCAAGCATGGAGCTCAAGAGTGTCCCAATGAACGCCAAGTACGCTTGGCCGAGCAAATCGAGGAGGCACACTATGTTCAAAGAAACTATGGAGGAAGAGCCAACTTCAACAATGGAGGGAATGGAAGGTGGAACCAAGGCCAAGCCAATGGCTACAACAACAACTACAACCAAAACGAGCCAAGGGCCCAACCACAACCATACCGACCTCCGGGGTTCTATGAACAAACTCCACAATGGGCACAAGACTTGAAGAATCAATTCACCAATGTTGAGAGAAGGGTTGATGAGATGAGTACACAATTCAAGGAGTTTGGTGTATGGAGAAGACAAGTGGATAACCAATTTGTTCACATGGCGAATCAACTTCCGAGAGAGGAAGGGAGACTCCCGGGCCGACCCGAAAAGAATCCCCGTGCCCCACAACAACAAAATGAAGTCCGAGCCATAGGTTTGAGGAGTGGTCGGAGTTTGCCCGAGCCACAAGTGCCAAGGACAAGAGAAGAGAGTCGGACCGAGTTGCCCAGGAACTCGGGCCCGACGTGCCAAGAAGTCGAGCTAGAAGACGGAGAGAGTCCCCTGACCAGGACCGAGGAGAAGTGGAACTCGGGCCCGACATGCCCTGTAGTCGGACCGACTTCCCCAGTTTTGCCCTGCCCTAGGACCGAGGTTCCGCACATCGGTCCAGACATCGATCCAATGTCGATCCAAGTTGAGAATGTTGAAAGTGATTCAAGACGGTCCAAGGAAGTGGATTCAACCAAGAAACAAGGTGGCACAACTCTTCCTTACCCATTGAAGAAGCCCAAGGAAGTTGTGGAGGGCAAGTTTAAGAGGTTCTTGAAGCTCTTGCAAGGTTTGAACATCACCATACCATTCACCGACGCTCTAAGTGAGATGCCATCATATGCTAAGTTCTTGAAAGAAATTTTGAGCAAGAAGAGGTCAATTGTGGAAATGCAAGACGAGGTAAAAATCTTGGAGCTACCTCAAAAATTGGGTGATCCCGGAAGATTTGCAATAACCGTGGGGATTGGATCCCAAAACTTCAGGGCTCTTTGTGATTTAGGAGCAAGCATATCGGTTATGCCCATGAGCATATGGAGGAGGGCTAACCTTGGTGATATGGAACCGGTTGACATGAGTCTTACTATGGCCGATGGTTCATCTACAAAGGCCAACGGAATCTTAGATGACGTCCCGGTTAGAGTTGGGAGGTATTTTGTCCCCGACGATTTCATGATCCTTGATACGAAAGAAGACCCTTTGGTGCTCATTATTCTTGGAAGGCCGTTTCTAGCCACGGCGGGTGCTAAATTTGATGTAAGAAATGGAAAGGTGACTTTCGAGATAGGCGATGTTGGATCGTTAGTACTGAGGGACGTCCTTTACTTTGGTAAAGGCGTCCTTAGGTTAGGCGTCCCTACGAGGAGTAAGGGCGTCCTTGAGTAATGCAGCGGAAATTAAGTACTAAACAGATAAAGAATGAACGCAGTGAATTATAGAGGAACCACTCAAGACCAAGTAGTCCTTGAGTGTAAACCTCTACCTCCTTGGAGGATTTTTTGAATAGTTCTTTCCTTTCTATTGAACGATCTTACAGTTGTACTGGCGAGCCTTTACAGTTCTCTGACACTTAGCTTTTCCCTAAGTTCACTTGTAAAGAACTCCTTTAAGCCTACAACTTAAGCTAGTTCAATCTACTAAAGGACTCTATTCCTACGTTCTGCAGTACTTCGCAGAACTCTCTTTCTCTCTTTTTGGGTTTTCTGATACAAACTGTTTTTGTGATTTGGTTACAAGTCTCACTCGATCTAACACAAGTTCTAGTACTGTTCTTGAGTTTTGAGTTAGTTCTTCGTGTTCTTGAGTGAGTCGCTTTCCTCTGATTCTCTCTAAATATTCTCTGAAAGCGTTGGCGTCACAATAAGTGCCTTGGGGCTATTTATAGGACTTGGGGAAGGGCGTCTTTTCTCTGGGACGATCATGCCCTTCATGGACGTGGCTACAGGATCTTCCTCCACGTAGTAGGGCGGTGATGAGGAAGCTTCCTGTATCCAGCTGTGTATGATGAACTCCGCTACAGGATCGACCGCCACGTGTTGATGGACTCTGCAACAGGATCGTCCGCCACGTAGTGTTGGACTCCGCTACAGGATCGGTCTCCACGTGTCCTTGGATGATCAAACTTTGTCGAGTGATGTCATCCTGTCGGCTAGTGAGTAAGGACTCCTTTCTTGCGTTCCTACTTGCTTGGGACTCCGTCCTTGCTCAAGTAGTCTCTAGCTAGTCCTCACTTCCTGTTAGCTAGCGTCCCTAAGCTTATGGGACGCCCATACACACTTGTTGTCCTTTTGGTCACTGGCGTTCCTGAACACTTGGACAACTTTATTAGAATCAAAGTGAGTTTGTCATATCAAAACTAAGGGACGGTTGTGTGGAACACTAACAAGTACGCAAGCGTTCTTGATAGCGTCCCAACAATTTCCCCCTTTTTGATGATGACAAACTCTTCAGCAAAACAGTTTTGACATTGGAACTTAGCATGCATGAAAGCTTAGAGGCGTCCTCTAATACATAGAGAAATTCTAATAAGCACAAGTTTTCAATCTTTGATTCAATCTTTGATTCTGTAGCTTTTGGATTTTAAGGAGAGAGTCGCGTCCTAGAAAAGTTTCTAAGCGTCCTCTTGTATTTTAGCATGAGCGTACCTTAGACTTTTCACTTAATAGTTCCCCCTTAACACTTGCTTATTCTAGATAACTATTTTATAGCGCATCTCTGCAAAACTACACTTCCCCCTTTTGGCATCATCGAAAAGGATAACAAGTGATAAGGACGTTAGCACAAACACATAACTAAAGGCAGTGGAACGCTTAAACAAACACATGTAAGCAAACAGTGGAATTGCCATTCAAACAAAATTAGAGTTATTACAAACCAAGATCATAAGTTTGAAGTTCAAAAGAAGCAAAAGCAACAAAATAGGGGATAAAAGGGGTGGTGGCAATCACTGAGAACGGCTGTTGTCTTGATAAAACTTGAGTATTTGTTCTTGAAGTTCAGCAGCCTTGGAGAATGCAGATGACAAGTCCTTTAAGGTAGAGAAGATGAGGCACTGATTATCCATAATGGCACCCATGAGTTCTGCTGGAGGATGCTGAGAGATGTTTGTAGGAGCAGAACGGGGCAGAGGACCTGTACTCGAGGAAGGAGCGTCCGTTGGAATAGCTGGAGGAGAAGAAGGCCCTAAGAGCATTTGATCAAGGGTTGTAAGATCTACTGCGGGCTCTTGGTCCTGATGGGACTCTTGTGACGCCGGATTAAGCCTTGCGGCCTCGGCCTTAGTAGCTAAGCATTCTTCCTCGGCTTTCTGTCTGGCTTCCTCAGCCTCAGCTTCTAACTGTTTCAGAACAGACGGCAGCTCTTCATTGTGCCGTATCTCGACGAGTCCCTTCTTAGCATTCCATTTCAAACCAAGTTCTTCAGAGGGAGCGCTCTCATCATAAGCGTCCTGGGACTGCAAGATCGCCTTCACTACTCCAGGGTACGGCAAGGCATGTCTCTTCCTTCCACACTAGGCCATATGTTGCATAGCAATTCTGGCTAAGTTGATTGGGCGGCGTTCTAGGATAGCGTCAATGAGTATAATATCATGGGTTTGCACAATTGAACGCTTCTCCTGCCTTGGAAGTATGGCGCGACATATGAAGTAATGAACGATTGCGCCAACTTTGCTCAGAACGTGAGCTACCCTGTCGAGTCCCATCGGCCTTTTACCCTGAAAAATGTGTTCTACCAAAGGCAGTTCTTGATCTGTCGTTTCAAAGCCGCCTTCAGGAAGTGAGCTAAGAGCATCGGACGGTGGCTTGCGTGGACCTAGACCCAGGAAGGAGCGCATTTGGCGTTCTGTCACTGAAGCTTTCTCACCTTCAATTTTGAAGTGGAGGGAGCCATCTTTTGCCTTGTAGCGCAAATCCCTGTAGAACGCCTTCACCTGTTCTTTATCAACAGTGGTCGGCGCTGGTCCAACGTTCTGCCATCCTTGGAATTTCAGAAGCTCGAGGAACTCCTGAACGGATTCATCATCGAAGGAGGCTAGCCACTCTTCAGAGTAAATGAGCGGGCTTAGGACTTTAACGGGCACATCAGCATTTTTCCTTTTACGCTTGCCCTTGGGGGACTCAGAGTCCTCATCATCATCTGACTCGTCCTCATCTTTCTCCGAGTCACTGTCAGAAGCGTCCTTTGAAGGAGCGTCCTCTGTGCCTTGTTCTTTTTCTGCATCGCCACCAGCTGTGGCCTGATCGGCACCGGAGGTCTGACCTTGGGACGTGCCCTCAGCGTCCTGAGCCTCTGTCTGATTTTCTGTTGCTGGCTCAGCGTCCGCGGGGACGTCATGGGATTCTGTTTGGATTGTGGGAGAGGGGTTTTCTTGTGGAATTTGGGAGGGGTTAAGGATTGGGAGGGACTGGTCATAGGGAGGGACTTCCTGAGCGTCACGCGCGAGCTCTTCGGAGAGAGTTGGCTCGGCGTTCTCCTGAGCGACCTGGTGCTCACCAGCGTCCTCAATCTGTTTTGCAGAAGTGTTCACCTCTCCTTCCGCTTCATCATTGGAATCCCCAACAACATCTATGAAAGGGGAGACCTGAGCGGGCGTACCTCTTTGGCTCTCAGATGAGCTAGAGGAGGAGGAGGAGGGGACGTGCTCAATTTGCGCAAGAACGTCCTTTGCGAGCAAAACCCTTGGCTTTTCACCAGCCTTCCTTCAGCGAAAAGTATGCTCAAGTGTGCGTTCTGCCTCCTCCGGGCCACTTTCGGAGGATGGACGGCGGGACTTTGGGGTCTCGGGGTCCTTGGGCGGGGAAATGTGGGCCGGGGCAGAAGGAAAGTTGGCCAGGTTTAAGGGAGAGTGGACTTTGGGAGGGAAGGGGATTAGGGCATTTGTCTTGGAAGGTTGACGGGACGGAGTAGGGGTGGGGAGTTGAACGATTGAGATTTGTTGAGGGGGAGGAGTGGATTCCTTGGAAAGGTTGGAGGGCCTTTTTGTGGTGCTAGGCCGTTTTGTGGGGGGTTTGGAGGATGGGAAGCTTGAGGTCTTGGCCTTTTTGAGGGGCCTTGGGTCATGGACTTTCTTTGAGCGTCCCTCCTTTAAGTGGGAAGGAAACTTATCTACAATCTCCGTTGGTTTTGAAGTGGAGAAGGGTTGGGAAGATTTTGAGAGGGGAGAGGAAGGGGCAGGACGTTTGAGGAGATTTTTGGTGGTGATGGTTGGGACTTGTGGAGGAGGGGGAGAGGGACTTGGGACTCTTGATTTGAGCATTCTATAGGCCAAGGAGTCCCTAGGATTCATGGGAAAGTCGGGAAGGACAACGTTGTGGAAGTCGGGTATAAGTTCAAGAAGAGGGCCAAGATTCTCACCTCCGAACTGAGAGAAGAAGAGCACATCGTCCATCCGTCCAGGCAAGTCCTTGTAGTTAGTGTTGTGAAGACTTGGCATGACGAAGCGTTCAATGAACCTTTCATAGTTCTTAGTCTTCATTGCATCATTCTTGACTTCTGGCAAGTCCATGCGTTCTCTTATCAAATTGTAGAGAGTCCTCGGCTTTTTGTTGATGAAGTCCACTAGAGATTCATTAAGAACTATGGGTTTGGGCTTCTCTATGTAATGGGACTTCACCAGCTTTCTACGCTTCCCGCCGGTAGAAGATCCGGCCATGTTCAATTGTCTTTGAGACATGTTTTCAGATGAAGTGTAGAGAGAGAAAGTCACCGGAGTTCTAGAGAGATGTCAGAGCAGATTTGAGAGCAAGAAAGTGGTTGAGCGTAATGAATTTGATTGCGACTGTTCTGGCCTTATATAGAGGAAGCGGTGGCACAAATGGTAATTAACGCTGTTTTACTGTGCGACACGTGACGAAACTTCCCCCTTAAGATTTGAGCAAAAGCAACGGTCACTGTTCACACTTTCAAAAGTTCAAAATTCTGACTCTTCAACTTCTCCTCAACAACTGAACTGGCGTCCTTTGCAACAAACACTGAGCGTCCTCTCATACTTAGCAAAATTTTACCTCTTCAAGCAAACTTCTTCAAGCAAACCAACAACCAACTTACCGTTCTTGTGATCACCTTTCGATCCAGTTGAGAACAATGCAAGTACGCCCCGTAAAAGCTAATATGAAGCTCATAGGACGCTTTTGCGGAGTTCTTGGCTAGGGTAAGCTTAGAGTTCCCATCATTTCGGCTTATAATGAGGGTTGGGTGATCAGGGATACTCTTTTCAAGACAAAATAGAGAAAATTTGAATGGCGTTCCAAAGTAACAAACACATGAAGTTTTAGACTAGCGTCCTTGCAAATATGAATTCAATGCATAACAATCCTTAAACACTTAGAATCTACAAAACATAGCCAATCATTGAGGGAATAGTAGAACGGGACTTGCTACTTAAAAGTTATCATCCCCAAGAGCAACCTTAGATGCTCAAAGGGACGTCTATCAAGTGCCTTAGTGAAAATATCAGCTATTTGGTCTTCAGTCCTTACATGCTCCATACTAATGAGTCCTAGTTCAACATTATCACGCAAGAAATGATGCCTTATATGAATATGCTTTGTGCGTGAATGAAAGACAAGATTCTTAGAAATCTCAATAGCACTTGTGTTATCACAACGAATGGGAATAGTTTCAAGATTGATACCGTAGTCCTCTAGTTGATATTTGATCCAGATAACTTGTGAACAGCACGAAGCAGCAGCAACGTACTCGGCTTCCGCAGTTGAAAGCGCCACAGAGTTCTGTTTCTTAGATCCCCAAGAGACTAAGCATGAACCAAGGAACTGTGCCATTCCTGAAGTGCTTTTTCTATCAATCACATGACCAGCATAATCAGCGTCCGAGTAGCCAACTAGCTTGAAGGACGTCTTCCTGGGGTACCAAAGGCAAAGATCATCGCGTCCTTTGAGGTAGCGAAAGATCCTCTTTACTTCCTGCATGTGGGACTCCTTTGGATTCGCCTGGAAGCGTGCACACAAGCAAACGGCAAACATAATGTCGGGACGGCTTGCGGTCAAGTAGAGTAAAGAGCCAATCATTCCTCTGTAAAGCTTTTGATCAACGTCCTTTCCCTGTTCATTTGCGTAAAGATGCGAGTTTGGAGAACAAGGGGTTGCAACAGGTTTGGACGTGTTCATCCCGTACTTCTCAAGCATTTCACGGACATATTTTTGTTGGTGAATGCGCGTCCCTTCCTTGAGTTGATTAATTTGAAGTCCCAAGAAGAAATTGAGTTCTCCAATGAGGGACATCTCAAAGTCACTACTCATTAAGGACTTGAACTCATCTACAAGTTTCATGTTAGTACTACCAAAGACTATATCATCAACATAGACTTGGGCAATTAAAATGTCGTTGTGAACTTTCTTTATAAACAAAGTTTTATCAATTGAACCTCTAGTGTACCCATGAGAGAAAAGAAAGGACGCAAACTTGTCGTACCATGCACGAGGTGCTTGCTTGAGTCCATAGAGCGCTCTGATACCAATTGTTGGATCGTTAGTACTGAGGGACGTCCTTTACTTTGGTAAAGGACGCATCATGGAATCATGAGTTACCTCTTGTTCGTTGTCGGAGGCGTTCTCTTCAACTACTGGGGCGTCCTCCACTGCCATGTATGCAACTTGATCGTCACGTTCATCATCACTTGAATTGAGATCATCCCATGCAGCTGTACATGCTACAATGAGAGCTTTCTTCTTGTCCTTGGAGGACGTTCCCACAGTACACTTTTTGGCAAAATGTCCTTTCTTGTTGCATTTGTAGCATGTGAGTTCCTTCATGGACGTGGGGAAGGGCGTCTTTTCTCTAGGACTCTCCTTTTTGTAGGACTTGGGGAAGGGCGTCTTTTCTCTGGGACGATCATGCCCTTCATGGACGTGGCTACAGGATCTTCCTCCACGTAGTAGGGCGGTGATGAGGAAGCTTCCTGTATCCAGCTGTGTATGATGAACTCCGCTACAGGATCGACCGCCACGTGTTGATGGACTCTGCAACAGGATCGTCCGCCACGTAGTGTTGGACTCCGCTATAGGATCGGTCTCCACGTGTCCTTGGATGATCAAACTTTGTCGAGTGATGTCATCCTGTCGGCTAGTGAGTAAGGACTCCTTTCTTGCGTTCCTACTTGCTTAGGACTCCGTCCTTGCTCAAGTAGTCTCTAGCTAGTCCTCACTTCCTGTTAGCTAGCGTCCCTAAGCTTATGGGACGCCCATACACACTTGTTGTCCTTTTGGTCACTGGCGTTCCTGAACACTTGGACAACTTTATTAGAATCAAAGTGAGTTTGTCATATCAAAACTAAGGGAACACTAACAAGTACGCAAGCGTTCTTGATAGCGTCCCAACAGGCGAAGATAAGGTGGAGTTCCATTTCAACAAAGCTCTAAATGAACCGGATGCTTTGGCAATCTTGAAATTAGAGGAAAGTGCCAAGCGTAAAAGAGAGGAAGTTGAAGCCACAAGAGAGGAAGAAGCACCTTTGAGGAGTCATGACATGGTCAATGTTCAAGTTCAAGAGAGAGATTTGCTAGATCCATTTGAGCACCATGAGGAGTCAAGAGGTGAAGATAGTCCAAGAGGCCATGAAGAGTATCCTCCTTCGTATCCTTTTGATGTGGGAGACTCTTATATTTGTTTAAGTGACTTGAAAGAGGATCTAGAGGATGGTTACATATATTTGAGTGATTTGAAAGAAGATTTGAGCTATAATGTCATTGAGTATCCTAGAAATTCTCTAGATTTTTGTGATGTAGGGAATGAAGATCAAGTTGAGAAGGAGCAAGAAGTGCAAACCTACACTTTGGAGGAGAAAGGTGAAGGAGAATTTGGAGGCCACGCCTACATCAACCACAAGTGGTGGTTTTATGGCTATGAGGGGCGTGGAGATGGACATGACTACGGTGATCAATTCACCATTTTTCATCCACCGTGAAGGTCGAGGTTAGAAGTCAAGCTAGTGACTTAAAAGAAGCGCTCCTTGGGAGGCAACCCGAGCTTAGTAGGTTCATTTTCGTAGTTTTTAGTTTAGTTTTCTTGTCCTAGCTTAGATTCTTTCTAATCTCTCCTTAGCTTGTGTTTTGTGGAATTGTGTGTTGTGTGAGCTTCATGATTGAGTATGGTAGTGGTGAAAATAGTAAAAGGACTTGTGGGTAAAGAATTACCAAGAAAAGGGAATTTTAGGAAGCCAAATCGAGCTGGATCGAGGTACCCAGGACCTCGGGCCCGACGTTGGTGACGTCGGTCCGACTTGGCCGGTCAACCTTGGTCTTGATTTTGAGGAAATGCCCAATATACCCCTGTGACCTAACTTTGTCTCTTACCCATTTAAAGCCTTCTTTCCCATACCTACCTCCCATCACCCTCATAACCACCTTCCCAAAATACCAAGCTCACTCCAAAAACCCCCAAATCGATCCCCACCTCCATCACACTCGATCCCCTAGCAAACCTCTCAACAATTTCGATCCAACACCCTAGCCATCCCCAACATCGATCCCAAAGGGAAAAATCCCAACAAAGTCCCATTGTTCTTCATCCCTCTCCTAGATCTAGGTGGAGAATTTGAGTTCTAAGGAGTTTGATTGCTAGCAAGTCTTTGTCTCTTCAAATTTGGTATGTGAATCTCAATCTCTACTTGATTCCTTGTGAATTTCATGCTTTCATTGTTTGAATTGAGATTTGCTATGATTGAATGAGTTTAGATCTTGAGCATCCATGGTGTCTTGCATGAATAGTGGAATTTGTTCTTAATTATTGATCATGCATGTTAGGACCTACTTGGAACTTCGATTGATGAAGAGAAATGGTTGATTTTGGATTTTAAGAGCATGATAGAGTGATTTTTGGGTGAATTAGGTAGAGAAGTCGAGTTGAAGCTCGGAACGAGATACCCAGATCTCGGGTCCAACGTTGCAGAGTCGGTCCAAGACTCGGACCGAGGTTGAGCACCTCGGGCCCGATGTCTTGTGTTGGTCGGTCCTAGTGCTATTTGGCTTTCTCTTGTGTGAGCTTTAGGATTCATGAGCTTGATTGTTGGTTAAGTCTTGTTTATCATGATATATCTTCTAGCTTGACCATTGTTGTGTGATCGTTTGTTCATACATGTTGGATTTTGTGGATTAAGTGTCTAGAAGACAAGTATGGGGTCATTTACTTGTGTGATAAGTTGTTAGTTGTGAAAGCATGTGATTTTGTTGAAGTTGTATAGATCTTATCTTGTAGTTGTTTGCTTTGAATGTGTGTAGGTACCATGATAACCCGAGCATCTTCTTCACGCATGGAGAGGCCATCAAAGAAGTCCAAGAAGTCAAAGAAGGTGCAAAGGATGGATGATGTGCACTTTGATGATGATGATGTGGCTCAAAGCTATGAGCGATACATGGGTCTAGCTCACCACACTAGGTAGCTAGATTGGGAAGCTATAAGGAAGATGGGCATGAACATGGCGCTCAACCGTTGCTACTTTCATATTGGGTTAGACGTGATGCTAAGGTGGGACAACACTCACTATCCCGCCTTAACGTCGGAGTTTATGGCAACCTTCAAGTGCACTTATGAAGGAGTCGAGAGTGAGGGCATGATCTCCTTCCAATTGGGCAATGAGTTGCAGGAGCTCTCTCTAAGGAATTTGGCGGTCTACCTTGGATTTCCTTTTCCGAGAGACGAAACTTTTGTGGACAACGAGAAGGTGAATTACCTTTGGAGATATGTAGCGGGAAGGAGCGAGATGAGGAAAGGAGCCTCAACCAATGAGATAGCAAGTCCCCTCTTCCGAGTCATGATCCGAGCTTTGGGATGTGCCATCTTTGCTAGGCAAGAGCTTAGTAAGCCGATGAAGGAAGAAGCCATGATGCTCTATGAGATGTTGTTTCAAAATGAGAAGCCAATGAACCTCACATGGGAATGGGTGAAGATGGTGAGGGATTTCCAAAGTTCCTCATGGATTTACTTTGGAGGGATGATAGACCGCTTGGCTCACCGTCTTGAAGTGGATCTTTCCAAGTACACGCCGGCACCAAATGGGGTAGAGTTTATGGATCTCAAGTACTTCAAGAAAGCCAACATCATCAAGAAGAGACAAGTCACCGGAGCCACCACCTACCTAGCACCTCATTCCAACTTTGACAAGGTGCATGTTCCTTTGGGGCCACGTATCTTTGACCTCTCGAGCTACTATAATTGGTTCCAAGTGTGGGCGGGCAAAGAGAATCTTTTTGGAGAGCCGGAGGGGATGATTGAGTGTAGACGAAGTGCCCAACACATTCGTTTCACTACTCCTCAAGCTTCTCCGGATACCGAAGATGAAGAGCTCAACCAATTTGAGTTTGCAAGAAGGGAGGCCATGGATGTTGACTCGCCTCCCGAAGAAGAAGATGGCGGATACCGCAACTTGCTCCCCGACCAAGCTCCAACGCTCTTGGACCGAGATGCAAGCCACCTCGGGCCCGACGTCCATCGATGTCGGTCCGACACATACTTGCCCGAGCCGGTCCCTAGTTGCTTTGAGAGAGGAGAGGGAAGTGGAGCAAGGCAAGAGCAACCAAGCTATGGAGGGTACGAAGGTTATGCCCAATGGTATGGGCCCGGAATGGTCTTCCCTGAACCTCAACAATCGGTGGACATGAACTTTCTAGCCAACCAATTGGCTCACCTTCAACTCCAACAATCAAGCATGCTACAAGAGGCACACCAACTCAACCTACAACAACAACACTTGAATTTTCAACAACAACAACTCTCCCACCAACAAGAAGACTTCCAAGCCCAATTTGAAGAAGTGAACCGCAACATTGCTTACACTAGGCATGATGTGGATGATTTGAGAGCGGTAGAGGACCAAAGATGGAGCGTTCAAGAAAGCTTCAATGAATGGATGGTCGGGAACTACTCTTCCCGAGAGGACCCTTGGACACGCCCCGCACCTCAACTTCAACCGCCAAGTCAAGATCCTTTCCATGCACATGTGTACGAGCGAGAGAGGCAAGCACGGCTCCAAAGAGAACGCCGCCGAGGACACCCTCCAAACTAAGCCTCAACATACCAATCAAGAATAAGGAATTGTGAGCTTTCTTGACTCTTGTCTCTTTTACTTTTGAGTTTTGATTTCTTTGTTTTGATGAGGACATCAAAATTCTAAGTATGGGGTAGGGTTAGTAGCTCATAGTTTCATGTGTAGGTTTCTTGTGTTTGTTCTTGTTTTGTTAAGGGATGTTTTCCTTTGGATAGTGGCATGTATGTTCCATGAATGATGATTGAATTTGATGGTTTGAATGGATGAGTTTGTTTTGTTTTTGAGAAAATTTTTGCAAAAATCCCTAAAAATTCGAAAAAATTATGTGAAAAATGACAAAAAGATTTTGTTATTGACTAGGAATTCCCATCTTAGATGTCTAAAGAAGGCTAATGATGATGTGAGCATGTAAATTCCTTTGCATATTTTTGGATAGTTTAGCCTCTACATGGATGTTGTTTTTGATGTGATGTGATATCTTGCATGTTTTTATTGAGCACATGAGTTCTAGGATGAGTTTTGATGCAACTAAGTTAGAGTGAACCTTGTGAGATCATTTTTGGCCATTTTAGGGATGCTTGTTCATATTTGCATATCCCTCATGTTTCTTGTCTGAATAGCTCATGCATGCTTAGTAAAACTTGCTATTGAGGTGTTTATCTATTTTCCAAGACCAATATGAGAATTGTTCTATGCATTGTCGCATTGATTTGAACTTTATTTCATTTAGTCACAAAATGTTCCATATCCTACCTTGAAGATAAACCGTTGTTTGTAGCCCCGTTTTAGCCTTAGACCTTTGTTTGAAACTCCTCAAAAATATGATTCCTAGCCTATATGACTTGACCCTTATGGGATTGGACTTTAGTGAGAGGTTTTGGAATGTATTTGGAGAGTTGAGATTCTCTTTGGTGAAGGGCAATAATGGAGTTATAAACCAAGTGGGTAGTGCATCTTTGTAGTGTAAAGAAAGAAAGAAAAGTTGGAAAAAAGTAGTGGATTGAAAGCAAAGTGCTTAAGTGAAAAGATAAGGGTACCGACCGAGTTAAAGTGCACATCGGACCCGATGTATAGTGCAAGTCGATCCTAGTGGAAAAAGTGTGAAAAATCCAACAAAAAGTTTAGTGCAAAGATGAAGTGGAATGTTAAGTGAAAAAGTGGGTTGAGAGAAGAAAAGTTCAAAGTCTTTTGGATGAGAGAAGATGAAAGTGGAATAATTTGGTGAGTTTGGTGAGAGACTAGAAAGTTCAATCCCCATTGTAAGCACCACAAGACCAAAATGATTCCCACCTTGAGAAACACCAAAAGCCCCATTACAACCCAGCCGAATGGAACCTCTTTGAGGACCTCCATTGAGCCAAGTTCATATTCTTTGTGTACATTGTAATAGGCATCTCTAGGTGGAGGAATTGGTGATATTAGCTTCAATGGTAAAGCCTTTACTTGCATGATTCTTGAGTTTGAGTGTTCATTGCTAAACCTAAACACATGATGAGTGATACACATTTTCACATACCTAAAGTGAGGCTTGGTTGCATTAGACTTTATTCTTTGAGCACTTGATCATGTGTGATGATGTAATCTTGCTAGCATATCTATCACTTGTGCTTACTTGTGTTTTTCATATGAGGCTTTACTTGAAGATTATGCTTCGGTCTTGCTTACATTGTTATTGCTTGAGGACAAGCAAGTTTAAGTATGGGGTATTCTGATGTCTCTCATTTTGGTGGTGTTTTAGTAGTTAAATTCCTTTGTAAATAAGTGTCTTTTGTTCCTTTCTTTGTTAGTTTTGTCCCTTTCTAGCCTAGTTCTCGCATTTCTATGAGATTCGGAGACTATGCGAATTTGTTGTGTTTTGTAGGTACATTGGCACGTTTAGATGACGTTTGGAAGGAGTTTCTAAGGAGGAGCAAAGCTTGAGAGCAAAGGAGCGGAAGAGCCAAGCAAGTAACGAAGAGGAACTCAAGGAAAACCAAGAAGAAGAAGAGGATCGAGTCCCCGGAACGATGTACCAGCAAGTCGGGCCCGAGTTGGCACCGTGGAGGCTCGGACCGAGGTTGGTGACGTCGGGCCCGAGGTGGGTGCGTGTCGGTCTAAGTCGGCTAAAAGAGGATTGGGCTCCAAGGCACATAATGGTGATCTTCCACTTTTACCCTTCTTCTATTTTTGGAATTCCTTGGGCCCTAATTAAAAGGAGAATACAATTAGAGAGAGGGGAGGCGAATCCACATCTAATCACTCTCAAAGGCTCAAGGAGTACTTGGAGAGCAAGGAGGAGGAAGGAAGAGGAGAAGAAGAGAGAAATCGGTGGAGGTTAGGGAGGATTAGTGAGTTTTGAACTTGTTTTGTTTGTGTTTAGTGGATTTGAGATTTGAATCTTGTGAACCCCTTTGATTTGAATGCAATTTAGCTTTGATTTGAATTGAAAGATTGAGATTTGCTTGCTTTGTCTATTGATTGCTTTTTACTCTTACTTCATGGAGTAGATTACATAGTCTTGGGCTATGGGGGAAACCCCTAGCTAGGATTGGGTGTGAACCCCCAATTCCATAGCCTTGAGTGCTTGATCTATGAATCCTCTCTACATTGAGCTTCAATTCTCTTGTGAGAACAAGGGATCAAGGGCTTGTGGTTGGTAAGAGTAAGCGAAAGCGATCTCGAACCCATCACTTGACCTTGCATCGAAGGGTAGGTGAAAACCCCCTATGGTCGATGTGTAGAGTGGAGGGATCGAAGGCAAACAACCTCGATCTCATAAGGATCAACACTTATTGGCTGTATTGGGGTGGAATTACCCAAGTCTAGTTAGGGAAGGAACCCAAAAACCCAAGACTGATCTACTATTTTAGGCAAGACCGAGTTACCCAGACCTCGGGCCCGACGTCCTCAGTGTCGGTCCCGTGCTAGCTCTCGTCGATCCTCCTCGTACCGAGGTGACCAAAGTCGGTCCCGAGGAGTTCTCTTTGATTTTCCTTGTTTTTGCCTTTCTTTTCCCCTTTTTAGTCTTCTTGGTACACTCAACGCACGAACTCCCATGTGTTCGACACCCTACCCTTGTACTACAATAGGGGTTCGGTTTATAAATTTAAATTTTGACCCTCCGATCCGGAACTCAACAAGCAGCGGCAGCTTGAGCAGCCTTCCTCTCGGCCTCCTTCTTTTCTTTGGCCAACTGTTTCTTGACCGAGGGGAGTGGCTCATCATATCTCATCTTGCCTACTCGAGGAGCTGTTATCTGCCTTACATCCCAGTGAATGCCAAAAGTCTTCTCCTCCTTTGGGACGTTGAGGTGTTGCTGAGACAGAATTTTCTTTACCAAGCTAGGGAACGGGAGAGAGTGGCGTCCACCAGTACACTTACCCATGTGCTCCAAGACAACCCGCGCTAGATTGATCGGTTTGCGGTTCAGAAAAGCGTCCAATATAATGCTGTCGGTGATTTGGACGATGGACTTCTTTTCTTGGCGGGGGATGACCATGCGCACAATGAAGTGATGCGCAAGGACGCTTGTCTTGGACAAACAGTGGGCGACTCTGTCCTTAGCCAAAGGATGCCTCCCATTAAAGATGTTGTTGAAGATATCCTCTTGGGAGAAGCGTCCAAATGACTTACAAGGAAATTCGTGCAAAGCATCAGCAGGGAGAGGCGTAGGCCGAGCATGTTTCGGACGGTACCTTCAGCAATTGAGTACTCGTCCCCATCTATCTTGAACGTCCCTTGAGGCTTCCCTTTTGCTTTAGATACTTCGAATTTTGAGTAAAAGCGGAGAACCTGTTCGGGGTCGACCACGGCAGCCTCAGCGCCCAGATGCGTCCATCCCTGAAACTCGAGCAATTCCAAGAATTCTGTGCGGCCGTTCTCTGTTTGGAAGTTTGCATTAAAAAGCAGCGGCGACAGAATCTTCTTCAGCCTTTTCTTCTTATTGCCGTTGCCGACGATGACGTCGTCCCCGGCGTCTTCTTCATCCTCACCTTCTCCTTCCTCATCGTCCTCATCTTGGTGAGGAGCATCATCATCGTCCGAGGCCTCGTCCACTTGTTCCTGAGACTCGGCTATCTCCTGATCCTCAGCATTGGACGCCTGCACATGAGAGGGTGCGTCCGCAGCTAGAGTCCTTGCCAAGGACTCTATGGGGACTTCAGCAGAAGTCATCCCCTGGACTTGTAAAATTTTCTCGGCGGCAGGAGCAGGCGGAGGGGGAGGAGGAGTAGCTCTAGGAGGAGAGGGAGAAGGAGTTCGTAGCTTGGCCTTGGTCGGGGTGCTGGGCGGAGCCACAGAGATTGGCTTGACTTGGAGCGGAGTGGGAGGGGGAGGAGGCTGCTTAACAGGGGAGTCCTCTAATTGAATAACTGTTGGCACAGCGTCCTTGGCCTGGACCTGTGCCAGAGGAGCGTCCCTTTGGACCTTAGGAAGGGGCTTTGCTAGGTCCGCCTCCATTTCCGCTTCAAGCGGATCCGCAGCCGTCTCAGAAGCAGGAGTCACGTCCTCTACCCTTGGTGGAGGAGGAGGGAGCAGAGGGACTTCCTGCAGACTCTACTGGATCGCCGCAGCAATGGCGTCCTTTTCGGCTTGTTCTTGGCGCGCCTTCTCCTCTTTCTCAATTTGCAGCTCGGAGAGGCGGATGGCGGCCATTTTTGTTCAGTGACGCCCTCCAGCTCGGCGGACGTCTTCAGCCTTCTTTTGGGGAAGGGTGGAGGGGAGGATGGGACTTGTTTAGGTTGGGAAGAGGAAGGGCCTTTTGGCTTTTGAGAGGTAGGGGGAGAGGATTGGTGCTTTCTCTTCTGGGTAGGGACGGAGCCCGCAAGAGCCACAAGAAACTCCATTATATCGGGGAGCAATTAGGAGAGCTCGTCCACCGTCCCTTTGAACATTTCGGAGATGATGGCAGGCCCCATGAAAGGGGGGTTTTTGAAGTTGGTTTCTTGGAGGCGGGGCTTGACGTATGTTACCATGAAGTAGTGTAACAAACGTTGGATTTTTGGAGGGTAGTCTTGGATGGACGCCCTATGGCATATGTTTGCAAGGGTTTTGGGCTCCCTTTCAAGCCAGTCCTCGACCAACGGGTCAAGTTGAGGACGGCGTTTGGGTTGAGCGGGGAGTCCCATGAATTGAGACTTTCTGGGGCTTCCCTGCTTTGGCTCAGGGATAAAGGGTTTCTCCAGAAATTGGAAACGTTTTTGAGGAGGTTTGGATTGGGATCGGGAAGATTGGGTTTTCTGTGGTGGAGGTTGGGATCTTTGTGGCTTAGGCGGGGTGGTGGAAGGGCGGCATTGGGTGGACTGGGAGGAATGCTGGTGGCGAGGAGGTTCTTGCCGCCCAGCGGGTCTGCCTCTTGAGTCCATCAGCGACCTGCCTTTTATCGGAGTTGAGGATCTCGCCGGTTTAGGGTTTCTTGCCGCCGAAGAAGACGGCGGAGAGGGCTGAGGGTTCTTTAGAGATCTGGTGTTGTCCATGGTTGTGAGAATTGGGTTTAAATAGGAAAGGATTAGGGTTGAGAGGAGAAGATTTCGAGATTTGGGATTGAGAGATTTGGCAAAATCTTTGAGAGAATTTTGGATTTGTGTAAAAAACAGAGAGGCAAAGAAGAGTTTTCAGAATGCACAGGGGCATATTTATAGGAAGAAGACGAAAGTGAACGGTCAAGGGTAAAATGGACTTTTCATTCGGCTTCCTCCACCCACGTTCCCACACGTGGCATTCTTCTTCGCTAAGTAACCAGCTGTTTTGCACCCGTTACACGGATCCCGAGATCTGCGCTAAACTTCTCCAAGACGGTTCACCTTCCCATTCTCAAATTTCACAACTGCAAAGGACTCTGTTTTGGCGTCCTTTCAACACACAATACTGCTTTTACTCAGAACTGTATCACTGCGTCCCAAATCTGATCACGACCTCTGGCTGTTTGAACTCTGCCCTGACGTCCTTCAGACTTTAACAAGCGTCCCTTTGATCACTTAGCACCAGTTTTGAAAATTATGCAAGTACGTCCCGTAAAGATAAAACAAAGAACGCTCATAGGACGCGTTTGCAAGATTCTCGGCTTAGGTAAGCTTAGAGTTCCCATCATTTCGGTTTGTAATAAAGGTAGGGTGATCAGGGATACTCTTGAGATGAAAAGCGAAATGAATAGCGTTCAAAACATAAGCAAAACACATGTCTTAGACTAGCATCCTTTAAAGATGACTTTAAATGCATGACACACTTTAAAACGAGTTCTCAACAAGACATAGCCAATCATAGAGGGAATAATAGAACGGGACTTGATCATTTAAAAGTTATCATCCCTAAAAGCAACCTGAGATGCTCGTAGGGACGTCTATCAAGTGCTTTTGTGAAAATATCGGCCACTTGGTCCTCAATCCTAACATGATCCACTCTAATTAATCCAAGTTCAACATTATCACGAAGAAAGTGATGTCTTATTTCAATATGCTTGGTTCTAGAATGATGAACAAGATTCTTGGCAATACTAATAGCACTGGTGTTATCACACAAGATAGGGACTGTTTTGAGGAACGTACCATAATCTTCAAGTTGGTACTTGATCCAAAGGACTTGGGAGCAGCACGAAGCAGCAGCAACGTACTCAGCTTCCGCGGTTGAGAGTGCCACGGAGTTTTGCTTTTTGGATCCCCATGAAATAAGGCAGGAACCAAGGAACTGTGCCATTCCGGATGTGCTCTTCCTGTCCACCACATGGCCAGCGTAGTTTGCGTCAGAGTACGCCACCAGGCTTAGGGATGTCTTTCTGGGATACCATAGGCATAGGTCGTCCCGTCCTTTGAGGTATCTGAAGATTCTTTTGACTTCTTGCATGTGGGACTCCTTTGGATTTGCTTGGAAACGAGCACACAGGCACACAGCGAACATGATGTCGGGACGGCTTGCTGTTAGATATAGCAAGGACCCTATCATTCCTCTGTATAGCTTTTGATCAACACTCTTGCCTTCTTCATCAGCATAAAGGCGAGTGGGGGAGATGGGGGTGGCAGTGGATTTGGAAGAGTTCATTCCATACTTCTCAAGCATTTCACGAATGTATTTCTGTTGATGAATGCGCGTCCCATCTTTGAGTTGTGTGATTTGGAGTCCCAGGAAGAAGTTGAGTTCTCCTATGAGGGACATCTCAAACTCACTACTCATCAAGTTCTTGAATTCCTCTACAAGTTTCATGTTAGTGCTTCCAAATACTATGTCAACAACATAGACTTGGACAATCAAAACATCTTTAAGGACTTTCTTTAAGAAAAGGGTTTTGTCTATGTTACCTCTAGTATACCCGTTGGACAAGAGAAAGGACGCAAACCTATCGTACCAGGCACGAGGAGCTTGCTTGAGTCCATAGAGTGCTTTGTCCAAGAAGTATACATGATTGGGGTGATCAGCGTCCTCAAATATTGGGGGTTGAGCGACGTACACCTCTTCCTTTAGCTTGCCATTTAGGAAGGTAGTCTTGACATCGATTAGAAAGAGCTTGAACCCTTTGTGAGCGGCGTAGGCAATGAGGAGGCGAATGGCTTCAATTCTAGCGACAGGAGCGAAGATCTCATCGTAATCGATCCCTTCCTCTTGCCTATAGCCTTGAGCCACAAGCCTTGCTTTGTTTCTTGAGACTCTGCCACTTTCATCCAGCTTGTTCCTGTAGACCCACCTCGTCCCTATTATATTTTTGTTTTTCGGACGAGGGACGAGGGTCCAAACCTTGTTCCTTTCAAATTGGTTGAGTTCTTCTTGCATGGCTTGAATCCAATCAGCGTCCTGAAGAGCTTCCTTTATGTTTTAGGTTCAATTAAGGACACAAAGGTGTTGAATGCACAGAACGCTATGTTGGCACTAAGGGACTGATTCACAGCAGATCTGGTTTGGACTCCTTTTGACATGTCCGAGATGATTTGATCTGTTGAGTGGAGTCTGGAAAGGTTGGATCCCCTATGAGTAGCGTCCCTTCCAAGAGTACACCTAGGGTCCGTCCAATCAGAATCATCGGAGTCAAAACCATCTTCTTCATTGACAGGCTCAGTGTGTTCCCCCTCAGAAGGAGCGTCCACATTGTGCCTTTCTTCTCCTTGTTGACTTGATTCGGCAGCATCCACTTGGTTTAGCGACCAAGTTTGAGAGGGCTCTTGTTGTTCGCTAGGGACTCCCATTGAAACCTCATCGCGAGTTTCAGGGGCGTTCCTTGGAACGTAGTACTTGTCGGAGGAGCCTCTAGGTTCTTCTTCATCATCTTCATCATCGTCCTTTGGAGAGGAGCGACGTTCTTTCTTACTTGATTCTTTCTTGTGAGATGCATTTTCTTTGAAC
Organism: Polygonum maritimum; assembly: GCA_963924305.1. Classification (NCBI taxonomy): domain Eukaryota; kingdom Viridiplantae; phylum Streptophyta; class Magnoliopsida; order Caryophyllales; family Polygonaceae; genus Polygonum; species Polygonum maritimum. The sequence goes on along the minus strand of OZ002737.1, from coordinate 25,578,990 downwards.
ACCACATGGATACTTTCCTCAAGCTTAAGAGTTCGTTTGTTGAAGACTCTATAGGCTTTGCTTGTGAGGGAATATCCAAGGAATATTCCTTCATCACTCCTAGCATCAAATTTGCCGATGTTGTCTTTGCCATTGTTGTGAATGAAGGATTTACATCCAAAGACTTTGAGATGAGAAATGTTTGGCTTCCTTCCATTTAGCAGCTCATAGGACGTCTTCTTAAGCAAAGGACGAATCATGGCTCGATTGATGATGTAGGTCGTTGTGGCCACGGCTTCTGCCCAAAAGTGTTTGGGGACGCCGCTTGCCAAGAGCATCGTCCTTGCCATATCTTCTAGTGTCCTATTCTTTCTTTCAACGACACCATTTTGCTGAGGAGTTCGGGGGCAAGAGAAGTTGTGGGAGACTCCTTGTTGGTCACAGAAGTCAAGAAACTCTGAGTTTTTGAACTCCGTTCCATGATCTGACCTTAGAGCGTTCAAGCTCGTCCCAACAGCAACTTCTACTTGTTTGATGAAGATTTTGAACATCTGGAAAGCTTCTGCTTTTGACACCAAGAAAAGAACCCAAGTGAATCTTGAAAAATCATCTACGATAACGTACATGTACCTCTTTCCACCATAGTTTTGGGTCTGCATGGGTCCACACAAATCCATGTGAAGGAGTTCCAATGGCTTCTTTGTGCTCACTTCATTTTTGGATTTGAAGGACGATCTTGTTTGCTTTCCTTTGATACATGCCTCGCATTGTTCAATTTGCTCAGGATCAATTCGGGGAAGTCCTCTTACAAGTTCTTGTTGATGAAGCTTAAGGATTGTGCTTCGTCTGGCGTGCCCAAGACGTCGATGCCAAAGATCGGCGTCCACAGTAGAGACGGATAGACACAACTTGGATGCAGGCTTGAATTTTTGATTGAAGATGTAGACATTGTTCTCGCGAGTTACCTCTTGCTTTGAGAATGACTTGATTTGTTTTCTTGTTGATGACTAGGCATTCCTTAGAGTCAAATGTGATTAGGTTTTCACCTTGATCGCAGATTTAAGAGACACTAAGGAGATTGAAGCCAAGTCCCTCAACAAGACTAACATTGGACGCTTTGATGAATGATTCAACTTTGCGGTGCCCCACTAATACAAAAATCCTTGTACAGGGCGCTTTTTTATTGAAGCACAATGCGCTTTTCATAGTGCATTAAACCGTAGTGCCTTAAACAGCTATAGAGGGCGCTTTTTTTAAAGTGCCATAAAACACAGACACGGAGGACGCTTTTTTAATAAAGCGCCTTAAAACGCTTAGGGCGCTTTTTTAAAAAAGTGCCCTAAACTCTTAGGGCGCTTTTTCAAAAAGGCGCCCTAAACGAAGGGTGATTTTTCAAAAAAAAAAATGCCCTATATAATTTATATTTTTTAAAAAAAACTTGCATTGTATTTTTTTAATAATTCAGAAGAATTAACAAAATATACAGTGATAGAGAAGATGCATCATCAATTACTTTAAAATTACTTTTTTTAAGTATACAATCACATGAACCTTGGTCAAGAAATGATACATGTAAGAGCTCACATCAATAATACGCGTAGAATTAGCAAACACTTTGGAAATGGTCCCGACCCACCATCCATACCTCTATCTTATAACAGCCATCCTCACAGTAAATTTTAATATAGAACCCAATCTAAACACTCCACATTGAAACTGCACCTGATACCGATTCTTATAAAACACCAACTAAAGTGATTTTATAGAACAGATAAGTATATATACTTCTCTCAGCATGCTTTTTCAGTCGATTATGCAAATTTGTTGAAGGCAGACATCACTCGTTTAAAGGAATACCTCATGACCACTTAGATATTCACCTTCTTTCTGTCAAAAAATAAATATAGATGATATGCCATGCATATATATTGAAAAAAGACTTTTCAAGAGCATCTAGATCGACTTCAGGCTAGATGAGATACCTGCAAATGGTGAGCACAAACAGGGAGAAGCCTCTTGAGTATATACAAAAGCCTGAATCCCAGCTGCATGGTAAAGGAACAAAGTTAATAATATTCCTTTAATGTTTTCGCTAGAGAAGTCTAGAATTAGAACTTTTAAGAAGAAAATAGTCAGAGAAGTTTGAGGTGGTATAACCTGATGTAGGAAGGGTTCAAAAGCATCACGTGCCTTTGCAACAGGGGTGCCGTCCTATAAGTCACAAATAAACATTAGAAAAGAGCACTATGATAAAAACAATTGTAGCCAATCTTAAGAAAGAGTCAGAAATATATAAATACATAGCTAAATGTAATGGAAATTCCTTAATAAAAAGTTACATACAGTGTGAAAAAGAAAACTTTTAAAACTTAAGGTGATGCTTCATGTCAAGAACAAATCTTCATATTAGACGATAAGGGAGAGAGCAAAGTACCTCAGGTAGATCTTCAAGACGAACTAGAACTCTATCAGCTTGTGGTTTGACCTATTGATGAAATTAATGACAAAAACTCATCAAAAAAATCAGATAAGAGCAGCAAAGCTTTCAGAAAGAGGAAAACAAAGAACTCCATAAAATTGAACTCCATAAAGTCTCATCAAACATAGCAGCTCCATGTTCTTCATAATGATGCATCAATTCAGATACGAAATCCAACAACATCTAAGAATTCAGCCACAGAAGCAGGAGCTTCCTTGTATATTTGGGTGATAGTTTGGATTATATTTTGCACAAAAATAAATAAATAAGACAAATAAATATAATGCATACAAAATTCAGTAAAGAAAAGTCAGATTAGTCCCTCATCCCTGCAGTTAAGAGACTATAGTCTTCTGATGTCATTTGCAAACAAAAGCTAATCCTGAAGCCAAAGGTATCATAAACACACGGTTCATTTGTGCAACCTACAATATCTCAGACACAGTTTTCCTCTTTGCTGATCTCAGGGCACAACATAAGTCCAGAAATAATACCAAACCTGCCTAGTTGTTTAGTGGCTGAATGCTGCTTGAGCTAAATGAAACTAATAAATTCTATAAAAAGAACTAACCAACTCATATGACTAAAAATTAGAGAACGCAGTGGTGATTTTATATCACACATACATGTTGAATTTTCCAAGTTCATATGAAAGTACATATTCCAAACTATAAGTCTAGAAGACTACAAGAGACTGGTATACTGCATATGGTATGTGCTAATAAATCAGGATTTGTAGCCACATTTGATGCAGGCAAATACATTCCCCACATAGGCAATTTATCAAACAGTTAATAGGCACTATATTGAGATCTAAGAACAAGACTAGAAGTTGGTGTTTTTAAACTTACAGAGATAAGCCTTTGCGTACTAGGGGGATGAGCCTAACACATCCGAATGGGATTCGAAGTTCTCTAACATCTAGCTTATTCCTACAACATTACAAAAAATTGTTCAGTCTCGTAGCTCCAAAAGAATAAGGAAAGTCAAGAATCGCATCAATGTTAACCTTAGCAAACCCTAACCTTGCGGTGGAGATTCGGGAAGCGGTGAGGCGTGGTGGCGGTGAGGAAGGCCTCGGAGTCCACCGGAGAGAAGCCTCGGAGTCGAGAGAAGCCTCTGGCAAACAGGAGCGGGAGCGAGGAAGGTAGCACAGGGGGAGACGGAGTCGAGAGAAGCCTCGCCGGAGGGGAGCGGAGCTGCTGGCGAAGACGAAGGCGAACCAGAGGGGAGCGGGAGCTGCAGGCGAAGACGAAGGCGAACCAAAGGGGAGCGGAAGCTGCTGGCGAAGACGAAGGCGAACCAGACGAAGGCGAGCGAGGAAGCGGGAGTTGCTTGGCGGCCAGAGGGGAGTAGACGAAGGCGAACCTCGCCGAAGGACCTCGCCGGAGGTGCGAGAGAAACCCTAAAATCGATCGAAGGCTTTTGCTGGTGTGAGCCTTCGTCCGGATTAGGTGTGAAGGTTCTTTTGCTTTATGAAAGGAGTCTTAGGGCGTTTTTTTAAAAAACGCCCTTCCCAGGTTTCTTAGGGCGTTTTTCGTAAAAAGCGTCCTTCGTATAGGTTATTTTTAGGGCGTTTTTTGTAAAAAGCGCCCTATAATACTTTTTTTTAAAAAAAGAAGAAAATTTAATACTATAGGGCGCTTTTTTATATAAGCGTCTTCCGTGTTTGATAATTTAGTGCGTTTTTTATAAGCGCCCTAATATTTCCGCATTGTATAGCCAATTTTGTACTAGTGCCCGTCCCTTTGATTCCTCCCTTGCCCTTGTTGCCAAATGTTGGATCGTTAGGACTGAGAGACGTCCTTTACTTTGGTAAAGGCGTCCTTAGGTTAGGCGTCCCTATGAGGAGTAAGGGCGTCCTTGAGTAATGCAGCGGAAATTAAGTACTGAACAGGTAAGTAATGAACGCAGTGAATTATAGAGGAACCACTCAAGACCAAGTAGTCCTTGAGTGTAAACCTCTACCTCCTTGGAGGATTTTTGAATAGTTCTTTCCTTTATATTGAACGTCCTTACAATTGTACTGGCGAGTCTTTACAGTTCTCTGGCACTTAGCATTTCCCTAAGTCCACTAGTAAAGGACTCCTCTAAGCCTACAACTTAAGCGAGTTCAATCTATCAAAGGACTCTATTCCTACGTTCTGCAGTACTTCGCAGAACTCTCTTTCTCTCTTTTTGGATTTTCTCTTACAAACTGTTTTTGTGATTTGGATACAAGTCTCACTCGATCTAACACAAGTTCTAGTACTGTTCTTGAGTTCTTGAGTTAGTTCTTCGTGTTCTTGAGTGAGTCGCTTTCTCTCTGATTCTCTCTGAATATTCCTGAAAGCGTCGTCGTCACAATAAATGCCTTGGGGCTATTTATAGGACTTGGGGAAGGGCGTCATTTCTCTGGGACGATCATGCCCTTTGAGGACGTGGCTACAGGATCTTCCTCCACGTAGTAGGGCGGTGATGAGGAAGCTTCCTGTATCCAGCTGTGTATGATGAACTCCGCTACAGGATCGGTCGCCACGTGTTGATGGACTCTGCAACAGGATCGTCCGCCACGTAGTGTTGGACTCCGCTACAGGATCGGTCTCCACGTGTCCTTGGATGATCAAACATTGTCGAGTGATGTCATGCTGTCGGCTAGTGAGTAAGGACTCCTTTCTTGCGTTCCTACTTGCTTGGGACTCCGTCCTTGCTCAAGTAGTCTCTAGCTGGTCCTTACTTCCTGTTATCTAGCGTCCCTGAGCTTATGGGACGCCCATACACACTTGTTGTCCTTTTGATCACTGGTGTTCCTGAACACTTGGACAACTTTATTAGAATCAAAGTGAGTTTGTCATATCAAAACTAAGGGACGGTTGTGTGGAACACTAACAAGTATGCAAGCGTTCTTGATAGCGTCCCAACGATTTCCCCCTTTTTGATGATGACAAACTCTTCAGCAAAACAGTTTTGACATTGGAACTTAGCATGCATGAAAACTTAGAGGCGTCCTCTAATACTTAGAGAAATTTTAATGAGCACAAGTTTTCAATCTTTGATTCTCTAGCTTTTGGATTTTAAGGAGAGAGTCGCGTCCTAGAAAAGTTTCTAAGCGACTTCTGTTATTCTAGCATGAGCGTTCTTTAGACCTTTCACTTAATAGTTCCCCCTTAACGCTTGCTTATTCTAGATAACTATTTTATAGCGCATCTCTGCAAAACTACACTTCCCCCTTTTGGCATCATCGAAAAGGATAACAAGTGATAAGGACGTTAGCATAAACACATAACTAAAGGCAGTGGAACGCTTAAACAAACACATGCTAGCAAACAGTGGAATTGCCATTCAAACAAACTTAGAGTTATTACAGACCAAGGTCATAATATTTGAAGTTCAAAAGAAGCAAAGGCAAAATGATAGGGGATTAAAGGGGTGGTGGCAATCACTGAGAACGGCGTTGATCTTGATAAAACTGGAGCAATTTCTCTTGAAGTTCAGCAGCCTTGGCGAACGCAGATGACAAGTCCTTTAAGGCAGAGAAGATGAGGCACTGATTATCCATAATGGCACCCATGAGTTCTGCTGGAGGATGCTGAGTGATGTTGGCAGGAGCAGAACGGGGCAAAGGACCTGTACTTGATGAAGGAGCGTCCGTGGGAGGAGTTGGAGAAGAAGGCCCTAAGAGCAATTGATCAAGAGTTGTAAGATCTACAGCAGGCTCTTGGTCCTGAGGAGACTCTTGAGACGCAGGATTAAGCCTTGCGGCCTCGGCCTCAGCAGCTAGGCGTTCTTCCTCGGCTTTCTGTCTGGCTTCCTCAGCCTCAGCTTCTAACTGTTTGAGCACAGACGGCAGTTCTTCATTGTGCCTTATCTCGACGAGTCCCTTCTTAGCATTCCATTTCAAACCAAGTTCTTCAGAGGGAGCGTTCTCATCATAAGCATCTTTGGACTGCAAGATCGCCTTCACTACACCAGGGTACGGCAAGGCGTGCCTCTTCCTTCCACACTTGGCCATATGTTGCATAGCAATTCTGGCTAAGTTGATTGGGTGGCGTTCTAGGATAGCGTCAATTAGGATTATATCGTGTGTTTGCACAATTGAACGCTTTTCCTGCCTTAGAAGAATGGCGCGACAAATGAAGTAGTGAATGATTGCGCCAACCTTGCTCAGAACGTGAGCTACCCTGTCGAGTCCCATCGGCCTTTTTCCTTGAAAGATACGATCAACCAAAGGCAGTTCTTGATCACCGTTTCGAAGCCGCCTTCAGGAAGTGAGCTAAGAGCATCGGACGGTGGCTTGCGAGGACTAAGACCAAGAAAGGAGCGCATTTGACGTTCTGTCACTGAAGCTTTCTCACCTTCAATTTTGAAGTGGATGGAGCCTTCTTTTGCCTTGTAGCGCAAATCCCTGTAGAACGCCTGCACCTGTTCCTTGTCAACAGTTGTCGGCGTTGGTCCAACGTTCTGCCATCCTTGAAATCTCAGAAGATCAAGAAACTCCTGAACTGAGTCATCGTCGAAGGAGGCTAGCCACTCCTCAGAATAAATGAGCGGGCTAAGGACTTTGAAGGGCACATCAGCGTTCTTCCTTTTGCGCTTGCCCTTGGGGGACTCAGAGTCCTCATCGTCATCTGACTCGTCCTCAGCTTTCTCCGAGTCACTGTCAGAGGCGTCCTTTGAAGGAGCGTCCTCTGTGCCTTGTTCTCTTTCAGCGTCGCCACCAGCTGTGGCTTGATCAGCACCTGAATTCTGTCTTTGGGACGTGCCCTCGGCGTCCTGAGCCTCTATCTGATTTTCTGTTGTTGCTGGCTCAGCGTCCGCGGGGACTTGGGAATCTGTTTGGATTGTGGGGGAGGGGTTTTCTTGTGGAGCTTGGGAAGGGTTGAGAATGGGGAGAGATTGGTTGTAGGGTGGGACTTCCTGAGCATCACGCTCGAGCTCTTCAGTGAGAGTTGGCTCGGCGTTCTCCTGAGCGACCTGGTGCTCACCAGCGTCCTCAATTTGTTGAGCAGGAGCGTTCACCTCTCCTTCCGCTTCATCATTTGAGTCCCCAACAACATCTATGAAAGGGGAGACCTGAGCGGGCGTACCTCTGTGGCTCTCAGATGAGCTAGAGGAGGAAGAGGAGGGAACGTGCTCTATTTCTGCAGGAACGTCCTTGGCTAGCAGAACCCTGGGCTTTTCACTAGCCTTCCTACGGCGAAAAGTGTGCTCAAGGGTGCGTTCAGTCTCCTCCGGGCCACTTTCAGAGGATGGACGGCGGGACTTTGGGGTCTCGGGGTCCTTAGGTGGGGAAATGTGGGCCGGGGCAGTTGGGAAATTGGCCAAATTTAGAGGCGAATGAGTGCGGGGAGGAAAGGGGATTAGGGCATTTGCTTTTGAAGGTTGGGGGGACGGAGGAGGGGTGGGGAGTTGGACTATTGAAATTTGATGAGGGGGAGGAGTGGATTCTTTGGACAGGTTGGATGGCCGTTTTGTGGTGCTTGGCCGTTTTGTGGGGGGTTTTGAGGATGGGACGCTGGAGATTTTGGCCTTTTTGAGGGGCCTTGGGTCGTGAACCTTTTTGGAGCGTCCCTCCTTTATGTGGGAAGGGAACTTGTCCACAATCTCCGTTGGTTTAGAAGTGGAGAAGGGTTGGGAAGATTTGGTGGGGGGAGAAGATGGTGCAGGACGCTTGAGTAATTTTTTGGTGGTAAGGGTAGGAGCTTGAGGTGGTGGTGGGGAAGGACTTGGTACTCTTGCTTTAATCATTTTATAAGCCAAAGAGTCCTTTGGGTACATTGGGAAATCGGGAAGAACGGCGTTATGGAGGTCGGGGATAAGATCAAGTAAAGGACCCAGATTCTCACCTCCAAACTGTGAAAAGAAGAGAACGTCGTCCATCCGTCCTGGCAAGTCCTTGTAATTGGTGTTGTGGAGGCCTTGAATGACGAACCGTTCGATGAACCGCTCGTAGTTCCTTGTTTTGACGGCGTCATTCTTTACATCAGGTTTGACCATGCGTTCCCATATCAAGTTGTACAGCGTCCTTGGCTTTCTGTTGATAAAGTCCAAGAGAGACTCATTGAGAACTATGGATTTGGGCTTCTCTATGTAGTGGGACTTCACCAGCTTTCTACGCTTCCCGCCGGTGGAAGATCCGGCTACGTTAAACTGTCTTTGAGACATGAGTTCAGATGAAGTGTAGAGAGAGAAAGTCGCCGGAGTTCTAGAGAGAAGTCAGAGCAATTTTGAGAGCAAGAAAGTGGTTGAGCGTAATAAATTTGATTGCGACTGTTCTGGCCTTATATAGAGGAAGTGGTGGCACAAATGGTAATTAACACTGTTTTACTGTGCGACACGTGTCAAAACTTCCCCCTTAAGATTTGAGCAAAAGCAACGGTCACTGTTCACACTTTCAAAAGTTCAAAATTCTGACTCTTCAACTGCTCTTCAACAACTGAACTGGCGTTCTTACTAACAAACACTGAGCATCCTCTCATACTTAGCAAAATTTTACCTCTTCAAGCAAACATCTTCAAGCAAACCAACAACCAACTTACCGTTCTTGTGATTACCTTTCGAACCAGTTGAGAACAACGCAAGTACGTCCTGTAAAAGAAAATATGAAGCTCATAGGACGCTTTTGCGGATTTCTCGGCTAGGGTAAGCTTAGAGTTCCCATCATTTCAGCTTATAATGAGGGTTGGGTGATCAGGGATACTCTTTTCAAGACAAAATAGAGAAAATTTGAATGGCGTTCCAAAGTAGCAAACACATGAGATTTTAGACTAGCGTCCTTGCAAATATGAATTCAATGCATAACAGTCCTTAAACACTTAGAATCTACAAAACATAGCCAATCATTGAGGGAATAGTAGAACGGGACTTGCTACTTAAAAGTTATCATCCCCAAGAGCAACCTGAGATGCTCAAAGGGACGTCTATCAAGCGCCTTAGTGAAAATATCAGCTATTTGGTCTTCAGTTCTTACATGCTCCATACTAATGAGTCCTAGTTCAACATTATCACGCAAGAAATGATGCCTTATATGAATATGCTTTGTGCGTGAATGAAAAACAGGATTCTTAGAAATTTCAATAGCACTTGTGTTATCACAACGAATGGGAATAGTTTCAAGATTGATACCGTAGTCCTCTAGTTGATATTTGATCCAGATAACTTGTGAACAACACGAAGCAGCAGCAACGTACTCGGCTTCCGCAGTTGAGAGCGCCACAGAGTTCTGTTTCTTAGATCCCCAAGAGACTAAGCATGAACCAAGGAATTGCGCCATTCCTGAAGTGCTTTTCCGATCAATTACGTGACCAGCATAATCTGCGTCCGAGTAGCCAACTAGCTTGAAGGACGTCTTCCTGGGGTACCAAAGGCAAAGATCGTCGCGTCCTTTGAGGTAGCGAAAGATCCTCTTGACTTCTTGCATGTGGGACTCCTTTGGATTCGCCTGGAAGCGTGCACACAAGCAAACGGCAAACATAATGTCGGGACGGCTTGCGGTCAAGTAGAGCAAAGAACCAATCATCCCTCTGTAAAGTTTTTGATCAACGTCCTTTCCCTGTTCATCTGCGTAAAGACGCGAGTTTGGAGAACATGGGGTTGCAACAGGTTTGGACGTGTTCATCCCGTACTTCTCAAGCATTTCACGGACATATTTTTGTTGGTGAATGCGCGTTCCTTCCTTGAGTTGATTGATTTGAAGTCCCAAGAAGAAATTGAGTTCTCCAATGAGGGACATCTCAAACTCACTACTCATTAAGGACTTGAACTCATCTACAAGCTTCATGTTAGTACTACCAAAGACTATATCATCAACATAGACTTGGGCAATTAAAATGTCCTTGTGAACTTTCTTTATTAACAAAGTTTTATCAATTGAACCTCTAGTGTACCCATGAGACAAAAGAAAGGACGCAAACCTGTCGTACCATGCACGAGGAGCTTGCTTGAGTCCATAGAGCGCTTTGTCCAAGTAGTACACATGATCTGGGTGAGAGGCGTCCTCAAAGCCGAGCGGCTGAGCAACATACACTTCCTCCTTTAGTTTTCCATTGAGAAAGGCAGTCTTGACGTCCATCTGAAATAACTTGAATCCTTTGTGAGCGGCGAAGGCAATAAGGAGACGAACGGCTTCAATTCTAGCAACAGGAGCAAAGGTTTCATCATAGTCTATGCCTTCCTCTTGCTTCAATCCTTGAGCCACCAGTCTTGCCTTGTTTCTTGACGCACGTCCACTCTCATCAAGCTTATTTCTGAACACCCATCACGTCCCTATGATATTTTTGCCTTTGGGACGTGGGACGAGAGTCCAAACTTTGTTCCTTTCAAACTGATTGAGTTCTTCTTGCATTGCTTGAATCCAGTCAGCGTCCAGGAGTGCTTCTTTGATATTCTTTGGCTCCACCATAGAGACAAAGGCATTGAATGCACAGAAAGCTAAGTTTGCACTCTGGGACTTGCTTGCAGCTGACCTTGTTTGAACGCCTTGAGAAGGATCTGAGACAATTTGAGAAGTTGGGTGGTCCCTAGAGAAGCGGGACTCCCTTTGAAACAAATGAGCAAATCTTGGATCAATGTCGCCATCTGAATCATCACTATCACTTTGAGCATCGTCCTCAATGTGTTCCCCCTCAGAGAGAGCGTCCACACCTTGACGTTGTTCGCCTTGTTGACTTGATTCAGCTACATCTTGTTGAACTGGGGATTCACTATGAGATGGAACTCCTTGAACAACACTGGGAGCGTCCACTGAGACTTCTTCAGGATTTGGAGACGCGTCCTTAGAGACATAGTATTTTCCAGAGGTCCAATCTTCAGCTTCATCTTCAGAGTCGTCCTGTTGTTGTAAAGAGGAGCGTTCTTTCTTACTTGGCTTTTCTTTGTGAGAAGAACGTTCCTTGAACACAACATGAATACTCTCCTCAAGCTTTAGAGTCCTTTTGTTGAAGACTCTATATGCTTTGCTAGTAAGAGAGTACCCAAGGAATATGGCTTCATCACTCCTTGCATCAAACTTTCCAAGTTTTTCTTTATCATTGTTGTGAACGAAACATTTGCAACCAAAGACTCTGAGATAGTCAATGCGAGGCTTCTTTCCATTCAACAACTCATAGGACGTCTTCTTTAGCAAAGGACGGATCATGGCACGGTTGATGATGTAACACGCTGTAGCAATAGCTTCTGCCCAAAAGTACTTGGGAACGCTATTTGCTAAGAGCATAGTTCTTGCCATATCCTCTAGCGTCCTATTCTTTCTTTCCACAACTCCATTTTGTTGAGGCGTTCTTGGAGCTGAGAAATTGTGAGAGACTCCATGTTGATCACAGTAGGCCAGGAACTCTGAATTTTGGAACTCCGTTCCATGGTCTGACCTTATGGCTTTGAGAGGCGTCTCAAGAGCAACTTCCACTTGTTTGATGAATACTTTGAACGCATTGAAATTGTTGGGACGCTATCAAGAACGCTTGCATACTTGTTAGTGTTCCACACAACCGTCCCTTAGTTTTGATATGACAAACTCACTTTGATTCTAATAAAGTTGTCCAAGTGTTCAGGAACGCCAGTGATCAAAAGGACAACAAGTGTGTATGGGCGTCCCATAAGCTCAAGGACGCTAGCTAACAGGAAGTAAGGACCAGCTAGAGACTACTTGAGCAAGGACGGAGTCCCAAGCAAGTAGGAACGCAAGAAAGGAGTCCTTACTCACTAGCCGACAGCATGACATCACTCGACAATGTTTGATCATCCAAGGACACGTGGAGACCGATCCTGTAGCGGAGTCCAACACTACGTGGCGGACGATCCTGTTGCAGAGTCCATCAACACGTGGCGACCGATCCTGTAGCGGAGTTCATCATACACAGCTGGATACAGGAAGCTTCCTCATCACCGCCCTACTACATGGAGGAAGATCCTGTAGCCACGTCTTCAAAGGGCATGATCGTCCCAGAGAAATGACGCCCTTCCCCAAGTCCTATAAATAGCCCCAAGGCCTTTATTGTGACGACGACGCTTTCAGGAATATTCAGAAAGAATCAGAGAGAAAGCGACTCACTCAAGAACACGTAGAACTAACTCAAGAACTCAAGAACAGTACTAGAACTTGTGTTAGATCGAGTGAGACTTGTATCCAAATCACAAAAACAGTTTGTAAGAGAAAATCCAAAAAGAGAGAAAGAGAGTTCTGCGAAGTACTGCAGAACGTAGGAATAGAGTCCTTTGATAGATTGAACTCGCTTAAGTTGTAGGCTTAGAGGAGTCCTTTACTAGTGGACTTAGGGAAAAGCTAAGTGCCAGAGAACTGTAAAGACTCGCTAGTACAACTGTAAGGACGTTCAATATAAAGGAAAGAACTATTCAAAAATCCTCCAAGGAGGTAGAGGTTTACACTTAAGGACTACTTGGTCTTGAGTGGTTCCTCTATAATTCACTGCGTTCATTACTTACCTGTTTAGTACTTAATTTCCGCTGCATTACTCAAGGACGCCCTTACTCCTCGTAGGGACGCCTAACCTAAGGACGCCTTTACCAAAGTAAAGGACGTCTCTCAGTACTAACGATCCAACACCAAACGAGATAGTTCCTCCCGTGGCACTAGAATGGATAGAAGTGAGATGGATCTGGCTTCCAGTCATGTTTTTTGAAGCTCCACTATCAATGATCCACGGGCTTCCTCTCACTTCCACCTGAAAAGAAGAGTTAGTTCTTTGCGACCCAGGCAAGCTGGCCCTTACCTGGTTCGTTACATGGGTACTACTCTTTCATAGGCAAGTAATCATAAACATTCACATCATTTGTCCTTCTAGCATGCATCCTAGGAGATCGAGTTCTAGCATTTGGCACACTAGTATGCGTCCTATCAGTAGATTTAAGCTTAGCGTTCTTACTACCACTTTTAGCCTTTCTTCCATTCTCAAGATCTTGTTTCAGCTTAAGACACTCATACTAGTAGTGACCACCTTTGCCACAATGCCAGCACGTCCTATAATAGTTTCCAAGATAGTACTTCTTGTTAGGACGTTGGATTCTATTCTCTTTCATCTTTTCAGGATCAACTACCTTAGATCCTTCTCCCTTTGCAATCTTTTTGTAGATTTTATGGCTAGTAGAGTTTGTGTAGTAGTCCTTCTTTCCTTTCTCACCACTCTCAAGGACTCTTATGCGTTCCTCTAGGTTCTTAGTCTTTTCCCTCTAAAGTTCTAGTTCAGTGGTTTTGCTAGCTTCGAAGTCACTAGGGAGAGAGTTCTTTGAGCCTGATTCATACCCTAGTCCTTTCCTAGCTGGAACAAAGACTATCGGATTCATGGTTTCAATCATGGGACTCTTTCCTAGGACTTTTACCTCGTCCCTAAGATTTGCATTTTCAAGCTTTAGACACACTAGTTGACTCTTAAGGGACTTTACCTCTTCCTGAGAGGACTCTAGTTGAAAAGACATGGTATTGCAATTTTCACATTCCACAACAATATTCTCGGATTCAATTTCATCAAAACTTTGTTTCATGGCATAACTTTCTTGCATGATCTGAGTGATTAATTTGATGAGCTTGGGCTTAGAGCACTTTTCAAGAGAACTTAGCATGGATTCACGAGTTACCTCTTGCTCAGATTCAGAGGTGTCCTCTGGAGAGACTGGAGCGTCCTCCATGGCCATGTAAGCTACTTGATTTTCTGGTTCCTCATCGTCTGAGTCGAGGTCGTCCCAAGCGGCCTCATATGCACCAAACAAGGCTTTCTTCTTGATTTCTTTTGACGACATCCCTGTGGTGCATTTCTTAGCAATGTGTCCCTTCTTGTTACATTTGAAACAAGTTATCTCCTTCATTTCAGCATCCGTGAGCTTGGGACTTTCTTTCTTGTAGGGCATCTTCATTCTTGGGACTTTGCCCTTTTTGTACCATGCACGAAGAGATTTGTGCAACAGGGCTAGCTCATCTTCTTCAGAAATTTGTTCTTCCGTCTTCTCTTTGTGCTCTACTAAAGCCTGAAGACGAAGATTCTCTTGGTGCTCCTGAGTTTTGGCTTCTAGCATTGAGTTCAATTCTCTTTGCCTTTGGTAATATTGCTCATACTCTGGCGTTCTTGCCGCAAGAGTCAAAGCCAGCTCATTTTGGGAACTCTTTTCCATTTCCAGCAGATCTTGATTTCTCCTCGCTTCATACCCTTTAAGCTTTCCATAAATTTCTTCCATGGACAGTCCTTTGTTGGCTTGGTTTTCCTTGAACGTCATCCTATCGAAGTTCCATGGTCCCATGAGTCCATCAATCAAGACTTGGACCTTCATCCTTTGGGTGATCTCAGTTTCTTTGACACCCAAGTTCTTCAACTTTGTTAGCAAGGCTTCAAAGCGAAAGGAGTAGTCGGTGATGGTCTCATTTGTGAACATCTTGAACTTGTAGAAGTCCCTTTTTGCTTCAAGCTGGATGTCCTCTTTCATCTCGGGCGTCCCAACATGATACTTCTCAAGGGCTTCCCATTGGAGCTTAGCAGTTGGAAGATTGCTCAGACGGGTAGCATCCCTTTCACAGAGGGACGTTTGTAGAAAGCAGATAGCTTTGGCATTTGCCTCCATGAGTTTGAATTCATCGGGACTCCATTCTCCTTCTTTGTCCTTCTTAGCAGCAAGGACTTCGAGTGCACCGTTCTTTATCACCAGCCAACATTGGTAGTTTTGACTTCGCACGAAGCACTCGAACCTTGTTTTCCATCGATTGAAGTTTCCATCGGTGAGGCGAGGAGGCTTTGCACTCGAGATACCTATAGGTTCCATCTCCATGTTTCCTGCAACTCAAACTTAATCTAGAGCTCCTGCTCTGATACCAATTGTTGGTTCGTAAGTCTGTTAGAATGGGCGTCCTTAACTGGTTAAGGGCGTCCTTAGATGCAGCGGAATAAAGACTTAACAGGAAACGTAGAAAGATAATGAACACGGGTATTTATAGAGGAACCCCACAGTTAGATCGTTAGTACTGAGGGACGTCCTTTACTTTGGTAAAGGCGTCCTTTGATCAGGAGTCCCTACGAGGAGTAGGGGCGTCCTTGAGTAATACAGCGGAATAAAATACTAAACAAGTAAAGATGAACGCAGTGAATTATAGAGGAACCACTCAAGACCAAGTAGTCCTTGAGTGTAAACCTCTACCTCCTTGGAGGATTTTTGAATAGTTCTTTCCTTTATATTGAACGTCCTTACAGTTGTACTGGCGAGTCTTTATAGTTCTCTGGCACCTAGCTTTTCCCTAAGTCCACTAGTAAAGGACTCCTCTAAGCCTACAACTTAAGCGAGTTCAATCTATTAAAGGACTCTATCCCTACGTCCTACAGTGCTTCGTAGGACTCTCTTTCTCTTTTTGGGTTTTTTTGAATACAAACTGTTTTGTGGTTTTGGTTACAAATCTCACTCGATCTAGCATAAGTCTTAGCACTGTTCATGAGTTCTTGAGCTAGTTCTTCGTATTCTTGAGTGAGCCGCTTTCCTCTGATTCTCTTTGAATATTCTCTGAAAGCGTTAACGTCACAATAAATGCCTTGGGGCTATTTATAGGACTTGGGGAAGGGCGTCATTTCTCTGGGACGATCATGCCCTTTATGGACGTGGCTACAGGATCTTCCTCCACGTATGATGGCGGTGATGAGGAAGCTTCCTGTATCCAGCTGTGTGTGATGGACTCCGCTACAGGATCGGCCGCCACGTAGTGTTGGACTCCGCTACAAGATCGATCTCCACGTGTCCTTGGATGATCAAATGTTGTCGAGTGATGTCATCCTGTTGGCTAGTGAGTAAGGACGCTCTTCATGCGTTCCTACTTGCTTGGGACTTCGTCTTTGCTCAAGTAGTCTCTAGCTGGTCCTTACTTCCTGTTAGCTAGCGTCCCTAAGCCTAGGGGACGCCCATACACACTTGTTGTCCTTTTGTCACTGGCGTTCCTGAACACTTGGACAAATTTATTAGAATCAAAGTGAGTTTGTCATATCAAAACTAAGGGACGGTTGTGTGGTACACTAACAAGTACGCAAGCGTCCTTGATAGCGTCCCAACAATTTCCCCCTTTTGATGATGACAAACTCTTCAGCAAAATAGTTTTGATATTGGAACTTAGCATGCATGAAAACTTCGAAGCGTCCTCTAATACTTAGAGAAATTTTGATAAACACAAGTTTTCAATCTTTGATTCTCTAACATTTGGATTTTAAGGAGAGAAAGGCGTCTTAGAATTTTCTAGACGTCTTTTAGTTTATTTTAGCATGGCGTTCCTTAGACCTTTCACTTAGTAGTTCCCCCTTAACACTTGCTTATTCTAGATAACTATTATATAGCGCATCTCTGCAAAACTACACTTCCCCCTTTTGGCATCATCGAAAAGGATAACAAGTGATAAGGACCTTAGCATAAAAAAATAACTATAGGCAGTGGAACGCTTAAACAAACATATGCAAGCAAACATTGAATTGCCATTCAAACAAACATAGAATCATTGTCATTACAGACCAAGTGTTTGAAAATTAAACGAAGCAAAAGCAAAATGATTGTGGGATAAAGGGTTGGAGGACGGCGATCACTGAGAGCGGCTTTGGTCTTGATAGAACTTAAGAAGCTGTTCATGAAGTTCTGCCGATTTGGTGAAGACCGTTGACAAGTCCTTGAGAGCGGAGAAGATAAGACACTGGTTTTCCATAATAGCACCCATAAGTTCTGCAGGAGGATGCTGGGCAGGATTAGCAGGGGCAGAACGAGGCACTGGACCAGAACTTGAAGAGGGTCCATGTGAGGTAAAGAAGCAGGAGGAGAAGACGCCCTCATGAACTGATCAAGAGCTTCAAGATTAACTGGGGGCTCTTCCTCGTAGACAGGCTCTTGATGCATAGATGTTAAGCGTTCCTGTTCAGCTTCAGCGGCGAGCCGTTCTTGCTCAGCTTTCTTTCGAGCTTCCTCAGCTTCAGCTTCTAACTGCTTGAGAATAGAAGGCAGTTCCTCATTATGCCTTATTTTCACTAGTCCCGACTTGGCATTCCATTTCAGTCCTAGCTCTTCTGTGGGAGCACTGTCATCATAGGCGTTCTGGGACTGAAGGATGAGCTTGACTAGCCCAGGGTATGGCAAAGCATGTCGCTTCCTCCCACACTTAGCCATATGTTGCATTGCAATTCTGGCAAGATTGATGGGACGGCGTTCGAGAAAGGCGTCTATTAAGATGATGTCATGGGTTTGAACTATAGATCGCTTCTCTTGCTTGGGAAGGACGGCGCGGCAGATGAAGTAGTGTGCAATAGCGCCAACTTTGCTCAACACATGAGCTACCCTGTCAAGTCCATAAGGCCTTTTGCCTTGAAACACTCTCTCAATCATAGCATTTTCTTCGTCATCTGTCATCTCAAAGCCGTTCTCTGGAAGTGAACTTAGAGCGTTGGACGGTGGCTTTTGAGTGCTAAGTCCCATGAATTGACGGACTTGGCGTTCTGTGACAGTTGCCTTCTCATCATCTATTTTGAAGGAGAGAGAGCCATCTTTGGACTTGTAGCGCAGGCTTTGGAAGAACGCCCGGACCTGTTCTTTGTCGACCTCTGTAGGAGCAGGTCCAACGGTCAGCCATCCTTGGAATCTTAGAAGATCAAGAAATTCCAAGACTTCCTTTTCTTGTTGGAAGGATGCGAGCCACTCCTCAGAATAAACCAGAGGGCCTAGAACGTTAACAGGAGCTCCGTCATCCTTTCGCTTCTTTTT
This sequence comes from Polygonum maritimum, assembly GCA_963924305.1. NCBI lineage: Eukaryota > Viridiplantae > Streptophyta > Magnoliopsida > Caryophyllales > Polygonaceae > Polygonum > Polygonum maritimum. The sequence continues at coordinate 25,560,839 of OZ002737.1, read as the reverse complement.
GCCCTTAGGAGACTTAGAGTCCTCATCATCAGAACTCTCTTCTTCATCATCAGCGTTCTCGGACTCATGGTCTGCATTGTCCTGGCCAGCAGCGTCCTCGGTGCCTTGTGCATTTCCATCATTACCACCGGTTGTGGCCTGATCAGCATCAGAGGGAGCGATGCCTTGGGACGTGCCCTCAGCGTCCTGAGCGTCTGTTTGATTTTCAGTTGGGGGCTCAGCATTCGCTGGGACTTGGTTTTCTGTTTGGATTGAGGGGGAGGGGTTTTCTTGAGGAGTTGGGAGGGGATTGAGGATAGGAAGGGATTGGTTGTAAGGCGGAACTTCTTGTGCATCACGCTCGAGCTCTTCAGAAAGAGTAGGCTCGGCGTCCTTTTGAGAGACCTGGTGCTCACCAGCGTCCTCAGCAACTTCAATTATTTCTGCTTCTTTCGGAGCAGGAGCAGCCTCATTAGGTTCAGCCTGAGCAGTCTCAGCCTCATCTTCGAAGTCCCCAGTGACATCAATAAATGGGGAGGACTCACCAGCAGGAGTTCCATGTTGACTCTTCTCTGAAGAGCTTGAACTTGAAGAACTGGAGGAAGAGACGGGCTCTGGTTGTGGAGCGTCCTTGACTAGCAACACCTTGGGCTGTTCACCAGTTTTGCGACGGCGAAAGGTGTGCGCAAATGTGGTACGCTGCTCGACATCCTTCGGGCCGCATTCTGAGGAAGGACGACGGGAACTTGGAGTCTCGGGGTCCTTTGGAGGAGATATATGGGCTGGGGCGGAGGGAAAGTTGGCAAAGTTGAGGGGAGAGGAGTGTGGGTTGGGCTGGAACGGTATTAGGGCATTGGCTTTGGTTGCTGTGGGAGAACGGGGAGGAGTAGGGAGTTGGACTATTTTAAGTGCAGGAGGGGGAGCAAGGTTGGATTTCTTTTTGACTGGGCCTTTTGAGGAGCTGGGCCGTTTTGTGGAGCTTTTAGCTGGGGGGACGCTTGAGGATTTGGCCTTTTTGAGGGGCCTTGGGTCATGGGTTTTCTTGGAGCGTCCCTCCTTTAAGTGGGGTGGAAACTTGTCCACAATTTCGGTTGGGTTGGAGGAGGAGAAAGGTTTAGATGATTTGGAGAGGGGGGACGATGGGGCAGGACGCTTTAAAAGCTTCTTTGTTGTGACAGTGGGAATTTGAGGAGGTGGGGAGAGGGACTCGGCAAACGGTTTTTGAGCATTTGGTATGCCGGAGAGTCCCTTGGGTACATAGGGAAGTCAGGGAGAACTTGGTTGTGGAGGTCTGGGATAAGATCACGTAATGGACCAAGATTCTCACCTTCAAACTGTTGGAAGAACAAAACGTCCTCCATTCGGCCAGGAAGATCGTGATAGTTGTTCTTGTGCAGGCCGTGGATGACGAAGCGTTCTATAAACTTCTCGTAGTTCCTTGTCTTCACAGCATCCTGCTTGATGTGAGGAAGATCCATGCGTTCCCTTATCAGCATGTAAAGGGTTTTGGGCTTCTTGTTGATGAAGTCCACAAGTGATTCGTTGAGAGCGATGGGTTGTGGCTTCTCAATGGTGTGGGACTTCACCAACTTTCTTCTCTTCCCGCCGACAGAAGATCCGGCAGCGTTCACTAGTCTTTGAGACATTTTCCGGTTGAGTTTAGAGAGAGAAAGTCGCCGGTATTCTAGAGAGAGGTGAGAGCTGTTTGAGAGCAGGGAAGTTGTTGAGCGGAGTAAATGAATGATGGTGACTGTTTCGGCCTTATATAGAGGAAGCGGTGGCACAAACTGTAATTAACACTGATTTCCTGTTCAACACATGTCAAAACTTCCCCCTTAAGATTTGAGCAAAAGCAACGGTCACTGTTCAAACTTTCAAAAGTTCAAAATTCTGACTCTTCAACTTCTTCTTAAAACTGAACTGGCGTCCTCTCTTACAAACACTGAGCGTCCTCTCAGACTTAGCAAAAATTTACCTCTTCAAGCAAACCAATAACCAATTCAACCGTCCTTGTGATCACCTTGCGAACCATTTGAGAACAAAGCAAGTACGTCCCGTAAAATAAAAATATGAAGCTCATAGGACGCTTTTGTAGAGTTCTCAGCTAGGGTAAGCTTAGAGTTCCCATCATTTCGGCTTATAATGAGGGTTGGGTGATCAGGGATACTCTTTTCAAGACAAATAGAGAAATTTGAATGGCGTTCCAAAGTAGCAAACACATGAAGTTTTAGACTAGCGTCCTTGCAAATATGAATTTAATGCATAATAGTCCTTAAACACTTAGAATCTACTAAACATAGCCAATCATTGAGAGAATAGTAGAACGGGACTTGCTACTTAAAAGTTATCATCCCCAAGAGCAACCTTAGATGCTCATAGGGACGTCTGTCAAGCGCCTTACTGAAAATATCAGCTATTTGGTCTTCAGTCCTTACATGCTCCATACTAATAAGTCCTAGTTCAACATTATCACGCAAGAAATGATGCCTTATATGAATATGCTTTGTGCGTGAATGAAAAACAGGGTTCTTAGAAATTTCAATAGCACTTGTGTTGTCACATCGAATAGGGATAGTTTCAAGATTGATACCGTAGTCCTCAAGTTGATATTTGATCCAGATGACTTGTGAACAGCACGAGGCAGCAGCAACGTACTCGGCTTCCGCAGTTGAAAGCGCCACAGAGTTCTGTTTCTTAGATCCCCAAGAGACTAAGCATGAACCAAGGAACTGTGCCATTCCTGAAGTGCTTTTTCTATCAATCACATGACCAGCATAATCAGCGTCCGAGTAGCCAATAAGCTTGAAGGACGTCTTCCTAGGGTACCAAAGACAAAGATCGTCGCGTCCTTTGAGGTAGCGAAAGTGTAATACCCGCTATTTTTATAATATATTATATAATACATTCTATTGAAAGTATAAGAACAATTCTAATGAATTTGTTTTTCGTAACGACAAATTAAAGCTTTCAATAAAGCATATTAATCATTGAATATAATTTTAAAATATAAAATAGAGATTTATAGCCTAAAGATAAAATTGAGTATTTTCACTCATAAATAATTTACAAGTCTAGTGATTTTAAGAAGAGAGAGAATAAGAATAATAACAAAAATAAAAGAAATGTAAATTGAGAAGATTAATAGTATTAATTAGCAATAATTAATTAAATTGGATTAATTATTATATTTATAAAACCCAATCAAGATTAGGCTACGAGAACTTTCTGTCCATTAAAGGAACTGATTTAGTTCAAACCCAAATACCCCTAAAATCCGAACTTCACGAGATGGTGTCCGGGATTTCCGGTCGTACACGCCTTACGCCAGCATCACTCCCCGTCTCATCCCGGGAGTCCGGCCGAACACCTAGTCATTCTACCATGTACTATCCATCTCTCCTTGCTCGTGAACTTGGTCAAAAAGGGGGTTCTGGCAACTTTCAACTCACCATCTTCAGCTCTCCCCTCCCGTGAACTTTCTGCACTCAATTAATCCATCTTTCCTTTGTCCTTACCCCTACTCTTCCCCTGCCAAATCTGATTTCCAATTGAGTGAAAACAGTCCACCTCGAGCCATGAACGACACTTTTCGTTCAGATCTGTCGAGTCATTTTTGGCTATAAATAGCGGTCTACTCGGCAAACAAAAATCACATCTAAACTCCCCTACAACTCCTCTACAACTTTCATTCAAAGCCCGAGCTGAATCGGCTCCGTTTTCAACCTCCGAAAAATACGCCGATCGAGCCTCCCATACGCCGATCTCCTCCACCGGCCTCCTGTCGTCGTCGAGACCGCCATCAAGAGGTTCGCCGGAGCCTACTAGGCCGCCCACCGCAGGAAAAGCCGCCAGGAGCCGCCGTCGGGTGTCCACCATGGTTGCCGGCGTGCTGAGTTGTGGTTGTCGTTGATTTGCTGCTGTGTAACCACAAGAAAAGGCAAGCAGCTTTCCCCTCCTTTTGTTTTGTTTTGGGCCAATTAATCTACCATGGGCTGATTCACTAGGCTTGTAAAACAAGAGAGGCCATGGGCTTTTGTTTCAATTAGTAAACAAAGCTGTGCGTAGCAAATCAATTGAGTACCAAAGTTAATTAGCAAATGAATTAAAAAGGTGTACGTAGCCAACTAGCTAATTTGTTAATTAAAAAGACCTAATTCGTCTAATTAATTAGAAGGAGCATTATTAAATTGAGCTAATGGTATTTTTATCCAAGGAGCGATGTTAAATAAATTTAAAGACTAATGCCCATTAAAATAATTATTTTTTTAAAGTGATAAAATTTATTAAGTTGATTAAGTGCTTGTTTGGTTCACTTTTAAAATCATGGGAATTGAAAAAACCCAGGAATTGGCTTTAAATTCATGTGTTTAGTTATATTTGTTTCACACTAAAATCATGGGAAGTTAAATTCCCATGATTTGCACTTCCTCCAAAATGGAGGAATTGCAATTACCATGGAAGGGGTGAGTAAGATTCAATTCCTCCATATATTAAAAATAATTATTTTTTATTTAAATTATAAATTTCATTTTTGCCCTTAATTTACATTACTGTTTTTAATGGATAAAGGTTATTATGGTAATTTTAAACAAATTCCCATGATTTTACACTTCCCACCAAACAAATTGTAGGAATTCAATTACTGCGTAATTAAGTATAACCATACACTTTTTCTCAAATCATGTGAAACTCAATATATGGGAATTAACTTCATGTGATTTAACTTCCTGTGAATTCGAATTCCTACGTTTAACCAAACGAGCACTAAAGGTATTTTTACCCATGTAATTAAGTCAATCTCTTTATAAAAATGAACTTGAACCTTTTCTTAATTGAGATTTATAATTATAAAATATTATTTTATTATGAATAATAAATCTTAATTAAGTATTTATTCAATTTCTTGAGGAAGCGTTTTTATAAATAAACATTACGAAAGATGTTCGTAAACCGGTGATTTTATAAAATCTTAAACTCGCTTCTAACATGTTAATAAGCCGAAAGCTTAGATTTATAAACTAACAGTTCGAGGAGTTCCTAGATTAAGAAATAAATTAAATATTAATTTATTTCGTTATCATTCCGTGCCTCGAATTAGCTTAAGCTTCTAGGAGCGCCCGTTCAGAAATTCCGTCATCGTAGCGACTTAACGCTCGAACATCGAAGGCAAGTGGATGGTTCTTTCTCCCTATTCCCTTGATATTCGATAAATCGTAAATTCCTGTCTTGCTAGCCTATCCCTTTTGTTGGGAACGCCTTGTTTGCTAAATAAAATGAACCTAGGATTTATTTATTGTTTAGAGATAATGACCCTGTTGTTATTTACTTTATCGTACTGCGCTAGCCCATGGACTTAGGACCGATGATTGGCCTCTGTTTGTTTCAAGTCTCTTTTTGAGACTTTGTTGTGGACTAGTGTAGGAAACAGGGATGCGGTTTTGGCCCCTCAACATCTCTTTATAAACTGTATTGGGAGGTATAATAATTTATCGTCTCCTGATACTGGGTCATGACTCCACCTGCTCTCCGAATAGAGGGGTGTTGCACTCTAGCTAAGTGCAGGGACTCAGTCCCCGTAAGGCCACGCCTCATCCTTTGAGCGGCCAACTTAATTAAAAGTCATCACTGAAGTGTTATGTGTTACGACTTATGAAAGATAAGTGCCCAATGCACATTAATTAATTAATGGGACAAGGATGGTTAGTACTAGCTTGGACAAGCCATCCGGACTCCCGACTTTGAGTAGCTCTAGCTAATAGAGACTTTTGTTATGTACATGATGTGAATTGATAATGTTCCCAACAAAAAGCTTAATCATCTTTCTTAGGAAATCATTTCATTGTGATTTCCTATCCTCAAAAGAAATCTCATATTTCTTTTCTCACCGATTCTTCTTCATTCCATCATCGTCTGAGTTGCACTCAAATAAAGCCGTTACTACTTTTATCTCTCTCACCGCCAAAGAACCCGACTTGTCGTGCATCGTTCAGTTTCCTTTCGGACTTTGATGCCGACATACTTAGCCTTTCTAAGAACCTATTTCGCATTCTACCACTTGCTTAGTCTCGCGTTAGACTAATACCACTTTCTTTTCTTCCCGACATTGGTCGGCTGGTATTTCTTGCTTCTATGGAAATATCAGGTAACAAGGCCAAGACTGTAGCAGATTAAAGCCGAAGACTCAAGGATCTGAAGGAAGGAAGGGTTTCAAGCCTTTTTGAACATTCTGGGTCCGCCAAGCTACTTTGTATAATATTATAGTCTTAATTTCCGCTGCACTATTATCTAATGTTATTCCCATTTCAAACACTAGCGTTTCAGACCTTTGAACGCCTTTTCAAGTATGTGGTAAACGATGAACCACTTTAATGTAATATAACTATCCTGTTTTATATTACTTTGAACCGTGTTGTGTTACCTACAGCCTCGGGTGGTCTTGGATGGTAAAATCTGAGATCACTGGCGGTAACACCCTTGGGTTAAAATAGGGGTGTTACAGAAAGATCCTCTTGACTTCTTGCATGTGGGACTCCTTTGGATTTGCCTGGAAGCGGGCACATAAGCAAACGGCAAACATGATGTCGGGACGGCTTGCGGTCAAGTAGAGCAAAGAGCCAATCATTCCTCTGTAAAGCTTTTGATCAACGTCCTTTCCATTTTCATCAGCGTTGAGACGCGAGTTGATAGGACAAGGGGTTGCAACAGGCTTGGACGTGTTCATCCCGTACTTCTCAAGCATTTCACGGACATATTTTTGTTGGTGAATGCGCGTCCCTTCCTTGAGTTGATTAATTTGAAGTCCCAAGAAGAAATTGAGTTCTCCAATGAGGGACATCTCAAACTCACTACTCATTAAGGACTTGAACTCATGTACAAGTTTCATGTTAGTACTACCAAAGACTATATCATCAACATAGACTTGGACAATTAAAATGTCCTTGTGAACTTTCTTAATGAACAAAGTTTTATCAATTGAACCTCTTGTATACCCATGGGACAAAAGAAAGGACGCAAACCTGTCGTACCATGCACGAGGGGCTTGCTTGAGTCCATAAAGCGCTTTGTCCAAGTAGTACACATGATCTGGGTGAGATGCGTCCTCGAAGCCAGGGGGCTGAGCAACATACACTTCTTCCTTGAGTTTTCCATTGAGAAAGGCAGTCTTGACGTCCATCTGAAATAACTTGAATCCTTTGTGGGCTGCAAAAGCAATAAGAAGACGAACGGCCTCAATTCTAGCAACAGGAGCAAAAGTTTCATCATAGTCTATGCCTTCCTCTTGCTTGAATCCTTGAGCCACTAGTCTCGCCTTGTTCCTAGACACACGTCCACTTTCATCAAGCTTATTTCTGAACACCCAGCGCGTCCCTATGATATTTTTGCCTTTGGGACGAGGGACGAGGGTCCAAACTTTGTTCCTTTCAAACTGGTTAAGTTCTTCTTGCATTGCTTGAATCCAGTCAGCGTCCTGGAGTGCTTCCTTGATGTTCTTAGGTTCCAACATAGAGTCAAAGGCATTGAAGGCACAAAAAGCTAAATTTGCACTCTGGGACTTGCTTGCTGCTGACCTTGTTTGAACTCCTTGAGAAGGATCTGAGACAATTTGCGAAGTTGGGTGGTCCCTAGAGAAGCGGGACTCCCTTTGAAACAATTGAGCGAACCTTGGATCAATGTCTCCATCAGAATCATCACTATTGCTTTGAGCATCGTCCTCAGTGTGTTCCCCCTCAGTGAGAGCGTCCACACCTTGGCGTTGCTCGCCTTGTTGACTTGATTCAGCCACATCTTGTTGAACTGGAGATTCACTACGAGAGGGAACTTCCTGGACAACACTAGGAGCGTCCACTGAGACTTCTTCAGGATTTGGAGTAGCGTCCTTAGGAACATAGTATTTTCCAGAGGACCAATCTTCAGCTTCGTCTTCAGAGTCGTCCTGTTGTTGTGAAGAAGAGCGTTCTTTCTTACTTGGTTTTTCTTTGTGAGAAGAGCTCTCTTTGAACACAACATGAATACTCTCTTCAAGCTTTAGAGTCCTTTTGTCGAAGACTCTATATGCTTTGTTGGTGAGAGAGTACCCAAGAAATATGGCTTCATCGCTTCTTGGATCAAACTTTCCAAGTTTTTCTTTATCATTGTTGTGGACGAAACACTTGCACCCAAAAACTCTGAGATAATCAATGCGAGGCTTCTTTCCATTCAATAACTCATAGGACGTCTTCTTCAGCAGAGGACGGATCATGGCACGATTCATAATGTAGCATGCTGTAGCAATAGCTTCCGCCCAGAAGTACTTAGGGACGCTATTTGTTAAGAGCATAGTCCTTGCCATATCCTCCAACGTCCTGTTCTGTTGGATCGTTAGTACTGAGGGACGTCCTTTACTTTGGTAAAGGCGTCCTTAGGTTAGGCGTCCCTACGAGGAGTAGGGGCGTCCTTGAGTAATGCAGCGGAAATTAAGTACTAAACAGATAAAAGATGAACGCAGAGAATTATAGAGCAACCACTCAAGACCAAGTAGTCCTTGAGTGTAAACCTCTACCTCCTTGGAGGATTTTTGAATAGTTCTTTCCTTTCTATTGAACGTCCTTACAGTTGTACTGGCGAGTCTTTACAGTTCTCTGGCACTTAGCTTTTCCCTAAGTCCACTAGTAAAGGACTCCTCTAAGCCTACAACTTAAGCGAGTTCAATCTACTAAAGGACTCTATTCCTAAGTTCTGCAGTACTTCGCAGAACTCTCTCTCTCTCTCTTTTTGGGTTTTCTGTTACAAACTGTTTTTGTGATTTGGTTACAAGTCTCACTCGATCTAACACAAGCTCTAACACTGTTCTTGAGTTCTTGAGTTAGTTCTTCGTGTTCTTGAGTGAGTCGCTTTCCTCTGATTCTCTCTGAATATTCCTGAAAGTGTTAACGTCACAATAAATGCCTTGGGGCTATTTATAGGACTTGGGGAAGGGCGTCTTTTCTCTGGGACGATCATGCCCTTCATGGTCGTGGCTACAGGATCTTCCTCCACGTAGTAGGGCGGTGATGAGGAAGCTTCCTGTATCCAGCTGTGTATGATGAACTCCGCTACAGGATCGGCCGCCACGTGTTGATGGACTCTGCAACAGGATCGTCCACCACGTAGTGTTGGACTCCGCTACAGGATCGGTCTCCACGTGTCCTTGGATGATCAAATGTTGTCGAGTGATGTCATCCTGTCGGCTAGTGAGTAAGGACTCCTTTCTTGCGTTCCTACTTGCTTAGGACTCCGTCCTTGCTCAAGTAGTCTCTGGCTGGTCCTTACTTCCTGTTAGCTAGCGTCCCTAAGCTTGTGGGACGCTCATACACACTTGTTGTCCTTTTGATCACTGGCGTTCCTGAACACTTGGACAACTTTATTAGAATCAAAGTGAGTTTGTCATATCAAAACTAAGGGACGGTTGTGTGGAACACTAACAGGTACGCAAGCGTTCTTGATATCGTCCCAATAATTTCCCCCTTTTTGATGATGATAAACTCTTCAGCAAAATAGTTTTGACATTGGAACTTAGCATGCATGAAAACTTATAAGCGTCCTCTAACACTTAGAGAGATTTTAATGTGCACAAGTTTTCAATCTTTGGTTCTCTAGCTTTTGGATTTTAAGGAAAGAGTCGCGTCCTAGAAAAGATTTTCTAAGCGTTCTCTTTTATTCTAGCATGAGCAGCGTTCCTTAGACTTTTCACTTAATAGTTCCCCCTTAACACTTGCTTATTCTAGATAACTATTTTATAGCGCATCTCTGCAAAACTACACTTTCCCCTTTTGGCATCATCGAAAAGGATAACAAGTGATAAGGACGTTAGCACAAACACATAACTAAAAGCAGTGGAACGCTTAAACAAACATATGCAAGCAAACAGTGGAATTGCCATTCAAACAAAATTAGAGTTATTACAAGCCAAGATCATAGTGTTTGAAGTTCAAAAGAAGCAAAGGAGAAATAATAGGGGATTAAAAGGGGTGGTGGCAATCACTGAGAACGGCTGTTGTCTTGATAAAACTTGAGCAATTGCTCTTGAAGTTCAACAGCCTTGGAGAACGCAGATGACAAGTCCTTTAAGGCAGAGAAGATGAGGCACTGATTGTCCATAATGGCACCCATGAGTTCTGCTGGAGGATGCTGAGAGATGTTTGTAGGAGCAGAACGGGGCAGAGGACCTGAACTCGATGAAGGAGCGTCCGTGGGAAGAGCTGGAGAAGAAGGATTCCCTAAGAGCATTTGATCAAGGGTTGTAAGATCTACGGCGGGCTATTGATCTTGAGGGGACTCTTGAGGCGTGGAATTAAGCCTTGCGGCCTCAGCCTCAGCAGCTAAGCGTTCTTCTTCGGCTTTCAGTCTTGCTTCCTCAGCCTCAGCTTCTAACTGTTTCAGAACGGACGGGAGCTCTTCATTATGCCTTATCTCAACAAGTCCTTTCTTGGCATTCCATTTTAAGCCAAGTTCTTCAGAGGGAGCGCTCTCATCATAAGCGTCCTGGGACTGCAAGATTGCCTTTACGACTCCAGGGTAGGGCAAGGCGTGCCTCTTCCTTCCACACTTGGCCATATGTTGCATAGCAATTCTGGCTAAGTTGATTGGGCGACGTTCGAGGATAGCGTCAATTAGGATTATATCGTGTGTTTGCACAATTGAACGCTTTTCCTGCCTTGGAAGAATGGCGCGACAAATGAAGTAGTGGACGATTGCGCCAACTTTGCTCAGAACATGAGCTACCCTGTCAAGTCCCATAGGCCTTTTGCCCTGAAATATGTGCTCAACCAGAGGCAGTTCTTGAGCTGTCGTTTCAAAGCCGCCTTCAGGGAGTGAGCTAAGAGCATCGGACGGTGGCTTGCGTGGACCTAGACCAAGGAAGGAGCGCATTTGGCGTTCTGTGACTGAAGCTTTCTCACCTTCAATTTTGAAGTGGAGGGAGCCATCTTTTGCCTTGTAGCGCAAGTCCTTGTAGAACGCCTTCACCTGTTCTCTGTCAACAGTGGTCGGCGCTAGTCCAATGTTCTGCCACCCTTGGAATTTCAGAAGCTCGAGGAACTCCTGAACTGATTCATCGTCAAAGGAGGCTAGCCACTCTTCAGAGTAAATGAGAGGGCTCAGGACTTTAACGGGCACATCAGCGTTCTTCCTTTTGCGCTTGCCCTTGGGCGACTCAGAGTCCTCATCATCATCTGACTCGTCTTTAGCGTTCTCCGAGTCACTGTCAGAAGCGTCCTTTGAAGGAGCGTCCTCTGTGCCTTGTTCGTTTTCTGCATCGCCACCAGCTGTGGCTTGATCGGCACCGGAGGTCTGACCTTGGGACGTGCCCTCGGCGTCCTGAGCCTCTGTCTGATTTTCTGTTGTTGTTGGCTCAGCGTCCGCGGGGACTTGATGGGATTCTGTGTGGATTGAGGGAGAGGGGTTTTCTTGTGGAGCTTGGGAGGGGTTGAGGATGGGGAGAGATTGGTTGTAGGGTGGGACTTCCTGAGCATCACGCTCGAGCTCCTCAGAAAGAGTTGGCTCGGCGTCCTTTTGAGGGACCTGGTGCTCGCCAGCGTCCTCAGGTACTTGTGTTTCAGCGGGAGCATTCTCAACTCCTTCAGCCTCATCATCGGAGTCCCCAACGACATCGATAATAGGGGAGACTCCTGCAGGAACTTCTTGAGGCGTTCCTCTCTGGCTCTCGGATGAGCTAGAGGAGGAAGAGGAGGAGGAGATGTGCTCGGGCTCTGTAGCAGCTTGACTCATGAGCACCTTTGGAGATTCGCCAGCTTTGCGGCGTTTGAAGGTGCGCTCAGTGGTTGAACGCTTCTCAACGTCCTCTGGTCCACTTTCGGAGGAGGGACGACGAGATCAGGGGGTCTCGGGGTCTTTGAGATGTGAGTCGGGGCAGAAGGAAAATTTGCCAAATTTAAGGGAGAGTGAGTGCGGGGAGGAAAGGGGATTAGGGCATTTGCTTTGGAAGGTTGAGGGGACGGAGGAGGGGTGGGGAGTTGAACGATTGATATTTGTTGAGGGGGAGGAGTGGATTCCTTGGAGAGGTTGGAAGGCCTTTTTGTGGTGTTCGGCCTTTTTGTGGGGGGTTTGGAGGATGGGACGCTAGAAGTCTTGGTCTTTTTGAGGGGCCTAGGGTCGTGAACTTTCTTTGAGCGTCCCTCCTTTAAATGAGAAGGAAACTTATCTACAATCTCCGTTGGTTTTGAAGTGGAGAAGGGTTGGGAAGATTTTGAGAGGGGAGAGGATGGTGCAGGACGCTTCAGCAATTTTTTGGTGGTTATTGTGGGGACGGCAGAAAGAGGTGGAGAGGGACTTGGTACACGATTCTTGGTCATTTGAAAGGCTAAGGAGTTTCTTGGGTACATGGGGAAATCGGGCAAGATTGCATTGTGCAAATCTGGTATAAGGTCAAGAAGGGGGCCAAGGTTCTCACCTCCGAATTGGGAGAAGAAGAGGACATCATCCATCCGTCCAGGTAGATCTTTTAAGTCTGTGCGGTGGAGGCTGGGGACGACGAAGCGTTCAATGAACTTCTCATAATTTCTTGTTCTCACTGCATCGTTCTTTATTTCTGGCAGCTGCATACGTTCTCTGATTAAGTTGTACAGCGTTCTGGGCTTCTTGTTGATGAAGTCCAGAAGCGACTCATTGAGAACGATAGGCTTTGGCTTCTCGATGTAGTGGGACTTCACCAGCTTTCTACGCTTCCCGCCGGTTGAAGATCCGGCCACGTTCAACTGTCTTTGAGACATATTTTCAGATGAAGCTTAGAGAGAAAGTCGCCGGAGTTCTAGAGAGAAGTCAGAGCAAATTTGAGAGCGAGAAAGTGGTTGAGCGTAATAAATTTGATTGCGACTGTTCTGGCCTTATATAGAGGAAGCGGTGGCACAAATGGTAATTAACACTGTTTTACTGTGCGACACGTGGCAAAACTTCCCCCTTAAGATTTGAGCAAAAGTAACGGTCACTGATCACACTTTCAAAAGTTCAAAAAATCTGACTCTTCAACTGCTCCTCAAAACTGAATTGGCGTCCTTTGCAACAAACACTGAGCGTTCTCTTATACTTAGCAAAAATTAACCTCTTCAAGCAAACCAACAACCAACTTACCGTTCTTGTGATTACCTTTCGAACCAGTTGAGAACAACGCAAGTACGTCCCGTAAAAGAAAATATGAAGCTCATAGAACGCTTTTGAGGAGTTCTCGGCTAGGGTAAGCTTAGAGTTCCCATCATTTCGGTTTATAATGAGGGTTAGGTGATCAGGGATACTCTTTTCAAGACAAAATAGAGAAAATTTGAATGGCGTTCCAAAGTAGCAAACACATGAAGTTTTAGACTAGCGTCCTTGCAAATATGAATTCAATGCATAACAGTCCTTAAGCACTTAGAATCTACAAAACATATCTAATCATTGAGAAAATAGTAGAACGGGACTTGCTACTTAAAAGTTATCATCCCTAAGAGCAACTTGAGATGCTCATAGGGACGTCTATCAAGCGCCTTAGTGAAAATATCAGCTATTTGGTCTTCAGTCCTTACATGCTCCATACTAATGAGTCCTAGTTCAACATTATCACGCAAGAAATGATGCCTTATATGAATATGCTTTGTGCGTGAATGAAAAACAGGATTCTTTGAAATTTCAATAGCACTTGTGTTATCACAACGAATGGGTATAGTTTCAAGATTGATACCGTAGTCCTCTAGTTGATATTTGATCCAGATAACTTGTGAACAGCACGAAGCAGCAGCAACGTACTCGGCTTCCGCAGTTGAAAGCGCCACAGAGTTCTGTTTCTTAGATCCCCAAGAGACTAAGCATGAACCAAGGAATTGTGCCATTCCTGAGGTGCTTTTCCTATCAATTACATGACCCGCATAATCAGCGTCCGAGTAGCCAACTAGCTTGAAGGACGTCTTCCTGGGGTACCAAAGGCAAAGATCGTCGCGTCCTTTGAGGTAGCGAAAGATCCTCTTGACTTCTTGCATGTGGGACTCCTTTGGATTAGCCTGGAAGCGTGGACATAAGCAAACGGCAAACATAATGTCGGGACGGCTTGCGGTCAAGTAGAGCAAAGAACCAATCATCCCTCTTTGTACTGACTTCGTTCTTGGATTTGAAAGACGTTCTTGTTTGCTTCCCTTTAATACAGGCTTCACATTGTTCGACTTTCTCAGGATCGATGCGGGGAAGTCCTTTCACAAGATTTCGCTGATGTAGCTTAAGGATTGTGCTTGGTCCAGCATGGCCAAGTCGGCGATGCCAGAGATCAGCGTCCTCCTTTGATGCAGATAGACACAACTCTGATTTAGGTTTGAACTCTTGATTGAAGATATAGATATTGTTCTTGTGAACTCCTTTGAGAACAACTTTGTTGGACTTCTTGTTGATGACTAGGCACTCCTTTGAGTCAAATGTGACTAGATTTTCACCTTGATCACACATCTGAGAGACGCTAAGAAGATTAAAGCCAAGTCCTTCAACAAGACTAACATTTGTTGCTTTAATGGACGGGTTGAGAATAGCAGTTCCCGTTCCTTTGATCTTTCCTTTGCCCTTATTGCCAAACGAGACAGTCCTCCCGTGGCACTACTTTGGATAGAAGTGAGATGGATCTGGCTTCCTGTCATATGATTTGAGGCGCCACTATCAATGATCCATGGGCGTCCCCTCACTTCCACCTGCCATAACAAAGTTAGTGTTTGGCGACCCAGGCAAGGTGTTCCTTACCTGGTTCGTTACAAAAGTAGAACTCTGGTTCTGGCATGTAGTCATTAATATTCACATCATTTGAAATAGCATGCTTGCGGAAAGAGTTCCTATTGCGTCTAGAACGCCTAGGATTAGCCTTAGGAACGAACTTATCATTTTCATTGTTAGTTCTAGCAGCTTTTCCATTTTCAATATCTTCCTTGAGTTTTAAGCAGTCATACTTGAAGTGATCTCCTTGTCCACAGTACCAACACGTCCTATAGTAAGTACCAAGATAGTACTTCTTATTTGGACGCTGAATCTTGTTTCCTTTCATCTTTTGAGGATTACAAACTTTTGAACCGTCCCCTTTAGCAATCTTCTTGTAAATCTTATGACTGGTGGAATTAGTGTAGTAGTCTTCCTTTCCTAATTCTCCACTTTCTAAAACTCTAATTCTTTCAAGAAGGTTTTTAGTTTTCTCTCTTTCAAGTTCCAGTTCAAAAGTTTTGCTTGCCTCAAAGTCACTAGGAAGAGAGTTCTTAGTGTCAGATTCATACCCTAGACCTCTCTTAGCTGGGACAAAGACCATTGGTCTCACTTCTTCAACTATGGGACTCTTACCCAAAACTTTCACTTCTTCCCTAAGATTAGCGTTCTCAAGTTTGAGACACATGATTTCAGTTTTTAGGGACTTAGTTTCATCACATGAGGACTCTAGTTGAATAGTCATTGTACTACAATTTTCACATTCAACTACAATGTTTTCATCTTCAAGTTCATCCATTCTTCTTTTCATAGCAAGACTTTCCTCCATTATTTTACCAATGAGTTTAAGTAGTTTTGGTTTTGAACATTTTTCTAAAGAACGCATCATGGAATCATGAGTTACCTCTTGTTCATTGTCGGAGGCGTTCTCTTCAACAACTGGGGCGTCCTCTACTGCCATGTATGCAACTTGATCGTCACGTTCATCATCACTTGAACTGAGATCATCCCATGCAGCTGTACATGCTCCAATGAGAGCTTTCTTCTTGTCTTTGGAGGACGTTCCCATAGTGCACTTTTTGGCAAAGTGTCCTTTCTTGTTGCATTTGTAGCATGTGAGTTCCTTCATTTCAGCCTCTGTGTACTTGGGACTCTCCTTTTTGTAGAACTTGCTCTTACTACTATGCTTGTTCTTCTTGTTATAGTACTTGAGAGCCTTGTGAATAAGAGAAAGTTCCTCATCTGAGTCAATCTCTTCCTTTGGCTTTCTTTCTTTTTCTTTGGGACGCAAGTTCTCAAGTGTTTCTTTGTTTTGCATCATCAATGCTAGATCTCTTTGGCCACGTAGGTACTCGGCGTACTCTGGTGTTGTGGACGCCAAAGCAAGATCAATTTGAGGATTCTTTCCTAGCTGAGCCATGTCAGAGACTCTTCTTTCTTCGTACTGCCTGAGCTTCCCATAGATCTCTTCCATGTCTAGAGTTTTGTTGGCTGTGTTTTCTTTGAACGTTGTCCTGTCAAAGTTCCAGACCCCGGTCAAACCATCAATGACCACTTGAACTCTATTCCTCATGGAGATTTCTATTTCTGGGATGCCCAAGTTCCTCATCTTGGTGACAAGGGCCTCAAAGCGGTATGAGTAGTCGTTCACCGTTTCATTTGGCAGCATGCTAAAAGCATAGAACTCTTTCTTGATTTTCAGCTGGACGTCCTCCTTCATTTCAGTGGTTCCCACATGGAACTTCTCAAGAGCTTCCCACTGTTGTTTCGCTGTAGGCAAGTTACCAACTCGAGTGGCGTCCCTTTCGCACAAGGACGCTTGAAGAAAACAGATAGCTTTTGCATTGGTTTCCATCAGCTTGAACTCATCAGGACCCCACTCGTCCTCCTTATCAACTTTGTCAGCGGGAACCTTGAGATCTCCCTTCAAGATAACCTTCCAGCATTGATAATTTTGACCTCTGCAGAAATTTTCAAACCTAGTCTTCCAGCGGTTGAAGTTGCCGTCCGTTAGGCGCGGAGGCTTTACAAAAGAGATTCCAATAGGTTCCATGTCCATCTTTACCTGCAACTCAGTAAGAATCTAGAGCGCCCGCTGTGATACCAATTGTTGGATCGTTAGTACTGAGGGACGTCCTTTACTTTGGTAAAGGCGTCCTTAGGTTAGGCGTCCCTACGAGAAGTAGGGGCGTCCTTGAGTAATGCAGCGGAAATTAAGTACTAAACAGATAAAAGATGAACGCAGAGAATTATAGAGGAACCACTCAAGACCAAGTAGTCCTTGAGTGTAAACCTCTACCTCCTTGGAGGATTTTTTAATAGTTCTTTCCTTTCTATTGAACGTCCTTACAGTTGTACTAGCGAGTCTTTATAGTTCTCTGGCACTTAGCTTTTCCCTAAGTCCACTAGTAAAGGACTCCTCTAAGCCTACAACTTAAGCGAGTTCAATCTACTAAAGGACTCTATTCCTAAGTTCTGCAGTACTTCGCAGAACTCTCTCTCTCTCTTTTTGGGTTTTCTGTTACAAACTGTTTTTGTGATTTGGTTACAAGTCTCACTCGATCTAACACAAGTTCTAACACTGTTCTTGAGTTCTTGAGTTAGTTCTTCGTGTTCTTGAGTGAGTCGCTTTCCTCTGATTCTCTCTGAATATTCCTGAAAGCGTTAACGTCACAATAAATGCCTTGGGGCTATTTATAGGACTTGGGGAAGGGCGTCTTTTCTCTGGGACGATCATGCCCTTCATGGTCGTGGCTACAGGATCTTCCTCCACGTAGTAGGGCGGTGATGAGGAAGCTTCCTGTATCCAGCTGTGTATGATGAACTCCGCTACAGGATCGGCCGCCACGTGTTGATGGACTCTGCAACAGGATCGTCCGCCACGTAGTGTTGGACTCCGCTATAGGATCGGTCTCCACGTGTCCTTGGATGATCAAATGTTGTCGAGTGATGTCATCTTGTCGGCTAGTGAGTAAGGACTCCTTTCTTGCGTTCCTACTTGCTTAGGACTCCGTCCTTGCTCAAGTAGTCTCTGGCTGGTCCTTACTTCCTGTTAGCTAGCGTCCCTAAGCTTGTGGGACGCTCATGCACACTTGTTGTCCTTTTGATCACTGGCGTTCCTGAACACTTGGACAACTTTATTAGAATCAAAGTGAGTTTGTCATATCAAAACTAAGGGACGGTTGTGTGGAACACTAACAGGTACGCAAGCGTTCTTGATATCGTCCCAACATGTTCTTTCTGTCTACAACTCCATTTTGTTGAGGAGTTCTTGGAGCTGAGAAGTTGTGCGAGACGCCTAGTTGATCACAGTAGGCCAGGAATTCTGAGTTCTGGAACTCCGTCCCATGGTCTGATCTTATGGCTTTGAGAGGCGTCTCAAGAGCAACTTCCACTTGTTTGATGAAGACTTTGAACGCATTGAAACAATCTGCTTTTGACACCAAGAAAAGAACCCAAGTGAATCGAGATAAATCATCTACAAGAACGTAAATGTACCTCTTTCCATCGTAGCTCAGCGTCTTCATTGGTCCATAAAGATCCATATGGAGAAGTTCCAAAGGCTTCTTTGTACTGACTTCGTTCTTGGACTTGAAGGACGTTCTTGTTTGCTTCCCTTTGATACAGGCTTTGCACTGTTCAACTTTCTTAGGATCAATTCTGGGAAGTCCTTTCACAAGATTTCTTTGGTGTAGCTTGAGGATTGTGCTTGGTCCAGCATGGCCAAGGCGGCGATGCCAGAGGTCAGCGTCCTCCTTTGAAACAGATAGACACAATTCTGATTTAGGCTTGAACTCCTGGTTGAAGATGTAGACATTGTTTTGGCGTACTCCTTTGAGAACAACTCTGTTGGACTTCTTGTTGATGACTAAGCACTCCTTTGAGTCAAAAGTGACTAGGTTTTCACCTTGATCACACATTTGGGAGACACTAAGAAGATTGAAGCCAAGTCCTTCAACAAGGCTCACATTTGTTGCTTTGATGGACGGATTGAGAATGGCAGTTCCCGTCCCTTTGATCTTTCCCTTGCCCTTGTTGCCAAACGAGACAGTTCCTCCCGTGGCACTGCTTTGAATAAAGTGAGATGGATCTGGCTTCCTGTCATATGATTTGAGGCGCCACTATCAATGATCCATGGGCGTTCCCTCACTTCCACCTGCCAAGACAAAGTTAGTGTTTGGCGACCCAGGCAAGGTGTTCCTTACCTGGTTCGTTACAGTAATAGAACTCTGGCTCTGGCAAATAATCATTCAAATTAACATCATTTGAAATAGCATGCTTTCGAAAAGAACTTCTAGATCGTCTAGGACGCCTAGAGTTTTTCTTAGGGACAGACTTATTATTTTCAATGTTAGTCCTAGCAGCTTTTCCACTTTCAATATCTTCCTTCAGTTTCAAACAGTCATATTTAAAGTGATCTCCTTGTCCACAGTACCAACACGTCCTATAGTAAGTACGAAGGTAGTACTTCTTGTTGGGACGTTGGATTTTGTTCTCTTTCATCTTTTGAGGATTACAAACTTTAGAACCTTCCCCTTTAGCAATTTTCTTGTAGATCCTATGACTTGTGGAGTTAGTGTAGTAGTCCTCTTTACCTATCTCTCCACTCTCTAGGACTCTAATTCTCTCAAGAAGATTCTTGGTTTTCTCCCTTTCAAGTTCAAGTTCTGAAGTTTTGCTTGCCTCAAAGTCGCTAGGAAGAGAGTTCCTAGTGTCAGATTCATAGCCTAGTCCTCTCTTGGCTGGGACAAAAACCATTGGTTTGATTTCCTCAACTATGGAACTCTTTCCTAACACTTTGACTTCTTCCCTAAGCTTAGCGTTCTCAAGTTTAAGACACATAATTTCAGTTTTTAGAGACTTAGTTTCTTCACAGGAGGACTCTAGTTGAATGGTCATGGAACTATAGTTTTCACATTCAACCATAATGTTTTCATTTTCAAGTTCAAGTTCATCCATTCTATGTTGCATGGCCACACTTTCTTCCATGATTTTACCAATGAGTTTAATAAGCTTGGACTTAGAACAATTTTCTAAAGAACTCATCATAGACTCACGGGTTACCTCATTTTCAGATCTCGGAACGTTCTCCTCAACAACTGTGACGTCCTCCATAGCCATGTACGCCACTTGTTCATCAGGTTCTTCATCAACTTTGACTCGGGCAAAGTCGTTGTACCCAAAATCAAAGATAACCCAAACACACAAACTAAGTCTAGTGAGCAAGTATAGGATCGAACCCTAGAGAACTTAAGGTATCTAGCCTAATATTTATATCAACTAAGAACAAAGGAGGGTTTTATGCAAGAGTTTCAATCACCAAAGTAAGAAAACAAGTTGACAGTTTCACAAGATCAATCAAAGTACTAAAGGCAGGTTCATTCAACAAATCCACTTTAAAAGAGTCGTTTGATCATTGATTCACACCAATTCCTTTTAATCCAATGGTTAATTCTAATCCTAATCTTGACTAATTTCCTGTCCACGGTCCAGGAAATACTTAACAATGATAGAGGACGCTCAAATCAATATTAGCATTAAGAACAAGGATATATAGGATGCATGCAAGAGAAATCAAGCAACGAGTCAATTTCACAGGCAAACAATCAATTCTCTTCTTAAATCCTAGTTGCATAGACACAGATCTAGGTTCTAAGTTGTTTTCACAGAATAGGTTTGTCCACGGTCCAAACCCGTTCCAACAATAGAAAATCAATCAATTCAATAGGTTAATTACTCCTAAAGAAACAATCAATAATCATGTAATTAAGCACAAGAGAATCAATAATAACCAAAAGAATAGGAAAAGGATTTAGAATCTCACAAACTAATCAATTAAAGCTTCAATGTTGAACAAACCCTAGGGAGGTTTAGTTCTCCATAATCTTCATAAAACTCAAGTCTTCAAAATAAAGGTTGAATAATTATTACAAAACAACCTACAATCCCTTAAATATGTCTTGGGAAGAAAGAAATATCCATAAATAAAACAAGATAATAGAAACCGGCCCAAAGATAGCTTCCGCGTCTCGCTTAAGTCGGTAACCGCCGCGCCCGCGTCATGACCTCCGCGCCCGCGGTCCATACTTAGTCAACGATCCTTCGAACAGCTTCTACCGCGACCGCGGCAGGTGCACCGCGCCCGCGGCCTTCGGGTCTTCACTGCTCCTTCTTCTGTCGTCGCACCGCGCCCGCGGCCTAAGCTCCGCGACCGCGGAAACCATGCAGCGACGAATAGCTTCAAAATCTTCAAATTATCCACTTTTGTGTCTTCGGCCCTGATGCAACACTTAAGCCTAAAACTAGCCTAGAACACTCAAAAGCTTCCTAAAAACATCAAGATAAGGCATCTAAAAGATGGCGAATCAAATTCCCCCATACTTAGATCTTGCTCGTCCTCAAGTAAGCTCAAAGTACATATACAAATCAACACATCAAAAGATCTCAGGAAGTAAGGAGAAACATGACAACCAAAAACTCTCAGCTCACAACCCGAAACCAAGTAGAGAAATAATGAGCAAAACATGAAAGCTCAACACACACCTCACAAGAATACATCAAATCACTCAAGCTCCAAATCATGAAAGAGCAATCCTAAGGATCTACCCAACATCTACAATTTAACCCCAAGCCCCATAGTAGAATGAAATCCTAAACACTCCAATTTTTCCGCTCAATTCTACTTAGGCGCCCTTTCGGGTTTTCACCTAATCACTCATTTCATTTTTTCAAGGGTGTGCTCACCAAAACTCACATCTCTCTTTAACCTCTTTTTACCCCAGCCTAATGCTGGTCCGGGTTACCTGCTTATTACCTGTGCCGCCCTTTCGGGTTTTCGACTCATCCTAGGATTTATATGCCTTTTTTCAATTTTTTGGCTCTTTTTTTTTCATTTTTAATTTTCTGATTTTTTTTTCTTTTTCAATTTTTCGGAATGAAACAACAACTGTACATATGAACACATCAGTGAATACTCTCCCCCATACTTAGACCCTTCATTGTCCTCAATGAAGTTAAGAACAAGAATTAAAGTAGAGGGAAGAACAGAAGACTCACTAACGAATGAAGAGTGGTGGAATGGAAGAACTCTTCAAAGGTGGTAGAAGAATGAAAGAAAAGCTTTGGAATACCCATTCGTTAGGCATACCGCGGGCGCGTTGATGGTGGCGCGGGCGCGATATCACAACAGAGAGCGAAAGTCAGCGGCTGGTGGTCCACCGCGGTCGCGGCTGATGCGGCGCGGGCGCGGCACTCGTGCAGGGACGAGATCTTGACTTTGTCTCGAACAATGTGATGTGTAAACAACCTTCGTATCTTGACTCGTCTCTTGAAAGATGGACAAATACTTGAACTCGAGCCGTGGAGAAGAGAACTCTCGGGGGAACAAAGCTCCCCCATACTTAGGCTTTTACACATAGCCAAAAGAATGGAATGACAAAGGTGGGTGGAAAGAAAAGAAATAGAAGGTGGAAAGATAGAAGATGGAAAAGAATGGATATAGATAGGTGGAAGATATAGAGATATAATGGGACCAAAAAGTCCTCTTTTTTTTTCTTTTTTTTTTCTGATCGAACCAAGGGGCCTCCGCGGGCGCGGCATGAGTGACGCGACCGCGGGGGTCTAGTACCTGTACGCCGGGATTCTGCTGGTGGCCGCGGGCGCGGTATGGTTACCGCGACCGCGGTTTCGCAATAGAACGTCCTTTCGGACCTCGTACCTGCACATTAGTCCGCAAGAAGCAAAAACAACCTAAGCTATGAATCAAAAACAATCTATCTAATCCTTGGGTTGCCTCCCAAGCAGCGCTGTTGTTTAACGTCGTTGGCTCGACGTGGATATGCTCATGAGTCCAGCTCCGGAGTTGGTTCACCAAGGTCTTGCTCATCCAATACCTCTTGGGGTACACTCTCCTGGTATGGTTTCAATCGATGACCATTGACCTTGAAAGGTTTGCCACTATGGTCAAAGAGCTCTACCGCACCATGTGGAAAGACTTGTGAGATCACATACGGACCAGCCCATCGAGAACGTAGTTTCCCTGGAAAAAGTGTAAGGCGGGATTGGTAGAGAAGCACTTTGTCGCCCGCCTTAAACTCCTTCCGAAGGATGTTCCTGTCATGCTTGGCTTTGGTCTTGTTCTTGAAACTCACTGCATTGTCATAAGCATCCAACCGCAGTTCCTCCAACTCCTGGATCTGTAGCTTCCGAAGGGCACCATCTTCATCAATGAGCATGTTGCACTTCTTGATAGCCCAATATGCTTTGTGCTCAAGTTCCACAGGGAGGTGGCAAGCTTTGCCATAGACTAGTCGGAAGGGGGACATGCCAATGGGAGTTTTGTAAGCTGTACGGTAGGCCCATAAAGCATCATTGAGTCTTAAGCTCCAATCTTCACGGTTCGGGGCCACCGTTTTCTCCAAGATGGATTTGATCTCCCTGTTAGACACTTCCGCCTGCCCATTCGTCTGAGGATGGTAAGCTGTAGAGACCTTTTGAGTGACGTGATACTTTTTCAAAAGAGCGCTGATGGTCTTGTTGCAAAAATGGGTACCCCTGTCACTTATCAAGGCCTTTGGAATGCCAAACCTGGAAAAGATGTTGTTCCTAAGGAAATCTGCAACCACTTTTGAATCATCAGTCCTGGTGGCCTTCGCTTCCACCCACTTGGAAACGTAGTCCACCGCAAGCAAAATATAGAGATTCCCAAAGGAGGATGGAAAAGGTCCCATGAAATCTATACCCCAAACATCAAAAATTTCACAAAATATCATGCGAGATTGAGGCATTTCATTTCTCTTAGAAATATTTCCCACCCTTTGACATCTATCACAAGATCTACAAAAAGCATGAGCATCCCTAAAGGTATGAGGCCAATAAAATCCAGTTTCTAAGACTTTCCTAGTAGTTTTATCAACACCAAAGTGCCCCCCACATGCATAGGAATGACAAAAAGCAAGGATTGAATTTACCTCGTTATCCGGGATGCACCGTCAGATAACTCCATCCGCACAATGCTTCCATAAGTATGGCTCATCCCAGACATAAAACCGTGCTTCGCTGCAAACCTTATCCTTCTGAGCGCAGGTGTAGTGAGGTGGAAATGCTCCCGAGACGAGGAAGTTCACTAAGTTGGCGTACCAAGGTTGGAAATCTTGAATTCCGAGCACATACTCCTCGTTCCGAGCATCATCTTCCGACTCTGGGCGGCTACCGCGGTCGCGGCCCAGCTGGCGCGGTCGCGGTTCGCTGCGAGAATCAACATCTGCCTCTGCATTAATTCCGCGGTCGCGGCCCGGCTGGCGCGGTCGCGGATTAGTACCCGAATTACCAACACCTTCTGCATCACTTGTTCTCGCAGATATATCCCCGGCAACGGCGCCAAAATTTGACTCGGGCAAAGTCGTTGTACCCAAAATCAAAGATAACCCAAACACACAAACTAAGTATAGTGAGCAAGTATGGGATCGAACCCTAGAGAACTTAAGGTATCTAGCCTAATATTTATATCAACTAAGAACAAAGGGGGGTTTTATGCAAGAGTTTCAATCACCAAAGTAAGAAAACAAATCGACAGTTTCACAAGATCAATCAAAGTACTAAAGGCAGGTTCATTCAACAAATCCACTTTAAAAGAGTCGTTTGATCATTGATTCACACCAATTCCTTTTAATCCAATGGTTAATTCTAATCCTAATCTTGACTAATTTCCTGTCCACGGTCCAGGAAATACTTAACAATGATAGAGGACGCTCAAATCAATATTAGCATTAAGAACAAGGATATATAGGATGCATGCAAGAGAAATCAAGCTACGAGTCAATTTCACAGGCAAACAATCAATTCTCTTCTTAAATCCTAGTTGCATAGACACAGATCTAGGTTCTAAGTTGTTTTCACAGAATAGGTTTGTCCACGGTCCAAACCCGTTCCAACAATAGAAAATCAATCAATTCAATAGGTTAATTACTCCTAAAGAAACAATCAATAATCATGTAATTAAGCACAAGAGAATCAGAAATAATCAAAAGAATAGGAAAAGGATTTAGAATCTCACAAACTAATCAATTAAAGCTTCAATGTTGAACAAACCCTAGGGAGGTTTAGTTCTCCATAATCTTCATAAAACTCAAGTCTTCAAAACAAAGGTTGAATAATTATTACAAAACAACCTACAATCCCTTAAATATGTTGGTGATTTTAGTGTTATCACTAGATTGATCCCTGAAGAACCAGTGATGGTTCCTAAGGGATCAATGGCCATTTAGTGTTATCGGGGTTCATGACGACTTTATGAGGTCTCATATAGCTTATCACAAGTCTGGGGGTGTGGAGTACACGCTTGTGTAAGTATATTTGGGATCTAGTGGGAATATTAAGGGTATGTTACTCTGGGATCAGTAGTTCATAGAACAAGAGTTCTGGTGGACTGGTACCAACGGGATCAGTCAGTCTAACGGTTTGAATATTGGTCACGTGGGTTAACTACCAATATAACCGTTGTATAACTACTTGAGTAACCTCCTTATATGTATGGTTTCAGATGGGCCACGTGTCTCTCCAAGAGAGAGCCGTTGGAGGCAAAGGATCAGCGGTAACCGCTGATAACCGCCCTAGTAACCGCCCATAACTTGTAGAAACCGCTCCCCAAGCTTTCCTACGCCCTATATAAGGCTAAAGGAAGATGAAGTCGGGCTGGTTAGAAAATCTCTCTCAAGATTCGACTTAGTCGAAGTCATACATCCATCATACATCATTCTATAGTTTGATCCTTACCACAGGCCTTGGAAAGGATCAGCAGATTTGTTTTATCTCACTTCAGATTTTGTGGATTCCCTAAGGCTTATAAGGGGCAAAATTCTGATTTCGGAAAGTGATTACACGACTCAAATCTTATCCGAAGACAGACATCATTGATTGTTCCCCAGGTGTTCTGCATTGAAGTGAAGACGGGATCAACAGACGCAGCAGAGCTCGCTGGATCAACGTAGGGATCAACACCAGAATCCAACAGTCGAAATCAGAATTTTCTTGATCAATGACGTCTATGTGTGAGATGAAAATTGGGTTGAAATTGAAGGGGATCAATGGTATTTTGATCGTCCTACAAAAGAACCCAAGATCCGATGGAAATTGATCCATGTTTTCTCAAGTTTGATTTTGAGAAAGGAAGGCTCTTGGTCTTGATATTATTTTGAAGAATAATATGTAATGGTGGATTATAAGCCATGGGTGATCTATGATCATGAGATATGAAAATTACGTACATGTATGGGAAGTGTTTTGAACACAAGTCCATGTTTTCTTGTTACTTCGTAATAAGAATGATTAAGTGTGACATCTAAGGGTGCGATACTCATATAAAAGAGATTTTAGTATGATTATGTAAGGCCAAATGAGTTTTTGGATCAAACCGAAATTCGGATGAATGTTCCCGAGAAGGGATCGATGGATGTTGTTCCCTAAAAGGGAATGTGTTTGTTTTGTTATCTAAAACAAAATGAGTCCAATAATGGATTGATTTATCATTAGAAAATGATAAAAAACGATTTATTTGCGTTAATGTTGTATGACTCCATGAAAGTCAAAGGGTAACAACGATAGTGGTATCTACACCACTGTTCCCTCGATGGAAACTGATAGTTTATCAAAGATAAACTAAAATGGATAATATTCCTCAAAAGGGGGAGGTTTCCTAATGAGTCTACTATACCTCGTGTGTAGATTACTCATGTTTAAATTCAGATTACTCAATAGGAGTCTACTGTTCCCTGTTGGACAGATTACTCTCTTGAGTCTACTGGTTAAGGACCTACTGTGTTACAAAGTTTGGGTTTTCGACTCTACTGTTCCCATACAGATTAGTCGGTGTTATTTCATTTCGTTGATGTGTTTTGTTTGAGTTTTATACTTACATTTGATTAATTGCAGGTTAATGATGAAGCAATTAGACATGTTTAAGGTTCATAACCTTATTCGGATCAACAATGGGTGATAATTGCACATTGTTGCAAGGTTGATCTCATAGGATCAAGGAAATTTGTTCTACATTCATTTTCCTAAAAGGGAAATGAAGCAATGTCAGTTTTGACATGCTTATGCTAGGAACAAATGCATAAGATGACATGTTGATCTTTTGAACGGATCAAGGACAAGTAAATCTTGTGAAGGGATTTTTGTCATCACATTTCTCCATGAATGACATGGGAAAGACTGATGTTATCTTAGGGATTAAGATAAAAGGGGAGGAAAGATGAGTTTTATCTTGATCCCAGTCTCATTACATTGAGAAAATGTTAGGAGACGAGGTTGAGGGATCAATGTCCCTGGATAGGACTGGAAACGTGTCCTTCGGGATCAATGTCTTTTGACTATCCTTCGGGATCGATGTCTTGTGACATGAATGATTGTTTCTTGTTTAGAAATGTGTCCCTCAACATTCGAGATTGACAGTGTCATTATTTTCTTAGATATTAAGGAAATGTTGAATGCAAGTTGGATCAAGTTTAAGAATTGTTCCTTGAAAGGTGGATGGATATTTCTAGTTGCGATCAGTTCCAAATCCTGAATTATGGAAAAGGATCTAGCATTCTGATATGACAATGGGATCGAGGCTGGTAGGATGAGTTGTACCTTGGATTGAGGTAACTACTATGAACTAAATCTACCATGTTTCGTTAAGGCCGAAACTGATTTCAACTATGTGAGCGTAGTAACTCTGGCCAGAGGGGATCGATCATGCTTGTTGATACCAGGTCACGTCTTTGATGTGAGGTATCGCGTGGTTCGAGGATTCATGACACATAGTGTGATTTTGGTTGGCTGAATCGGTAAAAACAAGTTTGGCTAATCACTTGACGAAGTGGTTGGTCCTAAGGGGATGAGAATGAAAGACCCATATTGCTTTCTAGGGGTGGGACACCCAATTCCTATCTAATGAAAATTAGAACAAAATTCAATGTGGAAAGCCCATTTCTAGAAACCGTGAGCACAATTTAACAATCCCCAATGTGTGCTCTGTCCTACAGGATCAGAGGTTGAAGATTCTATCTTCTTAATAGTTCCTTTGAAAAAGTACAATGTAGGTGTACGACTAAAGGATCTACCTATGTGGGCGTGGAGTTTTTGGTCGCTCCATGAAGCTTGGGTTGGCTTCACATACGCTCATGAATGGATAAGGACTCAAGGACCATTAATGGAGTCAAGTTAGACTATAGAAGTGTATAGTGACTTATGTGTGTGTTATCTTTATGCATCTAAAGAGGTTGATTGGTTCAATCCTTAGGACACCATGATTCCGAGGTGTATAAAATGTGTAATTACACTAAGACACAAATTCAATCGTCACGACATTTGTGTTTATGCATGAGTTTGGGATGAAGACTTGCTTATTTTATGAATCAAGGATTACACTAAAATGGGGGAGGATTGTTGGTGATTTTAGTGTTATCACTAGATTGATCCCTGAAGAACCAGTGATGGTTCCTAAGGGATCAATGGCCATTTAGTGTTATCGGGGTTCATGACGACTTTATGAGGTCTCATATAGCTTATCACAAGTCTGGGGGTGTGGAGTACACGCTTGTGTAAGTATATTTGGGATCTAGTGGGAATATTAAGGGTATGTTACTCTGGGATCAGTAGTTCATAGAACAAGAGTTCTGGTGGACTGGTACCAACGGGATCAGTTAGTCTAACGGTTTGAATATTGGTCACGTGGGTTAACTGCCAATATAACCGTTGTATAACTACTTGAGTAACCTCCTTATATGTATGGTTTCAGATGGGCCACGTGTCTCTCCAAGAGAGAGCCGTTGGAGGCAAAGGATCAGCGGTAACCGCTGATAACCGCCCTAGTAACCGCCCATAACTTGTAGAAACCGCTCCCTAGGCTTTCCTACGCCCTATATAAGGCTAAAAGAAGATGAAGTCGGGCTGGTTAGAGAATCTCTCTCAAGATTCGACTTAGTCGAAGTCATACATCCATCATACATCATTCTATAGTTTGGTCCTTACCACAAGCCTTGGAAAGGATCAGCAGATTTGTTTTATCTCACTTCAGATTTTGTGGATTCCCTAAGGCTTATAAGGGGCAAAATTCTGATTTCGGAAAGTGATTACACGACTCAAATCTTATCCGAAGATAGACATCATTGATTGTTCCCTAGGTGTTCTGCATTGAAGTGAAGACGGGATCAACAGACGCAGCAGAGCTCGCTGGATCAATGCAGGGATCAACACCAGAATCCAACAAAATATGTCTTGGGAAGAAAGAAATATCCATAAATAAAACAAGATAATAGAAACCGGCCCAAAGATAGCTTCCGCGTCTCGCTTAAGTCGGTAACCGCCGCGCCCGCGTCATGACCTCCGCGCCCGCGGTCTTCGGGTCTTCACTGCTCCTTCTTCTGTCGTCGCACCGCGCCCGCGGCCTAAGCTCCGCGACCGCGGAAACCATGCAGCGACGAATAGCTTCAAAATCTTCAAATTATCCACTTCTGTGTCTTCGGCCCTGATGCAACACTTAAGCCTAAAACTAGCCTAGAACACTCAAAAGCTTCCTAAAAACATCAAGATAAGGCATCTAAAAGATGGCGAATCAATCATCATCAGAAGAACTACCATTATCCCATGCAGATGCGAACGCTCCAATGAGAGCCTTTGTCTTCATTTCCTTTGAAGACATTCCCGTTGTACATTTTTTAGCAAAGTGTCCTTTCTTGTTACACTTGTAACAGGTAAGTTCTTTCATCTCTGCCTCAGTGTACTTGTGACTTTCTTTCTTGGCTGGCATCTTGTGTTTGTTGAAGTATTTGTTCCTTTTGCCATAAGAACGGAGAGCTTTGTGAATAAGAGCAAGTTCTTCTTCTTCATCTAGCTGTTCTTTATTCTTGCTTTCTTTCTCCTTTAAAGCTTGAACGCGCATCCTCTCACGGTTCTCATTTTTCTTGGCTTCCACCATTAAAGCAAGTTCTCGTTGACGACGAAGATACTCAGCGTACTCTGGTGTTGATGTCATCAAGGCTAGATCTGTCTGTGGATTTCGTGCTAGCTCAGCCAGATCGGAATCCCTCCTTGCTTCGTATCCTCTCAGCTTCCCGTAGATCTCTTCCATATCTAGAGTCTTGTTAGCTGTATTCTCCTTGAACGTGGTTCTATCGAAGTTCCACTTTTCTGTTAGTCCATCAGTGACCACTTGAACTCTGTTCCTCATTGAAATTTCAGTTTCTGGGATACCTAAGTTCCTCATCTTGGTGACAAGAGCTTCAAAACGGTATGAGTAGTCCTTAACTGTTTCATTGGGCAACATTTTGAAAGCATAGAACTCTCTCTTAATTTCAAGCTGAACATCTTCTTTTATCTCAGCCGTACCCACGTGGTACTTCTCGAGAGCTTCCCATTGTAGTTTGGCTGTTGCCAAGTTGCTAACACGGGTGGCGTCCCTCTCGCAAAGAGACGCTTGAAGAAAGCATATTGCCTTAGCATTTGTTTCCATGAGCTTGAATTCATCAGGACCCCACTCATCCTCTTTATCTTTCTTGTCAGCAGGAACGGTAAGGTCACCTTTCATGATCACTCTCCAGCATTGAAAGTTCTGACTCCTAACGAAGTTCTCGAATCTGATCTTCCAGCGGTTGAAGTTGCCGTCCGTCAGGCGCGGAGGCTTCACAAAAGAGATTCCAATAGGTTCCATGTCCATCTTTACCTGCAACTCAGTAAGAATCTAAAGCGCCTGCTCTGATACCAATTGTTGGATCGTTAGTACTGAGGGACGTCCTTTACTTTGGTAAAGGCGTCCTTTGATCAGGAGTCCCTACGAGGAGTAGGGGCGTCCTTGAGTAATGCAGCGGAATAAAATACTAAACAAGTAAAGATGAACGCAGTGAATTATAGAGGAACCACTCAAGACCAAGTAGTCCTTGAGTGTAAACCTCTACCTCCTTGGAGGATTTTTGAATAGTTCTTTCCTTTATATTGAACGTCCTTACAGTTGTACTGGCGAGTCTTTACAGTTCTCTGGCACTTAGACTTTCCCTAAGTCCACTAGTAAAGGACTCCTCTAAGCCTACAACTTAAGCGAGTTCAATCTATTAAAGGACTCTATCCCTACGTCCTACAGTACTTCGTAGGACTCTCTTTCTCTTTTTGGGTTTTTCTGAATACAAACTGTTTTGTGGTTTTGGTTACAAATCTCACTCGATCTAGCACAAGTCTTAGCACTGTTCATGAGTTCTTGAGCTAGTTCTTCGTGTTCTTGAGTGAGCCGCTTTCCTCTGATTCTCTTTTAATATTCTCTGAAAGCGTTAACGTCACAATAAATGCCTTGGGGCTATTTATAGCTTTTGGGGAAGGGCGTCATTTCTCTGGGACGATCATGCCCTTTGTGGACGTGGCTACAGGATCTTCC
The DNA here is from genome assembly GCA_963924305.1 of Polygonum maritimum. Taxonomy (NCBI): domain Eukaryota; kingdom Viridiplantae; phylum Streptophyta; class Magnoliopsida; order Caryophyllales; family Polygonaceae; genus Polygonum; species Polygonum maritimum. The sequence goes on along the minus strand of OZ002737.1, from coordinate 25,529,779 downwards.
TCCACGTATGATGGTGGTGATGAGGAAGCTTCCTGTATCCAGCTGTGTGTGATGGACTCCGCTACAGGATCGGCCGCCACGTAGTGTTGGACTCCGCTACAAGATCGATCTCCACGTGTCCTTGGATGATCAAATGTTGTCGAGTGATGTCATCCTGTCGGCTAGTGAGTAAGGACGCTCTTCATGCGTTCCTACTTGCTTGAGACTTTGTCCTTGCTCAAGTAGTCTCTAGCTGGTCCTTACTTCCTGTTAGCTAGCGTCCCTAAGCCTAGGGGACGCCCATACACACTTGTTGTCCTTTTGTCACTGGCGTTCCTGAACACTTGGACAAATTTATTAGAATCAAAGTGAGTTTGTCATATCAAAACTAAGGGACGGTTGTGTGGTACACTAACAAGTACGCAAGTGTCCTTGATAGCGTCCCAACACCCACTAAGACCAACTAGTCTTATGGGTAAACCTCTACCTTCGTTGGAGGATTTTCAATAGCCGTCCTTATCTTATTCAAAGAGAGTCCTTACAACTTAGGCGAGTCGTTACACTTCACTGAGCTAAGCGTCCGTCCTTAGTCTCACTAGTAACACTCCTCTCCACCTAACAAGTAACCTAACTCTCTTAGCTTATAAGGAAGCTATCACTCACGTCTCTCACGGTCCGTTGCGAGAGACAAACTACTTTCTAACTATTTTGTGGTTTGGTTTTGGATTTGATTTGGTTGGACTTTCTTTCTCTTGCTTCAAGCTCACTTGATCTTTTTGATCTTTGTTCTTGTACTTGAATGCTTCGGGAGAGCTTGAGAGAAAGTCTTCAAAGTCCACACCGCTATGCATACCCCTTGGAGGGTATTTATAGCGGAAGTGGTTCTTGTACTCTAGCATTCTCTGAGACTGGGCAGGATCCTTGATCTTCCATCAACGGTGCGATGTGCATCTTGAGGAAGTCAACTCTGTTGACGCTTGGGAAGCCTCCGCGTGAATAGGGGACCATTCCTGGGAAAGCGACATCTTTGGAGTTGTCTACACGTGCCCAGACAAGGGAAGCTTCCTTCTGAGGACTACGGCCGAATGTGATGTAATCATGTTGGGGCGGCCTTGATTTGAATTTGAACTTCGTCCGTATTTTGGCGCGCATCCCTTCTTGATGAGGACGCCGTCCTATCTGCGCAGGGACTTCGCCAATTACTTTCAGCTTTGGAAGTTCTGATGACATGCGTCCCTATAGCTTAGGGACTCCCATTCACTTGTTGTCCTTTTCGCTCATGTGCGTCCTCTGGACTTTCCTGAGATCAACACTTGGACAACTTATCAAATACCATTGAGTTTGTCATTATCAAAACAAGGGACGATCATTATTGGTTTAGATATTAATGACTGGCGTCCTTAATATCGTCCCAACAGTTGACTTCCTCAAGATACAAATCGCACCGTTGAAGGAAGACAACGGATCCTGGAGAAGCTTCAGAGGACGCTACAGGACAAAAGCCACTACCGCTATAAATACCCCTCAAGGGTTATGCATAGCGGTGTGGACTTTGAAGGTTTTCTCTCGAGCTCACTCCCGAAGCATTCAAGTTCAAGAACGAAGATCAAGAAGATCAAGTGAGCTTGAAGCGAGAGAAGAAAAGTCCAATCACATCAAATCCAAAACAAATCACAAAGTGTTGAGAAGTTAGTTTGTCTCTCACGACGTATTGTGAGAGACGTGAGTGTTTAGCTACCTTATAGCTAAGAGAGTTAGGTTACTTGTTAGGCTAAAAGGAGAGTTACTAGTGAGATTAAGGACGCACGGTTAGCTCAGAGAATTTAACGGCTCGCCTAAGTTGTAAGGACTCTCTCTGAATAAGATAAGGACGGCTATTCGAAAATCCTCCAACGGAGGTAGAGGTTTACCCATAAGACTAGTTGGTCTTAGTAGGGTTCCTCTATAAATCACTGTGTCCTTTATCTTATTCGTTTTCTTGTTTAAGTCATTTTATTCCGCTGCATTTAAGGACGCCCTTAACCTAGTTAAGGACGCCAACTCTAATTGACTTACGATCCAACAATAATGATAAGATAAAGATAAATATCATATTTATATTAAAGTAATTAAGAAAGACATTATATTGATATGAGAAAAGAATAATTTATTATCAAATATAAACAATTTAATTTGAAATAGAGTTAAAACTAATATAAAAAAACTAAAAAATGAACAAATTTAATTAGGGGTGTTCAACGGGTCGGGTCGCCCATGACCCTCAGCAACCCGACCCGCAAATTAATGGTCTGACGCACGACCCGCACATAACGCGTCAGGTCGCAAGTCGAATTTTTGTAAATTTGTGGGTCGCAACTCACAGGCTGTGTTGGGTTAAACCCACGGGTTTGCGGGTCGACCTACGACCCATTACATTTTAATTTTTTTTATTAATATTAAATTAAACTATTAAGAATATATATAGATTTTTTTATAATTTTATTAGTATTAAAAAGAACTTGTAAGAATATATATATATATTATTTTTATTACTATTTAAATTGTTTTTTTTATTGAAAAAATTACCCTTTTTGGAGTAAATTCTCAAGTTATTTTTGTATTGTATAAAATATACTAAGTTGACTAAGGGCCCGTTCGGCAATAGCGTTTAAAACCTAGATGGAGCTTCTCCGCCGCGAGACGCTACTCCGGTACCGTGTTCGGTTGTAGCGGGTGGAGCTAGATGGTGGGCGATATTCCGCTAGACGCTAGACCCTACCCACCCCCAGATTGCAGCGTTTTCGTTGAGCGTCTCCGATTAGCGTCTCTCTATTTTGGTACTTTGCGTCTCCTCGATGCCCCTCCCACAATTTCAAACAAAAATCCCATTACCCCTCATCTGGCGACCCTCGATCCAGATCTACACAAGCTCGCTCTGTTCTCTCGCCGACGAGCTCGCTTCGAAGCCTCACCGGCTCCGTTCTCACCGGTAAGTCCCGACTCCTCTCCCTTTGTTCGGCCGAGCGACCTCTCTCTCCGGCGTCGGTGTACTGCTCGTCGGGCCGAGATGGGAATGCCGACCAGTCGATACGTTCGCCGCTCGCCGTCGCCGGTGAGCTGCTAACGGGGAAAGGGTTTGTAAAATTGTTCGAAAATTGTGGATGAACAGACACGATTTTTGCCCCAAACGGGTCTTAGCAGGAACACGTGCCTATCACGTGAATGGGTAAAGAAATTGTTTTTATAATTACTTTTGGGGGTATTTTGGTCATCTTTTATTACCCTTTTCGGGATTCAGCTAGGTACTTTACCGAATACTCATTTCAATTTTTACTCAATTCAGCTAATAAATCCAGCTTTCGGATTCAGCTGCCAGTTCCAGCTAAAAGTTGTCAGTCCCAGCTTTCAGTTTTCAGTTCCAGCTTTCAACTAATTATCCGAACGGAGCCTAAGTAAAATTGGCCAACGTGTCTACCCGTGACCCGACCCGCAAAACCTGTAAACCCGCAGATCGTGTTGCGAGTCACTTTATTTTTATTTATTGTGCATGTACACCGGGGTGGGACCGGGTGTATACTATGGACGTGGCGCACAGAAACAAGTCGAGCAACCCTTGATCTTCAAGATAGATGGGCGTGAAAATTGTGAAAGAAAGAAATCAGACGGGAATCGCCCATTAGGGTTTACATATATATAACACTCCCGAGTATTTCACATCCTTGTTTTTCCCGATCCCGGCCTTCTGTTTCACTGAAATTAGGGTTTCGCACTCTGTTCAAACACACAAACTCAACTCAACGATGGATCAGGAATCCAGATCAACGGGCGTGGTGCGGTGGTTCAGCGACCAGAAGGGCTTCGGATTCATCGCGCCGGAGGACGGGAGCGAGGATCTGTTCGTGCACCAGTCGTCGATCAAATCGGACGGGTTCCGAACCCTAAGGGAAGGGGATCCGGTCGAGTTCATCGTCTCGGTGGGCGAGAACAACAAAACGCGGGCGATCGAAGTCACGGGCCCTGACGGCGCCGTGATCGCTGACAATCGCGGAGGCGGCGGTGGGGGCTTCGGCTGGAAGCGCAACGGCGGAGGCGGAGGAGGCGATGGGAACTGCTACAGCTGTGGGGGGGCTGGGCACATGGCTAGAGACTGTCTGAGCGCTGTTGGAGGCGGCGGGCGCGGAGGCGGTGGCGGTGGGGCTTGCTACACGTGTGGACAGCCCGGACACTTCTCTAGGGACTGTAATTCGGGTGGCGGTGGCGGAGGAGGAGGAGGGGCGTGTTATAACTGCGGTGGGTTCGGGCATTTTGCCAGGGAGTGCCAACAGATGGGCCCTGGTGGCGGGAGGTTTGGAGGACCAGGAACAGGTGGTGGCGGTAGTGGTGGTGCTTGCTACAACTGTGGAGAGCAGGGCCATCTTGCGAGGGATTGCCGAAGTGTCTGATCCGGAGTAAAATGGTTTTCTGCTGCAACTTATTATATATGATCTATGTTTTGAGTTTTGTTTTGCCTGGTTTTTTAAGTAGTTAACTGCTCGGTAAGGTATATTTTGTTTGCTGGAATTGTGCTAACCCTGGGTTTGGTTCTGCTGAATGCTTTTGATATATAAATATATATACATGGTTTTTCCATGTTAGTAGTAGATTTGGGTTTGCTTACTATGGAATTGCATTTTGCTTGGGTGTTTGGCTGTAATAAAGCTCAGTATGTTCATATGCTCACTCTTGTTAGCTCTGCCTTGTTCTAGTATCATGCCTACAAGAAGAACACTTTATCAGTGGAAACTTAATTCGCTCTATAACCGTTTATGAAATCTATATTGATGTTGATAGCGTCCCTAAGGAGCTTATATTCCTTATACATTTCTGTTGCTCACTGTGTGGAAAAAGGTTTGTGTCCATGCTCATGCTGTGGGAACTCTACAGCTTTATATACTATGTCATGCCAGTGACAAGGCTTTCTTTACCCAAAATCATTCTTTCTCCTCTATCAAGAACCAGTATTACATTACTTGATCAAAACAAAAAAATAAAGTTATACAATGTCCAGACATATTCCTTGCCATGGTTTAATCACATGTTTCCCATCTTTGCATCAAGCCACTTCAGTGACCCTGTATACAATGTTCTTGTACATGCTTTGTTTCTAATCTCTGCCTCTTGTTCATTTCGTTCCGAACTGCTCTTGCCAGTTGTTGCCTGTACTATCTCAATCAATGTACTGATGTGGGCTTGGGGGTTTACATACCCATTAGTCATCCCTCACAAACTGCCATGCTATTGCTTGCCTTTTCATCCATTATATGTCTGCTCAATAATATTCAACATACTTGGATTGGGGCACCACTTTTATTTCTGAAATGAGCAACTGAGATCCTTCCGTACGAAACGAGGAGATCTTCATGTATATTTCATGTGTTAGGGGAATGTCTGTAGGTGGTGATGTGCTTTAGGAATGTCACTTCTCTTTGGGATATATTATGGTTCCTCTTTACTGCAGATGCAAAGGAAAGCCATAGAAAGTCAATTTGTGATGGATGACAAATGGAACTTTATACCCAACTACCTTTATTCAATAAGTACATTCCTAGAAGCTCAAATAATATAAGCTCCGGTGCTGCTATGCACATTCATTGGGCTTGTCATTGTTGTGTCCGCACGTCAGTTTGCCTAAGCAATCTGGGATTCAGTAGTCCATTGTAATATGGCATGACTACAACAAACCTTTTGCTTCCCTTTCCGCAAGTCGGGGTTCTAGATTTGTTGCTTGGAAACAACTGGGCATGGTAAATTTTTTTCTTTTTGGTTGAAACTGGGCACGGTTTATGCCCCTAAACCGAGAGAAGAGATGACGATTCTATGTGTTTATATCTATCACCAACTTGCTTGTCTATGTTCTAAACGTTCACCACAAAAAGCTTAGGGATTTCAACCCATGATGCTCAAGGATAGTTCTTTTAAGGGACTTCAATTCAGTTAAGAAAATACACTCTATTTCCAAAATAAATCATTCATACTTTTGCATTCTTGTTTTGGCTAGAAATTACTCAAAGATAACGAATATTTGGTCAAGATCAAGCCACTATTAAGAGGCAATTCGACCTGGATGAAGCTCTATAATGAACGCTAGTAATTCGAATGGGAGAGTTTGAAACATAAATGCTAAACGTCACCCAACTTTTAACTCCTCCATCATCAATTTGAATATTTGGACTTAAGTACCCCTCAATAATAAACATCCATGAGAAAGGAAAAAAGAGAAAATAGAAGATTTTGTTTTTGATCGGAAGAGATATAAAAGATGACTCCCACTCTTCTGTACATAAAGCTCCTAATCCCTGACTGTATCTTCTTTGCTTACGCTCTGAAGTGTTCCTATTGGAACCTAATAAATGCCAATTTGAAGAAGATAAATCCACATGATTGATAAATCAAGCACACCACTAACCCTAGAAACCCAAAGAGATGGAAAAAAACGTGTAACCTTGCCGAGCAATTGGATCAACGACATTCAAGAGTAAGGAACCGCAACTTTAATTAGAGTGTTGGAAGCTCTAGGAATCAGAGTCAACCATTCAACGACCTGCAAAGTTCATCCCCGGTTTCAACTTAATTGAGCAATTTAACACTAAAAATAAGCCGCGAATTTGGCGAAAATCGAGCAGAGAGAGACATTAGAAGCTCCGCCGGCGAGAAAGATGACACATTGGGTAGGGGAGGAATGAATGAATTCGTTGCCAACTGGGAGATTGAGTAGAGGTTGTCTAGTGCAATCAAAAGGTTGAAGAAGGGGAATTGTGGGTTTGTTTATAATTTTAGTATGGTGTAGGGGGTAAAGTTGGAAAATAAAAATGGTGATATGGTTTTTGGGTGACGTTTAGCATCCCTCGTTTGAAAAGCTTTTGTACTTCTTTGAATTCAGTTTGTTACAGAATTAATGCTTGAATGAACCACATTGATATCTTCCCTCTCTATTTATCTACCTTATTTATCTACCCAATTTTTGATCCGTAGGCCTCTCTATCTTCTATCCTCAACCGTCTCTCCCACGTTCGATCCCAATTGGCATACCCATGAGAGAGTAGGCTTCGTGTGTCTTGTCCTAGTCTTCACTTTCGGGCGTTACATTCTGGGCCTTTATCTTCTGGTTCGGGCCCAATAATACCCCCGAATCAGATTCTAAATCAAACTGTTGAGTCGATTGTGATCTGATTCGTGTGTATCCCCCTCCTAGATCTTTCGAGATCTTTTCTCTTGGATTTTGAAACATCTTTGTTGATGGATAGTTATTACCTATCAAGAAAGAAAAATTCATAGACTTGTACCGCTTTCACCGTTCCGCTCCAGGTAAATCCCTTCACCTTCTTTCTTCGTTCTTCGTCTTTCCCATGGCTAGCCCACTTGGTTTCGTCTCTTCTAGATCCTTGAGTTCCCAAGATCTCTTCAAGTATGAGCTATCGCCAAAGGAGGCCGAGCAGATGATATCCTCCAATGGCTTTCCGGTCGGCACTAGGGTTGTCTACCCTACTTGTGAGCTCATCGATTGGGTGCGGTTGGGATGGATTTGCTTCACTGGATTTCCATTCATTTCGGGTCTTCGCTTCCCCTTTTCCCCATTCATTTAGAGCTTCTTAAAAATCTTGAGGATCTCCCCTCTGAACTTCTTCCCACAACTTGGAAGATACTTCATTGTGCGGATGAACTTGCCACTAGTCATAGCTTGACTATGATTGTCGAGAAACTTTTGCATGCATACAAAGTATTTCCCCAGAGGGCAGAGAGGATTATTCTTCATTCTCAAGACTCTAAAAATGCTGTAATCTCCAAGGCAAAGGCTTTGAAGCCTAATTGGTACTCTCAATTTTACTCCATGGAGCGAGCTTTGCCTATGGAATTAGGGGAACGGTTCAAGTCGGCGTTCCAAGATGAATGGAGTGTGTCACATAAGAATTTCAATTTCACGCTTTCCTCCTTGTTTTTCTAGTGTTAACCCTTTCTTACATGTTTTGCCTTTGTAGTCCCACAAGATCTCGATCTGACAACAAGGGTTGCTCTCATCTTCTAGGATTTTTGAGAACGGGTTACTAGCTCTAAAGAGAATAGGGCAAACCGCCGTCTTAGATTCTCGAACCATAGACCTCATGGTACATCCATAAGTGCTCAACTAGTGAGCTGATAGCCTGATACGCCAAGCATAGCCGACTAAAATTAGGGTTGCAATCAAATGGAGCCAAACCGAACTTTATAATGTTCAAGTTTCATTCATTTAAAAATAGGGGAACTCGAATTCGAGCTCAATATTTTGTTTGGGCTCGGTTCGTTTAAGTGTTCATCGAGCTCGAGCTTAGTTCACGAACCGTTCATCTAGTTTGTTCACGAACAAACTAATCGAGCTAACATGTTTGCTTATAATGAAGTGCAAAGAACAGGTTATATCTTCTATGGTTTTAGGTAAAAAAGGTAATACAAACAAATAAATATATATACATGATATATAGGATGATACATGAGGTTATAAAAAATAGTTTACTAAAGACAATGTAGCAATATTATGTATATTTTATATTGTTTATGAATATTTGGACGAGCTTGTTCACAAATATATAGTCGAGCTTGTACATCAACAAACGAATCGAGTTTTCATGTGTTCATGTTCGACTCATTTATCTTTTCGAGCTGTTTGGGCTCGACTCGTTTACAAATTGAGCCGAACACGAACGAATTTTTACCGAGTCGAACGCCGAACATCTCGTGAATGGCTCGATTCATTTACAACCCTAAATAAAGTGCTATTTCTAGTTGGGGGGACCTTGTTTGGAAAGTGCCTATGTGCATGTGGATCATTTGGAACAGAATTGTTTGAAAGGTCGGAAGGTTGTAAATAATGGAAGCATAGGGTGGTTTTATATAATAATAGTAATGCCAAAACCCTAGAAGTCTTGCTCTCGTCCATTCCGTACCATAATCTCTGGCCTCCCATAAACCTGTCTCGAATTGGGTTGCCCGGATTGAACAATGGCGGGCGGGAAGATCCGGAAGGAGAAGCCAAAACCGTCTTCAAGCCAATTCTAGGGAGGAATCCCTTTCTTCAAATCCAAAGGGCAGCACATCCTCAAGAACCCCAGGGTCGTTGAATCTATCGTGGAGAAAGCCGGAATCAAGAGCACCGACGTCATCCTTGAAATCGGCCCCAGTACCGGAAACTTCACCAAGAAGCATCTCGAAGCCGGAAAGTCTGTTGTCGCCGTCGAAGTCGATCCTCGTATGGTTCTCGAACTTCAGCACAGGTTTCAGGGTACCCCCTTTAGTAACCGCCTCAAGGTACTGATGTCTCTCATTTTGGAGGTGTTTTAGTAGTTAATTTCCCTTGTAAATATGTGTTTTTCATTCCTTTCTTTGTTAGTTTCGTTCCTTCTTAGCTTAGTTCCCGGTTTTCTTTAAGATTCGGAAACTATGCGAGTTTGCTTTGATTTGTAGGTAAAATGGCAAGAATGAGGACATTTTGGAGGAGCTTATGGAGGAGCCAAGCTAAGGAGCGGAAGAGCCATGCCAAGAATGAAGAGGAACCAAAGGAAAACCAAGAAGAGACAAGGATCGAGGCCCAGGACCGAGCACCACCAAGTCGGGCCCGAGATCGAGCAACCAGTGCCAGGATCGACGTTCCCAACGTCGGGCCCGAGGTCCCCAGGAAGTCGGTCCGAGTCGGCAATTGTGAAGATTAGGCCCCAAGGCACAATTATGGTGAACTTCCAATTTTGCCCTTCTTCTAATTTGGAATTCCTTGGTCCCCAATCAAGAGAAAAGCATAATTAGAGGGAGGATTAGAGAGAAGACAAGAATCCCACACCAAATCACTCTCAAAGGCTCAAGGAAGGCTTGGAGAGCAAGGAGAAGAGAGGAGAAGGAAGAGAGGAGGAAATCGGTGGAGCTAGAGAGGAGTTCTAGTGAGTTTGTACTTGATTTGTTTTGGTTTTAGTAGAATTAAGACTTGGATCTTGTGAACCCTTTGAAATTGAATGCAATTTGAGTTTGGATTGATGTTGATGATTGAGGTTTGCTTGCTTTTACATTTGTTTGCTCTTGACTCTTATCTTATGGAGTAGATTCCATAGTCTTGGGCTATGAGGGAATCCCCTAGCTAGATTTGGGTAAGAAACCCCAATTCCATAGCCTTTGAGTGCTTGATCTAGGAATCCTCTCTACACTAAGCTTCAATTCTCTTGTGGGAACAAGGGACATAGGGCTTGTGATTGGTAAGAGTAAGCGGGAGTGATCTCTTACCCAATAACTAGACCTAACATCGAAGGAGAGTAGAAACTCCCTTGGGTCGAAGTGTAGAGTGGAGAGATCGAAGGTGGGCAACCTCGATCTCACAAGGATCAACACTTATTGGTTGAATTGGGGTAGAATTACTCAAGTCTAGTTAGGGAGGGAACCCAAACACCCAAGACCGATCTACCAATTTTGACAACTCGAGTTACCAGTACATCGGGTCCGACGTTGAACCAAGTCGGTCCCGGCCAAAACAACCTCGATCCACCCTCGGACCGAAGTGACTAGTGTCGGTCCGAGGTGATTTCTTCCGTTTTCCTTTATTTTGCCTTTCTTTTACACCTTTTTAGTCTTTCGGGTACTCTCAACACACGAACTCTCGTGTGTTCGACACCCTACCTCTTTACTACAAGTGAGGTTCGGTTTATAAATTCAAATTTTGACCACCACACCCGGACCGATCAGAATTTTTGGCGCCGTTGCCGGGGAGTTCTACTTGTTTGAGGTACCCATCTTTTGTTGAGTCTTTGATTTGGTAGTGATTTGGGTGAGGGACTAGCCCGAACCCCTTGTTTGTTTTGATTCGGTTTTTGTTTGTGTCTTTGGTTGTAGGTGCATGCGAGCTAGTTCCGTCCGAGGAACACTTGAGCTCAATTTTGTGTGTGACCCGGAGAGTATTCTAAAGCAAGCCCGAAAGAAGAAGAGGATGGCGGACCAAGCCCGTGATGAGGAGTTCGAGAGGATGAGAGCCGACATGGCTCGAATGCAACTTGAAATGGCGAACCAAGATGCCGAGGCCCGTAGAGAGAGGGAGCAAAGGATGAGGTTGGAGGCTCAAATCAACACTCAACCCCGGAATGCATCCGGAGTTGAAGGTGCCCGAACCGGCCATCGTCTTGCCGGAGGTGTCAAAGAATTTTGAGATCAAAACTCAATTTATCTCACTCATCAAGAGAGAGCAATTCCAAGGGAGTCCGAATGAGTGCCCTTCGAGCATGTGAAGCAATTCAAAGATCTATGTGAGACCATCTCGACGGACGACGAGACAATTGAGTATGTGCTACTCAAGGCCTTCAAGTGGTCTTTGGGAGGCAAAGCTTTGCATTGGTTGGAGAGTCAAGCACCTCGTTCTATCACATCATGGAGGGCTCTCAACGACTCATTCTTGATGAAGTTCTTCCCGCCCACCAAGACGATGGAGCTTAGAAGGAAGATTGCTAGCTTTCAACAAGGAGCTCATGAGCCACTCTTCGAGGCGTGGGACCGGTTCAAAGAGATGTTAAGGGCGTGTCCAACACATGGTCAACAACCTTATATCCTTCAAGACATTTTCTTCCAAGGAATCAACCCCGCCACCAAGGATAAATTGAACCTCCATACCGATTGTGGGTTCATTGACTTGCCTCCGGAGCAAGCGTGGGAGTTGCTAGACAAGCTCTCGGATTATGAGGCCATGTATGGAGTCAATCAAGTGAACAAGGAAGTGAGAGTTCATGGAGACGGACCGAAGAGGCTCTACGATCCCAAAAGTGAAGAGGTGGACAAAGATGTGAAGATCCAATTCTTGGAGGATGAGTTGAACAAGATGAGGAGGAAGATGGGTCATCTCCAACAAAACACAAGAGCATGTGAAGAGTGTGGTTCATTGAAGCATGGAGCCCAAGAGTGCCCAAATGAGCGCCAAGTCTGATTGGCCGAGCAAATTGAGGAGGCCAATTATGTTCAAAGAAACTATGGAGGGAGAGCCAATTACAACAATGGAGGAAGGTGGAACCAAGGCCAAGCTAGTGGCTACAACAACAACTTCAACCAAGTCGAGCCAAGGGCCCAACAACCACCCTACCGACCTCCCGGATTCTATGAGCAAACACCACCATGGGCTCAAGATTTGAAGAATCAAGTCACCAACATAGAGACCCAATTCAAGGAGTTTGGTGTGTGGAGAAGACAAGTGGACAACCAATTTGTTCACATGGCAAATCAACTTCCAAGAGAGGAAGGGAAACTCCCGGGCCGACCCGAGGAGAATCCTCGTGCACAACAACAACAACAAAACGAAGTTCGTGCCATAGGATTGAGGAGTGGACGGAGTTTGCCCGAGCCACAAGTTCCAAAGACAAGAGAAGAGAGTCGGACCGAGGTTCCCAGTACCTCGGGCCCGACGTGCCCAGACGTCGATCCGGTAGATGGAGGAGGTCCCCTGAAGTGGACCGAGGTTGAGCATACATCGGGCCCGACATGCCCTGAAGTCGGCCCGACGTGCCCAGAAGGCCCCTGCCCCAGGTCCGAGATACTTGACGTTGGTCCCGACGTCGATCCTAAGTCGATCCAAGATGAAGATGTGGAGAGAAGCCAAGATCGATCCAAAGAGGTGGACCCAAGCAAGAAGCAAGGTGCTACCACCCTTCCATATCCTTTAAAGAAGCCCAAGGATATTATTGAGGGCAAGTTCAAGCGGTTCTTGAAGCTTTTACAAGGCTTGAACATCACTATTCCGTTCACCGATGCTCTAAGTGAGATGCCATCTTATGCAAAGTTCTTGAAGGAAATTTTGAGCAAGAAGAGATCAATTGTTGAGATGCAAGATGAGGTGAAGATCTTAGAGCTACCTCAAAAGCTAGGTGATCCCGGAAGATTTGCTATCACCGTGGGTGTCGGATCACGGAAGTTTCAAGCATTGTGTGACCTTGGAGCAAGTACTAGTGTTATACCATACACCATATGGAAGTCTACCGCCATGGGACTCATTGCCCCGGTTAACATGAGGTTGACCATAGCCGACGGAACATCAATTGAGCCGATTGGAGTGGTGGAAGATTACCCATTGTGTATAGAAGGGCACTATGTCCCAACAGACTTTGTTGTGGTTGACATGTTAGAAGTGCCGGGTGAGCCTATCATTTTGGGAAGGCCATTCCTTGCTACGGTTGGAGCTGTGATAGATGTGAAGAAAGGTCACTTTTCCCTTGAATTTGGAGGAGTAGAGCTCGATTTCTCCTTCAAACCAACTTCAAGGGAAGCTTTGCATAGAGAAGCCAAGATGGTTCAATTTCTTCCACAAGGAGTGCAATGGGAAGCTATATCTAACAAGCCAAGTACAAGGAATCTAGAATTGAAAGCCATTCCACCACCCTATGGAGTTGAAGTGAAGAACGAAGGGGTGATTGCTAACCAAGAGGAAGATGAGAAGGTGGAGAGTGGGATGTCCTACTTGGAGGTATTCAAGGCCGAAACGGAGGAAACCCAAGCACTACCGGAGCCTTCACATGTGCTAAAGGAGCTTCCAAAAGACTTGAGGTATGCCTTCCTTGGTCCTAACTCTTCATTGCCCGTAATTGTGAATGCTAATTTGAAAGATGAGGAAGAGTCTAAGTTGCTAGAGGTCTTGAGAAAGCATAGAGGAGCCTTAGGGTATTCATTAGAGGAACTAAAGGGAATTTCACCATCAATTTGCATGCATAGGATCTACATGGAGGACAACCATAAACCCACTATTGAACCACAAAGGAGATTAAATCCTAATATGAAAGAAGTGGTTAAAAGTGAGATACTTAGGATGTTGGATGCGGGAATCATCTTCCCAATTTCGGATAGCAAGTATGTTAGTCCCGTGCATGTAGTTCCTAAGAAGGGTGGATTGACCGTAGTGCAAAATGAGAAAGGAGAAATGATTCCTACTAGAACCACTACAAAATGGCGCATGTGCATTGATTACCGAAAGTTGAATAGTGGTACTCGTAAGGATCATTTCCCCCTTCCTTTTATTGATCAAGTTCTTGAAAGATTAGCACAACATGAATACTTTTGCTATCTCGATGGGTATAGTGGATTTTGGCAAATCCCTATTCATCCCGATGATCAAGAGAAGATGACTTTTACATGTCCCTATGGAACGTTTGCCTATAGACGCATGCCATTCGGTTTGTGCAATGCTCCGGCAACGTTTCAAAGGTGCATGATGTCTATCTTCTCCGACATGGTAGAAGAAATAGTGGAAGTATTCATGGATGATTTTTCGGTCTATGGTTCCTCTTTTGATGCTTGCTTGGCTAATTTGGATAGAGTGTTGGCTAGATGTGAAGAGACTAACCTTGTGCTTAATTGGAAAAAATGTCATTTCATGGTTAAGGAAGGAATAGTTCTAGGACATCTCATTTCTAGTAGAGGAATAGAAGTTGATAGGGCCAAAATTGAGATAATTGAAAAACTTCCCCCACCTACTTGTGTGCGTGATGTTAGGAGTTTCTTAGGTCATGCGGGCTTCTATAGACGCTTCATCAAAGATTTCTCTAAAATCTCAAAACCATTGTCTAACCTCTTAATGAAGGATGTTCCCTTCGAATTTTCCGAGGATTGTATGAGTGCTTTTTGTAGGTTGAGAGATGCTTTGGTTTCGGCACCTATCATGGCGTCACCCGATTGGAATCTTCCCTTCGAAGTGATGTGTGATGCAAGTGATTTTTCCGTGGGAGCCGTTCTTGGGCAAAGAAAGGAGGGAAAGTTGCATGCCATCTATTATGCAAGTAAAACCTTGGATGAAACTCAATGCAAGTACACGACTACGGAAAAGGAATTCCTAGCGGTGGTGTTTGCATTTGAAAAATTCCGGTCATATCTTGTGGGATCTAAGGTGATAGTTTATACGGATCATGCGGCAATCAAATACCTCATGAAAAAGAAGGATGCAAAGCCAAGGCTCTTGAGATGGATGCTTCTCCTTCAAGAGTTTGACCATGAGATCAAGGATAAGGTGGGTTCGGAGAATTTGGTGGCCGATCATCTATCTCGGTTGCCCGTGGAGTACATAAATGAGATGGAGGATGGTGTGGAAATAGATAACATGAGGGCGGATGAAGGTCTAATGAGTAGCAAGAAGGAGAGAAAGGATGGAGCGACCAAGGAGGAGCATCGAGTGAGGAGTGCGGAACATCGGGCTCCAAGTGTGAAACGTCGGCCCGAGGTACCCAGAAACTTGGGACCGAGGTTGACGACGTCGGTCCAAGGAGGATTGTGCATTTGTTCGACCCGATCGATGTCCTCACATGTCGGACTCAATTCCTTGCAATGTCGATCCATGAACTCAAGTAAGGTTCTTCACTCGGTCTCCATTCCTTCTCCTTCTAAATTGATCAAAGCTTCATCTCCCACTTGTCTTCTATCTATTGAGACCGTGAAACGAGGGGTTACCCCTTGGTTTGCGGACTTCGCTAACTTTGTTGTAGGGGGAGTGATCCCACCAAATTTGTCCTACTCGGCTAGGAAGAAATTCTTACATGATGCTAGGCAATATTATTGGGACGATCCATACCTATACAAGGAAGGGAGTGATGGAATCTATAGGCGGTGCATCCCAAGAGAGGAGATTGAAAGTGTCATTTGCCATTGCCATTCTTCACCAACCGGAGGGCACGCCAAGAGTTCAAAAACCACGGCTAAAATCCTACATTGTGGTTTCTATTGGCCAACCATGTTTAAAGATGTGCATGAGTATGTGAAGAGATGTGAGGAGTGCCAAAGAGAGGGGAACTTGTCAAGGAGAAATGAGACTCCGCAAACCGGGATTCTAGAGGTAGAGCTCTTTGATGTATGGGGGATCGACTTCATGGGACCATTCCCAACGTCGGGCCCGTACAAGTACATTTTGGTGGCCGTTGATTATGTCTCTAAATGGGTGGAGGCCATTCCAACAAGGACCAATGATGCAAGAGTTGTGATGAAGTTCTTGAAGAGTAACATCTTTTCTAGATTTGGCGTCCCGAGAGTTCTCATTAGCGATGGTGGCCCACACTTCATTGAAAGATGCTTTGAGAATGTGTTGATTAAGTATGGGGTGTCTCATCGAGTTGCTACTCCGTATCACCCTCAAACAAGTGGGCTAGTGGAGGTTTCAAATCGTCAAATCAAGGCTATCTTGGAGAAGACGGTGTCTAAGTCAAGGAAAGATTGGTCATCTAAGCTTGATGATGCACTATGGGCTTATAGGACTGCTTACAAGACGCCTCTTGGGACTACACCATTCAACTTAGTCTATGGCAAAGCTTGCCATCTCCCGGTGGAATTGGAGCACAAATCCAAATGGGCTCTCAAAGAGATGAATTGGGATGTGAATCTAGCCGGCGAGAAGAGACTTCTAGACCTTCATGAGTTGGGAGAGTTGCGTTTGAAGGCCTACGAAAACACCAAGTTGTACAAGGAGAAGACAAAGAAATGGCATGATAGGAAGTTGGTCCCAAAAACCTACCAAGTCGGGGACAAGGTTCTTCTCTTTAATGCACGACTTCGGTTCTTTCCCAGAAAGCTTCGAACAAAATGGAGTGGACCGTTTGTGGTACACAAAATACTTTCTCAAGGAGCGGTAGATTTGATGGGTGATGATGGAAGGATTTTTCGGGTAAATGGTCATCGAGTGAAAAAGTTCTATGATAAGATTGACCCGAGTGAAGAAGCAAGGGCCGCATGGGCTCTTATCCTAGCGAACTAAGCCTTAACAAGCCATTCAAGAATAAGGAAATTGTGAGCTTTCTTGACTCTTGTCTCTTTTACTTTTAAGTTTTGATTTCTTTTGATAAGGACATCAAAATTTTAAGTATGGGGTGGGTTAGTATCTCATAGTTCCATGTGTAGTTTCATGTGTGTTTGTGTTTGTCTTGTTTAAGGGATGTTTCACTTTTGGATAGTGGCATGATAAATGATGTTGAATGAATGATGATTGAATTTTATGGCATGAATGGATGAGTTTGTTTTGATTTTGAAAAAAAATTTCGAAAAATCCATAAAAATTTGAAAAATTTCGGTTAAAAAGAACAAAAAGATTTTGTTTTTGGACTAGGAATTCCCATCTTAGATGTCCATATGAAGGCTAATGATGATGTGAGCATGTAAATTCCTTTGCATATTTTTGGATAGTTTAGCCTCAAAATGGATGTTTTTTTTTGATGTGATATGATGTCTTGCATGTTTTTATTGAGCACATGAGTTCTTGGATGAGTTTTGATGCAACTAAGCTAGAGTGACCCTTGTGAGATTATTTTTGGCCATTTTAGGGATGTTTGTTCGATATTTGCATATCCCTCATTTTCTTGTGTGAATTAGCTCATGCATGCTTAGTAAAACTTGTTATTGCGGTGTTTATCTATTTTCCAGGACCAATATGAGATTTGTTCTATGCTTTGTCACATTGATTTGAACTTTGTTTCATTTAGTCACAAAATGTTCCATATCCTACCTTGAAGAGAAACCGTTGTTTGTAGCCCCGTTTTAGCCTTAGACCCTTGTTTGAAACTCCTCAAAAATATGATTCCTAGCCTATATGACTTGACCCTTATGGGATTGGACTTTAGTGAGAGGTTTTGGAAGAATATTTAGAGAGTTGAGATTCTCTTTGGTGAAGGGCAAAGAATGGAGTTATAAACCAAGTGGGTAGTGTATCTTTGTTGTAAAGAAAGAAAGAAAAGTTGGAAAAAAGTAGTGGATTGAAAGCAAAGTGCTTAAGTGAAAGAAAAGGGTACCGACCGAGGATAAGTGCACTTCGGGCCCGACGTGTGTTGCAAGTCGATCCTAGTGGAAAAAGTGAGAAAAATCCAACAAAAAGTGTAGTGCAAAGATGAAGTGGAATGTTTAGTGAAAAGAGGGTTGAGAAAAGAAAAAGAAGAAATTCAAAGTCTTTTGGATGAGTGTAGTTGAAAGTGGAAGAATTTGGTGAAGTTGGTGAGAGACTAGAAAGTTCAATCCCCATTGTAAGCACCACAAGACCAAAATGATTCCCACCTTGAGAAATACCAAAAGCCCCAATACAACCCGGCCGAATGGAACCTCTTTGAGGACCTCCATTGAGCCAAGTTCATATTCTTTGTGTGCATTGTAATAGGCATCTCTAGGTGGAGGAATTGGTGATATTAGCTTCAATAGTAAAGTCTTTACTTGCATGTTTGTTGAGTTTGAGTGTTCATTGCTAAGCCTAAACACATGATGAGTGATACACATTTTCACATTCCTAAAGTGAGGCTTAGTTG
Organism: Polygonum maritimum; assembly: GCA_963924305.1. NCBI lineage: Eukaryota > Viridiplantae > Streptophyta > Magnoliopsida > Caryophyllales > Polygonaceae > Polygonum > Polygonum maritimum. The sequence continues at coordinate 25,511,540 of OZ002737.1, read as the reverse complement.
CATTAGACTTTATTCCTTGAACACTTGATCATGTGTGATGATGTAATCTTGCTTGAATGTCTATCATTTGTTTTTGATTGAGTTTTTCAAATGAGGCTTTACTTGAAGATTATGCTTCGGTCTTGCTTACTTTGTTATTGCTTGAGGACAAGCAAGTTTAAGTATGGGGTATTCTGATGTCTCTCATTTTGGAGGTGTTTTAGTAGTTAATTTCCCTTGTAAATATGTGTTTTTCATTCCTTTCTTTGTTAATTTCGTTCCTTCTTAGCTTAGTTCCCGGTTTTCTTTAAGATTCGGAAACTATGCGAGTTTGCTTTTATTTGTAGGTAAAATGGCAAGAATGAGGACATTTTGGAGGAGCTTATGGAGGAGCCAAGCTAAGGAGCGGAAGAGCCATGCCAAGAATGAAGAGGAACCAAAGGAAAACCAAGAAGAGACAAGGATCGAGGCCCAGGACCGAGCACCACCAAGTCGGGCCCGAGATCGAGCAACCAGTGCCAGGATCGACGTTCCCAACGTCGGGCCCGAGGTCCCCAGGAAGTCGGTCCGAGTCGGCAATTGTGAAGATTAGGCCCCAAGGCACAATTATGGTGAACTTCCAATTTTGCCCTTCTTCTAATTTGGAATTCCTTGGTCCCCAATCAAGAGAAAAGCATAATTAGAGGGAGGATTAGAGAGAAGACAAGAATCCCACACCAAATCACTCTCAAAGGCTCAAGGAAGGCTTGGAGAGCAAGGAGAAGAAAGGAGAAGGAAGAGAGGAGGAAATCGGTGGAGCTAGAGAGGAGTTCTAGTGAGTTTGTACTTGATTTGTTTTGGTTTTAGTAGAATTAAGACTTGGATCTTGTGAACCCTTTGAAATTGAATGCAATTTGAGTTTGGATTGATGTTGATGATTGAGGTTTGCTTGCTTTTACATTTGTTTGCTCTTGACTCTTATCTTATGGAGTAGATTCCATAGTCTTGGGCTATGGGGGAATCCCCTAGCTAGATTTGGGTAAGAAACCCCAATTCCATAGCCTTTGAGTGCTTGATCTAGGAATCCTCTCTACACTAAGCTTCAATTCTCTTGTGGGAACAAGGGACATAGGGCTGAGCTTGTGATTGGTAAGAGTAAGCGGGAGTGATCTCTTACCCAATTACTAGACCTAACATCGAAGGAGAGTAGAAACTCCCTTGGGTCGAAGTGTAGAGTGGAGAGATCGAAGGTGGGCAACCTCGATCTCACAAGGATCAACACTTATTGGTTGAATTGGGGTAGAATTACTCAAGTCTAGTTAGGGAGGGAACCCAAAAACCCAAGACCGATCTACCAATTTTGACAACTCGAGTTACCAGTACATCGGGCCCGACGTTGAACCAAGTCGGTCCCGGCCAAAACAACCTCGATCCACCCTCGGACCGAAGTGACTAGTGTCGGTCCGAGGTGATTTCTTCCATTTTCCTTTATTTTGCCTTTCTTTTACACCTTTTTAGTCTTTCGGGTACTCTCAACACACGAACTCCCGTGTGTTCGACACCCTACCTCTTTACTACAAGTGAGGTTCGGTTTATAAATTCAAATTTTGACCACCACACCCGGACCGATCAGGTACTAAACCAGAATTGATACTATTTGATTAGCATCATAAGTTCCTTTTGACTGTAAATACGAATACAAGAAAGGAAGGAAGGTTTAATTCCAACCCACAGATTGATTTGCCTGTCTATAGTTAGAGCATGTCCAACCGATTCTCTCAAAGGGAGAAATTGGGATTTTTGAGGTGTTTTGAGTGGACTTCACTCCAATAGATTTTCCATCTCATTTTCTAAAATGGAAAAAGATGAGAAAAAAATATAAAACTTCCCTAAATCTAGGATATTCTCCAAATAAATTGAGTAGCTATTGGATTAGGTGCCTAAATAAACTAAAAATGTGATTTTTTGTTCTCTATTTTGAAGAATTTTTTGGAGAAACTGTTGGAGTCTCAGATTGATTTGCTTAAGGTCTTTACTGAAATCTATACTGTCTATAGTATACAGCAGAGACAAAGTCTTCACAAAAAATTGCGCCACGTGTCATATTTTTAATAAAATAATCAACCGGGCCCTTGCGTATATAAAAAATACTAATCATAATAGAAAGATAAATATATATGATTTGATAAAAATAATTAGCCGGACCCTCCTCTATATAAATTAGGTAGTTTAGAATCTCATATAATCTTATCCCGTAAAAATTGCCGGAAAATTATGAATTATCCTTTACCAAAAATTAGTTGTAATCTTCAGATAAATTTTATTATTTAACAAAACGTGATATTATCGTAAAATAATTTTTAAACAAATCCAACTTATTTATATTATGAGTTGATTTACTATTGGTAAAAAAACATTAATCATAATACGAAGATACATATATACGATCCTATATTTTTAACGTGATCACTGACATTACATATCTAAATAAATTGGGTTTATAATCGTACTACCCGTACATGGTACGGGGGTTAAACTAAGTTATTATTTTATATATATATGGCTTCTGAAGTAGTCTTGATTCGATATTGTACATGACAGATAATCCAAGGTGATGTCCTCAAGTGTGATCTGCCATATTTGGACCTATGTGTGGCAAACATCCCTTACCAAATCTCCTCCCCTCTGGTGACAAAGCTACTAAACCACAAGAACATCACAAAGACGGTTTTAGATGTGCAATCATCATGTTCCAAAAGGAATTCGCAACTAGGCTCGTGGCTCAACCGGGTGATCACGACTATTGTCGTCTCTCTGTCAATACCCAACTCAAAGCCTATGTGAATCATCTTCTCCGAGTGGGTAAAAACAATTTCAGGCCTCCTCCTAAAGTGGACTCCTCTGTTGTCAAAATCGAGCCGAGAAGGCCACTCCCAATTCTACCCGAGAAGCTCCCAGAATGGGATGGACTGCTTACAATATGTTTAATAAAACTTTGGGGTCTATTTTTAGGCAGAAAAATCAGCTTGCTATGCTGTAGAAGAACTACAACACTTTGCAATCTTTGGGTATGGCTGCCTCCTCGGGTATGGATGTGGAAAGAGATGCTAATGAGATATTAATAAAAAATATATGTTGAAAAACATATTTCACTTAGGATTTCGTATCATATCACGTAAGACTATGTTAACTAATCAAATATATTTTAAATTAATATCAAATATATTTTAAAATAAAATGATATTATTGTATCTATAACTCTTATGTAAGTCATATTATATATAATGTTATTGATCGTGTCCCGGACAAAGTACGAGCAATAAACTAGTTAATTTTAAACGGATAAAAGTGGAAAGTACCGGAAAAAATGTGAAAATTAACCACATGTTTTATAAAACAAGTGCTTTTTTGGTTAAACATATGAATTGAAATTCATAGAAAATTAATTCACATGAACTTAATTCCCAGATATTGAATTTCACATGATTTGATAAAATATGTTTAATTACAGTTAATTACGTAGAGATTAAATTTCTACAATTTGTTTGGCATTAAGTTAAAAATCATGGGAATTTACCTAAAATAACAACATTAATCTTTATCCATTAAAAATAATAATATAAACTAAGGGGAAAATGAAAATTATAATTTAAATAAAAAATAATTATTTGAAATATATGGAAGAATTGAATCTCACCAACCTCCACCATGCATGGTAATTGAAATTCCTCAATTTTGGAGGAAGTAAATTCATGAGAATTTAACTTCCCATGATTTTGGTGTTAAATAAATATAACCAAACACATAAATTTAAAGCCAAGTCCTGAGTTTTTTCAATTCACATGATTTTAAAAGTTAACCAAACAAGCACAATTAAGATCGATCAACGAAATTTGAGGTACCTTAACATGAAATTAATTGATTAATTACTTAATGCTTCAAAATAAGTATAATTTATACGTGAGAAGTTCGCGGCGTATATATTAATCTGACTCGATGCATGTCCAAATTCCACAATCAATAATTTCTAACAAAAAAAATCCACAATCAATAATTTTTCTTCGGGAAAATTAATTTAAATAACTTAAATTTTTGATGGGTGTTAAATAAATAATCCAAAATTTTGATACTAGACAAAATACCCCAAACTTGAAAGATATGTTAAAAATATCTTTGAGGTAATATTTTCGGCCATTATCAATGACTTGACACTTGATAAATGACATGACGCTCTTCGGAGTAAACTTTAGCTCCGGGTACTGATTCACCGACGACGAAAGTGACCCCTCTTACCACAACCTCTTCGACTCGTTTTATACCGCTATTGAGAAGGCGGGCGACGGCGGTGGCGTTGGGCTCGTGGTCTCCGTGAGCGACCGGCCGTCTCAAAGAACGGACGCGGCCACGTACTGCAAGAACTTGATTCGACACGTGGCCAATGAGACCCCCAAGAAGCAAGGGTAACCCCTGGAAACGTATTTGTTTGAGATGTACAATGAGAGTCGGAAACGGGGTGACGGGGCGGAGATGCATTTTGGTGTCAAGTCATCGCTAATGGCGGAATAAGGATGTGTGAGTGTCATTATTATTTCAATTATCAAATTATTTATCTGGTGCTAAGTCATGCATCAATAATGACCGAAAAATTTACCTCAGAGATATTTTGTTTAACAGATCTTACAAATTTGGATTATTTTGCTGACTTCATTATTTTGGGTTATTCTTTTAACACTCATAAAAAAAATTGAGTTATTTGAATTAATTTTTTTATTTATTTTTGGTAAATCCACCGTCAATAATTGAAGCAGCATTCAAGGCCGGCAATTATATGACATTTTAATCCATATCCACGTAGACATATCACTATTACGATTCGTGATTATACATTAATAAAGTTTAAAATACAGTAGTGGAGAGAAAATCTGTAGAAGGTTTGACAAAATGCAATCATCCTATTACGATTTACTCATTTGTCTGTATACATATAATTATTTGTGTCCAAACATATTTATTCTGTTATCAAAAAAAAAAAAAAAAAAAAACATATTTATTCAAAATGGATCAAATCAATCAAGTAGTGTAGTTCAATTGGCTAGGCGCTGGACGTGAAATTGAAGTTGGAACAAGTGGTCCGTCTTCCAAGAAGAGTCTCGCTAAACCCAAACCTGGACCTAGCCAGATCAAACTCCAGCAGATTGTCCTCCAACTGAAGCCCACCGATGACAATGGAAGTCCCGGCGTTGTCCCCGCCGTCTACGAAGCCCAGGCACAGCACGTCATCGCTCACTTGAACGATCGAGTTCGACCCAGTAATCGTCCACCCGGGGCTGTTCTGCCCCTCTAGATTGAGCGTGATGTACGGCACTCCGTAGCCCACGCGCGTGCTCGTCACGCCACTGCTGCTGAAGCAGAGCCCGAACGGCTTCACGGCGCTCACCTTGGTGATGTTTCTGGCCGCAGCCTCCGCTTCGTAAACCCGGAGGAACGACGAGTAGATGGAGCTCTCCATCACGGTGTAGGGGTCCACGGTGCTGATCTTGGTGCCACCGAGCCCGGTCGACGAGTCGATCTTCAGCAGCGACGTGTTCATGGGGACGGAGGTGGTCCCCACGGCGATGGACTTCACCCCGATGAAGTACTCCGTGGACGGCTCCCCCTGCGAGAAGGCGGAGGCCGTGCTGACGGGATTCACGAGCAGCGGCGTGTAGGTCAGGGAAGTTGAGAAGTCAGTCCCGGGGGGCGGCAGCAGGCTGTAAGGGCCCGGCCCGAAGAACGCCACGCCCGGGAACGAAGTGGACGACGAGAGGCAGATGGCGAACTTACGGGCGAAGCTGAAAGCGGAGGCGAATAGGGAAGGGAGCCCGACGCGGGCCCGGCCCAGCCCGGCCATCCCGACGGCCCCGCTGGCGAGGCCGTCCAGGAGGGAGGCGGGGGCGCATACGAAGAGTAGGTTGTCCACGGTGGCGTTAGGGCCCGGGCCCGACCCGTCGGTGGAGGGGAGAGAGATGAGGTCGGAGCCCAGCTGGCCGCTGGTGGCGGTGTGGGTGACGGAGTTGTCGGGTGTGAGGCCGCAGGTGTTGTTGAAGCAGCCGGGGCGGGGCGCGGAGTTGCAGGAGCCACAGCCCGAGGCGCGGGCGAGGGAGCACTGGGAAGAGCGGCAGCGGGCCGGGCGGTAGGTGGAGGAGGAGTAGTTGGAGTCGCAGTCGAGCCAGAGGAACTGGCCCCCGAGGTCGACTACGAGGGGCAACCGGACGAGAGGGGTGCGTTGGGTGAGCGCTGTTGTGTATTGGAGCGTGGCAGCGTCTTTGGTGACCGGGAGCACAAGGGCCTTTGGCCGGAACGAGATGGCCGCTAGGGAGGAGGTGCAGAGGAAGCATAAGATGGAGAGAAGGCTCAGGAAGGGACGTGTTTGCAAAGATGGAGCCATCTCGATCTACTTAGTGAACGTATTGTATGTTTGGGACGTGGCTTCTTGAGTTTGTAGGAGTTTTTGTGTGCGCCCATGTAATTTATATACAAGGTAGCCAGTGGGTTGTCAATTTTGTCGGCTGCTTATCGTTTTAAATTAACAGATAAGCATATGCTTTTCAGGACTGATTTATTCAAGGCTGTACACTCTTGACCGTTCTTTGTACATTAATAGCTTTTTTTTTTGGTTGTACAAATAATATGGTGGGTATTCACAGTTTTCTTTTTGGTGGGTATTCACAGTTTTTGACCATTAATATATAGAGTTTCGATGCGTACACAGAATTAGAAGCTTAGCTAAGTGTACAACTAAATAAAAAATGCTGGCTCATAGGATATGTGAGCTAGTAAGCATGACATTTTGGATGATGTTAAAGTATATATGTTTCAAGGCCGAAATAGCTCTTAGTGAAGTCTAATCCAGCATTATTTTTGTAGGCATTTGTTCAGATAGCAGGGTGAATTTCATATGCATGCAGTAAGAGGAGAAATGAAGGAAGAATCGAGACAAAAAATGGAGGTTCCGATGACACCTCTTCAAGCCAGTGTTTGAAATGCCGTGGCGATGTCCATGGCAATGAACCTACTGGATCACCATGGTGAGCCTCAATGGCGAGGCATAGGAGGATACAAAAACTCGTACAATTCAATCATAAAATTCTTTTGTTGAAAAATTATGGTCGAAAACCAAGCTTTTAAAACATAAAACTAGAGATAGTTAAAACTAATTTAATACACATTGGAAGGATAATAAATACTTAAATGCACAAAAGGGGTTTTCCTTAATTTGGTCTTCCTTTGGTCATGGTTACGATGACAATGCTCCCATGGCAAGCCATAGGGGAGGATCCAAATAAAATTTGAGGGACAATGAGAGTAACAGAGATCTTTTTTAATATATCACTTAATTGAAGAACATGATTCTAATATATATCTTGAATTTGTGAAATATAATTACTATGAACTAATTATATTTGATTTACTTAGTTAAATTAGATTTTTTAAGATAAAATTTTAAATTATTTTTTAATAGAAATACTAATTTTGTTACTTTATTATTTGATTTAATTGAATAAATTTAGCATTTTTAAGCTTAAGTTAATTATTTTCTATAATTACATGATCTACTATATTTTTTTACCCATTAATTTTGATTTTTTTCTATCTTGATAACAAATTTATTTTTTTATCCAAATAATAATTCCGATTTATATCTTGATAACGTACATCTTTTTCATAATTTTTACTTATTTACAAAATAATCCCATAATTTTCTCAAATTATACAAACACCCTTTATTTTCTCAATACAAATATACAAGTGGTCATTTTGAACCACCACATTAATTTTGACCATGCCTCATATATAAAAAAAAACTAATTTTTATTTTTCTCACTATATAGGGTTTTCCTATTGAATTTCTTCTTATCTTCTATAAGAAAAAGCTTTTGTCAACTATTAATTCTCAAAGCATTACAGGGAAAAATCATTCACATACAAATTAAGAAAATTCTATGAATATTGGATTCAACTTATTTCTTTAATACAAGTAAATTTGTGGTTTTCGACAATTTCTATTAAATTTTTATAAACTTTGTCAGTTTATCAATTGATGAAATTTCTTAAATTATATTTACATTTATGATAGTCGTTATTAATATGTGATCAAAATCGTAAGTAAAACATCAATTTATATTCTTATAATCAGGTTTTATAAAAATATACAAATGAGTGAAAAAATTATGTCTTATATATATATTTTTTGGGTTATATGAACTTCAAAAACAATATCACTCTTTTTAAAAGCTAAAAAACATGTTCATATTATAAAACTTATATAATATTTTCCATATGAATATATAACTTTATCTTAATATTTTTATGTGAAATAGTCGTGCATGGCACGACAGGTTAAGCTAGTTTAATACAATATCATATTAAATCTTAAATTATTTTCGTAATTTTATTATGGTACTTTTTTTAAATCATCAATAATAGCAAATTCTACCACTATATTTAAGACAAATATTCATTCTATTAAAATAATATATTAAATACATTTTTACTATCATATCATATTAAAATATCAACAAAAAAGTATATGCTATATTTAACATATGTATCACTAACATTGCATATTGATTACACTTTAGAAAAAAAAAGACAGATTTCTTAATTAAGATAATAATTCGCTCACATTTTCATTATATTTTTATGTACTTATTATATAATTATTTTTTCAGAAAAATAACATATATACGAGATAAATTGGTTTTCTATTTAACTTATTAATTATTATCTATATTGTTAATATTATAATATATTAATCCGAATTTTATTTAAACTTCATTTTACTATATAAGTTAGTTTACGTAATTTAATTTAAATGCCAAAAGATTTGTATCAATTGTTGATAAAATGTGATAATGCATCTTATCTTATTTCATTCTTCCTCAATTATTTAAATATATGTTTATCTATGTATAAAAAGTAAATACATCAATAAATATTTATTTGTATATATGATGATATACAAGAATTAATTATGTCATTGTATAATCCATAAAATAAGCGTCTTTATAAAACAAAGTATACATATGATAATATTTGTAATTGTTATAGTAAATTCATACACAAAGCAATAAATAAATAAATAACACTCCCGTACAAGGTACGGGTCATTTGCTAGTATATATATATTATAAAAGCCGACCGTTTTCGAGCCACCACGTTGATTCTGGCCCCGCTTAATTTTAATTTTTTTTTCCAACTCGAATAGATGAAATTTTTATTTCATACGATTTAAAAGATATGTTAATTTGGGTCACCTATTTCTATTAATCATAATTTACCTTTTTAATCGGTTGCGATGTTATCTTAAACCAATTACTATCTATCAATAATAACAACTATGCAAACCCACGTCCCACGGGCTTGAATGATAAAAATCATATTATTTTCTTTATATCTTTTATTACATTATGATTAATAGAAACAGGTGACCCAAATTAACATATCTTATGAATTGTATGAAATAAAATTTAATATTAATATATCTATACTATATATTAAAGCCCGAGAATTTCGAGCCTCCACATTAATTCTGGTCCCACCACATGTTAAATTAATTATCTATCGTTATTAGTTTTACAATTAAAAAATTCTCATATGTATCTATCTAATTACCATCTATTGATATATCAGAATAATATCTATATCCATAATCTAGCAAAATAATATCCTATATTTATAAACTATACAAATTTTATCTATCTATACAATCTAGATTCATCCTAAGATCTAACGTTTACATTATTTCTAAATATCCAATTGATGAATTGATCCAGTTACACACACCTACATTATAAATTTACAAAATTTTGATCCAATCCGGCTAAATTTTGGATCAAATTGGTGTGCACCATGTACGTGTCTAATAGGATCTAAATTTTGATCCAATTGATCAATGTTATTTCTACACATACACATTTGATGAATTGATCTATGAGCAAGTACGTTATAAATTTTACGTTTGATAAATTGATCTAAATTTTACGTTATCTCTAAATATCCATGTTATTATAATTTTACGTTTGATGAATTGATCTACGCAAGTACGTTATTTTTACATATATAATTTACGTTTTGATATTCTCATATGTCATATGGTACGTTTGCAATTGATCTATGTGTTTGATGAATTGATCAATGAGAAAAGTTATCCAATTAAATTTTACTTTAAATATAATAGTACAATCATAGTGTATGTTATTAGTAAATTAAATGTGCATAAATTCGCAAATATAATATATTGAAAATAATTTTAATATTTAAAACATAGTCGTACATGGTACGACGGGTAAAGCTAGTATATTATAAAAGCCGACCGTTTTCGAGCCACCACGTTGATTTTGGCCCCGCTTGGTTTTAATTTTTATTTTTCAACTTAAACAGATAATAACAACTTTATATCATTTTTCTTAACTACGCAATCTTCAATTTTATCTTTAAAGTCATACTATCTATCTATTATTTTATTTTCCTTAAATAATTTTATCTTTAATTGTCTTCTATAAAAGATACTCAATATTATTATAATCACGTACCATATAAATCATGTACGGTACAACTAATACTACCAATTGATAAAATCATGTAACATATACTATAATAAAAATATCATGTTTAGCTATTTTTATGTTTTCAGTTGGAATTGGGTTTTCCTTGATTGATATTGGATATTTCTTGTATTAGTCCGTATACATTTTAATTGAATTATTTTGAAAGCACTCAAAACTATTTGTTTCTCATATGTACAACCTTATACCTAATTCAAATCACGTACAACTTCATATGTATTATTTGGTTTATTGATATATTATATTAATAAAATTAGTAGATATTATTTCTGATTACATTATGTTAAATTAGTGTATAAATTTTTTTACCATTTTGATTCACATCATAATTGAAAAATAACTGATTTTTTCACTTTATTAATTGATTTAATTATATAAATTTATCTTTTTATGCCTAATTTAATTTTAATATTTTTACCTAATATGACATTATGATATATATTAAAGACATATTATCCGATTTTATTTGACTTACTAAGATATTATCTTAATAAAACTATTAGCTATTATTTGTGATTATATCAATAGAAAACTATTATTGAGATATTAGAATACAAATGTTAAGAAATTATTGGGTGTAAAGATATTATCAAAGATCGTAACATATAAAAATATCAGAAATATATTATTTGTTTTACTTAAATAAACATATAGATATTCTATAACTAATAATACATATAGATACTCAATTACTCATACTTATAAACGTAAATATATATCTCATTTTCAAGTAACATATAAACTAATTTTAAAATAATTTTAGTTGATAACAATAAATGTGATGATAAAAACGAAAATTTTAAATATAAGGTGTATCAAGTTACATTTTTATAATAAGGTTTTAGAAGAAAAAAATGTAATCAAGTATAAATATTGTGTCTTCTATGTATTTTTTGAGTTATACAAACTTCAAAAATGTCACTTTTTTAAACTCGTTCGTACATTAAAACTTATATTATATTTTTCCATATCAATATTCGATTATAAAAGACCAAACTATAATTTCATATTTTAAAGCCAAATTGTCAATATTCATGTTTTATTCATCCGTCACGCGTAGGCACCCTCATATTACACTACAAAAAGGCGTATACAAAGGATGAGGAACGTACATAGGCACATAGCATACACAAATTGGTATCTTCACGATAAAAATCGATGCAATCCACGTCTACATATATGTTATACTCCCTCCTTACCATTACCTTTTCCCGTTTGACATTTTTTAGGATATAATGGAAAGTTCAAAATTTGTATGATTTGATCACGATGAGATGACTATAAAAAGGCGAATTTGCGGATCTGCCCCTATCAATAAAATTTTTTGCAAAAAGTCCTTAAAACGATAAAATAGCGAACTATATTATTTTGGGCGTTTTTGCAATAAAATTTACATTATTTAGTGTTTTATTTTAAATAGAAATTTATTAAAAAACAATTATAATTATGTTAAAAATATCAGCCATAAATATTGAAAATTACTTCAAAATACAAAATTGAAAAATAGAAAAAGAAAAAGGAAATATAAATTACTATAAAATAAGAAAAGATTTTGTAAACATTAAGATTTTTTGGAAAAAATATGATATTGTGGAAGATATGGTTAAGATATTTATACAATAATATTGTGAAACATATATGCTTGTATCGTTATTATCGTCGTTTCCATATATATGCATGATTTTCGAAGATAGGGTTCATCAAAAAAGTAGGGGTTTTCGAAGATTGTTTGAGTACGTTCTACGCTATGGGTGAGATGTATCCTCTCACCCTCACTAGAAAACTTGACATCCACAGTAAATATCCTGTCGCCATTTTATAAAATACTACTCCCTCCGTCCCATAATGTTTGTCCCTTTTTCTTTGTAATTTGTGAAGGAAAAGGGACAAACATTATGGGACAGAGGGAGTATCATTGTTTTCCTGCTAAAAATCTGTCTTCTTTCTTCTAAAAAACATTGATTTTTCTCATCTTTCACTGAAATTTATGTCTAAATATAGAATTGCAAAATACAAAAATAAAACAAAATACATAAAAGCAAAATATTTTTGAAAAATTAAGATTTTTTGGAAAAAAAATAAGATATTGTGGAAGACATGGTTAAGATTTTGATCCAATAATATTGTGAACATATATACATGTGTATCGTTATTATCGTCTTTTCCATATATATGTATGATTTGCGAAGCTAATGTTCATCACAAAGATAGGGTTTTCGAGGATACTTTGAGTTTTGCGCTATGAGTAAGATTCCTCCTATCACCCCAACTAGAAAACCGGTCATCAACAATAAAAATTCTGCCAACCTTCTGTAAAATACTATCATTGTTTTCCTATTAAAAACATCTATAAAATTTAGCTTTGATTTGATTTTAGAATATTGTTTTTCTTTTTTTGTAAGATTTTGATTTGATTTTTAACTTTTATTTTATCCTTTAATTTTCAAAATGTATAGATTGTAATCTTTGAAATCTTGTTTTAGTATTAAAGTATCTATAAAATCTTTTTATCGATATATATTTTCAAACTGGTATAAAGAAAAGTTTGTTAAAATATGTTATTTTTCAGAAAAAATATTAATAAAAAAATCATATTTGATTTAAAAAAAGTATTCATTTTGTCTTTTATTTGACAAAAATTAGTCATTTTGGACATTCATGTAATATTTTAGCATTTTTACAAATCGAAAAAAATAAAATAGTATTTGCAAAGTGGAGTTTGGTTCTGGTAAGAATAACCCTTATAGTGTAAAATGAGAAACAGTCTCTACCGTTAGATCTTTCGGATCTGACGGTAGAGATTAAAGGAGGAAATAAGAAAAACGGAAAAAACGGTGGCAAACTTGTAAATAAATTGATTTCGACCAAAAAGGTTCATTGTACTCCACTTATAGGTTCATTGTGTTCCACTTGTAGGTTCATTGTTTTTAAGTTCATAAAGTTTAATTATTTGGTTCATTGAATTCGACGTAATGGTTCATGAATTTGAATCACTCGGTTCATATATGAAATGCGTAAATTGTATAAAATAAAAGAATTTGGTTCATTGTGTTCCACTTGTAGGTTCATTTCGTGTAATTATACAGTTCATTTAATGTTAAAGTGCATAGAAGATAACGTACTGAATCCTCAAACACACATAACAAAACATTGTTTGAAATTTATATTCAACCGAACAAGTAGTAATGAAATAAGAATAATCTTGTGATAAGTGAAGAATGTAGGCATCGACATCGTGTTCATTATCATCCAATGGGGCTCCACCAATAGTACTAGTTTTATTATGAAAATCCTTCAACTAAACTCCATCAATACTAGCATCACCATTTGAATGAGACATGTTAGAATGACCCGAGCTTGATGAACAATTAACAAAAAAATGTTAAGCTATGTGTAAAGTGACTTGAAACACATAATGAGTACTACAAATGTGCAAATACAATTCTTCTTTTGGTTCAGAAAGAATGTCATTATGGTTCATAAATTTTCAAGAAAAGGTTCATTAAAACCATAAAACGGTTCATGTAAATTAAGGCACATGCGTTGAGGCATTTTGTCGAACACATGGTGGGCAACAAGACAAGCATACACTTTCAACCTCTCTATTCAATCGAAATTGTCAATTTGCAATGTAAAAGACACAAAAAATCCACAAAAGAAACGTAAAAGCTATGTGTGAAGCAAGATGAAACACATAATGAGTATTACAAATGGGCAAATAAGATTATTCTTTTAGTTCACAAAGAATGTCATTATGGTTCATAATTTTCAAGGAAAGGTTCATTAAAAGCCATAAAACGGTTCACGTAAATTAAGGCACGTGTGTTGAGGCATTTTGTCGAGCACATGGTGGGCAGCAAGACAAGAATGAACTTTCGCCATAGCTATTCAATCAAAACCATCAGAATTGAGCTGTTCATGTTGCCATAACCTTTCGACAATGCAATTTTAACGAGTTCACACAAAAGAGGACATATTATAGCGAAAACATCCATAGATTAACGAGTTTCACAATTACAAGCACAATTGATTGAAGTTCACAAAAAAAACAAGTTTCAAAATTTGAAAATCGTCTACCTAAATCCATAAGAAGGGAATTGGAGGTCAAGTGAATCAGATTAAATTGTGTTGGAGAAGGAAATTGAAGGGAATCGTGTTGGAGAAAACCAATGGATGAACTTGGGGGAAGAACAATGGATGAATGATGATTTTCGAAGGAGAACGATTGAGAAAGTTGGGAACGAACGAAGCAGAACGTCGATCAAAGGAGGATTGGGAGTAGAAAAAGACAAAAAGTGCCCCGTACAAATAAAAGGGGTTTAAAAAAGTGGAGGTAATCCGAACCATTGAATTATGGATATCTAACGGATGAGATTTAATCTTATTTTACATTTTAAGGGTTGTTCTCACCTGATCCCTTTTCTTGCAAAGTGATTATCAAACATGGGCACAAAGTACTAATTCCTCTTACAGAAGAAGGGATATAGAGATATAAAATGAAATAATTGGGAGGTTTTGATAAAGATAATATAGTAAAAGGATAAGAGATGACAATTAAAAAAGATAGCAATTTACCGGGTTTAGTGAGGGTAGGTTTATAAATTACACTACTAAAAAAAGGAAAAAGTTTTCGATATGGGAAGAAATTAAGGGACATCTAAAACAGTAAAACGGAATACTATAAAAACAAAATGGAAGAGAGGGTGTAATAGAGAAGCAATCCATTTCTATAAAAAAAATAATAATAAAAAAGAAGAGAAGCAATCCACGTAATTTTATATATTAGTAATTTCATATTTTGAAATTCAACACGCAAGCAAGACAAATTACAGTACATTATGAACAACTGGATCTCACATCATATAGTTTAAAGAGCAGCAACGTACGTAATTAGCAAAGTCAAAGCAATAAACAAATCAAACGCCGGAAGTGAAGTTGAAGTTAGAACACGTTGTCTGGAAGAAGAACAAGAGCGAGCTAAATCCAAGCCTGGACTTTTCCAAATCGAACAGCAGGAAGTTGTTCTCAATCTGAAACGACCCGATCACAACGGTCGGCTCCGCCTTCTTCCCGCCGTCCACGAACGCAAGACACGCCACGTCATCCGCCACCTGCTTAAACGTGTTGGCGCCGAACATGGTCCAGTTCTTGCCGCCGCTGAGCTGGAGGTCCACCTGGGGCACCGGGGGCCCCACCCGTGTGGACCCCAGCTGGCTCGTATTAAGGCACAGATCAAACGGCGCGAACTTCTTCGCACGCGGGATGCCGCTGGTCGCAAGCGCGTAATGCCTCACAAACGTGCTGTACACGTCGCTTCTCATCACGGTGTATGGAGCCACCGTGCTTAGCTGCACGCCGTTGTGGAGTGTCTGGGTCGGTAGCTTTACGGCCTGGCCATTGATCGCGACGCCCTTGGCGCCAATGTAGTACCCGAACGTGGATTTGACTACGGGAGGTTTGATGAAAGGAGTGAACTGGAGAAGCGCGGTGATGTTTCGACCTGGTGGGGGTAAGAGGAAAAACGGGCCCGACCCGAAAAAGGCGACACCGGGAGAAGAGTCGGTGCTAGGGAGGCATATGGCAAACTGCTTGGGGACGGAGAGTTGGGACGGGATGGAGAGAGGGGAGCGGGAGAGGGTGGCCAAGCCCGAGGTGCCATTTGGAAGGGAGGAGAGGAAGGAAGAGGGAGCAAAACCGAAGATGACACGAGGGATGGTGACGGTGGCTAAGTTGGTGTGGCCGTCGGTTGAGGGGAGAGAGAGGGCGGTGTAGGATAAAGACGAGGTGGAGCAGGAGGAGGAGCGGTTGAGGGGGTTGGTTAGAGTGGCGGAGCACGTGCAAGGGTGGGATTTACGAGTCGTGGAGGTGGGGCACGAGGGGGTGGTGGATCGGGTGGTGGAGCAGATGAGGGAGCGGCAGGGGACCGGGGAGGTGGGTTGATGACAACGGAGCCACGAGGTTGGGGCGGAGAGGTCGATGATGACAGAGCGATTGGGGTTAGTGTGGAGGGAGATACTGAAGAGGGAGGTGGGTGTGGTGGTGGAAGAGTGCTTGGTGATGGGGGTTACCAAGGCTTTGGTTTGTTTAGAGTGGATTGCATTTGGGAGGAGGGTCACGAGTAAGATGGTGAGGAGGAGTGGAGTTGACATTGTCTTTTTTGGAGGGATCTTAGGTGTGGAAGAAGTATTAATCGACGTAGGGGTATATATAGATGATGGCCGAATAGTATCTGAATTATTTATTAGTATATAATACTCCATCCGTCCTATATAATAATCGACGTAGGGTAATATATAAGATTGAATGAGGGTAATTGTGTAATTTTATAGAAAAAGGTAATAACGGTGATGAAAAAGTTGGGTAATGAGGGTAATATATGAGACTGAATAAGGGTAATATGGTAAGAAAAGTGTGATATAAATGGAAAGTTGGAATTATGAACAAACGTTTTGGGACAACCGAAATGGAAAGATGGACAAACAATATGAGACTGAGGGAGTAAGTTTTAATTTCTAATTGAATAGGTGTTGTAATGATAAGGACTACTAGTAGTATGAGGAAATTGTGGGTATATTTTGTAAATGGGCTAAAAGCCTATAAATGCTTTATTGTGTACTTGTGTAGATCTGTCAAACGGGTCGTTCGGATCAGATTTATCTCTGGTTCATTCGGGTCAAATAGTTAGTTCGGCCTGTGTTCGGATCACATCAGATCGGTTCGGATTTGGATGTTGTTCGGGTTCAGGTCTAGTTTGATTCGGTTCCTATTCGGATTGAAATACTTCGGATCAATTCGGATTCAGATGATGTTCGGTTCGGGTCTTCTTCGGTTTGTTTCTAATCGGATCATTTCAGATCGGGTCAGTTCGGATGCGGATGTTATCGAGATACAAGTTTTTTTGAGATTATAAGTCTTTACGTCATTTCGGATTCAATCTATTCGGGTTTATGGATGATACACATTATTTCTAAGAGCATATTAACCTTGAGATCTAATTCGTATGATTTCGAGTTAGATTTAGTTCGGGTCATTTCGGATCGGATAATTTCGGGTCAGATTTAGTTTGGGTCATTTTGCTTCGGCTGGTTTTCAGATCGGATGATTCAGGATCATATTTAATTCGGGTGTTTTTGGATCGGTTGAATTCCGGATCGGATTGGATTCAGATCGGGTCTCGGGTCATGTTCGGATGGTTCATCCATCATAATTCGGGTCCAATTTTGGATTCGATTCGGATCGGTTCAAATCGGATTTCGGATTTGAGTCACTTTTTGCCAAGTCTAGTTGTGATCGAGTGTTGTTATAGAATGAATGATAATGAAATTCCTATCCTTCTTGGAACTCTATCTTCCTTAATCTTCCCTTTATCCTTAACCTGATCCCTCTTTCATCCCTTAATCCCATCTTCTATCCCTAATTCATTTCCCTTAAATCTTAAATTCTATTTGGTTCATGAATGGGGCTTACTCGTGAAATGAGAATAAAATTTTCGATGTTGGATGAAAAGATTTCGAACATGGATCATTTCATTATAAGGATTAAAATTAAAACAAATGAGTTTTTGCAAGTTTGTGTCTTATACAAAAAAGGATACTCGAAATACTCAAAGAATAACATAAACATCTAGGGCAATTTGGTCTTTTGTGGTAAAAGGAGAGATGATACTCTCCAGCTTCTGAAGAAACCGTTTTTATTAATTTCTAAGAAAAAGCTAAGCAGTCAGCAAGCGAGGGATAGTCCGATCCCTTTTATATCATTGACAAACAATAAAGAAATCCTCTTCGTCAGGGCAAACAATGCATGACAACTAATAGGAAAAAAGACGCGAGACAATCAACTATCGTATTCGCCTCTCAATACACAAGACGACATCGAATGGACCAATTCCTACTCATTAAGTCTTGACATTCCTTAACCAGATTACGTAACAAAGAGCTCTTATTTATGTTTGAATTTAAGAGCATCCACAATGGAGAAATATTTCTCAATTTCTTAAAATTTATCAAAAAAAGTAAAATGAAATAATTAGGGAGATTTGTGAGACAAAGCAGAGAAATATTTCTCCATTATCTCTTATTTATTCTTGTAGTTGAAATTTTTATTGCACAAAAATCTGACAAAATATATAGGAATCAATTTTTCTTTTATTTATTTATTGGAAAAAAAGTTTAAGTAATCTCAACTCATCACTAATGTTAACATTAGTGATGACGATGAGTTGAGATTCTGACGTTACTAGCAATCCATATCTTTACTAGAGCTTGTTTGAACCCCATGTCCCAAGTTGACTGGAGACCATTTCAGATAGGGCAATTCAATCTTGAACGTGCAGAAGTTGTCCCAAAATATGCCTCTCATTTTATGATGCACATCCAAGGCAAAGTGTTATTCACATTCAATTTTTGTAAGATTATCTATTATGCATGCGCATGTTTTGTCTTAGATATATGTACATTAATTATAACTATACTTTTATAAAGTTATCTACTGTACATATGTATCAATTTATACTTTTAACTTTCAACCAAAAAAAAAATTTATACTATATAACTAAGATTCTAAATAAAACAATTCAAATGTCTAAAAACATTATATCATTTATAGGGTTGATTTATATAAGTTTTGAATTTTAGCTAGATAAATTTATACATAATTATATATGAATTTAAGGATATAGTATATTTATACATTTTCGTGCTTGGCATAGGATCGAATTCAACTAGTTTTCTTGAAATGAATGAATCATGTGAGAATGATATTTAAGAAGCGAAAAGAGAATGAACCTCATCCGCTTGATCGCATTATATCAAAGACTTAGACCGTGCACGCATGCATTTATTTGTTTACTTTCGAGGATGCAAAATGTAACAAATAACTGTGTATTTTCACTGAACTTGATTGTACCTTTTCAAATAGCATGATTGTGGGTTTTTGATTAATATGAATGTGAATGGTCCGAGTCACATTGTGTTTGATTTTTTCATGTTTGTAACGAGTGTGCAAAATGTGATGATCGACTGTGTACTTTCACTTAACTTGACTATGCCTTTTCAAGTAATATGACAGTGTCTTCGATAATGTGCATGTTCTAAATCACATTATGTGTGATTTTTTCATTAAGTGTATAATGAGTGTGCAAAATGGGACGAGACTGCCTATATATGTCACCTAGCTTCATTATACCTTTTCAAATAACATGATTGTGCATTTATGATTAATATAAAGGTGCATAGCTTTGTGTGTGATTTTTTCATATGACTGTTCTAAAATGTGACGAGAAATGACTATGCTTTTTCACTTAACATGATTGTACTTTTGAAAATAATATAATGTCTTTTCATATAAATTGATTGTGCATGATCTTTTATCTTATGCCATGTGATTGTTTTTCGTATAAGTGTATAAGCGACGAATGACTGTGCCTTTTTCAAATAACACAACTGTGTATTTTCACTTACCATGAATGTGCATTTGCACGTAAAACTGTGCATGTCTATATCTAATTGTGCATGACTTTTTTCATATATAATATAATGTACAATTGGTGAAAATGTATATACAATCTTTGATATTGTCATAGATAACCATTATATGTGAAAATGCACATTCATATTTTATTAGATTACACTATCATGCCCAAAACTTTCACTCCAAAGGAAAGATGGTTTTTTACACGTACACCGCTTAACTCCAACACGTATAACTATTGGCTATGATTCATTTTTATTTAATTTCTCTGTTAAGAACTCATTTTCACCCAAACCGTACCCATTCTTGTAAGGCAGAATATCATTATCATTTTACATATATTCTCACAAGATCCATTTTTATCAATAGTGTATTATGAATTTGACCAGGTAGTTTTTAAATACTTAAGTATATTTGAAAATGCGCCATGAAACTCGATCACACGTCTTACACACGTAAGTATATTTGAAATTGTGTCATGAAAATCAATCTCAAAACCCGGCCTTTTCTCTTTTGTGTTCCTCTCTCAATCAAGCACGTACGTACCACATAGCATCATTCCATATAGCTAATACTAAAATATTGTCGACGGTGGGCATTTGGACGGTGCTATTTACATTAATTTTAATTTATATTCATATATCATTATTTTATTCAGTTAATATTCCATTGCCTTAGGGTTTTAAGGCTTGGGTGAGAAATAAGAACGTGTCTCCATTATCCTATTTAACATGATCCAACGGTTATTAGCTGTTCTAATTAAAATTGAGAGGCGTGTCCATCAATCGCGTGTAAAACCCGCTTGCCCCCATTCACTTTTTATTTTCATTTTTGTATCCTTTCGCTTGCTCTCAAACAGACGATAGCTTTTTTCTTTGCTCAAGCAAATCAAATTGACAGCGTTTGACCCATTCTCTTTGATTTTTCAATCAAATCTCAAGCAACCCAACCAAAATATAATGGATAAGGCTACTTCTACTTTCGGAACGAGCAAGGTTTGTGCCTATTCATCTCTTTGAATTTCGCTTTTGAAACTCTGTTTTTTTGTATCAATTTATCTACTTGCTTTCATGGTAATAGATGATGAATGAGTTAGTTGAAGTCTACAATACGGATTTGAACAAATTTGTAGTTTATTTTTGTCCCTACTAAATGATTTCAGGTCATTTTCTCGTGTGCATGTGCGATTTTTGTCCCTAAATTTAATCCGAGTCAATTTTTCATGTGGTCCTTGGACTACATGTGCCTTTTTGTTGATCCTCTTTAGAATGGTTTAGATTTGAAAATCTTTCATGTGCATGCTTATACGAATGTGCATTTGTGTGCTTTTTTAACTAAATGAATGTTCATTTGTTCTTTCTTCGATTTGTTCATTTCAATTATTGATTTGTTCACTCCAAAATTGTTCAATTGTATGTCAAATTTGTTCACCTCCAACGTTGATTTGTTCATTTTCATTGTTTATTTGTTCACTTCCCTTATTATTCGTGTCATTGTGTTTTATATTGTCAGTAATTAAGTAAAAAACAAAGAACTACGAAAAAGAAACAACTAAAACTCCTTCATTAAGTAAAAAAGACAGTAAAATATCTAAGACTTAGAACTACGACAATTAGAGAAGATGCATCCTCTGCAAATCAAAGAGTCTTTCAGTATATTATGCATACCTTTCCCCATGTTTTGTTTATTTCATTATGTTTTTACTGGCTTTAACTTTTGTTGGATCGAGACTCGTTAGAACAGATAATGTCATCGTAGGAACGGCGTCCTTAGACAGCGGAATAATAAGATATAAAACAAATGCAAGAAAACAAGCCAACTAGGGACACAAGTATGTATAGAGGAACCTCACTTAGACCAACTATAGTCTAGATGGGTAAACCTCTATCTTAGTGGAGGATTTTGAATAACTTCTTTTACTTATATTATATGTGAGTCCCCACAACTATTACATAGGAAAAGATCACACTTCTCTAAACTATAAGAGTATATCCTTATACTTTACTAGTGAACTTCCTTTTAACCCTAGTTGTATGTAGCCTAACACAATAATAACAAGTACAAAGAACTCAAACCTCACGTGTTTCCTAGTTCATAGGAAACACACACTTCTTGGTTATGGAAACAGATTTATTCTTGGTGGACTTCTTTTTCTCGATCAAGATCACTCACTCACTTTGTTCTTGGGTGTTCTTGAGGTTCTGGCAAGAGAGTGCGCAAGAAGTCACATCACAATAAATGCATGTGGATGTATCTATAGTGATTGTGATGGTCAACTCTTCCTATGACGCTTTTGCCCTTCTAGCATCCTTAGAGCTGATCATGAGAGGTTGTCACTTTCTTGTACATTATATAGCTACAAACGTTTGTCTTCATCTGGAAGTCAGCTCTTCCTTTGTTGGGGAGCTTCCAAGTGTACTTGGGATGAGTCTGGGAAAGCAACAACTTTGGCTTTTTGCATTTTGTCTCTGACACCTGAAGCTTCTGAGGACTGCGGCTGGGATGTCATTTTGTCAGGCAGCCTTGACTTTGTTTGAATATTTGAACTTTTGCGTTTGAGCGCAATTTCCTTCTCGATAGGGATGGCTTCCCAATCTCGCAGGAAACTCATTCTTGTTCGTTTGTTCATTGAATCTCTAGGCATCCCTATGGTTTAGGGACGGAATATGCTTGTTGTCCTTTTCTGATGATGAGCGTCCCTGAAAGCATTCCTTGGAATAACACTTAGACAAACATTAAATCTCATGGAGTTACTCATTATCAAAACCAGGGACGAAGATTGTTGATTCCATGTTAATGATTGTCGTCCCTAACACTTACCCAACACTTTCCCCCTTTTTGATGATGGAAAACTCATAACAAAATAAGCGTAGGAAATAAAACTTAATGCAAGGAGAAAACAATCAAGGTCACTAAACACCAATACTAAATCCAAGTACTAATGCAATACAATAATAAGAATAATAACGATGGTCATTATCTCTATGCATTATAAACCCTAGTTCGGTTATTTGTAAACAAGTTTGCTCCACCCTAGATTAAGATAATGGAAAGAAATTTCACAAATATAAAGTAAAAAGGGGGAACCATCCACTTGCCTTGAAGGTTTTGAGGCACAAAAATCGAGGTCTTACATGAATGGGCATGACACAAGACGAAGGCACGCGCACAAGGCAACTAGCATTAAGGCAAATACATGAGCGTGGGTGCTCGCTACGGTTGTGGGTTCCGTCCGTGGGTGTGATGCTAAGAGAATTAGAGAAGATGGCTCTTAGCAAAGATCCGAAGGTGTGGGTCTCTATCCGTGGTCGTGGGTGCTCAACCTTTGAGAAGCTTGTTTGTAAGCCTTTGCTCGGACAAACCAAGACACTCTTAGAGATCTTTTGCCTAAACCTTAAATAGGGGATTTCCTATTAGAACTTTACTAAAGAGTAAGAGTGAGAAGAGAGGTAGAAAGGTGCAATTGATCTGATTCCACATTAACCCCTATTGATAGGATGAGGTAGAACTCGTCAAGTCAAACCCTAGCCCTATGGATGTCAGTCTTGACGGAACAACTCTAAGAGCATGAGAGGTGATGTGTGGTTGGTAGAGGAAAGAAGAAAAGAAAATCGACCTTAAAAACTATCAGAGCCGCCAAGAATACACGCCAAAGTCCCATTGACTTAAGTGGATGTTGCAGACACGCGATCATGGATTAGGCAGCCGCAATCGCAGGTGTCCTGGGGGCACGGATTTTATATTCACAATCATGGGTACCCAGTTCTTCCTGATTTTTATCCGCTTTGTAAACCATCTCAAAATTATAATTTATCAAGATCATTTCCTATGACCATTATTGACATTTTATACGCATTTAATGACTTTGAAGTCGCACACCTCCTTAAATCATTTATTAAGCGCATAGCCATGCGATTAAATTCTCTAATCTTCTTACAATTGTTGCGGATATTACATTTGGACAATGATATTATTTTTGTTCAAAGGATTCTAAATCAAACATATAAATTCTAGTTGCTATCCTTCTATGTTTAGAAAGAGATGAAATGAACCAAATTGAATCTTAAGTTAATCGTTGAATATTTTATGTTAAAAATCTACAACTTTTGTGTACGGAATTTTTGTAACAATTACACTAAAATATTATAATAAACATTTTCCTATAGTTTTCTTTAATGTGGAAATTTTATATTTTCAAATCTTCTGATAAATATAATTAATTTATTATTTATAAAAATTTATAGATATGGTGTAACTTCAAACCTCTAATGGGTGTTGATCGACCTCTCTTAAAGTTTAACAAGGTTTGTTTATATTACATTAAATTAACATATTTTTATGTGTATTTATAAAATATTTCTTTAAGAGTAGGACTTATGTGAGAATGAGTCTTATGGTAAGAAGTGAGAATACTTCACGTGCGCCCCTTCCAAATCGATAAAAATCACCACATACAAATTATTCCCGTATTTTTTAGACTATTCCCGTATTTTTTGAATTATTCGCATACTTTTCGAGTTGTTCCCATATTATACCCGTATGTTTTGCATATTTTTCGAAACAAATCATATTTTTTGAAATGTTCATCTGTATGTCCAATTTGTTCATATTTACTGATAATTTTTTCATCCATTTGTCAGATTTGTACAATAGAGACCAAATTGAGAATAGATATGAACAAATTATATAAAGTTCGACTGCTACAAAATATGGATGAACAATTTGACAGTAAAGATGAATAAATTGGAAATAGATATGAATAAATTATACAAAGTTCAATTGTTATAAAATATGGACGAACAAATTGACAATAGAGGTGAACAAATTGGCAATAGAAGTGAACAAATTATACGCAGTTCGATTGCTATAAAATATGGATGCACAAATTGACAATAGAGATGAACAAATTGGCAATAGAGTTAAACAAATTATACAAAATTCGATTGCTATAGAATATGAAGGAACAAATTGACTATAGAGGTGAATAAATTGGCAATAGAGTTGATCGAATATATTATACAAAGTTTGATTGCTATAAAATATGGATGTACAAATTGACAGTAGAGATGAACAAATTGGCAATATAGGTGAACAAATTCGAAATAGATATAAAATATGGATGGAGAAAATGTCCTAAGCATCCATTCTCATCGGATCTGGACCCTTTCTTTAGTATTACAATAATGTTATAAAATTTTGTTATTATATAAAGGGTCCTATAATTTTATTTCGTCAATGTGCCTAGAAATGTTAATGATGGACGGAACTCACCCTTATTTAATAATTTTAATGAAACAACTATAATTTAATACTTAAGATATATATATATATATATAAATATATATATGTATAAGCAACTACATTATAGCTTGTAACTTGCGCCATATGCAAGAGTCTTTTCAAATAGATATCAGTCAAAATAGCTTTTTTATATAAATATTGTAGTAATAGTCTAAAAATCTATAGGTCACTCAATATCAAATGGGATATATATTTAATTATCTTATCATTTAGATTTAAGTATGAGAATGTTGGGATGACGTTTGATCCCAATCCACATTTGATGATAATAACACTCATGTGTTTTAATTATGTGCAAGCAAAAGAACGGATCAATCGTCAGGAAAAGCTCAAGGAACAAACGAATATCTTGTGTGTTCACTGATTCTAGAAGGTGATACTAAGGGATCAACGCAATGATGCACAGGTATTTATAGAAAGGGTAGAGGGAACACGCATGAATAGAAGTAACTTGTCTTATTATTTGTGTTCGGCGGTTGTAAAGAAAATTTAGGGTTTAAGTTAACTTTTAGGATAATTTTATTCAAAGAGAAATTATATTTGGATAAACAAATGTAATCTCTCATCTCATATTTATGAATACAATTTATCTAAGCCTTAAGTATAAATAAGGAGTAGCTTCTGGTATTTTTCTAAGAGCTTATTAGGAGACTTGTGAGCTTCGTGCGAATCATCAAGTGTGAGTGAACACACGGTAGGTTTGGTTGAGTTTTTGTACAGAATCAAGGTGTGTGGGACGAGATTTTGAACCTAGGTTACATAGAAGACACTAGATGCTCAAGGGTCGAGGTTAGTTCATCTAGGAGATGTGGACGCTAAGAACCGAGACCTGCATTGGTAAGTTCATTCCTATCTAATAAAAGTTGGTAAATTTTGTTTAAAGTTCCTTCTTTGTTAATTTCCATTGTCCTAATTCTTTGATTGTTATGGACTTCAGTTTGTACTCTAACACGCGCAAATCGAACAGAGAAAAACATTTACCTAGGGAACTCCCGCCAAAGCAGGATTTGGGGGGTTAGGATGGGTGCATACTAGACCTAGATCTAATGCGCGCAATACAACCCAAAGGCTACGAACCAAACCACTTAACAAAACTATACCGAAAAACCTAAAAAACATCAAAGGAAGCTACAACCAACCCTAGAGCCAAAAGAAAAAGGACTAAAGAGGAGACTAAAATTGACATTAACAGAAACTAGCCACCTAAGCGGAGACCACTGGCCAACTCGAGAAGACAAGCTCATCCCCTAGGCTGCTTAGCTGTCTAACACTCTGATCTTCTCCCTCCAACTCTCCCTGCTCTGAGCCAAATCCTCTGAAATCCCTAACATGATGAAATCTTGTCTAATGTTGTCCATCCAATGTTTCTTCGGGCGACCTCTACCCCTCCGGCAAGCCCCTAAATCCAGATGCTCACACCTCCTAATTGTCGCATCCGGGCTTCGTCTCTGAACATGGCCAAACTAAAGCAACCTCGCTTCCCGTAGCTTGTCACCTATAGTAGCCACCCCGAGCTTGTCTCTGATCTTTTCATTTCTAATCTTGTCCATCCTCATGTGACCACACAATCTAAGCATAAGAAAAGTGCTTAAACCTCGACGGGTTAACATGAAGCCTTTAAATGGTTAGGATCAAGTATATATCTTGACACATAACACTTATTAGCCCCCGACCTTGATAGACCCGATCGATAATTGATCTAGATCTCATAATGATTTGATCTAAACCTGTCCAGACCAATTTGTTTGACATCTCTAGTGAGTATATAACTTTGTATTTTACAAAATTAGTATTATAAAACTTTTGGTGATTGAAATAGTAAACTGATTTTTTTAATGCTAGGGACATTAATAATACTACTTAATATAAAAAATCATAATATAGTGATTAAAATTATGATTTTAAATTTATCATATGAATGGAGAGAAAAATATATTTTCTTTTCTATAATTATGGATGCAGAATTAATATAAAACGTTTCCATTATAAATATAGTGATTATGATATGAAAATTTGATGATAATATTTTCACTTTTCTCTCTAATATGTAGGCATACAAAAACCATTTTATATTATTTATATTTATGGATAGAAATTTGATATGAAAATACTAAATTTTAAATATGGTGATGTAGTCAATAAAATTTAGTGACAATATTGTGTGCATACAAGAAATATTTTATATTTGTTACAATTATGGATAAGGAATTAATATAATCCCTGCCCATGACTTGGATATGATTAAAAACATTATTTTATATTTTACATGAATTTGACTCAAACAATAATAGATAGATTCAAAACCTTAAATTATGTTTTTCACTTTGTTTCATATGAGATTTGGACATTAATTTATAATTATGTATAACTTGTTTTCACTTAATGATATATTCGTTCCTTTATAATATCGGTTTTTTTGCTCGATTACAAGTTTACAATATTAAATTTTTTGTATAAGAATTGGAAAATATCTTTATCAATATTTTTTATTGTATAATTGTTTGGTTATTGTATACTTTGTTTGGAAATAAATCCAAATCTAAATCGTGTGCTTAAATTTGAATCAATATAAAATAAGCCAGTTAAATTCAAGAATTCTAATTGATTTAGAAAAAGCTGGGTGATGTAGTTTAAACTAGAATTGATATATATCATTTTTGAATAGTTATTTAACATCAGCTTTATGTGTAATCATGCTGATTCATTATCAAACATTAGATAAAATTCAATTGTTTTTTATCAAGATTTAAAATATATATTATTGTATAAATAGAATTCGTTTAAATACAAATTGGGTTGATATTAAGTAATATGAGTTAAATAGATATGATGTAATATTATTATCTTAATACCCATAAATCGAATTGATATTAGGTAAGGATTATAGATATTACTAGTATATGACCCATACCATGTACGGAGTATTTGTGTGAAATTTAAGCTATTTATTATTTTGTACATAGTTTTATTCTGATAGATTCAAATACTATTATATATACGAATTCTCTCAAATGATATGTCTTTTGTCTAAAATAAAAAAATTCGTAACCCATAAATGATTTTATTAAATAAATAAATGTCAAGTTAACCCTCACATATTGCTACAATGATATTACATAATACTTTTTTTATTTTTGAACAATATAATAACATAATTATTTCCTATCTAATTAAATTTATTTGAAATTTCAATATGGGGGATAGGAAAATAATTCTCCAAACTTGTACGGACTATACGACTATAATTTAAGATGATTAAGATAGATCTATATTGCATATAGATAGATTGAGATATGTATGAAGACTAAAGATATATTATTAACAAATTTGTATTAATATAGCTTTGAGATTTTAATATCGTGGTGAAAATAAATAAATTCAATGCAATATCTTAATAAAGAGGGTGATGTGGCGCATTGTGGTGACAGATTTTGCTTCCGCTTTAGTATATAGTAATAGATTTTAATATGAATATATATAGTTAGATTTAAAAACCTAATATTTATTTATTATAAAATAAATAAGACTATTTTATTATTCAAGTATAAATAATTTAATGTGAAGTGAAGGCACAACTAATGTGGTGGGTCAAAAAGGAATGACTTTAATATATAGAAATATTAGTTAGTAAGGAAGATGTATTGGAAAAGATTACTTTCAAATTTTCTAGATTAAATATTTTATATTTTTTTATATGTGGGGTTTGTAATTACATTGATTTTAATAAAAAAAAAAGATGATTTTGTCTATATCATTTTATTTATTATTTTAACCTCTATTTTTGTATACAGTAAGATAGAGAGGATGACAATATTGACATTTTTTGGTAGAAAGACAACATTGACATTGATATATTGATTATTCTATTGTAATATTCGAATTTTATTGCTACACATCCTACGGTTATACGTATAACTGTACACGTATGGCTGGATGTTGATATTGTACACACTGTACACGTATGGCTGGATGTTGAAACTTTGAAAGCCAAAAAAAAAAGTAACAAGCTGGTGGTACTATAGGCATAGAGAATTCATATCATTGACGGAAACTTCCGTCTTTGACAAAGCTGCAAACCAGAGGCAAAGATTATACTCTTGGAATTAGTCAAACCAAAGTACCTGTACTTTATCCATCTCAAAATTTCAATTTGTGCTAAGGTCAACTAATAGCAAGCTCATAGATTAATCCTGTTTGGCACTCGTGAGTTATAAATCCTCATGGTTGATTTTATTCTAAGTTCTTCTGTATAGCTTGTTTCTAAACAATCAACAGCAAAGCGAGGAAGGAAGAACCTTTATACTATGATGGTTCATATGGAGTTACAAAAGAAGAGAGTCAAGTCTTGCAGCCCACCTGGAACCCTGTTCCTCATCACACTTTGCATCCACTGTTCCTTATTCTATTTGTACTTCGGATCTCTCCATCGTTTCGGATCACGTGTGCCAGGTATCGGGTTGGCGGACACGAAACCATCCAACTCCTTTCAGTTGCATACTCCGGAATCCGAGAAATTTCCCAAGGAAGAACTTGATTGTGATCTCTTTGATGGTAAATGGGTTTGGGATGAGTCCTATCCTTTGTATGCTTCCAAAGACTGCTTGTTTGTGGAAGGAGGATTCAGATGCTCTGAGAATGGAAGGCCTGATGATTCCTACACCAAGTGGAGATGGCAGCCAAACCATTGCGATTTGCCCAGGTACAAACACTAACAAAAATCCTTCATCTGTATAATAAGGATTTTTCTATAATGTGTCTTAACGGCACACTATAAGATGCTAATAATAGCAAAATTTTGTCAATCTTAAATTTTTTGTTTTTTAATTTTTTTTGTGACGGGTTCACTATTTCCTTTTTACGGTTTTAGTTTCTATTTTAATTTTGGTATGCTTATCATGTGTCATTAGGGAACACACTAGAAAAACCGATATAATAAAACAGCAAATGATTCAGCTGACCCCTACGTGTAATTAATAGATTTGATGCAAAGATGATGCTGGAAAAGTTAAGGAACAAGAGGGTTGTGTTTGCTGGTGATTCAGTGGGAAGAACCCAGTGGGAGTCTCTTCTTTGTATGCTTGCATCAGCAGTTGATGACAAGTCTTCAATCTATGAGCTCAACGGGAGCCCCATCTCGAAACGACAGGCCTTCTTGGCGTTTATGTTTCGGGATTATAACTGCACCCTTGAGTACTATAAAGCGTCGTTCTTGGTTCTCGATGGAAGCGCTCCTCCGGGTGCTCCCCAGAAAGTAAGGAAGGTCCTGAAATTGGATCAGCTGGTGCCCGTCTCTCGCGAATGGAGTGATGCAGATCTGCTGATACTCAACTCCGGCCATTGGTGGACTAGTAGAAAGACACTTAGAAGGTAATTAAGTTCTCAAATGCACATACTATCTTAGGTTCCACCATTTATCCAGTTTGTTGTACAAATTGGTGAACGGAGAGAATACCAAGTGTTGTTGTTATATAAAAACTTACTAAGAAGTAAGCTTTCATATATTGAATGAATATGTCAGGGGTGTCTTCTTCCAAGAAGGCAATGAAATGAGGATGAACATGAGTGTTGAAAGCGCTTTCGGACGTGCGATGGAGACTCTTGTCAATTGGGTTGGTAGAGAAGTAAATTTGAGCAAGACCCTTGTTTTCTTCCGTACGTACGCACCTCATCACTTCAGGTTTACGCATCTTTTTTCCTGCAACGTTTCCATTGTTGAAGTCTCGGTTGGCTAATATTAGATGTGTCGATAGGCCTAGATATATATAAGCCCAATATAGTTCCATCTTTAAAGCAATCAGTAATAAGAGGAGTAGTCCATCATCTTATATACAGCATTAGGCTAATTTATTGCCAACATTCAATTTCATCCGAACATCTAAATCTCAAAGATGGACTTACTATATTTTTGCAGTGACAGCGGCACTTGTGACTTGGAGACTTTGCCTGACTTGATGTTACCCTTTTCGCCGGATTCTTGGCCACATTACAAGATATCAAGTGACGTCTTGCCGACGAGCTCAAGGTTATTTCCAAAGGCTTCTATGAAAATGAACCTGTTGAACGTAACGTACTTGACAGGGCAAAGGAATGGGCATTGCTCTTTGTATAACCACAATTTGGTTCCTTACTACAAGAGACGGAAGAGGCTCCCACGATACAGGCAAGATTGCCTACACTGGTGCTTGCCTGGTGTTCCTGATACATGGAATGAACTTTTGCATGCAATTTTCCTCAAGCGAGAAGGAAACATGGGCTTTTCAAGACTTTATAAGTAATTCTAAGGCTAATGGGTGATTGGTCACTCTACTTGCGACTATCTCTTTTGTATTTTTTGACAATGATATACAGATAAAGCAATTACTGTTTTTGATTGATGACAGAAAAAACTTTGTTTGTACGTAGATTGTAGAATTGAAAAGCTCTGTTGACCAGTTTTTGAGTTTTAGAGAAGGCGGCAAGAGTGAGCGGGGTTTGACAGTGAGGCCATGAATATCAATGAACCCCATGAACTCTTAATTTTTACTATTTCTCTCTCATCCACATCATTCTCTTCTTTCTCAATTTTATTTCACCTATTCACCTAAATATCAATGAACTCCATGAACTCTATGAAACCCACTTTTTGCTTTTCTCAATTCCCAACAACTACTTATTTTTATATATACAATTATTATTACATCCTTAATTTAATGATTTAATTACTATTTACTTATTTATACATGCCTTTTTTTATATTAAAACTTGGCAAACTTTAGTATTATACAGTTTGTAAAAATATTTTAAAAATAATTTTTAATTAAAGTCATATTAAAGAAAAAAAATTAACGACCAAATCAAAATATATGAAAATTATTAGAGAATAGTTAGTCAGGCTAACTATGTAAATTATCGCACAAAACATTAATTTGGTTTACATACACATATTAACACAAAAAAATATTTGTAATTACAAACAAATGAAATATATGCAAAACTTATGCATATTAAGTTATATAAAAATTACTAATATTGTGTAATCTTGTAAAGTTAAGAGAATGAGTTAATTTAAAAAGCGGTTAAATGTGTTTTTGTTTACTGTGTAGTCCAAATATTAATTTAATTTAAAAACAATCCAAAGATATATAAATTTAGTGTCTATGGATAGATAAAAAAAATATATGAATTGTGATATCATTTATATTTACTTTTATTAAATTAAACTTGATAAAGAAATAAAAATTACAACTTAAGCCTATTAAGTAAATAGGTTAGAGAATTATTGTTGTGGGGGGTGGGGCCCAATAATTGCCATGAGTCCCATTTAGAGGGGTTCAATACCCCAATATAAAGTTCACCCACCTCTTTTTGTTTTCTTTTTTCTTTTGCCTTGAACTCTTCCTTGAACTCTTGCTTGAACTCACCGATATTCATGCCCTCTGGCCGAAGAGATGTACCAAGGTCCAAGGGTGAGGGGTTGTTTTAGGCCATAAGAGGGATTTGTGGTGCTTATAAATGTGATAGGGAAATACAGGATTTAGGAAGCTGGGTGGTTGAATGGTGTGTACATCTCCTCCTCAAGAAAGGTGTTTTGATTCTTGAGTCCGTCGCACATGCCATCAAAAGATGGGAGAGATGGAGAGAAGAAGGTGAATATATGGTTGCAGGATTAATAATGAACTAATGTTTTCGGTGAAGTCAAGTCCCTGCATTTAAGAAAAACATTAGGCTACAAGTCAAGCTTCGAGCCTTTAATTGAGACATTGGGATGAAATTTGGTTTTGAATCCCATTTTTTCCTCCAACGCCGAAATATAGTTAAGGTATATCCTTTTTCTTACCCTTTATGGAATTGACAATTCAATTTGGTGTCCTAAGAAAAACGTTTTTCCTTTTGGTGCCCTTGTGACTTACACATTTTCCTTTTTCTAACTAAAAATTCTATCTAAACACATTTTTCATTAAAAAAAATATAATTTCCTTTCAAAATTTACATAAAATCCAATTAAGATATAAAAAATTAAAAGAAACAAAATAACCTAGGCTAAAAAAAAGGAGAAATATGAAGACAAAGATGGTTAGATAGAGTTTTTTTTTGCCCTAAATTTTGCCAGTGTTCCTTTTAAAATTTAAATGCTCTTAATATCTTCATATTTCTCATATTTTTTTGGCCTAGGTTCTTTTGTTTCTTTTAATTTTATATTTCTTAATTGGGCTTTATTTAAAATTTATTAGAAATTATATTTTTTTGGATGAAAAATGTGTTTAGATAGAGTTTTGGTTACCAAAAGGAAAATGGGCAAACCACAAGGATACCTAAAGGAAAAACTTTTTCCTTAAGGCACCAAAAGGAATTGTCAATGTCATAAGGGTACCAAAAGGAATTGTCTCTAAAATGTTTCATTTATCAAAAACAAGTTCTAATGATTGAAATGTTTTCCAAACTAGGCACTTTTAAAACTTTAATTCTGTAAATAGGCACGGAGAAAAATTTATTTCGGTTATAAGCACTATTTTTTCCTGCCTTTTTTTGACACATGATAAAGACGTTGGCTGGACAAGCGTCTTTCAATAAGAGACGCTAGCCTGGCTAGCGTCTCTATGTGATTTATTTTTTTCAAAATTTGGTAGTATTTATTCGTTACTTATAATTACTTACCAATGAAAAATTTAATATCACATTATTATAAAATCAAAATGAATTAATTCAAATTATATGCCTAAATGATTTAATAAAATTTTGTACAAAGTTTTTTGTTACGGTTAAGAGAAAAGGGAAAGACATATACTTACGTGCATGATAAAAGACGTTATCTCGTTCGGTTATCTTCCTAGTAATAAAACTTAACTCTTGTATAACTTATATAAAAATATTATGATTAAATAATAACTCGGTTTCTTTGGGTTCGGGTCAACTCGGGTCCGGTCGTGACAGGTTATTGTGCGTGTTCGGGTAGACCTAACAGGTGAAGAATTTTACTTTTTAATGATTATTAAAATAATAGTATGATTATTTAATAATAAAACTTATATGTTTAATTCAGATTATATACGAAATGATTTAATAAATTTTATATAACTTTTTTTATCACGGTTTAAGAGAAAAACGGATATTGTTACGTGTGCAATCAAAGACGTTATCTTGTTTGGTTATCTACTTCCTACTAAAAACTTAATTTGTATCTACCTTATATATGTAAGTATTAAATAGTAACTTAAAATATTAAATTTTAAAAAATATGTTACATATGTAAGACGCTTACTGGTGCAACGTCTTTCCCAATAAGACGTTGTGCAACTCAGCGTCTTACCCTAAAGACGCTGGCCATGACAGCGAGTTTATTTGTAAACCGTTGGCCTGTGCAGCGTCTTTGTCCATGTGGCAAGTCTTGTAGCGAATCTTCAGCTTTGCAGTAGCTCCTGTGTCTAGTGAAAGGCATCTCTGTTGAACGACGAATTCACTCCTCTGCATTTACTTTCTAACCACCTCCTCACGTCTTTCACTCTATCTTCTACCTCCTCTTCAACCTCTCCCTACTCAAAATTTTAGATCTGCATAATTTTTCCTTTCACCTTACTTCATTTTCTTCAGCAACTTGGTGAGCCTCCGTCTAAGAAACTTGCCTGCAAGTTTAAACCTTCCGGTATGTTTAAGTTATTACCTCCACTTAATTAATTTTAGGATTAGTAAGTTTAGATGATTTACTCTCACCTTACTTCATTTATTCAGATCTCCGTCCAAAAACTTGGTGCAGCCTCCATCCAAAAAACTTGGTGCAGCCTCCGTCCAAAAAACTTGGTGCAAGTTTAAGTCTCCACCGATATGTTTAAGTTATTAGGTCAAGTTAATTAATTATAGAATTAGTATATTTACATGATATACACGTTTAAAATTGATGGCTATTGAGTTATTACTACCACTTAGTTAATTTTGAAATTATTAAGTTTGAGTCTCATAGTAAATCACTGGGTTAGTTTAATTAGTGACATTTGTGTTGGATTAAGTTTGCATGATATTTGAGTTGATACGAGTTAAGTTTGCATGATATACCATTTAATTTTACCATTTAATTGAGGGGTATTTGAGTTGGATTACTTGTAAATAATGTAGATAAAAAATATACTAAATCAATCTTTCCCTTAAACCGTAAAAAAACAATTACACAAAATTTATTAAATCATTTAGGCATATAATTTGAATTAATTCATTTTAATTTTATAAAAACTTGATATCAAAACTCTTATTTGTAATTTATTATACACATAGCGAATAAGAAATTTTACAAAAAAAATAAATCACAAAGAGGGTTGGATCGTTAGTCTAAAATACAAGGGCGTCCTTAACAAAGTTAAGGTCGTCCTTTACCAAGATGTCCTTAATAAAGATTGAGGACTTCCTTGGTTAGCAGCGGAAATCAAAAGACTAAACAAGTAAAGACAATAAGTAAGGAACGCTTTTGATTTATAGAGGAACCACTCAAGTACCAACTAGTCCTTGAGTGTAAACCTCTACCTCCTTGGAGGATTTTGTAATAGCTTTTTCCTTTCTTATTAAGTTTCCTTACAATACACTGGCGAGTAGTTACACTTCTCTGGCACTTAGAAGGGCGTCCCTAAGTCCACTAGTAACAACTCCTTTAAGCCTGTAAAGTAACCTAACTCAATCTCTCTAAGGGACGCTATCACCTTTTTCTTACAGTTCGTCGTAAGGACTCTCTCACTATTTTTGTTCTTTTCTGTTACAAACACTTTGTGGTTTTGTGGTACGCTTCTCGCTCGATCTAACACCTAGTTCTCACTTGTTCTTGAGCTTGTTCTTGGTGTTCTTGGTGTTC
Source organism: Polygonum maritimum (assembly GCA_963924305.1). NCBI lineage: Eukaryota > Viridiplantae > Streptophyta > Magnoliopsida > Caryophyllales > Polygonaceae > Polygonum > Polygonum maritimum. Next base: position 25,475,396 of record OZ002737.1, on the reverse strand, counting down.
TTGAGCGATTGACAAATTCCCTGAATATTCTCTGAAGCGTCACATCACAATAAATGCTCTGGACGAGTATTTATAGTGACATTGGGAAAGGGCGACTTTCTCTGACGATCATGCCCTTTGAGGACGTTGCAACAGTAATCGGCTTCCACGTGTCTCTGTGATGATCAAGGAAGCTTACTGGCAATTCCGTTAGGCTTGGATGAGGGATCTTCTTCCACGTGGAGATCACGATCAAAGCTTGTTTGGTGATGTCACTTTGTCGGCCAGCTTTGAAGGACTCCAGTGTTATTGAATAAGGACGGTGTCCTTGTGTATGATTTTGCCAAGCCGTTCACTGAGAGATGTAGCGTCCTTACTCCTTAAGGACGACTACATGTTCAACAACTTGTTGTCCTTTTCAACGTGCGTCCCTGAAACACTTGGACAACTTATTAGATCAAGGCGAGTTTGTCATATCAAAACTAAGGGACGCCATGCACAATGTTAATTATTGAAGGCGTCCTTAACATTGTCCCAACAATTTCCCCCTTTTTGATGATGACAAACTCTAGGCAATAAATGTTTTGAACTTAAACTCTAGCATGCTTGAAAACTTTAAAGAGCGTCCTTTAACACTTAGTGAAAGTCTATAAGCGCAAGTTTTCAGCTCTTGATCTAATCACTCTTTTGGATATTAGGGAAAGGACGGTTTTTCTATTCAAAGATTTCTTTCTTAACTAGCGTCCCTAGATTTTATTCAGAGGCATTTACGTCCTTAGTTCCTTTCACTAAAATTCCCCCTTAACATTTGCATATTCTAGATAACTAATAAAAGCGCATCTCTACAAAACTACACTTCCCCCTTTTGACATCATCGAAAAGGATAACAAGTTAGCATAAGGACGATAGCGCAAAATCACAACTATAGACAAGTAAACGCTTAAACACACAAATGCACACAAAGATGAGAATTGCCATTGAAAGAAGAGATAGTCATTACAGGCATTCAGACAAGTGTTTTAAAATGAAAAGAAGCACAAGCAAAATGATGAGGGAATAAAGGGTTAGGTGGAAGGTGATCCAGCAGGACGGCTTTGATCATTGACATTAGCGTCCGTCGCAGCAGGTTCCTCTTCCTCTTGCGTATCACCCTCTGTGCTGTCCCTGTGAATTGACTGGACTAGCAGCTTAATCAAGTCGTTCTGAGTCTTAACAACCTGAAAGTAATGGTAGTTCTGTTGCATGGCCGTGTTGTTCTGCTGAATGATGGCGTTCCCTTGTTGCGCAAGAACATTTTGGTTGTTAAGAATGAGGGTGTACAGCTGCTTCTCAGAATAAGCTTCAGTGTTGGAAGGAGCAGGAGAGCACTGAAAGTAGGACGGCTGTTGATGAGGAGGAAGATGGGAAGGAGAAAAGTTGAAGTCCATCGGCTCTGCATTAATGAAGGACGATAACTGATCAACTTCTGCATAGCGAGCAACACGATCTTCCTCATTCTCAGCAATCAAGGGAGGTTCAGAAGCAATAGTCTTCCCTTTCTTGGCGGCCTCTTGTCTAGCACGCTCGTCCTCAGCAGCTTTCTTAGCAGCTTCCTGCCTTAGACGTTTTTCCTCTGCTTTTCTGGCGGCCTCTTCTTCTTTCTTTTTCTTCTCCGCCTCTTTTTTCTCTTTTTCAAGTTGTTTTCTGATGGAGGGGAGTTCTTTGCTATGCTTGATCTCCAGGACGCAATACTTCTGATCCCATGGCAGTCCCAAGGTGACCTCTTCACTAAGAGAGTAAGCATCATTGTCAATGAGAAGAGCTTTTACAAGGCCGGGGTAGGGAAGGGCATGGTTCTTGCGGGTGCATTTGGCCATGTGCTCGATCATAATTTTGGCCAGGTTGATCTTGCGACCCTGTAGGAAGGCGTCCAAGAGGAGACAGTCTATTGTTTGGACTATTGATTTCTTCTCCTGCCTTGGGACGATAGTCCTGCATATCATGTAATGTGCCATAGCACCTGTTTGAGTCAGGACTGAAGCAACCCTATCAAGACCATCTAGAGTCTTCCCATTAAACACTCTTCGGAACAAGGCTTGCAGCTCTTCGCCTTCCATTCCAAAACCAGATGCAGGAACCCTGTGTAAGGCGTCAGGCCCTGGTCGTTGTTTGTCAAGACCCATTAGCTGGCGGACGGTCTTCTCAGAGAAAGTAGCAGACTCGCCATTTGCCAAGAACGTCCCTGTGCCATTCTCAATGTTGATGTTGAGAGAATCATAAAAGCCTTGCACAAGTTTGGGATCAACTGTGACGTTCTCTTCTGATATTTTGAGCCAACCTTGAATCTTGAGAAGCTCCACTAGATCCTTGGCCTCAGAAAACTGGCTTAGGAAGGCTTCGTCAAACACTAGAGGAGCCAGAATGTGCTCCTGTTTGTTGTTCTTTTTGGCTTTCTTCTTTTGAGGACCAGAAGTGCCGTCCTCATTGTCATCCTCATCATCGTCGCTGCCTTCTTCATTATCTCCCTCTTGGAGATTTTCATCAGGCTGTCCCTCAGATGGACCAGCAGCGTCCTTGGACGCCTTTGTTTTTCGTGGACGCTTCTGTCCACCTTTCCCTTTGGGAGCAGATTTGTCTCCCGCGTCCACAGGGATGGCTTCCCATGGAGGGATCTCGAGAGCATCAGCATCAATTTGCTCGTCGAGAGAGAGAGCGTCCTCTTGTACAACATTGTCGTGTTGATTTGCAATTTGGCGACAGAGGTCTTCGTCCTCAGCAATCTGCTGTTTCGTGATTTCATCCAGGACGATCGTTGTAGAAATCTCCTCGGATGTAGTAGAGCCAAACTCTGCTTCTATGGAGTCGTCCGGGACGACAACAGGAGCTGAAGGAGCGTCCCTTTCTGCTGAGGGTCCCCTTGATTTGGGAGTGGGAGGGGCGGAGGGAGGTGAATTTTGTGGAGATGGGGAGTCAGAAATTTGGATATCCGGGAAAGCCTGTTTAATTTGGAGAAGGGAGGGATCAGTATTGGATGGGTCAAGGACTTCGATGGGTGAAGGAGTGGCGGAGGGGGTGTCTAGAAGGATGGGATTGGGTTTGGGTTTTACAAGTTTTCGCCTTTTGAGGGGTCATTTGAGTGTACGGTCATGTTTGAATTTAGTGCGTTCCTCCACATGAGAAGGGAATTTGTCGAAGATTTGAGTGGGTTGGGAGGAGGAAGCCTTTTGTGGGAGAGAGTTGTGGATGAGGCGAGATGGAGGAGGAGTGGGTCTGGTGGTAATAACTCGGGGAGGGGATGGAGGAGGAGGGGACGAATGTACTGACCTTTTTCTTGTGGAAAGAGGAGGAAGGTCTACAAATCGGGCGTTGGAAAGGTCTGGGATGGATTCTATGAGGGGATCCTCCAGTCTTGACCTTGGAACGCCTCTAGAAAAATGTTGGTGCCTCCACGGAAAGGAGCGTCCATTCCCCCTGTCTGGCGCAGGACTGGCACCACAAATCTGTCTAAAAACGTCCTTAGGTTGCGAAGACGGACTTCATCCTTGCAATCCTTCATGTAGTTAGCCACAGCAACGTAGAGGGTGCGTGGCTTGGAATCAATGAAGTCCTTGAGAATTTCATCAATCTGAATTTCTGGGGGTCCTTCCACGTAGAAATTCCTCTTGGCAAGACGCTTTCTCTTCCCACTCATTGAAGAACCGGACGCATTCATAACCCTTGACATTCTGAACTGATTGAAGAAACTAGATCGGAGACTGATCGGAAGCTTAGAGAGATGTTGCCGGAGATCTAGAGAGAAGTCAGAGCAAAACGGAGTTTTGAGATTTATGAGAGCGAAAGTTCTGACAGCCGTTTCAATCAATGTATATATAGGAGGTTGGTGAAGGGCACGCTGGTAACTTCCCAAATTCAAAATTCAAACTTCCAACGATTCAACTTCCAAAATGACGCGTTCCCAATGAACCTGTACTGACGTCCTGTCTAAGAGAATAACTGACTTCCACATAATTAACACTGTCGTCCTGAGATCACCTTAAGAACCAATTTTGAAAACTATGCAAGTACGTCCCGTAAAAGAAAAAGTGAAGATCATAGGACGCTTTTGCAAAGTTCTCGGCTAGGGTAAGCTTAGAGTTCCCATCATTTCGGCTTATAATGAGGGTTGGGTGATCAGGGATACTCTTTTTCAAGACAATAGAGAATTTCAAAGGCGTTCTCAAGATATGCACACAGCAGTTTTAGACTAGCGTCCTTGCAAAAGTGAAATTAGTGCATAAAGTACTTAACAATTATGAAATCAACTAAACATAGCCAAGCATCGAGGGAATAGTAGAACGGGACTTGCTACTTAAAAGTTATCATCCCTAAGAGTACCCGGAGATGCTCAAAGGGACGTCTATCAAGTGCTTTAGTGAAAATATCAGCTACTTGGTCCTCAGTCCTTACATGCCCCATACTAATAAGTCCTAGTTCAACATTATCACGCAAGAAATGATGTCTTATATGAATATGCTTTGTGCGTGAATGAAAAACAGGATTCTTAGCAATTTCAATAGCACTGGTATTATCACACAAAATAGGAATAGTTTCAAGAGATATACCATAGTCCTCAAGTTGATATTTGATCCAAATAACCTGTGAGCAACACGAGGCAGCAGCCACGTACTCCGCTTCCGCAGTTGAAAGTGCCACAGAGTTTTGTTTCTTAGATCCCCAAGAGACTAGGCATGAACCAAGAAACTGTGCCATTCCTGAGGTGCTTTTCCTATCAATTACATGACCAGCATAATCAGCGTCCGAGTAGCCAACAAGCTTGAAGGACGTCTTCCTGGGGTACCAAAGGCAAAGATCATCGCGTCCTTTGAGGTAGCGAAAGATTCTCTTGACTTCTTGCATGTGGGACTCCTTTGGATTTGCCTGGAAGCGTGCACATAAGCAAACGGCAAACATGATATCGGGACGGCTTGCGGTCAAGTAGAGCAAAGAGCCAATCATTCCTCTGTAAAGCTTTTGATCAACGTCCTTCCCTTGTTCATCTGCGTAAAGACGAGAATTTGGAGAACAAGGTGTAGCCACGGGCTTGGACGTGTTCATCCCATACTTCTCAAGCATTTCACGAACATACTTTTGTTGATGAATGCGCGTCCCTTCTTTGAGTTGGTTAATTTGAAGTCCCAAGAAGAAATTTAGTTCTCCAATGAGGGACATCTCAAACTCACTACTCATTAAGGACTTGAACTCATCTACAAGCTTCATGCTAGTACTACCAAAGACTATATCATCAACATAGACTTGGGCAATTAAAATGTCCTTGTGAACTTTCTTTATGAACAAAGTTTTATCAATTGAACCTCTTGTATAGCCATTAGACAAAAGAAAGGACGCAAACCTGTCATACCATGCACGAGGAGCTTGCTTGAGTCCATAGAGAGCTTTGTCTAAGTAGTATACATGATCTGGGTGAGAGGCGTCCTCAAAGCCAGGAGGTTGAGCAACATACACTTCCTCCTTGAGTTTCCCATTAAGAAAGGCAGTCTTGACGTCCATCTGAAATAACTTGAATCCTTTGTGTCCAGCAAAGGCAATGAGAAGACGAACGGCCTCAATTCTAGCAACAGGAGCAAAGGTTTCATCATAATCAATGCCTTCCTCTTGCTTGAATCCTTGAGCCACCAGTCTTGCTTTGTTCCTTGACACACGCCCACTTTCATCAAGTTTATTTCTGAACACCCAGCGCGTCCCTATGATATTTTTGCCTTTGGGACGAGGAACGAGGGTCCAAACTTTGTTCCTTTCAAATTGGTTGAGTTCTTCTTGCATCGCTTGAATCCAATCAGCGTCCTGGAGTGCTTCCTTGATGTTCTTTGGTTCTACCATAGAGACAAAGGCATTGAAAGCACAGAAAGCTAAATTAGCACTCTGGGACTTGCTTGCTGCTGATCTAGTTTGAACTCCTTGAGAAGGATCTGATATGATCTGAGAGGTTGGGTGGTCTTTAGAGAAGCGGGACTCCCTTTGAAACAACTGAGCAAACCTTGGATCAATCCCTTCATCAGAATCATCACTATTATCTTGAGCATCGTCCTCAGTGTGTTCCCCCTCAGCGAGAGCGTCCATACCTTGGCGATGCTCGCCTTGTTGACTTGATTCACCCATATCTTGTTGAACTGGGGATTCACTACGTGAAGGAACTCCTTCAACAATGCTAGGAACGTCCACTGAGACTTCTTCAGGATTTGCAATAGCGTCCTTAGGAACATAGTATTTTCCAGAGGACCAAACATCAGCTTCGTCTTCAGAATCGTCCTGCTGTTGTGACAAGGAGCGTTCTTTCTTACTTGATTTTTCTTTGTGAGAAGAACTTTCCTTAAACACAACATGAATACTCTCCTCAAGCTTTAGAGTCCTTTTGTTAAAAACTCTATATGCTTTGCTGGTGAGGGAGTACCCAAGAAATATAGCTTCATCACTCCATGCATCAAACTTTCCAAGTTTTTCTTTATCATTGTTATGAACGAAACATTTGCATCCAAAAACTTTGAGATAATCAATGCGAGGCTAGCTGCCGTTTAACAACTCATAGGACGTCTTTTTCAGCAAGGGACGGATCATGGCACGATTTATGATGTAGCATGCTGTAGCAATAGCTTCCGCCCAGAAGTACTTGGGGACGCTATTGTCTAAGAGCATAGTCCTTGCCATATCCTCCAGCGTCCTATTCTTTCTTTCCACAACTCCATTTTGTTGAGGAGTCCTTGGAGCAGAGAAGTTGTGCGAGACACCATGTTGATCACAGTAAGCTAGAAACTCTGAGTTCTGGAACTCCGTCCCATGGTCTGATCTTATGGCTTTGAGAGGCGTCTCGAGGGCAACTTCCACTTGTTTGATGAAGACTTTGAACGCATTGAAGCAATCTGCTTTGGTTGCCAAGAAAAGAACCCAAGTGAATCGAGAAAAATCATCTACAAGAACGTAAATGTACCTCTTTCCACCATAGCTCAACGTCTTCATTGGTCCACAAAGATCCATATGGAGAAGTTCCAAAGGCTTCTTTGTGCTAACTTCATTTTTAGATTTGAAGGACGTTCTTGTTTGCTTCCCTTTGATACAGGCTTCGCACTGTTCAACTTTCTCAGGATCAATTCGGGGAAGTCCTTTCACAAGGTTTCTTTGGTGTAGCTTGAGGATTGTGCTTGGTCCAGCATGGCCAAGGCGACGATGCCAGAGGTCAGCGTCCTCCTTTGAAGCAGATAGGCACAATTCTGATTTAGGTTTGAACTCTTGGTTGAAGATGTAGACATTGTTTTGGCGTACTCCTTTGAGAACGACTTTGTTGGACTTCTTGTCGATAACTAGACACTCCTTTGAGTCAAATGTGACTAGATTTTCACCTTGGTCACACATTTGAGAAACGCTAAGGAGATTGAAGCCAAGTCCTTCAACAAGACTGACATTTGATGCTTTGATGGACGGATTGAGAATAGCAGTTCCCGTCCCCTTGATCTTTCCCTTGCCCTTGTTGCCAAACGAGACAGTTCCTCCCGTGGCACTACTTTGGATAGAAGTGAGATGGATCTGGCTTCTTGTCATATGATTTGAGGCGCCACTATCAATGATCCATGGGCGTCCCCTCACTTCCACCTGCCAAAGCAAAGTTAGTGTTTGGCGACCCAGGCAAGGTGTTCCTTACCTGGTTCGTTACAAAAGTAGAACTCTGGTTCTGGCATGTAGTCATTTATATTCACATCATTTGAAATAGCATGTTTACGGAAAGAGTTCCTAGATCGTCTAGAACGCCTAGGATTAGCCTTAGGGACGGACTCATTATTTTCAATGTTAGTCCTAGCAGCTTTTCCATTTTCAACATCTTCTTTGAGTTTTAAGCAGTTATATTTGAAGTGATCTCCTTGTCCACAGTACCAACACGTCCTATAGTAAGTACCAAGGTAGTACTTCTTGTTGGGACGTTGGATTTTGTTTTCTTTCATCTTTTGAGGATTACAAACTTTGGAACCTTCCCCTTTAGCAATTTTCTTGTAGATCCTATGGCTAGTGGAGTTAGTGTAGTAGTCCTCTTTTCCTAATTCTCCACTCTCTAGGACTCTAATTCTTTCAAGAAGGTTTTTAGTTTTCTCCCTTTCTAGTTCAAGTTCTGAAGTTTTGCTTGCCTCAAAATCGCTAGGAAGAGAGTTCTTAGTGTCAGATTCATAACCTAGACCTCTCTTAGCTGGGACAAAAACCATAGGTGTAATAACCGCTATTTTTTTATTTTTTTTTGAAAATATTATATTATATTGGAAGTGTAAAACTACATTTTTATGAATTTGTTTTCTTATTGATAATGATAAACAAAAACTTTCAAGAAGTAATATATAATTTATTAAAACATAATTTAAAACAGAAAGCAGAAGTTATAATCTGAAAATCAAAATAAGTATGTTCAATTATAAATAAATTTACAAGTGAAGTTAAATTTCTTTTTAAAGGGATAAATTAAAAATGTAAATTTAAGAACATTAATAAGAAATAATCGAATTGGGTTAATTAAAATGTAAGAACCCGGAATTGAACCACTCACCTCTCGGACCCTCTTCCATTCCCTTACCAACTAGGCTACAAGAGCTTCTCATTGTATTATGGGAACGGATTTTTCTTAACCCGATTTTGTTTTTATGGTGCTTTGACCAAATCTTTGAACAAAGATTTTCAGCATCCTTTTCCCCCTCTCCTTCACGACAACGCAACTCATCCCTCTGCCCAAATCTGGCAGATCATCCTTGCCAATCATTACACCCATCTTTCCCTCTCCTCTGCTATATCTTGTTCATCAATACATGTTGAGCACCTCGCCCGCTCATTTCCATTTGTTCCTCTTTCTTTCTTTAATTTCCTTCTTCCTAGATTTCCATACTATTCCCATTTCTTCCCCCCACCAGCAACTAGGAGGTCTTCCGTACGCGTCCTCGTTCCCTTCATCAAGTTGTCATCGTCACCACCTCTGTTTTGGCCCGGATCGGACGGAGCCACTTCCCCTGCTTCGGATTTGGGCTTATTTGGGCTGTCACGTTCAAAAAAATTGTATCTCCCTCGTTTCTCACTCAAAATTCACGAGACAAGTCTCCAGATTTAGATTAGAGAGTCCTCTTCAAGTTTCATGTTGTGAGTTTGGCCTGAAACCAGCTCGAAGTGGGGTAATTTTACCATTGAAGGTCGCAGACCTGCTTGGGAACAGAAACTCCGATTAGTCTCGGTAATTAAGCTATATCTCTCTCGTTTCTTGCTGAAAAATTCCAAAATCACTTCCTGAGTCTAAGTTAGGAAGTCCTCTGCAAGATTCATGTTGTAAGTTTTCCCAAAAGCTCAATCTAAATGGGTTGAATTAATTGTTGAAGTTGGTTGCGCAGTTCGTTCGGTTTCCGGCGGAGTTGCTCATGTGCAGGAAGTCGAATTGCAGCACCTCTGTAAATCGGGTTTTACTCCTTCTTCACTCATCCATTTTCTAAACCGTTTGAACCACCATAAACTAGACTTCAAGACCTTTCCAATGACTCATCACTCGCTTAAAACCGTTAAGTATAGAAGCCTTAATCCTCCATCGAAGTCGACCTCGAGCCATGAACGATATTTTGTCGTTCAGATCTGTCGAGCCATTTTTGGCTGTAAAAAGGCGTCGACTCGGCAAACAAAAATCAGACTTGAACTCCCCTAAACCTCCCCTGCAACTTTCCTTCAAAGTCCGAGCCGAATCGATTCCGTTTTCGACCTCCGAAAAATACCCGATCGGGCCTTGTTACTCGTCGATCCTCACCGCCGTACGCCACCGAGACCACCGCCAGGAGCTCCACCGGAGCGCGCCGAGCCAGCCACCGTCGTCACAAGCCGCCAGGGGCTGTAGCCGGACGTCCGCCATGGCCACCGGAGCTGCTGGGTGTCGTTGGTATTGTGGCTGCTCGTGAGAAAGGAGGGAGGCAGGCCACAGCGTGCGTAGAAGAAGAAAGGAGGATGGAGGCTGCTCATCATAAAATTAAGGTGGGCTTGTATTAGGATTTAATTTGGGCTTTGTCTAAATACCAGGCCCATTATCAACTAAAGAAAAATAAATAAATTAATAAACCATTAACGCTCTTAATTCATAACATGTGTAATAGAAAAATATGATTAAAAGACTCCTTAGTCATTTTAGCTACTATATGACTTCATGTAAATTAATTATGACATATCAAAGTTTTGATTAGTTTAAAGGGTGTTCTTATATTAATAAGCCCATTAGAATTTCCTAAATTGATTAATGAGTATGATTAGAAATATTACTTTATAACCCATGTAATTAAGTCAACCTCTTTATAAAGTAAACTTGAACTCTTTCTCAATTGGGACTTTTATGGATAAAATATCATTTTATTATGAATAACGAATTTTAATGGAGTACTTATTGAATCCCTTTAAGAAACGTTTTTATAAATAAATTTTACGAAGGATGTCCGTAAACCGATGATTTTACTAACATCCTAAGATCGCTTCTAACATTTTAATAAATCCGAAAACCTAGGGGTATAAATTATTAAAGGACAATAATTTATACTAGCCATACAAATTATTATGCGAGAATAATAATTTGAGAATTCCTAGGCTAAGAAATAAATTAAATATTAATCTATTTCGTTATCGTTCCCGTGCCTCGAAATAGGTCAAGCTTCTAGAAGAGCCTCGTTCACAAATTCCGTCTTCGTAAAGAACTTATTCTCGAAAATCGAAGGCAAGTGGATGGTTCTCTTTTTATATCCTCTTCATATTCGATAATCGTTAATTTCTTTCCCTCTGTTATCATATCCATCTTGTTGGGAACACCTTGTTTGCGAAATAAAAATGAACCTAGGATTATTATTGTTAGAAATAACGACTTCATTGTTATATTACTATTATTTCTGCACTACGTTAGTACTTGGACTTAGAACCGATTGATTGCGCCCTTTATGTGTTTAAATGTCTCGTTTGAGACTTTGCAATGGACTAGAATAGGGATTAGGGGTGAGAGCTCGTCTTTGAAAACACCTCTCAAAAACGTATTAGGATGTATTTATACCCTAATACTGGGTCATGAATCTGCCCGCTCTACCGCTCAGAGGGGTGATAGCACCCTATCTAGGTGCTCAACTATGTGGCTCTAGGCTCGCTCAAGGGGTCGCCGCATATAAAAATCATTAATTGAATTGTTGAATGGATATTCCTCGGGTGGCCCTTGACTCTTCTGAGTTGCCACATCCGAAAATCGTTAAAACAAGATGTATTGGGTGTGGCCCTTGACTCTTATGAGTTGCTACATCCGGAAATCGTTAAAATAAAATGTATTGTTCAGAGAGGATAAGTTGATGAAGGTTTTTACTAAACTTTGATGTGCATTAATAAGTTCCCAACAAATTCTTAATCATATTTCGTTCCTAGGAATCACTTTCTTGTGGTTTCCTATTCTTAAAAGAAAGCGTTATTCACCTCCCTTTGAATTCATTCCTTCTACCTGAGTTGTATTCGATTAAAGCCTCGTTCTCCAAAATATATCACCCTTAACCTCAAAGAACCCGATTTGCCGTGCATCGCTCAGTTCCTTTTGGACTTTGATGCCGACATACTTAGCCTTTTTAAGAACCTAGTCATATTCTACCATTTACTTAGTCTCGCATTAGACTAATACCACTTTCTTTTCTTCCCGACATTGGTCGGCTGGTATTTCTTGCTTTTATGGAAATATCAGGAAGTAAAGACAGGCTTGTCGAAGACCAAAGACGAAGACTCGAGGATTTAAAGGAAGGAAGATTTTCCAAAGGTTCAAGTTATTTTAAACATTTTGGAATTTCCTATTTTGTTTTTGTGAAGAATCTTTTAACCGTCATATTATTTCCGCTGCAAAATGATTTATATGTCTTTTTCACTCAAACATTGTTATCTTGTATCATTTACCATTGACTTCTAATCATGTATCAAACATTGAATCGCATTTGATGTAATATAAGTTTAATATTTCGTTTTCTATGAATCGAGTTGTGTTACCTACCGCCTTGGGTGACTTTGGATGGGAAAATCCGAGGTCACTGGCATGTAATACCCATGGTTTCAAAATAGGGGTGTTACAATAGGTCTCACTTCTTCAACTATGGGACTCTTACCCAACACTTTCACTTCTTCCCTAAGCTTGGCGTTCTCAAGTTTGAGACACATAAGTTCAGTTTTTAGGGACTTAGTTTCATCACGTGAGGACTCTAGTTGAATGGTAATAGAACTACAGTTTTCACATTCAACCACAATATTTTCATTTTCAAGTTCAAGTTCGTCCATTCTATGTTGCATGATAACACTTTCTTCCATGATTCTTCCAATAAGTTTAATGAGCTTGGATTTAGAACAAGTTACTAAGGAACTCATCATAGATTCACGGGTTACCTCATTTTCGGATTTCGAAGTGTCTTCTTCAACAACTGTGGTGTCCTCCATGGCCATGTACGCCACTTGCTCATCAGGTTCTTCATCATCATCATCAGAAGAGCTACCATTATCCCATGCAGATGAGAATGCTCCGATGAGTGCTTTTGTCTTCATTTCTTTTGCGGACATTCCCGTTGTACACTTTTTGGCAAAGTGTCCTTTCTTGTTACATTTATAGCAAGTGAGTTCTTTCATCTCTGCCTCAGTATACTTGGGACTCTCCTTCTTGTAAGGCATCTTATGTTTGTTGAATTGTTTGCTTCTTTTGCCAAAACAACGTAGGACTTTGTTGAAAAGAACAAGTCCTTCCTCTTCTTCAAGCTGTTCCTTAGTTTTGCTTTCTTTCTCTTTCAAGGCCTGAACACGCATCCTTTCACGGTTCTCATTCTTATTGGCTTCCACCATTAAGGAGATTTCTTGTTGACGACGAATATAGTCAGCGTACTCCGGTGTTGTGGACGCCAAGGCAAGATCAGATTGAGGATTCTTTCCAAGTTGAGCCATGTCAGAAATTCTTCTTTCTTCGTACTGCCTGAGCTTCCCATAGATTTCTTCCATATCTAGAGTTTTGTTGGCTGTATTCTCTTTGAACGTTGTCCTGTCAAAGTTCCAGACTCCGGTCAAACCATCAATGACCACTTGAACTCTATTCCTCATGGAGATTTCTGTTTCTGGGATGCCCAAGTTCCTCATCTTGGTGACAAGGGCCTCAAAACGGTATGAGTAATCATTCACCGTTTCATTTGGCAGCATACTAAAAGCATAGAACTCCTTCTTGATCTTTAGCTGGACGTCCTCCTTCATTTCAGCTGTTCCTACATGGAACTTCTCAAGAGCTTCCCACTGTTGTTTCGCTGTTGACAAGTTGCTAACACGAGTGGCGTCCCTTTCACATAGGGACGCTTGAAGGAAGCAAATAGCTTTTGCGTTGGTTTCCATCAGTTTAAACTCGTCAGGACTCAGGACCCCACTCGTCCTCCTTATCAGCTTTGTCAGCGGGAACCTTGAGATCTCCCTTCATAATGACCTTCCAGCATTGATAATTTTGACTTCTGCAGAAATTTTCAAACCTTGTCTTCCAACGGTTGAAGTTGCCGTCCGTCAGGCGCGGAGGTTTCACAAAAGAGATTCCAATGGGTTCCATGTCCATCTTTACCTGCAACTCAGTAAGAATCTAGAGCGCCTGCTATGATACCAATTGTTGGATCGTTAGTCTAAAATACAAGGGCGTCCTTAACAAAGTTAAGGTCGTCCTTTACCAAGATGTCCTTAATAAAGATTGAGCATTTCCTTGGTTAGCAGCGGAAATCAAAAGACTAAACAAGTAAAGACAATAAGTAAGGAACGCTTTTGATTTATAGAGGAACCACTCAAGTACCAACTAGTCCTTGAGTGTAAACCTCTACCTCCTTGGAGGATTTTGTAATAGCTTTTTCCTTTCTTATTAAGTTTCCTTACAATACAGTGGCGAGTAGTTACACTTCTCTGGCACTTAGAAGGGCGTCCCTAAGTCCACTAGTAACAACTCCTTTAAGCCTGTAAAGTAACCTAACTCAATCTCTCTAAAGGACGCTATCACCTTTTCCTTACAGTTCGTCGTAAGGACTCTCTCACTATTTTTGTTCTTTTCTGTTACAAACACTTTGTGGTTTTGTGGTACGCTTCTCGCTCGATTTAACACCTAGTTCTCACTTGTTCTTGAGCTTGTTCTTGGTGTTCTTGGTGTTCTTGAGCGACTGACAAATTCCCTGAATATTCTCTGAAGCGTCACATCACAATAAATGCTCTGGACGAGTATTTATAGTGACATTGGGAAAGGGCGACTTTCTCTGAGGATCATGCCCTTTGAGGACGTTGCAACAGTAATCGGCTTCCACGTGTCTCTGTGATGATCAAGGAAGTTTACTGGCAATTCCGTTAGGCTTGGATGAGGGATCTTCTTCCACGTGGAGATCATGATCAAAGCTTGTCTGGTGATGTCACTTTGTCGGCCAGCTTTGAAGGACTCCAGTGTTATTGAATAAGGACGGTGTCCTTGTGTATGATTTTGCCAAGCCGTTCACTGAGAGATGTAGCGTCCTTACTCCTTAAGGACGACTACATGTTCAACAACTTGTTGTCCTTTTCAACGTGCGTCCCTGAAACACTTGGACAACTTATTAGATCAAGGCGAGTTTGTCATATCAAAACTAAGGGACGCCAGGCACAATGTTAATTACTGAAGGCGTCCTTAACATTGTCCCAACAAAGAGACGCTGGCCTAGTCAGCGTCTTTATCCTGGCCCAAATGCGAACATGACATCAACCATATTTGTTCCAATCCACCTAAAAACTGATGTTTTCTTCTTCATCCACTATTACAAAAGAATAAAATTAATAATTCATATAATAAATCAAGAAAACATAACTACACGTGACATACTGACATAGTCATAGAGCCAACTTTGAGAAGTTATCAAAGCCTCCACATGTTTCAGAAGGATAGACCATCGCCCTTTGTTCCAATCATCATGTCATTAGAGAATACATATCAATAAAAACAATAAAAAAAAAATAAGTTCAAGACCCGAAATAAACCCTACATGATATAAATTTGCAGTAAAAAAAACACATTAGGAATTTGAAATGTGAAAAAAACTTTAAGTTGCAATAGTTTGCAAGCATCGTCAAGATCTATATGTATCCCCAAAGCAGAGAGGTTATGCAATTGTTTTTGGCACCTAGTGAATTACTCATGATAAGGTTCCTCCTACAACCGACAGAACCTAAACACAGACATTAGAATATACAAGTGTAGACCATAAGATAGGTCTGCACAAAGTCAATAAAAATACTAACATTAGAACTAAACTTAAGTTCCCCGGCAACGACGCCAAATTTTGACTCGTCCTAGGTGGTTATGCCAAGACCAAAGGTAATTAACCCTAATACAAGCTAGTATAGCGAGTAAGTCGGGGTCGTACCCAAGAGAGCTTGTGGCTTCTAGTGTTAATATTTATACAACTAAATAGAAAAGGGGAACTAAAGTGATTTAAACTAAACTAAACTATCAAACTAACAATTAATCAAATAGTTAGAGAAACAAGTTCATTCAAAAGATCCACTTTGAAACAATCATTCAATCATAGATTCATCCATTGATTCCTTTTATTCCTATGGTTAATTCCTATCCTGATCTTATTTTACCATCTGTCCACGGTCTAGGGAAATCTTAATACTGACAGAGGATGCTCAAATCAATATTGGCAATGCAAACAAGGATATGTAGGATACAAGTTAAAGCAATCAAGCTACGAGTCAATTGCAGAAACATATAACTAAATCTCTTCCTTGACTACCTAGTCCACGGTTCTAGGAAATCAAGTTGTTTTCACATAACAAGTTTGGCCACGGTCCAAACCTAGATCCAACAATACAAAATCAATCAATTCAACAAGTTAACTACTCATGTAGAATCAATCAATATTCATATAATGAAGCACAAGAGAATCAATCATAACCAAATGATAGAAATCAATCATCGGAATCTCACAAATTCATAAATCAAAGCTTCTTCATTGAACAAACCCTAAAAGAGTTAGTTCTCCATACAAGAGAAAAGTAAATATAAACTATTCAAGTCTAAAATAAAAAGGAAAGGATTATTGGATGAATGAGTTATGAAAACTCTAACGTAAAAACCTAATAAGAAGTCTCGAAAAAACAATTATCCAAAAAGAATAAAAGATAAGAAAATAAAACAAAAGATAGTACAAAGCCGAAACAGCAAGTCTTCTCTGCAGACTCCACCCGTGGTCGCGGGCCACCCACCCGCTGTCACGGGTCAACACAAAATCGCAAATCTTCTCGTTGCTTCTACCACAGTCGCGGTTTTCACCCGTGGTTGCGGCCCTCTCCAGTAACGTTCTTTTGGTCTCTGTAACTCTACCTCAAGCGTGGCCTTCCATCCACGTGCGCTTTCTTTTGTAGAATGTACTAATCTTCCTAATCTTCACTTTAGTAGGTTTTTGGATGTCTTCATGAAAATCCCCTAAACTAGTCTAAAGCTCTCATAATAAAGTGCTAAAAAAGTCCCATTTACAACATACAAAATAACGCGTATCAATCACACGGAGAGTCAGGTTTCCAATATTTATTTTCATGTTACTCAGAAAAAGGTTTTTTTATATTAATCTATCAACTACTAAAATAAACAAACAAAGCAAATTAAGATTGTAAAAACAAGTATAATGAAGATATCTAACTAATGTATATCTATTGCAGAAGTGAATGTTAATCATTGATTTTCACTATCCCAATTTCACCTTAACCATTCTATTGTGAAACTCTTAACAACCCAACTTGATGAAATTATTTAAGACTTTCAAAAATTCAATTATAGTTATTAATCCGACCGGACTTCATAACCCCAAATCTCAAATAACCTAAGAGACCTCCTAGATTCAATTTGACAACAACATTGTGATCCAAGCATCAACAGAAATAACCTTTAAAGCAACTAAACAATCAAAAAAATTATGACTGAAATCTATTTATTTAACCAATTAATCTAACCGGCTTAATTAGATAAAGAGGTATACTTTAATCAATTCAACACCGATCGATTATTACATCAATCTAATTGTAATTCATCCTAGAAATCATAATAGGTGATCAAACTAATAAAAGCCTAGGCAAAAATTAAGTGATTAAGCACATAGAAATCAATCTAGTAATGGTTTAATTAGAGCATTCAAAGCTCACAACAATTCAAATCAAACAATTTCAATAAACTAGTTGGATAAAAAACATTTAGTTAGAAAAAATCATTGAAGAACTTACAAAGGTTTTTAGGGGTTCTTCTTCTTTAAAGAGAAAATAATAATGTCAAAGATAAGACTTTAAGATCTAACCATCCCAGTATATAGGGATTACACTAAATAAAACTATCCTAAAATAAAAAAGAAAAAGAAAAGAAAACAAGAGTCGGTTTATTAAATCTCCACCGGATCGTACCAAAACTCGGTCTGGCACCAAGACTCGGTCGCGTCCTGAGCACCCAACCCGTGTGATGAATACATAATAGCATGTCTCAAACATCTGACAAACAACAGAAGACGCAGTCGCGTCATGAGCAACCAGCTCACATCTTCAACTCTGATCGTGTTTTACTTGGTTCTTGACTCGCCTCTTCTCTTGGGAAAATGTCATGGCTCGGTTTACTTCCCGCCTCTTCCAATGTTTTGGCTTTCGCCTCCTCTACAATTGTTGTCTTCACATCTACAATCAAAAACCACAACAAAGTGTAGATAGCCGAATCTTTCTAACAAACTAACAAAACTAACTAAAACTAACTAAAAGTAAACCAAAAACCATGAAAATTCTAATTAAACATGCCCTAAAATACTACCTAAGATGTGTCTATCAGTGGCCGGAGAATGTCAATGTCCTGCAGTTGCTAAAGTCCGTGACAGATGTTCATGAACCCGCAACTGGGCCAATGTTGGTGAACAAACTGAGCATTGAAAACAAGATGATGTTTTCTTACCTCATCAATAACCTCCTTCCTCATGAGCAAAAACGCGATTGCATTTACAATCAAGAAATGTTAGTTCTTGACAAGATTTTCAAAGGAGAAAAGGTATGTCTTCTGCGAGTCATGCTTTGCCTTATGAAGATTTGATCCAAGACAATCTAAACTCACACGAAACCTTCGAGTCTACTGAGGGAAACATGTGCCCGGGTGTAAGATTTTTTAGTAAGAAAGCCTTAAGGAAGATGGGATGGTCGATCTCTGATTGATGGAGAGTGGATTTCTAAGGAAAACGAGGCAACTATAGAGGAGGAACCTGTGTCTAATATGTACTCGATGACCTTGTTTGCTAAGATTGAGACCTTAAAGAAGCAGAATATAGAACTGGCCAAGATGTTGAATCGAATTCCTGAAGTTTGTTGACCCTATGGCTGAAAGAGTCGCCAAGATCGAGGATGTCATCGGCCTAAGTAGAACGAGCTTAATGCAATTTATCAAGTCGAATTCACTTAACTCGTACTTAAAGTCGTATGACTCAAAGTTGTCGTGCATCAAAGCTCGTCCTTCTAATACCACCTGATGAATGACAACCTAGATGTATCGTCGGCCTCAGAAGCGAATATAGACCTAGAGTTTGGACAAGCTATGAACGTCTTCCTTGCTCACAAACAATCCAACACATATGATATTCCCAATGGAATTGATTGCAAAATTACAAATACACTTGAGAATCAAACTTGACGAACACTTGTATAAATCAAAGCAAAGAATGTGAATGGCGTAGGAAGAGAAATCCAACCTTAATGCAATTTATAGTATTGCATAAGGTACTAGGGTTTCAAGATTCTATCCTAAAATAAAACAATAAAACAATTATAAGATAGCAAATATGGTAACAAGATAAAGTCTTTCTTGTGGGCCAAGAACACCCACACTTGGCCTAGAACGCGGCCCATACGTAGAAAAGACATACTCGGCCATATCACTCATACGCGTCCACGTGCACGGCCTGCTACCGAGGCTCCTACCGACCGTAGAAGGGTCGTTACCAACCTTGTAGGGGTCATAAATTAAAGTGAGTATGTGCCATGGTCATATAGGCTCATTAACGAGGTGGCCATGTTTGGTTCATCCTTCTCACTCGAAAGCAACATTATGGGTTTCTTCTTGGCACTTTCTTCAAGCTTAGAAAATAAACATTCAAGGGCCAAGGTTGTCCCTTTCATGATCTTCTTAGCCCAGCTTCTCGTGATTGGACCTTGAATCGGATTCGTCAAAAGATCATCAACGTCTTGTGGAGTAACATCATCTTCATTGCTATCAGTCAACTCTTTGGGCAAATCGTTGACTCTGTGCACTTCATGACTTTATCTACCCTTGCTTTTCTATCCCTTTCCACATTATCTTCTTATTCTCAAAACTACTTTTCTAAGTTCGATATGGTTGTCATGAATATAACTGCTACTTGTGTGTGTCGTAGGCACTGTCAGGTGTGCTATATATGATTGCAAACTTGGTTATTTGCTTAATTGAATGCCTTTTACAAAATATATATGTTTGCACTTGCTTATTTTCTTTGTGTTGATTGATCTTTTTAATGATGCCAAGAGAGGGAGTAGCTATGGGTAACTTGCTTAAAAGGGTAGGATCTACTAAATTATATTTGGATATTGAGCTTAGGGGGGAGTTTTTGTTGTCGTTGTCTTTTTGCCCTATATTCTGGTGTGCTTTAAAGTTTTAAACCAGTTGAAGAAAGATGGAAGAAGATGTGATGTTTGTCACAATCAAAAAGGGAGAATTTGTTAGAACACGCGCAATGTTTTGATGGTTTCAACATGCTAGGTTGCCAAACTGAACGAGGTTGCTGACCAAGATGTGATTCAAAGGTTGCCGGCCACAATTTTAGATATGGTAAGCAAAATTCTAAATAAGGCAACACGGTGTGTTTCTTTTATGGACAATTACGAGATGTTCTAAGAAGCCTTTTATGAACAGAATATCTGCAAAAAGTGGAAAAAATCCTTTGAGATCATTGAAGATCAACTAGATGATTTTCTTGTGTCTTAGGTTTTATTTATGGAAAGATCTTGTAAGGATTGTGTAGGATTTGTTCTTTAAACAAATTAAGCAAATCATACAACAACCTTCTTAGTTTTATTTGTAGTTTTCGTGAGCTTAATTTAGAGGGAAGACTAAGAGAGTTGAGTATAACTTGTATTATTGAATGTGGGATTTGCTCTTGGTTGTTGAGTGTTAGAGAGCGATATTATGTGAGTGTAGTTAAAGAGAGTATGAGATTCATTTCTTGTATGCAGGAGCACCTTTGTAAACTCAAGAGATCAATAGAACGAGTCGAAGTATTCTTCAAGTCATTTCAAGTGAAAAACTTGAAAGGCAAGTGACCTTTTTACCCTAGACGAATTAATTGAGCTGTATAGGGTTTTCCATTCTAGATTCGTGTGTTAAATCTGGTAAACGAGATCTTTCTTGTATGTTTTTCCGCTTAAATTTAAATCTCTGGTTGTCGACAATATCGTAGGTGTCGATGACTTCTAAATACTAATGTTCGTACACAAAAGTAGCGAGTAATTAACATGATTAATATTAGTTATGAGCTGATGCTAAATTATCCTATCCCATAAAGTTAAATTGAAATGTAGGAGGGTCGGTAATAAGAGAGAAAACGTACGTAGGTAATACAAATGGCCGGTTGGTGGTTTTATAAGATAGGTAGTGGTGTAGCCCCCCGGCCAACGCCCATTCTCTCTACAATTACAAATGTCCAGCGGCGACTAATTCTAATTTGGGTTGAATTTGATGCACCAATCAAAGGGAGCCACGTGTGAAATCTAAAGGTAGGACCACCTCACGTACGTACATGGATCTCAACTGGCCCTTTGCTAGCTTGTTGTTGTTATATAGTTATTGCTGACTACAAGGGGGATTGAACTGTCTGGTGGAGCTGCCAGTCAAAACAAACTCCTCCCTCATCTCCTTGTTCTTCTTCTTCTTCTAAATTCCGGCCTTTTCTCAAACAAACCCTAGCGAGGTAGCTAATAACGAAGTCCCTGCGCGCCCTCCTCAAAGTCACCATCTACCTTTTCTGCTCTCACCTGCAAGTCTGCGCTCTTCCTCACCCACACGTACACATTCTTCACAAATCAACCCAACCAAACTGCCCTTCTTCTTCTCAATTCTCATCCCATCCCAAATCCCAATCATCACTTAATTATGTTGGTGTTTCGTCGATCATTACCAACCCTACCTTTCTGTATTCCTTCCTTCCTTCCTTCTCGCCTTAATTAACTTGCGGCTAGCTAGCTAACTTTTTATCATCTACTCTTCTTCTTTCTCTTTATATCTCTCCACAAAACCATATCCCAACCTTTTTCCCCCCCCTTTTTCGGAACCGGCCGGCCCCTGGCCAGCTCTCTTCTTCCATCTCTCCCTTCAAACAAATCTGCATCCATCTGCATCCATCCATCCATCTGGTCCGGCGGGCTTATTATTAAAGCAGTGGGTCGGATGGCGGCTGCGCCTGGAGGCAACGCCCAGCTTCAGCAGATGCTGCAGTCGGCGGTTCAGGCCATCAACTGGACCTACAGCCTCTTTTGGCAGTTCTGCCCCCAGCAAGGGTACGTACGTACGTTGTGTTTATACATTGCATATATTAATTAGGTCATACATGGGTTGCACTCGATCGATCTCTATGTCTATACTACTGAATTGAATTGAGTTGAATTGGAGGTGGTGTTGCAGAGTGCTGGTGTGGTCGGACGGGTACTACAACGGGGCCATAAAGACGCGGAAGACGGTGCAGGCGATGGAGGTGAGCGCGGAGGAGGCGTCCCTGCAGCGCTCCCAGCAGCTGCGGGAGCTGTACGACACGCTGTCGGCGGGGGAGGCCGGCCCCGGGCAGCAGCCCCCCCGCCGCCCCTCCGCCGCCCTCTCCCCCGAGGACCTCACCGAGACCGAGTGGTTCTACCTCATGTGCGTCTCCTTCTCCTTCCCTCCCCCCACTGGGTACGTACCCCTACATACTCTCCATCCCCATCTCCATCTCTACGTAACTCACTTAACTTAGCTTAATTATAATTAAGTTAGATCCATCATTTTCGATCACTCGTCTTGGTTTTGGAGCTCCATGCCATATATATTGTTTCCTACGCTACCTAGTTTAGTTCACTGCCTTCTAGGACGGGGATCTGAATCGGAGTAATTTACGTACACATGGGTGTTAATTAGCTACCTAATTAAGTGCCTCCATTTGTTTAATACAGTATGCTTTTACTTTTGTGATCAAGACATATTGTTGCCTAGTAATTAATTCATCATTACATTATGCATGTGTAAACTCGAAAACATATATCACATGTACTAGTACTACTAATTTAAGTGAGTCTCGGCATGTAAATGTTCCCCTAGTTATTTTTGATAATGATGAGGATCAGTCATGGGAAATCTAGTCCCAAATTCAGTTCCCTGATTGGAGTACTATACATGTTAGCATTAATTCCGAGCTGAGGACAATATATAATTAAGACTTGAGAAAGTTAGGTGCGTGGGTGGTAACAGACCTCCCCATATATAGTAACAAAGTCATTTATACATACCACCCTGTGTACTGTGTAGTGAAGAAGGGAAGGTGGGTAGTTACGTGTTTAAATCAACCCTAAAACGTACTCAAAGTTAGAAATGCTATAACTAGCTCCTACACAAAATAAGGGACAAGCGCTACCACAATTACTTAATTGATCCATTTCTGATAATTATAACCTACTACTTTCAAATAATCAACTCTACTTAACTATATTACTTGGGTTTGTGTACGTACCTAGCTTGCTATAACTACAATGCATATAAACATACATATGCATGAATATACGTCTCCATCAGACAATTAAGTTGATGGATGCAAAAACAAAAGTTTTGAGTGATAATCAAAAAGGAATTGCATGGGTATGAGATGGTACAAATGAATTTTTATGTAATGCAGGCTAGCTTGATGAATCTTTGTGTGAGTGAAAATATTCCCATGCCGGAAAGAGGCACGTATACAAAATTACACCTAGGCTGAAAGGAACGTTTAACTTTTCATCCCATCACCTATATTTCAATACTTAATTAAGATAGCTACCTAGTTTGAACCTCTTTTTTCACTGACCAATCCATCATCTATACGTAACGTACTTCTCCTAAGCTAGTTGAGCCATACATGCACCTTTATTGTACGTACGCACGTATGTAGAGTAGTACGTACGTGCTTGTTGTAAGCTAGCCTCTATAATAGCTCAACCCCTAATTAAAGTTCCCGTCAATGGATCTCTGGAACTAAAAGTATATATATAGATACAGTACTATGATTAAGCTTTTTGGTCAAGGCTACTATTCATAGGACTCGGAAACTTAACCGAAAAGACTTAACGGATTGACTAAATGCTCGAAGAGACAAGCTAGTATTATACGACGGATTGACTGGGCTCTAGACGTAGGAGCATGCTACAAGTTGGGCGGGATTCCTTTTTCATTATGCTCCGAATTCCATGCTTTGTACGTACTTGCCCACTTTTTTGCATGCTTTTAGTTATTCGCTTAAAATATCATATACTACTATATATATATTCCTTTTTAATGTCCTAAAATTGCCTTCTCTTCAATTCTTCCCGGCCTGCTTCTACCTAATATTTCATCGTTTTGCATGTCATCCATTCTCTCTGTTTTCCTATACTTTGGCTTTCTCAAATTAATTAAAAATGCCTTAAGTAAGTACTCTGCAAACTTTATTATAAAAAGCTTCTTCCAGAAAATACGTATTTATAGCCCCAGCAAACACATTTATATGTGCATGTGGGCTGCAAAAGGCAAATATATATTCTATGCATTATTCGATATGAACTTCAGATTTGTAGGAAAGCGTTTGTCATGCAGTAACATGGAAGAATATATGTATATATGCATGCAGTTCCCTTACATTATATATAGCCTATACTCATTTGTTTTCTTTATCCATACCATCTGCTATTTATTGTTTCCAACAAGCTATACTATATATAAGCAAGGTTCTCGTGACACCCATTTCTTCGTTTTCCTAAACTACTGTTTGCATTTATACCTTACTTTGGTTTACTTTAATTGACTGATTTATCTGCTTCATTGACCCTAAGTTTTGGATTTTAATGCACTATCATAATTACATAGTACTCCTATGTATCATGGATTCAGAATTTGTCTCCATTAATATAATTATTCTCCAACTTTTGTGGTCGAGCACATATATGCTTCTCCTTTATGCTGTTATAGAGAATTAGTGAGATCCAAACAAAATTTGTTTATTTTATAATACTA
The DNA here is from genome assembly GCA_963924305.1 of Polygonum maritimum. Classification (NCBI taxonomy): domain Eukaryota; kingdom Viridiplantae; phylum Streptophyta; class Magnoliopsida; order Caryophyllales; family Polygonaceae; genus Polygonum; species Polygonum maritimum. The sequence continues at coordinate 25,451,104 of OZ002737.1, read as the reverse complement.
ATAGACAACTAATACAAATTAATTAGTATAGTCGGTCAGTGGAGTATTAAATCTCCATGGTTTTCAGATTGATAATATATATTGTGCTAATTGTACGTGTCATCAAATATATACAAAATGCATGCACGTGATCAGAATGTTATGAATGTGTTTTTGCTTGGAGTCATTTCCATTGGAATTAATATTAATCTGAATGATTCGTTCGTTGATTAGTTGATTGCAGTGTAGTGTAGGCAGAGTAATTAACTAAATTAGTATATACGAATGGGATTATGGGAATTAAGTGTTAGTGGATCGACAATATTAATTATAGGTTACCAGGAAAGGCATATGTAAAACGTCAACATGTATGGCTAACGGGGGCGCATGAGGTCGATAGCAAAGTCTTTTCTCGGGCTATTCTTGCCAAGGTATGTCTTGCATTACAATCAATCTTTTGATTAACCTTTCATCCTTTTTTCTTCCATATTTGCTATATAAATGTGGTTGGTTCACATTGACTAATTCAACTTCGTTCCCCTTTTCTCGCACGCCACGTCATGTCCTATCACAGAGCGCTCGCGTTCAGGTAACTAATTCAATCTCTAAATTTCCCCTTGTAAATCTAGGATATGTGAAAATGCCTCTTTCGTTCTTCTTATACCAGATTCATGAATGAAGAATAACCTTAGAACTTAAACATTTTAATAGGGGATTGATTATCAAAAACTTTAACCTTACTGGTGGATCATTAGTAGGTTAAGAGTCTAAAGACGCCTTCTTAGAAAAGGCATCTTTATGTAGCAAGAAATAACTTAATTATCAGGAAAAATAGAGACAAAACAAGTAAAGGAACAGACACAATGATTTATAGAGGAACCAAACTTAGACAAACTAGTTTAGATGGGTAAATCTCTACCTACGAGGAAGATTTTGAATGACTTTCCTTTACTTGTTATTAAGCGAGTCCTTACAGCTATTACAAGGCCGATTTCACACTTCTCTAGCCTGCAGATTCCGTCCATATAGATTACTAGTGAAATCTCTATCAACCCTAACTTGCAACATAAGTCTCAATCAATAAGATACAAGGAAACCAAACCTTAAGTGTTTCTCAGTCCCTTCGGAAACACATCTCTCGTTCTAACTCAGCACGAACAGTTTTTGTGATTTGACTGAACTTCTTCTCGATTGAACACACTCTATCACTCTTGTTCTTGAGTTGTTCTTCATGTTCTTGGTAGCTCTTGGGAGTGCGTGGAAGAAGTCACCACACAGTAAATACAAGTAAATATATTTATAGTGAGTGGTTGTAGGGTTCCCTTTCCTAGGATCCTTTTACCCTCTTGGCGTCCTCAGAGACAAGGTCAGAGTTACGTTGTCGTTTTCCCCATGTTGTACAACGTTGTCTTCATCCGAAAGTCAACTCCTTTATAGGATAGGGAGCTTCCACGTGTTGTCTTGGGATGATGTGGAAAGCAACATCCTTGTTTCACGCTTCTTTGTCTTTTGACATCCGAAGCTTCTAAGGATTGCGGACGTTTTATGATGTCATCTTGTCGGGCAGCTTTGTTTGAATTTGAACATTGACATTTAGGCGCGCGTTCCTACTTCGATAAGAACTGCATCCTTATTTCGTAGAAACTCATTCTTGTTCTTTGGCGTGAAGCTCTTTGCGTCCCTGATCCTTAGGGACGACTTAACACTTGCTTGTTGTCCTTTTCATGATGATCGTCCCTAGACGAATACCTTAAATAAACACTTGGACAACTTATTATAAAACATTTGGTTTGTCATTATCAAAACTAAGGACGAAGATCGTTGATTGGGTATTAATGACTAACGTTCCTAATACCGTCCCAACACTTACAATATGCTCATTAATTAGTAATAATCAATTATAAATTAAATTAAATCTTATTTGGCAGAATCCTTCTTTGTATGATCCATTAACCTATATTTTTTACGAAGATATGTTAATTATTTAGATCCAAGAAATGTAAAAAAGTCTTTTATTTATTCATATATTTTATATCACAAGTAAGCGAAAAGAAATCTTAAGATCTAATAATAGAATTTATAAATCATCAAAAAACAAAACTTTTTTCATTCAATAAATAATCTAGGAGCATAGGTTAGAAAAAAACCCCTTTTTCAATATAGAGACCTAGATATATAATTTGATGTCTTTAACATGAATATTCATATTGCTGTTAAATGCATGAGCAGACGGTGGTTTGCATCCCTCTGATGGACGGAGTGGTGGAGCTGGGGTCAACCGAGAGGATTCAGGAAGACCCTTCTCTTGTCCAACACGTCAAGTCGTTCTTCGTTGACCACCACCGGCTCCCTCCCCCTAAGCCCGCCCTGTCGGAGCACTCCACCTCCAACCCTGCTGCCTCGTCTTCCGACCACCACCCAACCGCCTCCCGCTTTCACTCTCCCCCTATAACCATGTATGCTGCCGCCACAACTTCCAACATCCACCGGGTCAACGAAGAGGTCGAGGATGAAGACGATGACGATGAAGACAATGGTAAATTCACTATTACCTTTCTCCATGTAACTTTTGACAAAACAAAAATTCACCAGTATTGTCTTGTGACATGAAGCTAGTTTCAATAATTTACGTTACAATAATAAGTACATGCATGGAGCCATGGAGGGTACCGTGCATTGTAAATGTACATACAAAAGAGAGTTTAATAAGTGTAAAGTGTTAGTAATTTTACATGGAGTACCGTGACTATACAATAAAAAATAAAGAAACTGATGGAGATATGATATTACAAACATATTAGTCAATGCTTCCGGGCATTTAATCAAACGGTTAAGCCTCCAAGGGTAGTACCCAGAGATCACCAGTGCCCTCAACCAAAAAAAACAAACATATTAGTCAATGTGATTGATCAAGTCGTGCTTGCTTAGGCCTTGCAATTAAAAAGGTATTCTAATGTAGCGAGGAATCTGGTGCAGAGTCGGATTCAGAAGCTGAAACCGGGAGAAACAGCCGGCCCCTGTCGGGGGCGGGGGCGGGCCAACAAAACCCGCCAAGTCAGGCCCGATTGGGCCCGGAGGCGTCAAACTCGGCAACTGCAGAGCCCAACGAGCTAATGCAGGTGGAGATGTCGGAGGATATCCGGTTCGGCTCACCCGAAGATGCTTCCAACAACATGGATCCCGACTTTCCGGCTGCCGGAGGAATGAATCTTCAAAGCACGCTCCAAAGACGGGCTGACTCGTTCAGCCGAGCCGAGTCTTCTAGGCGCTGGCCCGTTATGCATCATGACTCATTGCTGCAGCACACGCCTTTGTTACCTCTACAACCACCTCCTTCCTCTAGTAAGTGGTAACTCATTGTTCTGCATTTATTTTAATACTAAATTATCATCATCATCATCATCATCATCATCATCATTTACCAGGGGGACCCGCAAACCCAGAATCTGGGGGGTCAGGATGTGGGCACCCCTGGCTTACGCAAAGGGGATGCGCATGAAAGACCCAAATGAAACTGAAATTCAGTATGTGACGATCATAACTGAATTTAGTTAAAATACACCAAAATTGATGTAGGGATCATATCCAACTCAAAGGCACTACTAAATTATCACCATTTACAAATTCATTATACATGTATGCCACCAATTCAAATTCATCGGACTCACAGTCTATCATAGAGATATACTGTTATACTAACTAGTAAGCGTAGGTGGGGAACTAGAATTAAATTGAGTAGGCGAAATTAAAAGCTTGCTGTCTTTGAAATTTTCCCATTATTGACCAAATAATGGAAGTTGATGTCAGCTCTGCGTCTTCCAAATTTCCCATTTCTAACCGGCGGAGGTAAATACTCAAGCCGTACAAACAGATTGAAAATTTATTGCATTCAGAATCATAAAAAGATCACTAAATGGGGCTAACGGCCAAGATGAAAATGTTTCAATGTTCGGGTGTAGCAAGGTGCAGACCCCTCAATGTGGTCATCAGCCAATCAACGGCGATGATCACATCAGTAAGCGTGAAAGGTCTATTTCTTCCCCTTTGAGACATCTGCAGGACACGTACTACTTGACATTATACACACGCTCTTAAACTTTCTTGCCAATACGATCAAGCGTTATAAGTAGTTGCTTTCATCAAGTTAGTTTGGATTTGTATTGCACTTTTGACTAACATATTGTATTGTATTGTGTAGGTGCAACTGCATTGGAAGAAGAAGAATCAGCAACAGAGGACACACACTACTCCCAAACAGTTTCCACCATCCTCCAATACCAAGCCGGGCGGTGGTCATCAGAAGCCTCCCCAGCAACCACCATGGCCGGCAGCGGCCGTCACCTCACCATCTCCACCCAACACTCAGCCTTCTCCAAATGGCCGCCTCGACCGGACCACCATGTCCACATCCCTGAGGAGCACAACGCCCAGTGGCTCCTCAAGTACATCCTCTTTACCGTCCCGTTCCTTCACACCAACAAGGCGTCCCATGATGACAACAACATCAGCAGCTCCCCTAAGAGCCTTCAGCCCGGTCCCGACCCGTCCTCCCGATTCCGTGCCAGGGGGGCACCGAACGACGACCTCAGCGCCAACCATGTCCTAGCAGAGCGCAGGCGGCGTGAGAAGCTCAACGAGCGGTTCATAATCCTGAGGTCGCTCGTCCCGTTTGTCACCAAAATGGACAAGGCCTCGATCTTGGGTGACACCATCGAGTACGTGAAGCAGCTGCGTCGAAAGATACAGGACTTGGAGGCGCGTGCAGGGCAGATGGAGGGGAGCGGCCTGACGGTGGCCCGGCCCGGGTTGAGCCTTGATAAGAGGAAGTTCAGGGTTGTGGAGGGGAGCAGCGGTGCTGCCAAGGCCAAGGTGGTGGAGCCGCCCCTGCCACCGCCGCCACCGGTTGATCTGTTGCAGGTGTCGATAATCGAGAGCGACGCGTTGATAGAGATGCAGTGTCCTTACAAGGAGGGGCTGCTGCTGGATGTGATGCTGGTGCTGAGGGAGATGCGTGTGGAGGTAACGGCGGTTCAGTCGTCTTTGAATAGTGGCTTCTTCAAAGCAGAGTTAAGAGCTAAGGTAACTAGTCAAGTAGTTTGCATTCATTTTCAGTATGTCTTAGGCCATTAGTTCTCAATGTGCTCATGTTTTTGCTTCTTTGGAGCGTGTACAGGTGAAGGAGACCGACAACGGGAAGAAAGCGAGCATTGTTGAAGTGAAGAGAGCAATAAATCAGATAGTTCCTCACTCGGATGCCTCGTAGACGTTTGTTTCCCACCGGTTGAGATAGTATTCAAGCTGATGACTTGCCTCTGTGTAGCGTATTGTAAAATTAGGTAAATGCTTCTTTTGTTACCCTTATCCAAGGAGGGTATATTAAATGTGATAAGTGATTAGCAGGCTAAATTAGTATATAACATCTGCACGCAATAGGGCTCTTTGCCGCGTATGTTGTCTAGAACTTCCATGGAACCACAGCATGCTAGTTCAAGGAGATTGAATGATACTAAGGAGGAAAGAAGTACCAGCCTTTACCGTAGGTGAATGACTGAGTGTAGCATTAGAGGCTCTCATGGTTCCACAAAAGGACTCAGTAATGATTTCCTTAAGAATCTTGCTTGTTGCTCTCAAGAGTTAAGACTAGTAGAGTAATGGAAGTTGGAAAGTCAATACAGCAGGTTAACGCAAATGTTGAGCTGTTTTAAGTAACACAAGGATGAAAGCAGGTTATCACAGAGAATAAAAGCAGGATCTAGACAAACTAACACATGTGTAACTTGTTCAAAAAGGCATTTAAACTGATATTACCGTCGTTGGTTAAGACCAGTTGGCCGAGCAATAATGCATCATCACCAACAAAAGCCAACTGATCTGCCTGTGGACACAAAGCAAAGGGGTATAAATAATACTTGCGGAGGTAAATAAAAGTTTAATAGAAGCTGCAAGTAACAGTCTACAGTATTAAAGTGCATTGAGCAAAAGTTATTCATCACATCTGTCAAGGGCGTTGCAGTCAGTGAATGGCGCCTAGAAATTTAACAGGCTAAGGAAAGGTACTTGCTTCCCGGCATTTGCTGTACTGAAAATCCCTCATGGAAGAAAATGCAAAATTCGTGTTGCATAAGCCTCTAATGAGTACAAACACCTTTGAGGAACCCGAAATGCAAGATCCCTCCGATCCCAATGAATTTGCATGCTTAACATGGGCGGGCCATAATCAAAATGCACAATCACAAGCACCCATAATCCCAAATCCTACCATTAAAGTTGGTATCTGAAACCAAAGTCTAGGAGAATAAAGAAAAGGTGAACTGCAAAAGAGATAACACAACACAGCAGACTACAAAGATGATAAACTACATCTAATAACATACTACTCCTAGTAGCAAGTAGGTTACTTGACTCCTGTTGAAATTTCAATAGACTAGGATCAAAGCAATGGATCAAGTATCTAATCATCATGCTTGATGTCAAGCCCCTTCAGCTTCAATTCCAAATCATCATCATTCTCAGATTGATCAGCATCATCTTCATCACCATCATCATCTTCTCCTTCAGGGTCATTCTCATCCAGAGGACCAAGAACATCCAGGTTGCTCTTAAGAATTTCTTTAACCTCATCAATTCCCTCATCAGAAACATAATTTCCATTGATGTTCAGCAGTTTAAACCCTGGTTTGTTAGCAACTGCTTGAGCTAGCATGCGAGCTCCAGCCCTTCTAATAGCGTTGGTGCTCAGGTCTACTTCACATAATTGATGATGTCCTCCTACCAATCCCTTTGCAATCAAGACAGCACCCTCATCTTTCAGCTCGTTTTCAGATAAGTTCAACTTTGTCATGAATTGCATTGAAGTTATACCATCTGCCAAAGCGGAAGCACCTTTCACACTGATATCATTCCCAGCCATCTCCAAGACTTCAAGTGATGGTGTAAACTCTTTCATTGCAAGAGCAAGAGCCTCAGCTCCTTCATCTTCTAAGTTCAAATAGCTAAGGTAGACTTCAGTCAGATTTGCAAATCCCTGTATAGCCTTGCTCAGGGCAACCCCAGCTTCAACACCAAACATATTATCACGCAAATCCAATTTCTTCAGATGAGGACAATTTCCAAGTGATTGAGCAAGAACCACACCACCATCAGAACCTATTCTAGTGGAAGAACAACGAAAGTCTTCGAGTACTGGCGATCTTTTCACAATCTCAGCAATGGCCATTCCACCTTCATCTCCTGTCATATTGTTGTGAAAATGCAGGGTTTTCAGTTTTTCAGTGGAAGGAATAAGTTCATTCACTGCCTGGGCGGCTTCCTCTGATATGCCATCATTCATCAAGTAAAGCTCCTCCAAGTTCTCCTGGGATTTTAAAAGTGCACCAAAAGCCCTAACACCCTTCTCTCCAAGTGCATTGTTTGAAAGGTTTAGATACCTCAGCTTTGAACCTTCCAGGCAAGATGAGAATATATTCATAACATCCAGAGCTTCTGCCTCTGGCCTTCCAGCTATGAAATCAGACAGGTCAACTTCTTCTAGTTGACTCTTCAGGGAAGACAAGATGGGTTCAACCACACGAGCCGCATCCAAACCGAAGCTTCTGTTGCTAAGACATATTTTGGTGTATGAGCTCCCAGGCCTTCTCAGTGATGCAAAAAGCTCCTCAGCCTCAGCCCTGTCAATAAAGGCCCTGCGACCTCCAGATATATCGAATACAGTTTCACCCTTTCCAGAAACTTCCTCAGATATAATCACTTCTCGGTCCACTTTGGTGGGCCCTCTTTTAAGGATTTCCATCATATGCTTGCTGGATTCTTTAGCATAGAGTTGCACAGCAGAGCTCCCATCGCTGTCCGGTTCCTCAGCAAAGAGTTTATTTGCAGCAGCAAAAGCAGTTTCCTCAATGTTCTTTGCATTTGCCTCAGCTTCCCCAAGACTTAAGAGACCGTACTTGCGTGAAAGCAAAGATGGCGTTGTGAGATTTTTTGCTATCCTCTCCACAAGCATAAACCGTGTGCCCTGACTAGGAGGCCACAACTTGATGACTGCAGCATGGTTTGTGGTAGCTCTAGCAGACGCCATTGCAATATTGCCTAAAAGCAACACACCGAGAGCCACAATGAGCTTAAACAGGATGATACAACAAGTCTAAATCGAATTCGGAAAGACATATGGACAATCCACGAAACATTCATACCATAAAGCAGAATGATACAAGTGACAACATGATTTCAGGTTTATGAGAGAATCAGAATGATAAGCATGCATATAAATGATGGCAAATTTCAGTGTATAGGATGATAAGAATCTTATCATCACATTGACAATAAACATTCAATCATGTACATAGCAGGCTCAGTGCAACGAGCTGCAAGAAGACAGACTAATAGCACTGAAAATTCCACCACGCTTGACCAATCCAGAAAGGCATAGGGAATTGACAGTTCCCAATTTTCAGTAATGCAGGAAAAGCAGATACAAACTTTGACAAAAGAATGTCCAAATGAGAGATCTCAAATGCTACTTAACCCTTTAGCATGTTGTTCGTAGCTAGACAAGGCGTTCGTTCGTTCTAACTTCTCAATCAAATGCTCTACTTAAATTCTCAATTACGAGAAGAGCAAAGTCGCTAGCAATTATGGATCTAAGCCAATATCACGAAATCAATCGATCTATAACAAAGCAACATCGAACTCAAAGCTTTTTTAACCTAGGAGTAGATTGACAGTATAAAAATCGGAAAAACCGCCATCAGCAACTGATAATTTAAGCAACGAGAAGCGAGAAGAAGTTTTGTAACTGACAGAGCAGAAGGAACAAAGACATAGATGATAGAGAGAAAGATCTGAAGAAGTCGAAATCTTACCAGACAAGTGCTCGGTGGAGAAGATGGGCGAGAAAACCCTCGAAAGCGGCTGCGGCGATAGGATAGAGAAAGGAGAAAGCTTGAGAAAGAAGGATGAGACGGAAAGAATATAGAGTTTTTGAAATGACGAGAAAAAAGGAAATGGAGGGAAGAAATTCGGGATTTTGATTGCAAACTCAAAAAACTTTTGCGTAGGGTTTCTGGTTTCAGCGCCTCTCCCTCTCAACTCAATGTCCTCGATTATTCAGGAAATTTGAATTTACTTTGACAGTAATACCCTTTTCTTTTCTTTTCTTTTCTTTGACTTTCCACTATATTACCAGCCTTGCTGGACTAGTGGACTGTAATAATCTGAGCCGTTGGGTTGAAATTTTGAATGACCGGGATTTATTACATGTTTTTCTTTTGGGTCAAACGTCAAGTGCTGTTTTTTTTTTTTTCTTGAATCAAGTGGTGCTGTTTTTTTCCCAGTGCTTGGACAAAGACAATGAAAAAAATGCTGATTCGATCAAGAGAAAAAAAAACATCAGATAATATAGGTGAAAGGTAAAAAAGAGATTGAATTAGGGTAGTAGTGTAGACGTGTAGTTAAATAATGGTAAAAAGTTTACAAAAGGTAAAGAAGATTGAAAAAGATGAAAAATTACGGTAAAAAGGAGATTGAATGGAATAATTTTGTAATTTAATAAAGATAAACAATCGAAAAGAATTAAAATAGATGATAAAATTGGATAAAGATGGTAAAAGATTTTATTGGTTGGAGTTAATATTGAATCTAGGTTTGATCACATGTCATCTCTATATTCTATTGGTTTATGTGTTAATTTTAAATTTTTATGAATTTTTTAACCAATAATTTGGGTCTCAAATTGTTTTAATAAATTAATATGATTGATATGAATAATGATCAATAGTTTTACTTAATTATATAATAATTAATAATCAGAATAAAATGTATCATCATAATAGAAATTTTAATAGTCCTAAAGGTTCAATATCATTTACATACAGTAGTAATATTTTCTAACATAACTTTCTTACATTACAAAAATGTGATTTAGGTACGTCTCTTCATGTGAATCAACCTGGAGAATATATAAATTTGACATGTATTATAGAACTCATGGGGTTGAGAGATTGAATTTTCATCTTCGTGATGAACAAAATGTGATGTTCCAAGACGAGGAACCGATTGATGATGCATTAGACAATGCCAAGAATAAAACTACAATGTTTTTGGCATGGATGGAATGTAACAGCAAGGATGCAAACGTAAGAAAAGTATGTTATCATGAGTTCCCAAAATATTATGTTTGAAAGGGCAACAAATGGGGCAAAGTGCTTAGGTATGAGGAAGACAATAGGTCGAATATATCTTATGAAGCTTGTTATCCTTTATCAAGCAGTTGGGGCTCTAGAGGTTATCAAATCTGTTACCGATGAAGCAATCCGGCCTACTGATTTATGGGAAATTATCTCTAACTGCAGGGACTTGATTTCGTGCAACAATTGGAGTGTGAAGGTGAAGCACATAGCTAGAAGCGCAAACCAGGCGGCCGATTGGCTTGTTAGATTTAGTGATGATTGTGTAAGTGATTTTATTCTGTATAATGTATCCCCAAACGGGCTTGTGTCATGCATGGAGATAGAATCTTGGATGAGTAATCATATGTAATCTCTCTTTTTCTATTAAATGAAATGGGTTAATACCTTCCTTTGGATCAAAAAAAAAAATCTTGCTATACAATGGGGTTGCTTGATGATGAGAGGGAGTACATTGATGGACTACTTGATGTAGTTTCTTGGAGTTATGCACACTATGTTAGGAATCTTTTTGCCATGCTATTATTGTTTGGAAGTCTATCAAGGTCTATATACATATGGGAAAAGACTTGGCATGTTTTGTCCGAGAATATACTTGCTAAACAAAGAGCTATTCTTTGTAAAGATAGTAAGTTATACTTTTTCTAATCTCAATCAAGCCAGTTGTTATTATGAAAGCATATAGTTCAAAATGAACCACTTAGTAAATATAATATTCAGTTGTTTACTACTACGTGTATATATTTACAACATACAATGAAAAAAATATATATAATTAAGCTCCTTACATATTAGTAGTTCGTTCGCTCAATGATTTCTTTCTTTTCCTTGTAATTTTTAAGATACTTTGAATATAAATGCCTTTATAACTATTTACAGAATTATAAATGAGTGATGAGCAGTTGCAAAACTATACACTTGTTGAAATTGATAAACTGCTACATAGAAATGGAAGTTGTCTACGTAGGTTTCCTTCAATGCCAATTCCGGATGACATGATCATACTGAAGGTCTCAATAAGCTTATAGGAGATGAATTGAACTGTGATAAGGAAGAATTAAAACGTGATAACATAAGGCTCATTTCTACTTTTACTAAGAAACAAAGGGGAGTTTACTATGAAATCTTAAATGTAGTGTCAAGAGGCGGAGGAGGTGTCTTCTTCTAGCTTATATGGATATGGCGGAACAGTAAAAGCATTATATCTAAAAAATATTTTATTATATATCAGAAATACTTATTATATCTAAAAAACATTGGACTTTAGTTCTTCTAAGGTAGATTAAAGCAAGGCAAGCGGCAAAAGAAAGTTGTAGAGCCAGATTTGGGTTGGTCGGGCTCGCAAATCCCAACAATGTTTGGCCCAAATAACGTTTTGCACATACCATCACAACACTTGACTCCACAATCAAGATAGCATGGCCTTATTGCTTTCGAGCATTCTTGTTGCTCTGTCTTAACCATTGTCGCACTCCAATGGCCTAGCTTGGCCCGACGTTTCTACTACGCTTGTACTTGCGCAGTTGCTCCTTGTCACTATTGTTTATTTAAATCAATTGGTTAAAGAAATACAAATAAAAACGTTTAGCTTCAATAGTATGCGATACAACACAATGAAAACATTGGCTCCCTAATTAGTGTAGGTTTAGTTCACGTTATCAAAGTGAATGCCCTTGAGGATTTCACAAAGAAAACCAAAAACCACGAGTATCATGTCTACTATTTGACGTACAAAATGGATGTCGTCCTAAATTAAGAAGGTAAGACTACTAGCATACAAGTAAGTTGAAATTCTTATCCATTAACTTAAGTTTTTCGTTTAAAAAATGAATCTCAACCCTATATATCAAATGATTAAATTTATACGACTCAATTCCAAAGCACAATCTACTCAATTTCAAAACTAAATAATATTATGGCACTTTCGAGTCCAGGTCTAAGAGAAATCACAACAAAAATCTAAAAATCTAAAAGAAACTTACCACAATCAAAAGTGTTCGAATTTTGCAGACGTTGGGGTAAACTTCAGCTGTAGGAAAGATTACGACGGCGACAAGATCAAGGGGAGAGATAGACGAGAGAGAGAGAGAGAGAGAGAGAGAGAGAGAGAGAGAGAGAGAGAGAGAGAGAGAGAGAGAGTAGGTACACCGAGTTCAACTCCGTGCGAGGCTAGGTTTGGCTCATAAGGAAAAAGGTGATATAAGAAGACCATGTACGGACGAGCAAAAGGTGGACTCGTCGTTAGGATATGATTAAGAACCGATTGTCTCGAAACAGAGCCTCTACAAGTGTAATAATTCTCTAAATTTTGTCAAAGCAAGATTTAGTTGCATTTGAATATTTAAGAGGTGAGTGTTTGAAGGATAACAAGATATGGCACGATTCGATTGTTGTGAAGGATATTATGAAGATTAGCTAATGTTCAATATGAGTAATCTTATTGGAGCTTGTATCGACTAAATGAGGCTGATTATAAGGGTCTTTATGAAGGATATCTTTGGTCACTCCTAGACTAAGAAGAGTAAGTTTCCAATTGGTGACCGTATGGTAGAGTCAACGATATCGGTGGTGGGTCAGGTTCACGAGTTATGATCTCAGAGGATCAAGAAGTCTATCGTTATCAGGTGATATAAGTCAGGAAATGAATAGTCGACCTAGAGAGAATTGATGGTGCGACATGTCAGAAGTACTTTTAGGACAAGGGATTCTTCAAGATGCTTATGGAAGTAAATTGTTGTAGTTAGTGGGGCTTAAGAAAGGCTCCCAGTCATGACTGTTATTGACTATTGCGAGCACGGATAAGGGAATCGTTTGGATGACAAACTAGAAGACTTATGATTAATTAAATGGAGATGGCTTGTATGCAAGGCCGTCAGCATTCCAAGATTGTAAGACACATGTAAATTTTAATAATATCTCCAAGTCGTATGCAGCCTGTTCAAGGAAAAGGACTTTAAAATCACTTATGTTTGTGAAGGTATAAAGTTATAAGATCCACTGCAAGGGCGATTGTTAAGATGTCCTATCTAGTATTAGGGACAGAAAGCTTAAGGTTGGAAATACTAGTCATTTATGACCTAAGGAAGACGAACGTGGTTGCTACTACCCTTAATAGGAAATGCATCATGAGTGTAAGTAGACTCGTTTATCTACTCAGTTGGAGTTGCGTAGTGAGTTGATGGGGTGTAAGGTAGAAGTGCAGATTTAAAGGATCTAGAGAACTTGAGAATTTTCGAGTGTCAGTCAACCTTACATGAAGAGATGAGGTAGAAGACGAAGAGATGCCCTATGAGTAAGGAATGGAGATAAAAACAAAGTTCTACAGAGGTAGTCCACCTCGTTGAGCGATAGTATGGGATTCTAAGAATGAATGACTGGATTTTGTTTGAAACGAGATCACATATTGAGACAATATTTGGATGCTCTAATCACTTCCTATTCTACAGTGAAAGTGGAAGGAAAGTATTTTCCATAAAGACTTTGTTACCAGGTTAAGGATTGACAGAGGTCACGATGCTATCCGGGTTGTGGTGGAACAAGATTTCTTACTTCCTGCCTAATAGAGAGAGTGGCTAGTGGACAAGTTAGTAGAGTTGTTCTTGAGTGAGGTTGTTCGACTGCGTGGAGAGTCAAAAACGATTGTGTCAGATCAATATATGGTCGTTTCACTTTGAAGTTTTTAGCAACAAATACATGAGACATTGGGCGTGCGATTGCGCTAGCTTTATGTTGCTTGCCATCCGCAATTAGATGGCCTGTCGAAAGGATCGATTTAAATCATTGAGGATATGTCGAGGTCTTAAGCGTTGGATTGGAGAAGTCATTGGTAGAGATTCAAATGGAATTTTATGAGGCTTTGTAAGACCCTCAGTGTAAGACCACATTGCGTCTGGATGAGCCAACTGAGGTCGTCGGAGTAGGGCCATAAATGATCGAGGAGACGGTGGGGAAGGTGGCCCCGATCAGGGAACTGTTGCCAACTACTTAGATTCGTCAGAAGTTCTATGCAGATAAGAGGCAACGACCCTTGGAGTTTGAGGTAGCCGCACATGTTTGGCTGAGAGTGTCGCCCATTAGAGGAGTTCGGAGGTTCGAGGTGAAGGAGAAGTTGAGTTCTTGATACATTGACCCTGATCGGTCCGGGTGTGGGTGGTCAAAATTTAAATTTATAAACCGAACCTCAGTTGTAGTAAAGAGGTAGGGTGTCGAACACACGGGAGTTCGTGCGTTGAGAGTACCCGAAAGACTAAAAAGAGATAAAAGAAAGGCAAAACAAGGAAAAACAAGGGAAATCACCTCGGACCAACATGGGTCACTTCGGTCCGAGGGTGGATCGAGGTTGTTTGGCCGGGACCGACTTCACTCAACGTTGTGCCCGATGACTGGGTAACTCGATTAGGCGAAATAGTAGATCGGTCTTGGGTTTTTGGGTTCCTTCCCTAACTAGACTTGGGTAATTCCACCCCAACTCAACCAATAAGTGTTGATCCTTGTGAGATCGAGGTTGCTAGCCTTCAATCCCTCCACTCTACACTTCGACCCAAGGGAGTTTCCACTCACCTTCGATGTTAGGTCTAGTGATTGAGTTAGAGATCACTTCCGCTTACTCTTACCAATCACAAGCCCTATGTCCCTTGTTTCCACAAGATAATTGAAGCTTAGTGTAGAGAGGATTCCTAGATCAAGCTCTCAAAGGCTATGGAATTGGGGGTTCACACCCAATCCTAGCTAGGGGATTCCCCCATAGCCTAAGACTATGGAATCTACTCCATCAAGTAAGAGTACAAAGCAATCAAATGGAAAAGCAAGCAAATCTCAATCATCAATCTCAAATCAAAGCCAAATTGCATTCAAATCCAAAGTGGTTCACAAGATCCAAGTCTTAATTCTACTAAAACCAAAGGAAATCAAGTACAAACTCACTAATCTCCTCACTTAGCTCCACCGATTTCCTCCTCTTCTCCTCCTCCTTTCTTCTCCTTGCTCTCCAAGTCTTCCTTGAGCCTTTGAGAGTGATTTGGTGTGGGATTGTTCTTGTGTGTGTCCTCTAATCCTCTCTAATCACCTCTAATTATCCTCCTCTCTTGATTGGGGACCAAGGAATTCCAATTTAGAAGAAGGGCAAAATTGGAAGTTCACCATATTTGTGCCTTGGAGCCTAATCTTCACAAATGCCGACTCAGACCGACAAGCTGAGGACCTCGGGCCCGACGTTGGGAACGTCGGTCCTGTGCTTTGGTTGCTCGATCTCGGGCCCGATGTGGTGGTACTCGGTCCTGGGCCTCGATCCTTGTCTTCTTCTTGGTTTTCCTTTGGTTCCTCTTCAATCTTGGCGTGGCTCTTCCGTTCCTTGGCTTCCTTGCTTAGCTCCTCCTTAGATGCTCCTCCAAAACATCCTCATTCGCGCCATTTTACCTACAAAACACAACAAACTCGCATAGTTTCCGAATCTTGAAGAAAACCGGGAACTAAGCTAAAAAGGAACAAAACACACAAGGAAAGGAATGAAAAACACATATTTACAAGAGAAATTATCTACTAAAACACCACCAAAATGAGAGACATCAGAATACCCCATACTTAAACTTGCTTGTCCTCAAGCAATAACAATGTAAGCAAGACCGAAGCATAATCTTCAAGTAAAGCCTCATATGAAAAATCAAGTAAGAACAAGTGATAGATATGCTAGCAAGATTACATCATCACACATGATCAAGTGTTCAAGGAATAAAGTCTAATGCAACAAAGCCTCACTTTAGGGACATGAAAATGTGTATCACTCATCATGTGTTTAGGCTTGAAAATGAACACTCAAACTCAACAATCATGCAAGTAAAGACTTTACCATTGAAGCTAATATCGCCAATTCCTCCACCTAGAGATGCCTATTACAATGCACACAAAGAATATGAACTTGGCTCAATGGAGATCCTCAAAGAGGTTCCATTCGGCCGGGTTGTAATGGGGCTTTTGGTATTTCTCAAGGTGGGAATCATTTTGGTCTTGTGGTACTTACAATGGGGATTGAACTTTCCTAGTCTCTCACCAACTTCACCAAATTTATTCCACTGTCACTTTCACACTCCCAAAAGACTTTGATTTTCTTCTTTTCTTTTCTTTTTCAACCCACTTTTTCACTTAACATTCCACTTCATCTTTGCACTACACTTTTTGTTGGATTTTTCACACTTTTTCCACTTTGGATCGACTTGCACTATAACTCGGGCCCGAGGTGCACTTTAACTCGGTCGGTACCCTTTTCTTCACTTAAGCACTTTGCTTTCAATCCACTATTTTTTCCAACTTTCCTTTCTTTTTTTTTCAACAAAGATGCACTACTTACTTGATTTATAACTCCATTCTTGCCCTTGACCAAAGAGAATCTCAACTCTCCAAATATATTCCAAAACCTCTCACTAAAGTCCAATCCCATAAGGGTCAAGTCATATAGGCTAGGAATCATATTTTCGAGGAGTTTCAAACAAAGGTCTAAGGCTAAAACGGGGCTACAAACAACGGTTTATCTTCAAGGTAGGATATGGAACATTTTGTGACTAAATGAAATAAAGTCCAAATCAATGTGACAATGTATAGAACAATTCTCATATTAGTCTTGGAAAATAGATAAACACCTCAATAACAAGTTTTACTAAGCATGCATGAGCTAATTCACACAAGAAAATGAGGGATATGCAATAATGAACAAGCATCCCTAAATGGCCAAAAATAATCTCACAAGGTTCATTCTAGCTTAGTTACATCAAAACTCATCCTTAGAACTCATGTGCTCAATAAAAACATGCAAGATATCATATCACATCAAAAACAACATCCATTTAGAGGCTAAACTATCCAAAAATATGCAAAGGACTTTACATGCTCATATCATCATTAGCCTTCATATGGACATCTAAGATGGGAATTCCTAGTCCAAAAGCAAAATCTTTTTGTTGTTTTTCACACAATTTTTTCAAATTTTTATGGAATTTTTCTTTTGCAAAAATTTCTCACAAAGCAAACAAACTCATCCATTCATGCCATCAAATTCAATCATCATTCAACACGTCATCATACCACTAACCCAAAATGAAACATCCCTTAGACAAAACAAGAGAAAACATATGAAACTACACATGGAACTATGAGCTACTAACCCACCCCATACTTAAAATTTTGATGTCCTCATCAAAAGAAATCAAAACTCAAAAGTAAAGAGAAGAGTAAAGAGAGCTCACAATTTCCTTATTCTTGCATGGCTTGTTGAGGTTTAGTTTGGAGGGGGACCGCGGCGTCTCCTTTGAAGCCTTGCTTGCCGCTCACGCTCATACACTTGGTCGTGGAAAGGGTCTTGACTTGGCGGTTGGATTTGTGGGGCGGGACGCATCCATTGATCTTCACGGGAAGAGAAGTTCCCGGTCATCCACTCATTGAAACTCTCTTGGACGCTCCATCTTTGGTCCTCGACCGCCCTCAAGTCGTCCACATCACGTCTAGTGTAAGCGATGTTGCGGTTCACCTCCTCAAATTGAGCTTTGAAGTCTTCTTGGTGGTGGAAAAGTTGTTGTTGTTGGAAGTTGAGGTTTTGTTGTTGAAGGTTGAGTTGGTGTGCCTCTTGAAGCATGCTTGATTGTTGAAGTTGGAGATGCGCCATTTGGTTGGCCAAGAAGTTCATGTCCACCGCTTGATTTGGCTCGGGGAACACCATTCCGGGCCCATACCATTGGGCATACCCTTCATACCCTCCATAGCTTGGTGGTGCTTGCCTTGCTCCACTTCCCTCACCCCTCTCGAATTGGCTCGGGACCAGATCGGGCAAATATGTGTCGGACCGACGGTGGTGGATGTCGGGCCCGACATGCTCTGCACCTCGGTCCAATAGTGTTGGTGCGTGGTCGGTGAGCAAATTGTGGTAACCACCATCTTCCTCTTCTTCTTCATCTCTAGGCAAGTCCACATCCATGTCATCTCTTCTCACGAACTCATATTGGTTGGGCTCCTCTTCTTCGGTGTCCGGGGAAGCTTGAGGAGTAGTGAAACGAATGTGTTGTGCTCGTCTCCTCACCTCAAGTGTCCCCTCCGGCTCTCCATAAGGATTTTCCTTGCCCGCCCAAACTTGGAACCAATTGTAATAGTTGGTGAGGTCGAA
The DNA here is from genome assembly GCA_963924305.1 of Polygonum maritimum. Taxonomy (NCBI): domain Eukaryota; kingdom Viridiplantae; phylum Streptophyta; class Magnoliopsida; order Caryophyllales; family Polygonaceae; genus Polygonum; species Polygonum maritimum. The sequence goes on along the minus strand of OZ002737.1, from coordinate 25,432,798 downwards.
GAGACGTGGCCCCAAAGGAATGTGCACCTTGTCGAAGTTGGAGTGTGGGGCTAGGTAGGTGGTGGCGCCGGTCACTTGCTTCTCCTTGATGATGTTAGCCTTCTTGAAGTACTTAAGGTCCATGAACTCTACACCATTCGGGGCCGGCGTGTAGGTAGACAAGTCCACCTCAAGACGGTGAGCCAAAGGAGCTATCATGCCTCCAAAATAGATCCATGAGGAACTTTGGAAATCCCTCACCATCTTGACCCATTCCCATGTGAGGCTCATTGGCTTCTCATTCTCAAACAACATCTCATAGAGTAGCATGGCTTCCTCCTTCATTGGCTTGCTCAATTCATGTCTAGCAAAGATAGAACAACCCAAGGCTCGGATCATGACTCGGAAGAGTGGGTTTGCTATCTCATTAGTCGGTGCGCCCTTCCTTATCTCACTTCTTCCGGCTACGAACTTCCAAAGGTAGTCAACCTTTTCATTATCAACATAGGCCTCTTCTCTTGTAAATGGGAACCCAAGGTAGGTAGCCAAGTTACGGAGAGAGATCTCTTGCAACTCGTTGCCCATTTGGAAGGAGATCATGCCTTCACTCTCGACTCCTTCATATGTGCACTTGAAAGTCGCCATGAACTCGGACGTCAAGGCGGGATAATGAGTGTTGTTGCACCTTAGCAAGACATTGAGTCCAATGTGAGAATAGCACCGAGTAAGAGCCTCATCCATGCTCATCTTTTGAATAGACTCCCAATCTAACCACCGAGTGTGGTGAGATAGACCCATGAGTCGCTCATACTCTCTAGCCACATCATCATCTTCGAAACGCACATCGTCCATCCTTTGGACCCTCTTGGACGATTTCTTGGACTTTCTTGTTGCTTTCTCCATCCTTGAATAAGATGCTCGGGTAGTCATGGTACCTACACACAATCAAAGCAAAGAACTCCAAGATAAAATTTATACAATAACAACAAGAGCACAAGCTTCCACAACAAACAACTCATCATGCAAAGAGATAACCCCATACTTGCTCTTACGACACTCAATCCACAAAATCAATCATATGTGTGAGCAAAGATTCACATAACAATGGTCAAGCTACAAGATATATCATGAAAAACATACTATAACCAACAATCAAGCTCATGAATCCCTAAGTTCACACAAGAGAAAATCAAATAGCATAGGACCGACCTACACAGCACATCGGGTCCGAGGTTCTCAACCTCGGTCCGAGTTGTGGACCGACATGCAACATCGGTCCCGAGGTTCTGGGTACCTCGGGCCGCGTCTAATCCGACTTCTCTACCTCTTTTCATCCATAAAACACTCTATCATGCTCCTAAAATCCAAAATCAACCACTTCTCATCATCAATCGAAGTTCCAAGTAGGTTTTAGCAACAATTAAGCACAAATTTCACAATGCATGCAAATCACCATGGATGCTCAAGGTCTAAGTTCACTCAATCATGGCATATCTCTAATCAAGCAATGAAAGCATGAAATTCACAAGGAATCAAGTAGAGATTGAGATTCACATACCAAATTTTGAGGAATCAAAGACTTCTAGCAATCAACTTTCTTAGAACCCAAATTTCTCTTCTAGATCTAGAAGAGGGATGAAGATCTATGGGATTTTGGTTGGGATTTTTGGCCTTTTGAGTCGATGCTTGAGGATGCTAGGGGTATGGATCGATTTGTGGTGAGGTTTGCTTGAAGTTCGAGTATGGTGGAGGATGGGGATCGATTTGGAGTTTTTGAAGAGGTTTGGTATTTTGGGAAGGTAGTTATGGAGGTGATGGGTGTTTGGTATGGGAAAGGGGCCTTAAATGGGGTAGAAGACAAAGTTAGGTCAGAAGGGTATAATGGGAATTTCGTCCAAATTCAAGCCCAAAGTGGACCGGCAATATAGGACCGACGTTAGGGATCTCGGGCCCGAGGTACTGGGTACCTCGGTCCTACCCGATTTGGCTCCTAAAAATCCCTTTCTCATGGCAATTCTCTACCCACAAGTCCTTTTATTATTATTCACCAATACCACACATGATCATGAAGCTCACATAACACACAATTCCACAAAACACATGCTAAAGAGAGATTAGAAGAAATCTATACTAAGGCAAAGAAAAACAAACTAGAAACTATGAAAATGAACCTACTAAACCCGGGTTGCCTCCCGAGGAGCGCTCTTTTTAAGTCACTAGCTTGACTTCTAACCTCTACCCTTCAAGGAGGGTGAAAAATGGTGAATTGATCCTCCTTGTCATATGCATCTCCATTCTCCTCATAGCCAAAGTGCCACCATTTGTGTTTGATGAAGGTGTGGCCTCCAAATCCTCCTTTATCCTCCAAAGTGTAGGTTGGTGTCTCTTGCATCATCTCCACTTGATCTTCATTACCTACATCACAAAAGTTCATAGAATTTATAGGGGACTCTATGACATTATAACTCAAGTCTTCTTGCAAATCACTCAAGCAAAGGTAATCATCCTCTAGATCCTCTTTTAAATCACTTAAGCAAATGAAAGAGTCTCCCACATCAAAAGGATACGAAGAAGGATACTCTTCATGGCTCCTTAGGTTACCTCCACCTCTTAACTCTTCTTGGTTCACCAACGGATCTAGCAACTCTCTTTCTTGTTCATGGGTCATGTCATGATCTCTCAATGGTACTTCTTCTTCTCTTGTGGGTTCCAATTCCTCCCTCTTGCGCTTGGCACTTTCCTCTAACTTCAAGATCGCCAAAGCATCCGGTTCATTGATAGCCTTGTTGAAATGGAACTCCACCTTTTCCTCGCCAATCTCGAAAGTGACTTTCCCATTCCTTACATCGAATTTGGCACCCGCCGTAGCTAGAAACGGCCTTCCGAGAATAATGGGCACCATAGGATCTTCCTTGATGTCAAGAATCACAAAGTCGTCGGGTACAAAATACCTTCCAACTCGAACCGGGACGTCATCTAGGATTCCGGTGGCCTTTGTTGATGAACCATCGGCCATAGTAAGGCTCATATCAACCGGTTCCATGTCTCCGAGGGTAGCCCTTCTCCATATGCTCATGGGCATAACCGATATGCTCGCTCCTAGATCACAAAGAGCCTTAAAGTTTTGGGATCCAATCCCCACGGTGACGGCAAATCTTCCGGGATCACCTAGCTTTTGAGGTAGCTCCAAGATCTTCACCTCATCTTGCATCTCTACAATTGACCTCTTCTTACTCAAAATTTCCTTCAAGAACTTTGCATAGGATGGCATCTCACTTAGAGCATCGGTGAATGGAATAGTGATGTTCAAGCCTTGCAAAAGCTTCAAGAACCGCTTGAACTTGCCCTCAACTATCTCCTTGGGCTTCTTCAAAGGATATGGAAGAGTGGTGCCACCTTGTTTCTTGGTTGGATCCACCTCCTTGGACCGATCTTGGCTTCTCTCAACATCTTCATCTTGGACCGACGTTGGATCAACCTCGGGACCGACTTCAGGAACCTCGGTCCTGGGGTAGAGTGCATCTGGGTAACTAGGGCCGACTACAGGGCATGTCGGGCCCGACGTCTGTTGCTCCTCGGTCTGGATCAGGGGATCTCCTCCATCTTCAGGATCGATGTCGTGGTACATCGGACCCGAGGTGCTGGGAACCTCGGTCCGACTCTCTTCTCTTGTCCTTGGAACTTGTGGCTCGGGCAAACTCCGTCTACTCCTCAATCCTATGGCTCGAACTTCATTTTGTTGTTGTTGAGCTCGGGGATTCTCCTCGGGTCGGCCCGGGAGTCTCCCTTCTTCTCTTGGAAGTTGATTCGCCATGTGAACAAATTGGTTGTCCACTTGCCTTCTCCATACACCAAACTCCTTGAATTGGGCACCCATTTCATCAACTCTTCTCTCCACATTGGTGAATTGATTTTTCAAGTTCTTGAACTCGCCTCTCATCTCTTGCGCCCATTGTGGAGTTTGCTCATAGAATCCCGGAGGTCGGTATGGTGGTGGTTGGGCCCTTGGCTCGTTTTGGTTGAAGTTGTTGTTGTAGCCACTAGCTTGGCCTTGGTTCGACCTTCCTCCATTGTTGAAATTGGCTCTTCCTCCGAAATTCCTTTGAACATAGTGAGCCTCCTTAATTTGCTCGGCCAATCGAACTTGGCGCTCATTTGGACACTCTTGGGCTCCATGCTTTAAAGAACCACACTCTTCACAAGCTCTTGTGTTTTGCTTTTGGTGATAGAGCCTCTTCATCTTGTTCAACTCATCCTCCAAGAATTGGATCTTCACATCTTTATTCACCTCTTCACTTTTTGGATCGTAGAGCCTCTTCGGACCGTCTCCATGGACACTTACTTCCTTGTTCACTTGATTGACCCCATACATCGCTTCATAATCGGAGAGCTTGTCTAGCAACTCCCATGCTTGCTCCGGGGGCAAGTGAATGAACCCACAATCGGTATGAAGGTTCAATTTATCCTTAGTGGCGGGGTTGATTCCTTGGAAGAAAATGTCTTGAAGGACATAAGGTTGTTGCCCATGCGTTGGACATGCCCTTAACATCTCCTTGAACCGATCCCAAGCCTCGAAGAGTGGCTCGTGGGCTCCTTGTTGAAAGCTTGCTATCTTCCTTCTAAGCTCCGTTGTCTTGGTGGGTGGAAAGAACTTCATTAAGAACGCCTCGTTGAGAGCCCTCCATGATGTGATAGATCGAGGTGCTTGACTCTCCAACCAATACAACTCCTTGCCTCCCAAAGACCACTTGAAGGCCTTGAGTAGCACGTACTCAAGTGTCTCATCATCTGTCGAGATGGTCTCACATAGGTCCTTGAATTGCTTCACATGCTCGATCGGGCACTCATTCGGTCTCCCTTGAAATTGCTCCCTCTTGATGAGTGAGATGAATTGAGTTTTGATCTCAAAATTCTTTGACACCTCCGGCAAGACGATGGCCGGTTCGGGCACTTTCAACTCCAGATGCATGTATTGTCTAGCATTCCGGGGTTGAGTGTTGATTTGAGCCTCCAACCTCATCCTTTGCTCACGCTCTCTCCTAGCCTCGGCATCTCGGTTCTCCATTTCAAGTTGCATTCGAGCCATGTCGGCTCTCATCCTTTCGAACTCCTCATCACGGGCTTGGTCCGCCATCCTCTTCTTCTTTCGTGCTTGTTTGATGATGCTTTCCGGATCACACACAAAGTCGAACTCAAGTGTTCCTCGGACGGAACGAGCTCGCATGCACCTACAACCAAAGACACAAACAAGGGGTTTGGGCTAGTCCCTCACCCAAATCACTACTAAATCAAAGACTCAACACAAGAGGATACCTCAAACTAGTAGAACTCCCCGGCAACGGCGCCAAAATTCTGATCGGTCCGGGTGTGGGTGGTCAAAATTTAAATTTATAAACCGAACCTCACTTGTAGTAAAGAGGTAGGGTGTCGAACACACAGGAGTTCGTGCGTTGAGAGTACCCGAAAGACTAAAAAGAGATAAAAGAAAGGCAAAACAAGGAAAAACAAGGGAAATCACCTCGGACCGACACGGGTCACTTCGGTCTGAGGGTGGATCGAGGTTGTTTGGCCGGGACCGACTTCACTCAACGTCGGGCCCGATGACTGGGTAACTCGATTAGGCGAAATAGTAGATCGGTCTTGGGTTTTTGGGTTCCTTCCCTAACTAGACTTGGGTAATTCCACCCCAACTCAACCAATAAGTGTTGATCCTTGTGAGATCGAGGTTGCTAGCCTTCAATCCCTCCACTCTACACTTCGACCCAAGGGAGTTTCCACTCACCTTCGATGTTAGGTCTAGTGATTGGGTTAGAGATCACTTCCGCTTACTCTTACCAATCACAAGCCCTATGTCCCTTGTTTCCACAAGAGAATTGAAGCTTAGTGTAGAGAGGATTCCTAGATCAAGCACTCAAAGGCTATGGAATTGGGGGTTCACACCCAATCCTAGCTAGGGGATTCCCCCATAGCCCAAGACTATGGAATCTACTCCATCAAGTAAGAGTACAAAGCAATCAAATGGAAAAGCAAGCAAATCTCAATCATCAATCTCAAATCAAAGCTAAATTGCATTCAAATCCAAAGGGGTTCACAAGATCCAAGTTTTAATTCTACTAAAACCAAAGGAAATCAAGTACAAACTCACTAATCTCCTCACTTAGCTCCACCGATTTCCTCCTCTTCTCCTCCTCCTTTCTTCTCCTGGCTCTCCAAGTCTTCCTTGAGCCTTTGAGAGTGATTTGGTGTGGGATTGTTCTTGTGTGTGTCCTCTAATCCTCTCTAATCACCTCTAATTATCCTCCTCTCTTGATTGGGGACCAAGGAATTCCAATTTAGAAGAAGGGCAAAATTGGAAATTCACCATATTTGTGCTTTGGAGCCTAATCTTCACAAATGCCGACTCGGACCGACAAGCTGGGGACCTCGGGCCCGACGTTGGGAACGTCGGTCTTGTGCTCTGGTTGCTCGATCTCGGGCCCGATGTGGTGGTACTCGGTCCTGGGCCTCGATCCTTGTCTTCTTCTTGGTTTTCCTTTGGTTCCTCTTCATTCTTGGCGTGGCTCTTCCGTTCCTTGGCTTCTTTGCTTAGCTCCTCCTTAGATGCTCCTCCAAAACATCCTCATTCGCGCCATTTTACCTACAAAACACAACAAACTCGCATAGTTTCCGAATCTTGAAGAAAACCGGGAACTAAGCTAAAAAGGAACAAAACACACAAGGAAAGGAATGAAAAACACATATTTACAAGAGAAATTATCTACTAAAACACCACCAAAATGAGAGACATCAGACCCGTTTGTGATTTTGGAGCAAGCGGGTAAGGTAGCCTATTGGTTGGCGTAGCCGCTTGCGTTAGAGGGAGTTCACCCCGTGTTCCATGTTTTACAGTTGAGGCCGTACGTACCCGATCCTAGTCATAAGCTTAACCACGAGGAGTTGGTAGTCGGGCCGGATCATACTTTTAGAGAGTAGCCGTCAAAGATTCTGGTCAGATGTAGAAAGAAGTTGCGGAAGCAGGAGATTTTTCTTGTGCTGATTTCATGGTCTCGTCGAGGTGTTGAGGAAGCGTCGTGGAAGGTCGAGGCGAGGATCAGTGAGAGTTATCCCGAGCTGTTTTCGGGGTTGTTAGAGGCTTTCCAGGGTGGAGAGTGATAGTGCGCGCAACGAGTAATTGGTAGACTTGTAACTTGGTTGACTTTGTTTGACCCTCGTAATGTACGAGTATTGCCTTCATGTGTGTGTGATGTTGGTGTTAGTGATGTTTTAGGTGTTCGATTTAGGTTCGAGGATGAACCTCTTTAAGGAGGAGAGGTTGTGAGACCTCGGGTCGATTCCGTTTTCAAATTCCGCCGCTAATTCTCGTTCGTCATTCGAATAAGTTCCTGAGTAAGTTTCGGGACGAAACTTTTCTTAAGAGGGGTAGTATATAATATGCGATTTTATCCGGTCCCGTTCCTTTTTGTAAATATCCCGAGTCTTGGCAAGCCATTAAAATAATTAAAGAAAAATATATAATTATCTTAAAAAGCTTCCTAAATTAATAGCCTTATCAAATAATCAGGTTTGTAACTTGTCTAGTAATTAATTAATTAATTAGGTAACCTATAACCTAAAACTATAAAAACACAAGGGTTTAGTCGGATCCCATCCTTGTGTTACCCGAACTGTGCCGTCAATAGTGCAACGGAAGCCGAAGTCGTCGTTTTCCGCCTTCTTCTTCGCCTCGTCAGGAACCCAGTGCATCTTGGACCGTTGTACACCGTCGCCCTCCTTTTTCACGGGCGCCGCCGTCGATCAACCTCGTCACCGGATATCAATTCGCTCTGAGCCGTGACATTTCTTATTCGTAGCGAAATTTCTTCATCTACCAGGTAAGTCGATTTTCGACTTGCTCAGTCCTATTCTAGCCTGTTAGGGTTGCGTGGTAGTTATGGGATTGGTTTTGGGAGCTAGTCCCGATTGATCTTTGAAAATGTTTTGGATATGTGTGCTATGTGAAAATTGTTTTGGAATCTGGTTTTTGAAAGTTATTATATATACGCACATTTTCGTCGTCGTTTTCTCTATGTTGGGCAGCGCTCCAGTGGAGGCTTATTGTGGATGGTTGTGATGGGATGGACGGTTGTCGCATGCAGTGTTGAGGCAGGGCTGCAGCATAGGTAGCGTAAGGTATGCGGTGTTGAGGCAGTGCCCATACCATAGGTAGAGTTTCTGATTGCGAGTCTTATGTGATGATATCTGCGTGACTAACTAGACCTAGGACTGGACTAGAGATATGTGTGTGATTGCGGACTTGTTTGTTGACCTTAGAAAAATTGTTTTTAAACGTCTTGTGACTTCCATGTTGATTCTGACTTGATAGGATAGGATCTGACCCTTCGGGGAACTATTTTTTTCAGTCCAGGTAATCAGGATACCGTGCTCAAGCCTTGACGGCATGGTGGTGTAGAGTAGGGACGCGCGTGTCATAGATGGTCGGGTGCTGGGGGTTGCCTCTGCTTTCTTTGTCTGTCTATCTCATGTTCTTAAGTGGTAATGCGGTTGATATAATGTTTTATTGATAAACTATTGTTGGGTTGTGGGAACTTTGCTATTGTTAAGTTGTTGTATGGGTTGGGTTCATGATATTTCATTTGAATTATTGTTTTTATAAAATACGAGTTGGATGTTTTCTATGATTTCTCGCTGTGCCCGCGTTGCAAGATCCGGATGTTCTGTTGTCGAACTAGCTTTTTTTGGTTAAAGGTAAATTCGGATTAATATGGACCCCATGAAGAGGTCAAAATATCGGAGTTACAAGAACGGGAAAGAAAGAGAGGCACGCAGGCCAATCAAACCAAAACAAAGGAAACATATGGAAAGGCATGCAAGCCTTCCAAACATGCTAGAACAAGCAAGCCAGGATCAGACAAACAACAAACAACCTACAAACCAACACAAAAGCAACAAGCAACACTAGCGTTTCTTTCTCACGGATTTTTGGTCCATGAGACTAGTACTCCTAGTAGTGATAGTGCTCTTTTGGGGCCATTTCGGGGGCGCTTTGAGGGCAAGCACCGTAGGAGTGAGGGTGCTCTTCTTGGTCTTTCTTCTTTGTGATCTTGACTTCACCGCTTCAAACGCGGTGTCCTCAACATAATATCCACCACTTCCATTAGCCGAAGCAACAAAAGAGTCGCTTCCACCTCCATCCGAGCTACTACTCCTCTCCTCATCCGAAGACACATCAAGACTAGGATCGAGCACCTCCAAGTGAGCATTTTGATCCTCGGTTTCAATGTCTTCACCTTCGATGTCATTTTCCTTGTTTCCATCAATCCCGAGCTCCCTCGAGTCAGTCTCACTATCATCATCAAGTCCTTCTTCATCACTAACTTCATCATCTTCTTCCTTCCCATCATCTCCATCAAGAGCCTCGAAGCGATTCATGGTAAAAAGGGGATTGTCGATAGAAGTGGCAAAAACAGCTTGCGTTGCCTTAGGACTTTGGACTTTAGCTTCATTTTGGAGTTGTACATTTGAGGTTTGTACACCTCCATTGGGGACACTCAAACCGGGTGTATCAACACCCTTGCTAGCCTTGGAATTGGCCACCTTAGTGTCTTTCTCAACCTTAACACCAACATTCTTCTTCTTCTCTTTGAACGAGCACTCCGTCTCATCATGACCAATGGAACAACACTCTTTGCAATATAGAGGTTCATTTTCAATGAGGAAAGAGCAATCCAAAGACACTCCATCATCAAAATCAAGACCGGCACTTTTAGTAACGGGAGAAGCGAAATTCACCTCAATAAGGGCTCTAGCATAAGCGAAATTCACCCCTGTTGTCGAACTAGCTTGGTAGCGCCTCGTGAGGTCTACTACCGAGTAACGCCTTGTCAGAAAGACGGGGTGTTACATTGCCCATTCTTTCTGGCTATTTGATCTTGTGTTTAGGTTGTTTAGTAATATGAGCTACCCGCCTATTCTTGTGGCTGACTTGGGTAAAGAGAGATTGATATATATGTCATAATGTTCTTTGGTCCAACTATAAAGAGATTGAGATGTTAGACCCCTTTGTTCAAGTGTCAACTAGGTCATGCCGGTTCCACTTAAGAGAGCGTGTTGGAGATATAAAGTGGGTGACATCGGTAAAAAGAAGGAAAGACCCCTAGCATATAAGGTCAAATGGTTACCCATTTGATTAAGCTTTTGAGTTAGAAGATGGATCTCAACCTTATATGAAAAATGGTTAAATTTATCGAAAATATCACCTATTCCTTCAACCTGTCGGAATGTCACAACTACTTACCCAAAACCAATGCGACCAAAACTAATACCAATGTAAGCTTCATCTTGTAAATGACGTTGTGTTGTCCTATTGGTAATTATGAAGATATTGGATTCAATTTGTGTAAGTGTAAGACTTATGGTCATTTAAGAGCCTGCCCGAGCCTTATATTGTGACGAGGAAGATTAAAGGTGTGTTGCACTAGCATTATGAATACTATATTTCAAGATTCCATAACCAATTTACTATTTCAATCTTATTTAGTACGTAGTATATGATACGTGATTGCCAACGTCCAAGGCTACTCTTGGGGTTGCGGAAGCTTTTCAGGATCTTTGGGGAGTTTCGCCTGCTGCCCTTGCTCAATCTTTTCGCCTCTTACAAACTGAAGGCTCGCCCTTGGATTGGATGATCCAACAAGGGTTGAAACCTTAATGGTGTGAAGGAAGGGACGGTTCGCAAATTGACGCCCTATGGGCCACCTGCGATATTCACAACGACGAACACCAATATGAGTAGGATGAATTTCACGCAAGCTAACAAATTTATGTAGATTGATGTTTGTTTTAGTCATGCAAATTGTTGATGAATTCAGGAAAGACGAAAGAGAGAAGTAGAGAAGAGAAGAGAGGTCGAGAGGATTGATGTTGAGAAGATCGATTATTGCCAGCAATAGAACACGCCAATTTGGTGTTAAGACTCCCAGGAAATCAACTTCAATAAGTCAATTTCCAAGGATTCAAAACTGATTTTTATTGAATGCAAACTTGAGTTTAAATAGACAAATAGGAAGCCAAAATTCTATCTTCTAACACTTGCCTAAGATAGAACTTTGCTTGGAAAAGAAGCTATCTAATTAAATTAAATAAAAGGAAACAAAAGATAACAAACTATCCAAAAATATATCTTCTAGAGATACTCCTTGCGTTCCAAGGCAAAAACGGTCAAAGGGCCGCATCCCATGAGCTGGCGAAAGCTGTAACACGTCTGGCGCGCAGGAGGTGAAGCGCGAGCTTTTGCCTTGAAGCGCGATCACGCTTTAGGGCCATATCCAGCGCTTTGCCTACTGAGGTGAAACTTCGAGGAGGGAACACGGAAGATACCAAAAATTATGGCAAATGCCAAAAAGTCCAAAATAATTCTAAGTCTAAGAATTAATAGCTAGGATAGGCATGACCCAAAGTCAATTTGGGACATGAGAGATGAGGGTGGTCCATTGTGGCCCATGTGAATCGAGCATAGCTGGAATTCGCGCCAAAAGAACTCTTGTTGCTTTCTTTAGCTTCCGGGCTCGATCTCTAGTAATTGGTCCATCGAAGGGGACTCGGGCTAGGTCCTCGATCTCTTGCGGAGTCATTGGTGCATGGTTTATATCATTCTCCTCCACTTGGCTACGAAGCGTCCTCGATTCGTCGTCGGAGTCATCATCGGGGACATAGAGGGATAGGTCCGCTACATTGAATGTAGGATGGACGCCATACTCTCCGGGGAGGTCCAAACGATAGGCGTTGGGGCCGATCCGCTGAGTGATGCGAAAGGGTCCGTCGCCTCTATCATGGAGCTTGGACTTGCGCTTGTCCAGGAACCTCTCCTTCCTTAGGTGCAGCCACACAAGATCGCCCACATCAAAGTGCACATTCGTTCGACCCTTGTCAGCTTGGGCCTTGTATTGGGCGGTTTTGCGTTCAAGGTGCAACCTAGTGCGCCCATGCAGCTTCTTCACGAACTCAGCCCTCTTGTGTGCGTCGAACGACGTCTTGCCCTTGTCCTTCATGGGCTGGGGCGTGAGATCCACCGGGGTCCTAGGGTTCAAACCGTACACCACCTCAAAGGGAGTCATCTTGGTTGCCGAGTGCACCGACCTGTTGTAAGCAAATTCTACAAAAGGCAAACAATCTTCCCATTTTTTGATGTTGGACTTAATCATGGTGCGTAGCAAGATGCCCAAAGTCCGGTTAGTAACCTCAGCTTGACCATCGGTCTGAGGGTGACAAGAAGTAGAATAAAGCAATCTAGTACCCAATTTAGACCACAAAGATTTCTAAAAGCAACTCAAGAACTTAGCATCCCTATCACTAACAATAGAACAAGGAATACCATGCAGTTTAACAACATGCTCGAAAAACAAGTTAGATATATGCACGGCATCATCAGTTTTATGACATGGAATGAAGTGAGCCATTTTTGAAAACCTATCTACCACTACAAAGATGCTATCTCGGCCCTTCCTAGTCCTAGGCAACCCTACAATGAAATCCATAGAAATATCTTCACAAGGGCTCTTAGGTATAGGTAAAGGCTGGTACAAACCATGGTTAGTCAACTTTGATTTTCCTTTAGCACAAGAAACACAACCCTTAATGAATTTAAGCACATAATTCGACATCTTAGGCCAATAGAAGTGTTCCTTTAATCCCTGCAAAGTCTTTTCTAACCCACCATGTCCTCTAGTCTCATGCACATCTTGAACTAACAACCTACGATATGAAGATGAAGGTATACATAATTTTCCAACTTTGAACAAATAACCATCATCCACAAAGTAAGAGTCATATTCACCATGCGTAATGCAATAATTGTAAATTTTCCCAAAGAAATCATCATTAGCATACAATTCACGCATCATGGAAAAACCTAACAATTTTGCATCCAAGTGAGGTAGAAGAACGTACCTACGTGATAGAGCATCGGCTACCACGTTTTCGGTTCCCTTTTTGTGTTTGACCACGTAGGGGAACGTCTCCATGAACTCAACCCATCTAGCATGCCTTCGGCTGAGGCGAGATTGGCCCTTGAGATACTTGAGCGCCTCGTGATCGGTGTGAATCACGAACTCCTTTGGCCATAGGTAGTGTTGCCAAGTCTTAAGAACCCTTATCAAAGCATAAAGTTCCTTGTCATATGTGGGGTAATTAAGCTCGGCGCCACTAAGCTTCTCGCTGAAGTAGGCAATGGGTTTCCTTTCTTGCAAGAGCACGCCACCAATCCCATAATTGGACGCATCACACTCGACCTCAAAGGTCTTAGTGAAGTCCGGCAGCTGGAGGACGGGCGCGTGGCTCAACCTGTCTTTCAAAGTTTCAAAGGCGGTCTCATGTTGCCTTTTCCACTTAAATTCTGCATTTTTCTTTGTTAGTTCATGTAAAGGCGAGGCAATAATAGAAAAATCACGTACAAATCGCCTATAGAAACTAGCTAATCCTAGAAAGGATCGAACCATAGTCTGAGTGGTCGGTTGAGGCCACTCTTGTATGGCTTTCACCTTACTATCATCAACACACAGACCACTACTAGACACGACAAAACCAAGGAAGATAGTCGAAGATGAGCAGAAATCACACTTAGCAAGATTAGCAAACAATTTCTCCTTTCGAAGACATTCAAAAACTGCATGCAAGTGTCCTATGTGATCATCCAAGGTTTTGCTATAGACTAGTATGTCATCAAAGTAAACCACAACAAATTTACTTAGAAAACTGCGTAAAACATGATTCATTAAGCGCATGAAAGTACTAGGAGCATTAGTCAAGCCAAAAGGCATTACAAGCAATTCATACAATCCATATTTGGTTTTAAAAGCAGTTTTCCATTCATCACCCTCTTTCATTCTAATCTGATGATAGCCACTTTTAAGGTCAATTTTAGAGAATAAAATCGATCCATGCAACTCACCAAGCATATCATCCAAGCGAGGTATAGGGTGGCGGTATTTTACCGTGATTTGGTTGATGGCTTTGCAGTCCACACACATACGCCATTCGCCATTCTTCTTGGGTACGAGGATCACCGGCACCGCGCATGGGCTGAGTGACTCACGCACGTACCCCTTCTCCATGAGGTCCTAGACCTGGCGTTGTAACTCCTTGGTCTCCTCGGGGCTGGCGCGGTATGCAGCTCGGTTTGGAAGAGATGCGTCAGGCACCAAATCGATTTGGTGCTCAATGCCTCGAATGGGGGGAAGACCGGGGGGAAGCTCTTCAGGAAAGATATCCTGAAATTTATCTAAGAGAGAAGAGAGCTGCGGAGGCAGATTAGACATATCAATGTTCATTAGACACAAATCTTTCCGCACAAGAAGGATACAAGAGATGCCGCCCTTAAGAGCGACGGACACATCCCGAGGGTGCGCCACAAAACATGGGCGTTGCTCAACGCCGCCTGCAATGGATGGCTTGGAGACTTCATGGTCAGCAGCTTTGGGTCTCCAAGTGGTGGATGAAGGCGTGGAAGAAGGTGGAGAGGGGCGTCCCTGAGGCGCATGCTTCGTCGGAGGCACATACGCCTGCGGAGGCGCACTGGACTGTGGAGCGGGCCGATTTGGATTCCCTCGTGCGTTCTGGCTGAAAATTGGTTGAGAGTTGGCACACTCAGTATGTGAGCCACCCACCAAATTTGAGCGCAATCCGCCTTCTGTAGCGCCGGGGGAACTCCGAGGCACAATTGAGGCACCGGCGCCGCTCGGGGGCCGCTGGGGTGCCTTGGTGTGCTTCTGTGGGGGCCGACCTCCATTTGGCCTCAAATTTAGTGGAGGCTCCTGAGATGATGTAGGGGAGAGGTCCACCAAATTTGGGGCCGTTCTGACACCGTTTGCCCGGGGGGCCTCATGTGGTGCCGTGGGCGTAGCCGCCGCCTGGCGCGCTGCGTCCTCTTTCGCCTTGGCTTCTCGAATCGCCTTGGCCTGATTTCTAAGTACCTGGTCCTGCAAAACTTCCTGTGGAGACATGGGTAGAAGAGTAATCCTCCTCCCGTTGTGGTTAAAGCAATATGTATTAAGGTAACCATCATGAATGACCTTCTTATCAAATAACCACGGTCTGCCTAGGAGTATATGCGTACAATCCATGTAAGTCACATCACAAATCATGCTATCATTATAAGGACCTATGGAAAATTGGACGGTACATTGGTGAGTTATCAAATTTTCATTATTAGAGTCGTTTATGCCATTTAATGAATATGAAGTTGATCTTTTGGTAGTGTTCAATTTTAACATGTCAACAACTCTTTTATTGATCAAATTACAACAACTACCACTATCTATAATGGCACATAACGACTGACCTAGCACACTCAGCCGAGTGTGGAAGATGTTCTCCCTTTGGTCGGTAGGAGGAGACTCTTGGAGGTGTAAAGCACGCATGGTGACACAAGCTAGGGGCGGGTCAGTCGCGTCAGGCTCGACTTGTTCCGCGTCGCCATCGTCAGTATAGTACGTCTCCTCCTCCACTTGAACGAAGCTTACATCCTCGGGGAGCTCGTCGCCTTCCGAGACGTAACCTTGGTCCGTGTAGAGAACTTGCTTGGCGTTGGGACAGTCCTTGGAGACGTGCCCACGCCCTTGGCACCGAAAGCACCGGATGTCACGCACACGCTCCAATGGTTTAGAAGCTGTGGAAGAGGAGGTGTGTGAGGATGCTTGTGCCGAACCCTGAGATGGCGCCTTGGTGGTGTTGGAAACACCCCTGGGCTGAGAAGAAAAAAGATTAGTAAACCCAGAATTTGAAGAGTTAGAAAAGTACCTATTTTGGGTGGGAAACTGAGTCCTTCTTTTCTGGAGCTGGTTATGAAGCAGCTGAGCTTTTTGGACGAGTTTGAGTACGTCCGTGATGGAATGGATCTCCAATGTCTCCCAAATCGGTTGGTTAAGGCCAGCCAAGAATTGGGTCCTCATGGACCGCTGCGATTGGTGGATGTTGGCCTTGTATGTGAGCTCCTCAAGCTCGTCAAAGTAAGCAACCGGGTCGCGGTTTCCTTGCCTACATGACGCTACTCGGAGCCTCATCGTCTCTTGATAGTCCTCGGGGACATGCTTCTTCTTGAGTAAGAACTTGAGCTGGGGCCATGTCTCGACGGGAGGCAAGCCTTGCCTATAGCGATCCGCCTTCGTACGCAGCCACCAACTCTTTGCTTGGCCGGTGAAGTGCACGGTAACAACACCAACTCTTTCATGCTCAGCATATCGGAGGAAGTCGAGGACATTGTCGGTGCTCTCCTCCCACTCAAGGTACTTTTCAGGGTTGTAAGCACCGTCGAATGGAGGAATCTTGATCTTCACATCGCCTTTAAATTGGGAGTCACCCGCGTCCTGGTGCAAGAAAGGACGTCGGCCACGGCCATAGGCGCGGGGCAACTCCGCGGGTTCCTCCTCAAACTCCTGGTAGAAGTCGTCGTAGGGCCTCCGGTATTCCTGTGGTGGAACATATTGGAGCTCGTCCAGAGGGTCCTCGACGCCAGGGAGGCGCGCAGCAACAGGGCGCTTGAGAGGATCCGGGTTGTGTCGAGCCCGTTGGTGGTGTTGAGGGCCACACGACAACTTTGGATTGTGGGAGTAGTAGCTCGGAGGATTGTCCTTGAAGCTAGCAAGAGTATCGGTGTGAAGCTCTTGCACGAGAGGCGCTTTGCCTCTAGAGTTGGAGCCGGACGCCACTTGAGTTGGTGGAGGGGGCGTCTTCTCCTTGGAGGTGGAGGGCTGGCCAGACTTATGAGGAGAGCCACTCGATGGGAGAAGAGTGTTGAGGTGCTCTTTCATAAGTTGCCAGCGGGACTCGAACATGGGTTCCATGGCCTTTATTGCTTCAGCCACGGTCTTTTGCACCAATGAGGGGAGCTGCTCGTTGAGCTGAGCGGTGACCTCATCGACCACCAGCGAGATGGTAGCATTGTTGGGGTTGATGTTGTCTGGAGGGGTAGGGGAAGTGGGATCTTCAGCCATGGTGCCTGCACAAGTAAATGCAAACGCGGCAGCGACAGGCAATATAGTGGTAGAAACACCGAGTAATGCAAGGAGCAACAAGATATTTCCACAATCAGTTAGTGAATGAAAGGACTAGCTAGGAACCCTAGAGATCAAGTAGACATGCACCCAAAGAGATGAATTGGATATGCAAGATGACAAGAAATCAAATAAAATTCAATTGTAAGTCAACTACTTGAATCAAGCATAAAGGGCATTCACAAGATGGTGATAGTAATAAGCATGACAATATGCATGAAAGGCCAAAAAAGAAATGGGCTATCAATGTGCACGTAATGAGATGCGAATTACTAAGACGCTAGCGCACGGTCCAATCAAACAAGGGGATGCAATGCAAGTTCCGGTTTCAGGCACAACAAGCAATGCATACAAGGGGGGTGAAAGAATGCTTCAACTAGGCAGGGTAGATCGAATTGAGCATGCAATCACGATGAGCCAGACAAGAGAGCAAGAAAGAGCACGTTTTGTTTTTGTTTTTTTTTTGTTTTTTGACGTAAGTCTTTGTTTTTTTTTTTTGAAGCTCTCGGCAAGAGACTGTTTTTTTTTTAACTAAAAACGAAACTAATAATCATGCAATGAATGGAAACAATTCGATTTATACTACCAATGATACAACCTAGAAGCAAAAATAAAAGAAAGGGGAAAGGTGCGATTTTTTAGTGGAAGAAAGAGGGACAAATTGCAATATTAATCATGTTATCAAAATCAACCAAGTATGCATCCCACAATGACTTAGAACACAAGTAATGAGCATGCAAACATGGAGAATCAAGTCAAACTATGCAATATCATCCAAAACAAATCAATGAGTAAACACAATCTAGCATGATCTTACTAAAAGCAAGAAACTTGGAAAGCAAGAAACAAGCCAAAATCACGAGAGGGGTGTGTGAATCCACTCGTGCGAGCCTAGATGGCTAGGTAAAGGTTCGGGTTTTTTTTTTGTATGGAGGAGGAGCCGAGTGGTATTAGGGTTTGGATGGTGATTTTGTGGAGGCAAGTTTCAAACTTTTGGGAGAAGCAAGGTAAAAACTGATTGTAAAAGCAAATTGAAGCAAGAACTTGGCAAAACAAGGTAGTCTCTGAGTACCACTTGATACGTGATTGCCAACGTCGAAGGCTACTCTTGGGGTTGCGGAAGCTTTTCAGGATCTTTGAGGAGTTTCGCCTCTGCCTTTGCTCAATCTTTTCGCCTCTTACAAACTGAAGGCTCGCCCTTGGATTGGATGATCCAACAAGGGTTGAAACCTTAATGGTGTGAAGGAAGGGACGGTTCGCAAATTGACGCCCTATGGGCCACCTGCGATATTCACAACGACGAACACCAATATGAGTAGGATGAATTTCACGCAAGCTAACAAATTTATGTAGATTGATGTTTGTTTTAGTCATGCAAATTGTTGATGAATTCAGGAAAGACGAGAGAGAGAGAAGTAGAGAAGAGAAGAGAGGTCGAGAGGATTGATGTTGAGAAGATCGATTATTGCCAGCAATAGAACACGCCAATTTGGTGTTAAGACTCCCAGGAAATCAACTTCAATAAGTCAATTTCCAAGGATTCAAAACTGATTTTTATTGAATGCAAACTTGAGTTTAAATAGACAAATAGGAAGCCAAAATTCTATCTTCTAACACTTGCCTAAGATAGAACTTTGCTTGGAAAAGAAGCTATCTAATTAAATTAAATAAAAGGAAACAAAAGATAACAAACTATCCAAAAATATATCTTCTAGAGATACTCCTTGCGTTCCAAGGCAAAAACGGTCAAAGGGCCGCATCCCATGAGCTGGCGAAAGCTGTAACACGTCTGGCGCGCAGGAGGTGAAGCGCGAGCTTTTGCCTTGAAGCGCGATCACGCTTTAGGGCCATATCCAGCGCTTTGCCTACTGAGGTGAAACTTCGAGGAGGGAACACAGAAGATACCAAAAATTATGGCAAATGCCAAAAAGTCCAAAATAATTCTAAGTCTAAGAAATTTTTTTTTTTTTGAATGGTTAACTGTTGATTATATTAGAGGAAAGCCGAGAGGATTTACAAAGCATAAAGCTTAAGTTTGCTGTACATCACAAAAAACCACCAAAAGATGCAAGCTATTAGTCCAAGCCAACAAAAATGCAAAGCTACCAAGAGAACCAAAAGGAGGAATTATGTTGGCACAGAGCCAATATGTAAAGCCATAAACCACGAAGAAGCGTTCCTTGAATGCTTAATCCACTTGGAAGCAATGCAAAGCTTGGTGAGGTTAATCGTCTCGGCTGCACAAAGATCACTCGAAGGCTGAACGTTGTCGAAGATTTTCTTGTTCCGGGCATGCCAGGTGAGGTAGACAAAGTTAGAGAGAGCTGCACAAGTGGCAAGGAAAATAAAGGATCCTTGCCTAGGGCTGGAGCCTAGCCATTCCAGCCAGTCGAGGAGAGAAGAGCCCGTAAAAGAAACGCCCAGCCAGCTTAGAACCTTAGAGAGGGCAGAATTGGTGAACTGGCAGCCCCCCCAAAGGTGGGTTTCAATCTCGGCTGCATCTGAGCACAAGGGGCAAAGATCATTGTCTAGGAGGCCCCAATGATGTAACTTGGATCGGGTCGGGAGCCATTGCATAGCAGCCAGCCATGTGACGAAGTTGGAGCGGGGCGGAGCAAACCTACTCCACACAGCTGACCACCATCGAATAGTGGGGGAATGGTCACGGATCAGCTCGTAAATATTGGAAGTGGAGTACCTGCCGTTACCGTTTCTCATGAGAAGGAGAATGTCATTCCGGTTCCCCAACTGGAGAAGCTCGTTTTTGATGGAGATGATGGTCTTCCACTGAGTACTCGCACTCGGTCTAGCGACTGCATTCCAGATGCAACAATTTTTCAGCACATAGCAATTTATCCAACTGGTCCAGATGTTAACCTCATGATTGGCCAGCTCATAAATTGATCGGGCAAGGCTGGCCTTGTTCCAGGAAAGTAGCTCCTTGATGCCAATCCCGCCTTCAGATTTGGGTTTACAAACCCTCTCCCAAGCAACAAGGTGTCTCTTTCCATGGTCTTTACCAATCCATAAAAAGGCACTAAGAATGCTATTAATCTTTTCCATAACAGCAGCTGGAAATTTAAATATATGAGCCCAAAAAGAGTGAATACCAATGAGGACTGATCGAATCAGTTCAAGCCGGCCAGCATAGCTAAGACACTTAGCTGCCCAGGATTGAATGCGAGAGGTGATTTTGAGGATGACCGAGGAGTATTCAGAAACACCGAGTCGCTTAGAACTGAGTGGGACTCCAAGATACCTCATTGGAAGCTCACCAATCGAGAAGCCAAGCAAGGAGGAGAGCTGAGTCTGATCAGTTGCAGAGGTGCCACCAAAGAAGATCTTAGACTTAGAGAGATTAGCTTGGAGGCCAGAAACGGCAGCAAAGTCATCAATGGCTGTCTTGAGAATACCCACAGAGGTAGGATCAGCCCTACTAAAGACAAGCAAGTCATCAGCAAAGCAAAGATGGGTGATGCTGAGCCTAGCACACTTGGGATGGTAATTGAAGTTAGGGGTAGAGGCTCGATGTTTGACCAGCCTAGAAAAGTACTCCATGGCTAGAACAAAAAGATAAGGAGACATTGGGCACCCTTGCCTAATACCCCGCTTGCCCGGAAAGAACCCCCGATTACATCCCTCAACATTGATCGAGAACCTGGCTGAGGTAATACAAGAGCTGACGAGGTTGACGAAACCCGACGGAAAGCCAAATAAGAGAAGCGCTTGAATGAGAAACTGATGCTCGATGCAATCGAACGCTTTGCTCAAATCAATCTTAAGCGCACATCTCGGCGACAGGTTAGAGCTACCATAACCACGCAATAGCTCTTGAGCCACTTGAATGTTATGGCGGATAGAGCGGCCTAGGACAAAGGCACTTTGTTGGAGACCAACGAGCTGGCTGATCACTTCTTGGATACGATTGGCAAGCATCTTGGCAAGGACTTTGTACAACACAGAGCAACAGGAATAGGCCGATAATCGGTGACAAAGGATGGGCAATCAGATTTAGGGACAAGAGAGATGGAGGTATGGTTTACCTCTTTAAGCAGGAGACCATTACTAAAGAAGGCAAGAATAGCATCAGAGACATCTTTGCCAACAATGCTCCAAGCCGATTTGAAGAATCTAGCGTTGAAACCATCGGGTCCTGGAGCTTTGTCGTCCCCAAACGAAAAAACCACCCGCTTGACATCCTCTGCAGAAAAAGGCCGGGTCAGCCTAGCCCTATCCTCATCCACAAGAAGAGGTCCACTATTGACGACAGATTCGATGGGCGGAGAGGGGTCGCTCGAGAACTCAGCAAAGGAGGAGAAGTGAGCGATGAGGTGAGCTGTAAGAGATTCATGAGAATCCAACGGCAGCCCCTGATTATCCAACATACCCATCAAGCGAGAGGAAGACCGACGGCTATTAATAGACTTGTAGAAATAGGAGCTGCTATGGTCACCGAACTTGACCCATTTCAGCTTGGCAATCTGCATCGTAGTGGCCCGGAGCTCAGAGATTTTGCTGCACAGCTCCTCCGAAGTAGAACGCTCAAGAAAGAGAAGATCAAGATCCATCGGATTGTCCTGAATGAGATGCTGAATATCTGAGAGTCTACCGCGGCAGGAGTTGACGGCGATTTGGAGGTCCTCAAAAGAAGAACTTGGGATCTGTCGAAGACGACTCTTGAGAAGCTTAAGCTTTTAGACAACCCGAAACATGGGGAAGCCCTCAATTGGCTGGCTCCAGATGTCCTGCACAAGAGGGAGAAACTCTTCCCGAAGAGTCCAAGCATTGTTGAAGCGGAAGCTTCGACTAGGTCGATGAGAGAGAGGTTGGAGCCGTAGAAGGGCTGGCGAGTGGTCAGAGAGATCAGGAAGACAGAAGCTAGCTTCGGATTCGGGAAAGCTGGAGCCCCAACTAGGATTGACAAGGATTCGATCCAGCTTAGACCAAGTATGAGAGCCATCAGAATGATGATTGTTCCAAGTAAAGAAGCAGCCCGAAAAAGGGTGATCGTCCAGGTTGGAGCCTCTGAAACAGTGAGAGAGCTCGAAAGAGTGGGGAGCGGCAGGCAACATATTCTCATTCATCCTTTCAGTTGCATTAAGGGTAGTGTTGAAGTCACCCATCAATGCCCAAGGTCCTGAGATGTGCGAGCTAATAAGAGAGATGTCCTGCCAGAGAGAAGACCGATCAGAAGCGTTATTAAACGCGTAAACAAAAGTGACATGGAAGGCTAAGGCGGCGCCCTGATTAGACACCAAACAATGAGTGAGCTGCGAAGTAGAAGAAAGGACATTGACAGAAACTTTGAGAGGGTTCCACCAAAGCCAGATTCTGCAGTTCCTGGCTAGGTGACCATTAGAGTGATGGAGCCAGCCATTGAAAAAACTTTTAGCAAGGCGGTGCTCTTTATTCTTGCGAAGGCGAGTCTCTAGAACGGCAATGAAATCAACGTGGTTTCTATGGACAAAATTTCTAACAGCATCCTGCTTAGCATCCGAGTTGAGACCTCGGATATTCCAAGCTGCCATAGAGATGTTATTCATGGGAAACTTGCTGGGGGGCAGGAGGGCTCTTTCCCTCATTTCTTGGTGGGATTTCCGGACCATTGCCATTCACATTCGTTGGGGATGAAGCAGGAGGGGCCCCACTGGGGTTAAGAGAGGCAGGAGGTGAATTGATAGCTAGGACAGGCATGACCCAAAGTCAATTTGGGACATGAGAGATGAGGCATGACCCAAAGTCAATTCTAAGTCTAAGAATTAATAGCTAGGATAGGCATGACCCAAAGTCAATTTGGGACATGAGAGATGAGGGTGGTCCATTGTGGCCCATGTGAATCGAGCATAGCTGGAATTCGCGCCAAAAGAACTCTTGTTGCTTTCTTTAGCTTCCGGGCTCGATCTCTAGTAATTGGTCCATCGAAGGGGACTCGAGCTAGGTCCTCGATCTCTTGCGGAGTCATTGGTGCATGGTTTGCATCAGTATAGGCTTAATTGGATTAATTGTTTGTTTTACTTATGTTACAATCCGATTGGTGAGAAAGCAATGCATACAAGAAGGATATTTGAAAGATCTTACATTCAAAATCGGGGAACGTTTGAAAATGCATTTGAAGATTTTGTGATCAAGCTAGGGTTAATATAATAATGATTTATTCAAATGCATTGAAAGATTTAATGAGGATGAGATATCATGCTTATATTAAAAACTAATTCAACCGGTGAGGATTCATGTAATTTTTTTTATATATATGCTCAGCTTGGATGCTTAATTACATTAGAAAAAATTGTTAGTGCTGGTCTATTACACATACGGTGAGTAGGGATGATTAGGCGTTGCCAAGCGAGATGGAACGAGGATTTGCTCGTAGTCGTCGGTACGTGAACTGACAAGTACGTAGGAAGCGTTTAGGTTTAATTATCTCAATTATCTATTAATTGCATTAGGCATATTTTAGTATTTTCAAGTAAAAAGGTATACTAAAGAAAAAAGTTAAGAAACGGGTATATTTTTGGAATAAAGTATTAAAATAGGATTTGGCTGGAATTTTTCTCATTTAAACATTACCTGATACAAATTGAAATTACATTCATCAAAATACAATATATATATATATATGGAGGTAGGTTTTATAGTGAACAACCTTCTATAGAGAACAAGTGAACAAATCTCATCCGTAGGATGAGATTTGTAATGGATGGTGGGATTTACATCCCAATTAGTAAAAATAGGAAATATAAAAAAAATCCAAAATGGGCTGATTTGCATCCACAATAACGTGATTTGCTCCATGATTTGTAACTAACATATTTGAATTGTTTTTATTTTGGAAAAATCAGCAATAAAACATACCTCCCATAAATTACGTTAGTTTCAATTCTACGCTGTGCAAATTGGGAGATTTTGACGCTGTGCAGAAATCCGTCCCATAAACCTCCGGCGATCCACCATGAGACAAGCCTCCGGCGAGCCACCACAAGAGAACCCTCTGGCAAACCACCACGAGAGAAGCCTCCGTTGAACCACCACTTCGACCAGCATCGTCGGAACCACCAATTCGCCGTCGGAACCACCAATTCACTGGAAGCGCTGTCGGAACCACCATATCGAACCACCACATCGCAAAAGCCACCATGAACCACCACGTCGCCAATTATTATTCATATAAATATGGCATCAGGTAATTTTGTATATACTTTTTTCATTATGTATATGATTGATTTGTTTTAGTATATGTCGTGAATTTATGTGTAAATTGTTTATGTGACCTAATCCTACAGACCAAGATGTATATATATACAGTAAAATTGTATATGATAGCCTGAGGAATGTATATACGAAATTTGTCTTGATTTTGCTCCATTGCTCCATTGCAGCCACTTTCAAATCGTCCAAAAAACTTCCGCAGCCACTTCGATCGGCGACCACCATCGAACCCGCCACGTTGGAACTATCGGCCATGTTGAAACCGCTCCATTGCGCCAGCCATGTTGGAACCACCACGTTGAAACCGCTCCATTGCTCGACTGCGTTGGCAACGTTGAAACCGGCTACCACCAAAATCGTCGTCGCTGGAGACCCGACCACCACCGAACCCGCTATCATTGGAACCGCCACGTCGCCAAAACAACCACGTCGAACTGCTCGGAACTGCACGCTGAACGTCGGAACTACTCGCTGGAGAATTCCGGCCACCACGTCGAGCAAGTGCGGATCCTCTGTATATATATATTGTAATACTGTATATAACAACTTATTAAATGTATATACAAAATTGATATGATTGTATACAATTTACATTACTGTATATACAATTAAAGAAAACATGTCTTTTACATGTACAATTTAAATTATATATACATTCATAATTACGTATATATATGCAATTCAGAGTTAATATACATGGCTTATTTGTAAACTATTTTTTATTCTACATCGAATAAAAAAATGTACAAATGTTGAGCATATATATCGTTTTAATATATCTGTACAATTATTAGAAACTAGTATACCAATTATACACGAATGATCGAGTATGATGTGTTTATATTGATCTCAGTATACAATAGTTATACTGTTATATACAGTTATTAGAATTTATATACATTTCTATACCATAACCTCTATTTTACATACACTAGTGATCTATATACACTGTGTATATATATGTCCTAACTCTGTATAAAACATCTTTATGAATGTATATTCTATTTGTATATTGTAAACATGTATAAATTTTCTTCGTATACGCTGTATTTATGTCTATATACATGTAATGTTATCTTATATACAATCGGTATTCCTTAATATAACTCGATGAGCGAGCTTGTACTATCGGGGCGGATGCGTTGATCAGCGGGAAGGCAAGGTGCGAGTGGATCGAAAGTCGGTGGGCGACGCAAGCCTTGGCGGGGAAGGACTGAATGTTGGGACGTAGGGACTGACGGGACCAGCATAGGGGAATCCGCAAGCCTGGGCGTAGGGAACGACGGGACCGGCGATGGGAACGACGGGACCGGCGATGGGAACGACGGGACCGGCGATGGGAACCGATGGGCGTTGAGAAGAGATAACAAGAAGCCGGATTTGGAGGGGGGATCCGTGTTGGACGGGGGGGGGGAGTGACGGAGGCGACGGGTGGTCGCCGGGCACCTCACCGTAGAAGCAAAATTTGAACGTGAACATGAATTGCTAAATTTGTAACTGCCATGATTTTAATTTTGATTTGATTTTTCTCTGTAGAATAAAATCTTTTCCTTCCCTATAATTAAGGTGGGCATGATTTGCTCAATTATGGCTCATTTTTAACTTTCAATCTCAACCCTCTATTTCATTAACATCCAATGGCCTATAATTGTTCACTTGTTCACCAATATTTAGGTGTCCACTATTGATCTTTATTCTATATATATATATATGTGTATCTTCTATCTATAGTCTATACAACTCTTACTATCTCTCCTTTGTCAAATAAATACAACAACAACAACATTTACCCAACTAGTCCCGCAGTCGCAGGATCTGGGAGGTCAGGATGGGGGTATTCCAGACCTAGATGGAATACGCCCAATATAACCCAAGAGATAGGAACCCTCGAAATAAAATAAAAAATAAAAAATAAAAATAAAATGCAATGAAATAAGAAAAGACGACTAACTATCCACCACCTTGATCTTCTCCCTCCAACTCGCTCTAAACTGAGCCAACTCCACCGAAGTCCCTAACAAGTTAATGTCATGCTTTATATTATCCATCCAGCGCTTCTTCGGACGACCCCTATCTAACCTGCAAGCCCCAAGCTCCAAACGCTCCCACCTCCTAACTATAGCATCCGGGCTCCGCCTCTGAACATGCCCAAACCAACGAAGCCTCGATTCACGAAGCTTATCTCCTATACTGGCTACCCCCAGCTTGCTTCTGATCTCCTCATTCCTAATCTTGTTGAATCTCGTGTGCCCGCACATCCACCTGAGCATTCTCATCTCTACAACTGCGAGTTTTTGTTCCTGAGCCTTCGTCTTCGGCCAACATTCAGCTCCATAAAGGATCGTTGGCCTTATCACAGATTTGTAAAACTTTCCCTTAAGCTTAAGCGGTACCTTCTTATCACACAAAACTCCTGAACCTGCCCTCCGTTTCTGCCAACCTCTCTGAATTCAAGACCTCACATCCTCACCAATACTCCCGTCGCTTTGCAAAACTGAACCCAGATACCTGAAGTTGTCGCTCCTCGCAATGGCCACATCTTCTAACCGCACCTCACTCCCGGAGTCAATCTCTTGCCCAAAACTGAACTCTGTCTTTGTCCTACTCAACTTAAACCCCTTAGCTTCCAACCTTTCCCTCCACACTTCTAATATGCCATTTACTTCTGCTCTGGAGTCCTCCACTGAGACAATGTCATCAGCAAACAACATACACCTCAGAAACCTCTCCCTGGATGTCCTTCATCAACTCGACCATCACAATTGTGAAAAGAAACGGGCTTAAGGCCGATCCTTCATGGAGACCCATACCCACCTCAAAATACTCAGTATCTCCTCCTTGCGTGCAAACGCTCGTCCTCGACCCTTCATACATATCCTGAATGACTCTGGTAAACGAGCTTGGCACCTGTTTGGCTTCTAAACATTCCGAAATAAACTCTCTAGGAACCCTGTCATAGGCCTTCTCCAGATCTATGAACACCATATGCAGATTCTTCTTCCTCTCCCGATGCGCCTCTGTCAACCTTCTCAACAAGTGAATAGCCTCTATTGACGACCTCCCTAGCATAAACCCAAACTGGTTCTCTGTCACTTGCACCCTACTCCTCAGTCTCAACTCGATAGTCTTCTCCCACACTTTCATTGTATGGCTTAGCAATTTGATACCCCAATAATTACTACATTGTTGAATATCCCCTTTGTTTTTGTATAACGGAATCAACTTACTGCGTCTCCACTCATCCGGCATCTTTGCCGTCGTGAAGATAGAGTTGAACAAAGCCACTAGCCACTCTAAGCCTCTAATGCCCAAGCATTTCCAAACCTCAACCTGAATTTCATCTGGACCTACTGCCCATTCTGCGAATCATCGTACTAATCTCCAACCCAGAAAATCGCCTGAAGGAACAACAGCTAGCCTGATTCCCTGTACCCTGGGGACTCCCCACCGACTCGCAACCCTCATTAAGAAGGCCGGAAAAGTACCTCTCCCACCGTTGCCTGATTTCTTGGTCGTCCACGAGAACATTTCCAATCTCATCCTTGACACAACGAACTCTACCTAAATCTGAGCTCTTCTTGTCTCTTTCCCTCGCAAGCCTATACAGAATCCTCTCTCCTCCCTTCTCATCAAGTGCTCTGTAAAGGCTTTCATACGCTTTCTCCTTCGCAATCGCCACTGCTTCTTTGCCTCTGTAACACCCCAATTTTGAGCCAAGGGTATTACATGCCAGTGACCTCGGATTTTTCCATCCAAAGTCACCCAAGGCGGTAAGTAACATAACTCGATTCATATAAAACGAAGTAGTGAACTTATATTACATCAATAGTACTTCAATGTTTGATACATGATTAGAAGTCAAATATCAATGATACAAGATTACAATTTTTCAATGAAGAAGACATATAAATCACTTTGCAGCGGAAATAAAACGACAGTTAAAACAAAATAGGAAATTCCAAAATGTCAAAAATAATTTGAACCTCTTGAAAATCTTCCTTCCCTTAAATCCTCAAGCCTTCGTCTTTGGTCTTCGGTAACCTTGTCTTTACTTTCTGATATTTCCATAAAAGCAAGAAATACCAGCCGACCAATGTCGGGAAGAAAAGAAAGCGGTGTTAGTCTAACGCGAGACTAAGCAAGTGGTAGAATATGACTAGGTTCTTAAAAGGCTAAGTATGTCGGCATCAAGGTCAAAAGGGAACTGAGCGATGCACGACAAATCAGGTTCTTTTGAGGTGATAGTGTGATATAATTTAGACAACGAGGCTTCATTCGAATACAACTCAGATGATAATGAAAGGGACAAGTCTGAAGGGAGGTGAATAACGGGCTTTCTTTTGGAAATAGGAAATCACAAAGAGGTGATTCCTAGGAACGAAAGATGATTACGATGTTGTTGGAAACTTATTAATGCACATCAAGGTTTAGTAAAACAATTCAACTTCAACAATACGCTTTATTTTAACGATTTCGGATGTGGCAACTCATAAGAGTCAAGTGCCATCCGCGGAATATCCATTTCAACGATTCAATTAACCATTCTTGTATGCGGCGACCCCTTTGAATGAGCCTAGAGCCACATGGTTGAGGAATATTCATTCAACAATTCGTTAAAGATTTTTATATGCGGCGACCCCTTAAATGAGCCTAGAGCCACATAGTTGAGCACCTAGCTAGGGTGCTATCACCCCTCTGAGCGGTAGAGCGGGCAGAGTCATGACCCAGTATTAGGGTATAGGTAAATCCTAATACATCTTTTTGAGAGGTGTTTCAGAGGCGAGCTCTCACCCCTAATCCTTATTCTAGTTCATAACAAAGTCTCCAACGAGACATTTAAACACATAAGGCCACAATCAATCGGTCCTAAGTCCAAGTACTAGCGTAATACGAAATGATAATAATAATACGAACAACAGGGTCATCATTTCTAAGCAATAATAATCCTAAGTTCATTTTATTCAAACAAGGCGTTCCCAACAAGATGGACATGATAACGGAGGAAAAGAAATTCACAGATATCGAGTAAGAAGAGAGAACCATCCACTTGCCTTTGATTTTCGAGATCGAAGTTCTAGGGAATTGATCCGTGAGCTTACGGCAACTCGAGCACTTAACCTAATTTGGATACGGTTCCAAAGTGATAACGAATTAAATTAATATTTAACTTACTTTCTTGATCTTAGAGAAAATATTTCTCAAAGTATCACATTTCTTGTAATAGTTTGTGAGGTGAGAATAAATTGTTTTTCATTAATGCTTTAATATCAATAGCTCGACGTTCGAGAATATCATTTCTTATACCCCTTATAATTTAATTTGAAGACTTACAATATTAATAACTTAGTATTTCATAGTGAGGATGAATTAAATAAAGGCTTAGTTTATTTTTCATTTATGACCTAGTCATCTTCTTGAGGTCACAATAAATTATTATTTATAAATCACATATATATATATATATACACGTTCATGACCTAACTCAACATTATATTTATATTTGCCTTAAGAAATTATTGGTAATATTTCCATTAAGGCGAAAACTTGTTACAAAGCCATTATTTTTAAATCTCCAATTATCTTATTTGCCAGTCAAATTAAGGCCTTATCTTCTAGTCCTCTCATGAAATTGCTTTTCCACTAGCACATAGCTTACCATAAGTAATCTAATTAATTGCCAGCAACTTTTCGGATTTTATGCAAGTAATTGAGTGGGTTTAAATCAATTGGGTATTTAGCACTAATGGCTTTTAATAAATGGCTGATGGGCCTAATAAAAATCAGAAGAAAACCCAACAAGGAAAATTAGGCCCACCTCTTATTTCCTTTCTTTCTTGTTTTCGGTTTTGGGAGGCTGTTGATGCCCTTCTTCCTCCTCCGTTTTTTGGACGCAGTAGCACAGCTCTTACAACAGCAGCAACGTCCACGACAACCACGGCCGGCGACGGCGTCACCGGCGGACTTCGACGACGGCGACGAGGGCAGGAAGGGCGGACTGCGGTGGTGACGACGAGAGGGGCAGCGGCTCGGCCTCCGGCGATGGCGAGCGAAAAAAAAGAAAGGGAAGCAGAAATTACAGGGTTGTTTTTGTGGGCGTTTCGGGACAAATTTCTGGTCGGTTTTGGATCAGAAAGTTTCGAATTAAAGCTTTTGAATATTCAGAGAAAGCAATGGTGGAAAGGTTGGGATTGTAGTGTGAGATTTGCCTTGCAAAACCTTCAATTTATAGTGCTGGTTTTTCATCCATCCGAAACCCTAATACATTCCATTGTCCGGTTATTCGGTAGCAGCGTCGCAGAGTCCGGCGGTCCAAGGACAGCTCCATTGCTGCTTTCCGATGCCTCAGTTCTAGGCATACCATAAGTAGAAATGGCGTGTACGTGTAATACGTGAAAACGCGCCAGCTTGGTGGTAGGGGAGGGGCGGTATAGGGCGTAGCTCGTAGGTTCGTGCCCCAGAGCCTCATTTTTGTTTGTTTTTGGTCAGAGTTCTCCAAACTGGGAGAATTGTGATGGGCTGGGCTGTCCGGTTTTGGGCCGGAAGAATGTGTGGTCGGGCTCGGCCCGCTTTGCAAGTGTTTAATTGAGTTTGTTATTCATCTCTTTAATTTGACCCGAACAGAACATATTGATGTATTTTATTTTATGTTATGTTACTTGTTTCATTATATTATATTATATTTTATATATATATATTTTTCTTTATTTAACTTTCTACCAAAAAAAATAAAAGAGGAACTAATTAGTTATGACATTTCTAATCTTCTTTTGTATACATAAGAACTAGTACAAACCCCGTACCATGTACGGGTAATGTAAATATAAACCCGAATAACTTATTCGAAATCGAATTTTGATATAAACCCGTTTTTAACTCAAAAATTTATAATCCAAACCCGATAAACCGGAGTCCGAACCTATATATTGATCGATAAATGTACTTCTATTAATACAATCATATTATGAATAATCTTAAGATAAAATCACTATTTTAGAAAATATAATGTAAAAAATATTGATCGATAAATGTAACTATATGAGTTATTTTTAGAAAATATAATGTAAAAAAATAAAATCACTATTTTATTTAAACTTGATGGTGTGGTGCAAGTTTTAACAAATAATTGGGTTCCACGTTATATTGTATTATAGTAGATTATGCAATTTTATAATTATGTACAAAATAATAATGCAATTTTCTCCACAATAATTGTTACATATAAAATTGAGATGTACAAATATATAAGCAATATTCTAACTAAATTGTATATATCTATTGTTTAAGGGAAGTGTTTGGACAATATCTTTCACATGTACATAATTGTGTACGTATATCCGAATAATTATGTACATAATTTTATAATTATGTACAAAATGATTATGCAATTTTCTCCACAATAATTATGTACGTATAAAATTGATCTTTGAGATGTACAAATATATAAGCAATATTCTAACTACCTAATGGTTGCATATATAAGCAATTACAAAATCATTCATATTTTTTGCAATTTCGGAATCATTCATATTTTTACAGTAATTTTTCCTGCAATTGTTCAGGTGACATTAATAACATTTTTTATGCCGTGTTGATGAGGTGGCGCATTTTTTTCAACAGAGATGAGTTATGCTTTATACTGTATTATTATTATTATTATTATTATTATTATTATTATTATTATAGTAGATTATATTAGATATTGTTGTGTGGTATTCATGTTTTATTGGTTCTAGAATATCATTTAATAGATATTTAGGAAATATTCGACCAAAAAAATAGATATTTAGGAAATATATATTAAATTTTGAAGGCTAAGTTCAAAAAGATTTAACATAAGTTTAACACATCCTAATACTGTATTGTATAAAGATTTCTGTATGCCCAATATCTTTTGATACAATTATGGCCAATATCTTAATTTTGAATTCGTAATGGGTTATATAGTATTTTCAATTTTGGAACTGCTATTGAATGACACAATATCCATACCAGGGATATTCTATGATCTTTTATTCATATCTTTTGTTAGGAAACATCTACAATACAATTAGAAAGTCGGTGCATATAGAATCAATTTCGGAATCATTCATATTGTTTTTCAGTATTTTTTCCTGCAATGTTGGGATCATTCATATCTTTTTAGTATTATTTTATGCATTTTTTTATTCAGCCTAGATTACGTGGCATTAATAACATTTATTTATACAGTGTTGATGAGGTGGCGCAATATTTTCAACAGAGATGGCTTCTGCTTTATACTGTATTATAGTAGATAAATATATATATATATATAGTTTTTCTTACTATAAAAATTGCGGATATTACAGCCTCCTTCTTTGCTAATTTGTACTATTCCGCCCTCTACTCTCTGTCCTGATCACTACACCTCAACCAAGCTTTGAAAGCAAGCTGCTTGCCCCTCACCTTTTCCTGCACCTCTTTGTTCCACCAAGCAACTTGTGTCCACCTCCGCCTCTCGACAAACCCAACACCCCACAAACATGTCAAATAAATACATGTTTTTATTTTTATTTGTTTTGGCCTTTTTAATTATAACCGCACACTAATCACACATGTGAAACATTTTATCAATACATTATGCCAAATTCAAAGTATACAAAAAAACAAAAATAAGAATACAAAAATGAAAGATGAAGGGATTGATCTAAGAAGAAAAAAGTCTTACTTTTATTACAATAACTAATATATATGTGTATATATATATAAGATGCAATTTACAAAAATAAAGTATAATCAAAATGGTGACATATAATTATGATTTTTTAAAACAATTAAAACATGTAAAATTGTGTCATGTGATTTGTCTAAAAGATCTTGAATTGCATTTGATCTATATGTATATAAATATTTCCAAACTATTCATCTATAAGCATAACATTATTTAATAATAAAACAACAATCTTCTATACAACACTTAAAATTCCCCCCCTCTTGTCACATTAATGACTTCTCTCTAATTATTTTTAATATGTTTTTGTTTTGGGTGAACTATCTATCTCTGCAACTCTTATTTTTCTTTTTCTTGTCAAATAAATACATGTTTTTATATTTTTATTTTTTTTTGTTTTCCTTTTTTATTTGTAATTGATTATGAATGCATGCTACTATGTCTTATTTTTTCATATATCATGTTATAATATTGTAACTTGAATGCAAAGCCTTATCATTTTTTCTTTTTTGAGCGAGAACGTTAAGTCTAAAGACCGTATGCTTTCGATTTAAATTTCCTCCAAAATGTCTATAAAATTATAAAGAGCAATCCCTACACATGTTCATTCGGCAAAAAAACTTAATTGTAATAGAAAAGCCATATTATCAAAATAATTCTCATAAGAAATTAATAAAATCAAATCAAATAATTTCATATTTTATATTTATTTTATTTACTATTTTTTGGACAATTCAATACAAAATACTTACATAATTTATTAATTAGAACAAAATTATGTTATGATGAAGATTATAATTTTCACCTTCCAGAAAAATACGGTGAAAGAAATGGTTCGTCCATCGGACGGGAAAGCTTTCTAGTCTATGATAACAAGTACATCATTATCAAATAAATGCTCAACATTTAGGTATTTGTGCATTTAAAGTATATACTTAAGAGAAAAGATGAAAGAAAAACTTCTTGGAGAAAACTAAAAAAAATTAATATTTTGTTTTGTATTCTTTTAGTTAAAGAAGAAAATGCTGTAAAATTTATAAGTTTACTTTATTTTCTTCTATTTACAAAAACACTATGTAAAAGTTTTTCAAAAAAAATTCAGTAAATATTGACGATGAGTTATGTTGATGCTTGGATAATCATGTACCAGTAGTCAGCGCGCTTCCCGTCTCTTTACAAAGTTTTAAGCGCGGTGAGATCTCATCACTATCAACCATCTCATTCAAAAACTTTTGGCACACCCAAAGCGAGAGAGAGAGAGAGAGAGAGAGAGAGAGAGAGAGAGAGAGAGAGAGAGAGAGAGAGAGAGAGAGAGAGAGAGCCTTTGGGTCCATCATATGGGGCCCTCACTTGGGCTGTTCGTAGGCACGACTCGACCTTGATCAAAGCCATCCTTGAGGCTCGTGACATGGTGGAGAATTTGGAGGCTAGAGAGGAAAGTGTGGAGGATACTCTCTCGGATTGGTGCCGAGGGGGGCACTTCAAGGTTACCAAAGCTTACAATGCCATTAGAAGGAAGGGGCAGGTGGCCCGGTGGGCCAAGGAGGTGTGGACGCCACACAACACACCCAAGCACGCCTTTATCTTTTGGTTGGCCACTCTTGGTAAATTGTCCACATATGACCAGCTTCACTTCCTCAATGTGGATCCAACTTGTAGGCTATGTGGGAATGAGTTTGAAACTCATGACCATCTCTTCTTTGGCTGCCCATACACTAGCACTATTTGGAGGGAATTCAGAGTGAGATTTTTTTATCCCGGCCTCGGCCTCTTCAATTGGGCCCACGCTGAGATGGTTCCATAGGCACGCTCGTGGTCATGGTTGTCTTGTCCGGGCACGAGCCTTTGTGCTCTCGGCCTCGGTCTACTATATTTGGCACGCTAGGAATGTTATAATTTTTATATGATAATTTGATTCCTGGGGATGTCGTTAGTCGTTTGATTATAACCCATGTGCTTACTTTGCTTCATGATATTTTTGAATTTTTCCTAGTGAGGATGTTACGGCTTTGTAGCCGGTATTTGTTTTTTTAACATTTTGGACATACTTTGGGGGCCTGCGTGTTTGCCCAATTAAGTATGGTCGGATGCCCTATTAGGCATAGTACGGGGGGCCTGCGTGCTCATCCATTTGTGCCCGTTCTTGCATAGTTAGGAAGGCTTGCATGTCTTCCTTTTGTGCACTGCGTGGACAGGTGATTGGATTACCCCGCATGATGGGTCCATACTATAATTGGATTAATCTTTAACCAAAAAAAATAACGCAAACCTCAAGGGGTTGGTCTAGTGGAGCATGACAGGGCATCGGTTTGACAGGTTACAAGTTTGACCCCCACTAGTGTCCTTGAGGTGAGGCATATTTAAATCCCCTTGTAAGAGCTCTTTGGATCCTTGAGTTTTCCCCGTCCTTAGACTGGGGCACCATCCTCTTATCCTAAATTTCTTGACAAAAAAAAAACACAAACTCCAAACACTTGCATTTTGTCTTCGCGTTCTCGCATCTTTGCCGATTGGTCTTGGCTGTCCTATTTTGCTCTCATTGCGTTATCTCTTCGTGCTTTCTGAGTTTCAACAAGTTATATATCTCTTTTCAAGAATGCTAGACTTTCTTATTTTAAGTATAAATAAAAATAGAAGTCATGGACTACATGTGAAGATATAGTATGAAGGTAAAAGATGCCATCATTGGTTAAATGTACACAATATTTTTCAAATGAACAAAAATATATTGATTTAAATTAAAAAATTATAAAAATCATAATAAAGTTAATAAAGTACAATGAATACAATATACTGAGCTACAAAATTGATACGGATATACCAATTTAATAATTAGATAATTGATATAGATATACTTTTAACATTATTTTTTTTTGTTACATGATTAATTAGGGTATAAAGAAATACAATTCAAATAATTCTAAATTTGTATGCTTAATCTTAATTTATGATTTCATAAAAGATTAATATATATAAAATATAAATTTTCTGGAGTCCAACGGACGGATTTTGCTTTCTAATTAAGATTATTTTCTTTTACTTAGTCTTAAAAAACTGAAATAAATAATTATTATAGCTTTTTGTATATACATTGACAGAAAATGCTGTAATAGGAATCTCGTACTATAAGCTTGTTTGATTGCAGACAGCTCACCTGCAATCTGTCAAGGCTTTGTATTTGTAATTCTGCCAACAACAAAAGGATGGCACCCCATCCTTATCAACATTGATAATTGACATCTTCATTTATGCCTAATGAACGGACATATTTAATTAATACGCTTACAAAAATCTAACGCAAAATCAAATGCAATTTCACAAAACAAAATTCAGACAAAGAGGGGCGTGGGGCCCGGTTGTTAATTGCCGACAAATAGAGGTGAGTGCTGAGTAGGGAGAAACCAAAAGGGCACGAGATGTAGATTAAATTTTGGGGTTACAAAAGATATGTGGAAATTGGGCTGATTTGCAAATAAAGAGAAGTAGAAAAGGGTAAAGTTAGAATGTTAATTCATAAATTTGGCAATATCTTTCTGTTATCATTGTACTTCGACCACTATTTGGTTTGGTCAAGTTCGGGTTGGTGTTGAGTGGGGATTTGGGTCAATAAGGTTGTGGGTTAAGTGGGGTTTGGTTCGAGTTTCAATCCAATCACATTCGGGTTAGTCGGGTGTGATTTTTATCGGGTTTGGGTTCACTTTTACAGGTGTTTACCCGCTAATTTTTAGAAGGTATCGGACGATTTTTCGGGCTGGGTTAGATTTTGACAGCTCTATTATACTATCATTGTTGTAATTATGCCAAGGTATGAGATAAAAATATTATTTTGAAAACTAATTATCAATTGTAATTTTAAGATTTTAAATTTTTTTCAAAAGAGTTTATACATTTACTTTTAAGGTTTTAGTTTTTAAATCGAAAGTTATTGATGAAGGTTAGAAAGACCATGGTAATTAATACTCCAGTATCTAAAAATTTTAAAAAGTATATTTAAAACATGGATTTTTTTAATAAAAAGAGATTCGTAGATACATATATTTCAACAATTTAAGGACTAATAATTTAAGTTATTGGAGCAATAAGATAATGGTATTTGAGATTATTATAAAGCTTAAATAATTTTAAATTCAGAGAACAATCTCTTGACTAGTCAAAATGGGTTAGTTCGATTGGATTCAGGTTCGGTGTTTTCAGATTGAGGTTGAGTGTGGGTATTAGATCGATCGGTTTACAAGTCGAATCGAGTCAAGATAACCATCGGGCGGTTTCGAGTCAATACAGTAGGTCAAGAGCCATCGGGTTAGTTCGATCTTCAGGACGACCAAGATGCCGGAGGAGTGGAGACTCAGTCAGCTAATACCTTTATACAAGAACAAAGGGGATATTCAGCAGTGTAGCAACTATCGAGGTATAAAACTCTTAAGTCATACAATGAAGGTGTGGGAGAAGGTAATTGAGATGAGATTGAGGAGTATAGTGCAGGTGTCAGAGAATCAGTTTGGTTTCATGCCAGGGAGATCGTCGATAGAGGCTATTCACTTGTTGCGTAGGTTGACAGAGGCGCATAGGGAGAGAAGGAAGAGCCTGCATATGGTGTTTGTAGATCTAGAAAAGGCTTACGACAGGGTTCCTAGAGAGCTTATTTGGGAATGTCTGGAAGCCAGGCCGGTGCCAGATTCGGTCATAAGAATCATTCGAGACATGTATGAGAGGTCAAGGACGAGCGTGTGTACGCAAGGAGGAGACACAGAGTTCTTCAGGGTGAGTATGGGTCTCCATCAGGGTTCAGCTTTAAGCCCTTTTTTGTTTACGCTCGTCATGGACGTGCTGACAAAGGACATCCAAGGCGAGGTCCCGGGGTGTATGTTATTCGCAGATGATATCGTCTTAGTGGAGGATTCGAGAGCAGAAGTTAATAACAAACTGGAATTGTGGAGGGAGAGACTGGAATCTAAGGGGTTTAAGCTGAGTAGGACTAAGACGGAATACGTGGAGTTCAGTTTTGGACAAGAAATTGATTCTGGTAGTGAGGTGCGGTTGGGGGATGAGATCGTTGCGAAGAGGGATAACTTCAAGTATTTGGGTTCAGTTTTGCAAAGCGATGGGAGCATTGAGGAGGATGTGAGATTCCGTATTCAAAGAGGTTGGCAGAAGTGGAGGGCAGCATCAAGGGTTCTTTGCGATAGGAAGGTACCGCTCAAGCTTAAGGGAAAGTTTTACAGATCTGTGATAAGGCCAGCGATCCTGTATGGTGCTGAGTGTTGGCCGACGACAAAGGCTCAGGAACAGAAACTTGCAGTCGCAGAGATGAGAATGCTCAGATGGATATGTGGCCACTCGAGGTTGGACAAGATTAAAAATGAAGATATCAGAAGCAAGTTGGGGGTGGCTAACATAGGAGACAAACTTCGCGAAGCAAGACTTCGATGGTTTGGTCATGTCCAGAGACGCCCATCGGACGCTATAGTCAGGAGATGCGAGCACTTGGAGTTTGGGGATTGTCGGAGGGGTAGAGGTCGTCCGAAAAAACGCTGGATGGACAGCATTAAGCAAGATATCAGCTTGCTAGGGATTTCAGTAGATTTGGCTCAGTGCAGGAAGAGCTGGAGGGAGAGAATCAAGGTGATGGATAGCTAGTAGCCGGGTTGGCGAAGCAGACTTGTTAGCCTAAAGGTTTAAGCATTGGCGTTAGTTAGCTAGTTTGTATTTTCTAAAGTTTTCTTTGAGTCTTTTTCAGTTGTAGTTTATTTCAGTTGTAGTCTTTGGATGTTTGGAAGCGTTTGTCTTGGGTTTTTTCGGGCGTATTCCATCTAGGTCTGGAATACCCCCATCCTGACCCCCCAGATCCTGCTTTTGCGGGACTACCTGGGTAAATGTTGTTGTTGTTGTTGTACAGTAGGTCAAGAAATCAAAACTTTAATAACTATTGAAATAGCATTATGCTTAAATATAACATTATATAATAATAATATAGTATTTTTACGTATTTTATTACTAAATATTTTATAATACTTAAAATAAGCCTTATTTATTTTTTTGGTAGAAAAATAAGTCTTTTTTATTTTGCACATGTAATAAATCGGGTCAACTCAACAAGTTCGGATAAAGTTCGGATTTTAGGTCAATTTAATAAGGCTATATTCTTTTCATTAACCGTTGTATTTTGGGTTTAATCACAACTTTAAAAAATAGTATTTATAACCTCTATTTTAGTATATAGTTATGCTGATTGATGATTGTTTTTCGGGTCTGATCTCGACTCTAAAAATTTGATTCGGTTTTTCGGATCGTTTTGATAGTGTAATAAAACCACGTGTAACGCTTAGATAAGTCGAGTTTCCGGCAAAAATATAAAAACAAAACAAAATAAATAAAAGAAGAGGGGAGAAATCGGTGGAAATCGTGGAGCACAACGAAAAAGGAAAACAGGGATAATTTAATTTGGTTTGGGGTAGTGAACATGGTGACGGTGGGAGAATAAAGAAGCTTCTCTGTGTTTCTCTCTCCCTCTCCTTCCTCTCTCTCCTTACTTACTGTAAAATACAAAGCAAAGCAAGAGAGAGATTTGGAGATGGAGGGAAGGAAAGCGCGCTAGGAGATTCTTGGTACATGTTGGAACTGCCGTTTTTTCTGAAATCTCAATTCGGCGTCTTTCTCATCGCCAATGCCGGAGCTAACAAGCGATTTTTCAGTGCCTGTAAGCCTCTCTCGTCCTATAAATCTTAAATACTTTTCAGTCCTCGTTCAATGCTCTTATATATGTGTGGATCTTCGGTTTCTGAAGATGCCATGGCGTTTTGGTTTTTGTGAGACTTGTTGTTCTGTGCTCACTCCGTCAATTTGTCTGCTAAAGAATCAAGATTGCTTGTTTACAAAATGATTCAAGTTCTTGGTGTAGTCAGAGTTGGTGAGAGTTAGCTGAGTCCCTTTTGCATATGCAATTTGTCGTGTTTATATAAAACAAATTGCGTTTAACCCTAAATTGCTGAACAAGTCGACTGAATTGGTGTGAACATGACCAGATCTGAATTCTTTCCTACCTTCAATCGATATTGCCCGTGCCGTGATTGATTCTTGATCTCTATGCAGCCCGCCTTGAACATGGGAGCTCTGGCCATTGATTCAGACGACTCCGGCTCAGAAATTTACCATACTTTGGGTTTGAGAGGCAAAGGAGCTCCTCGGAAACCACAGTTTTTGACATTTTTCTCCTCTCTTCTTGAGAGATCTGTCCAAGAAAATGAGATTGCATCTGAAACGGCGCTGGCGCAGGATGCCGTGACAGTGTTTCATGGCTCAAAAGCCCCGCCGGTGAGCATCCAACAGTACATTGAGAGGATCTTCAAGTACGCTGGATGTAGTCCTTCTTGCTTCGTCGTTGCATACATTTATGTGGACAGATACCTTCAGTCCACAGATGCCCGGTTGTCATCGCTCAATGTTCACCGCCTCCTGATAACTAGCATAATGCTTGCAGCAAAGTTTGTTGACGATGCGTAAGTTTCTATACTTGGATTTCAGTTGAATGTGAAAGCTTTGAGGCAGCGCTTATTCATCAATAAATTATTGTTTTCAAGTTTCCTATTATGTTTAGCGGGTGTTGTCTGACTTCACGTTTAGTAGTGTATACACAATGTACGTTAGCCCCATTATTAGCCCTTTAGAGCACGGTAGTCGATTCTTGTCATTTTGCACTAGACTGCACGGCTAAACCACCCACAGACCTGGTTTGTACCATAAGGCCAACTGATGACCTTATCTATTAAAGTTTTCCGAAGCACTTGAGATAACTTGACCCGAAAGGCAATCTGATATGTAATTTTCTAAATGCTTACTGGTCTAGATTATATATAGCAATCTAATAATAGGTCCTCATTTAAAGTTTGTTTAATGTCCATATTTATGGAGCTATTAAAGTACCATGTTATATCCATCTCTTTAGAGAACTCCCCCTTCTTTATTTATAGTTATTGATAAAGTGTGATTGATGAATCTGCAGGTTTTTCAATAATGCTTACTATGCCAAGGTGGGAGGAATCAGCTCCCTGGAAATGAACAAACTCGAGATGAAGTTCTTGTTTAGCATAGATTTTAGGCTCAGAGTAAACGTTGAGACATTCAAAAAGTATTGCTTGCAGCTGGAAAAAGAAGCAAGTGAGTGCCAAATCGGTCGGCCAATCAGGCCATGTTGGACCAAAGACACCTGGTCCAAAAAGGATGATACAAAGCTCTCAACTACAATTGCAAGGTGAGGGCAAAGCACCTCAATGTGCTATATACAAATACAATTGTATGTTTGTTAAGGGTAAACCTATTGCACAATGTTAGGACAAGATAGTTGATTGCATTGTTCTTTGACTTTGTTTCAAGATTTGGGGCTTATTTGAGGCCCATGTATTCTTTTTTAGGCCCCTATGTTCTACATGTGTAGTTTTCTTGTAATTTCCCACTTGTGGCTCTTGACATAGTCACAGACGAATCTGTTGTGTATATAGATTAGAGAGTGATGTAGCCTTCTGCTGTTAAACTCCAGTCAATCAAATTGCATGTTTGCAGGTGGTCCTACAAAAAAATTTGCATATTTGTTGCAGTAGAAACCTTAATGTGTTTATATCTGCTAGCTCCAATTTGAGAGCCACTAAGGTGTGATAAGCAATTCAGGTCATAGAGTAACTTCTTATACTGTAATCTTGGTTTCATACAACAGCTTACAGTGACAAAACCCAGACTGCATTCCTATACATAAACTTAATAATCACCAGCATATACAACAAGGAGAAATGAAATGACTGGCTCAGATGAAAGGTTGAACCAAAGAAGAGTGCTCAGCCTTGATTCAACATCCTAACACCATCTTTCTTATGTCGAAGTTATCAGTTTCTAGGAAGTATTAACCAGCACAGAGGTCAAGACCATTTTTGTATGCATCTACAATGATGTCTTATAACAGTAGAATGACTGTTTCTGATGGCATCATCTTGGAGGTCTCTCCAATGCAAACCAGCCAAACTTGCCCTTTCGAAAATCCATCAAAATACGGAATGCAGCTT
This sequence comes from Polygonum maritimum, assembly GCA_963924305.1. Lineage (NCBI taxonomy): Eukaryota > Viridiplantae > Streptophyta > Magnoliopsida > Caryophyllales > Polygonaceae > Polygonum > Polygonum maritimum. The sequence goes on along the minus strand of OZ002737.1, from coordinate 25,390,829 downwards.
GATGGACATCTCCGCTGAACAATTTGAGAGCTAACTTATGCACAAATCTGCACGCTCATTAGAAATAGAGAAATAAACTACAAAATGTCAGATAGTCTAGCTTTATAAATATATACTACGAAATCTCTCGTGCCCAAATCTTCCCTTGACCAGAGATTAACATGAAATAGCATGTGGATTTTTAAGTTAGAAACATACATTTCACCGGTCTTTCCATCCGTCTCAATCCTGTAACGATTATAAAGTGCTCTCGTGCCTGATTAGAAGCCAAATACCAGTTTATGTAAGACCAGTCACAGTATTCAGCCATTATCAATACAAATTATCTTAAAGAAGCACATATATTAGTGGGTATAAAATGGTAAGAAGATACAACCTACAGACGGGATCCTTGCAAGCATCTGGACGAGGATTGCAGCAACATCGGTGACATCATATGATCTCTCTCCAATATCGTCACAAATTGCAAGCTTTATAGCAGCTGTCTGATCACTAATCCGCATTGGGATGATACCAGGAGAATCCAGCAGTTCAAGATCTTTTCCAAATCGTACCCATCTTCACAAAGATATAAAACCATTGAGTAGTAAGTCAAAGATACATCTTTTAACCATTGAAGAGCAACTGAAGCATATTCACCGTAGCTAGTCAATTTCAATGTTTCAAATTAATTTGATTTCCAGATGTCTATACTCAAATGACCTCAGTGAAAATGTTGACAAGTCGAAACAAACATTTTATACACAAAGAACGTAAGAGTCAGTTAGGGTCAATCTTGGTGTTTGAAAAATAGGTCAAAATTAACAAAAAAAAATACTTGTTTAACATCAATTATACGATACATGAGATGCTGGTAGTGAAGAAAGTTCATACTTCAATGTTCGGGTGACACCTGGTCGAGGAGCTGCAGTACACAATCGCCTCTTTAATAAACGGTTAATTAAGGATGATTTTCCAACATTTGGATATCCAACCACTCCAGCTCTGACCTGTGACATATTACATTACATCACTTGCTTGATAAAACAAGGATGTCTCCTACTAATGCAAAGAGCAAACTGATCCAAGAAAGCCAACATAGAACTGTTATATTTGTACAACTCTAATACTCTCAAACTTGAGGTAATTGTAAGCAGAGACCGTCCACCCTGTTTCCAGTAATTTAAATCTGGTGGCCAAAAAGCTATTTTGGTATCTATAAAAATAAATAGTGGACAGTTGGTGTATAAGAAATAGTGTAACCATTTGAGTATTAGAAAAAGACTCTCATACAGGTCCTTCTCTGCACATTATAACTTCTATGCACATTTCTAACCTAGTGTGAGTGAGACATTTAATCGATTCTATCCGTATACTAACCGAAAAGTTTAAATTAGATTTAGTTTTAAACTTTAAGGGTTTAATGTTCCAGCCTCCAGGACAAGAAATGGCGACTAAAACCCTTATGAATATAATTCTAGTAACAGGTTTTTTAACACTAAAATCCACTAGAATTTTATTCACAGCAAAAAAATGGACGTAAATTAATGTTGGAGTTCTAAAAGCTATAATGTAATAAAAAAAACCTTTTATATACCGAATAATGCAAAGGGAGTTTTTTTAATAACAAAATGGTATTTCCACCTAAATCACATGCTACCATTTTTTTCCAACTACATTTTGTCCTACTAAAAATGGCATTTCAGCAGTATCCTGTCATGTGATGCTTTGCCAAACATATTAGAAACACAAACGAAGGCTAAACTTTGTAAAGACTCGGCTCGAAAGCCTACAAAAAGATAAGCCAAATTTTCATAAATATACCCAAGAAAGGATGAAAGCAATAGAGCAGATCCCACTTGTCACACTATCAGAATTTTAGATTTAAATCCAAGTTCGGTTAAAACAAACCTGTCTTTTTTTTCCCTAGGACTTCCGTAACAATATGCACGCATGTGAAGGTAAATTTTGTCGCAACAATAATTTAGGTAGAAGAACTAAACCTAAATGATTATTAAGTTAAATAGCTTTATTGACAAAAGTAGTATTATACTATTACAGAGTAGTATTATAGAAACCACTAATATTGTATTACAGAGTAGTATTATACTATTATTACGGGCGGATTCTTTTACACAAAAAACTCCTAAAATGGCAAATAATATGAACTGAAGCAAGTAATTGATTACCATTGTTGATTTTAGAGAATTTATACTCAGGCCTAAGTTGAAGACGAAATGGAAACAGTAAAGGCAAGCTAGATTCAACTTCTAAAAAAGAATCATATGCATAAAAAGAACAAGAAATTGATTATCTCTTTACTCTTGCACTAGAAAAGATTGTCAAAAACAAAACAAAACAACTCTGGCATTGGAAGTAACACATAAAAGAACCACACAAAGAATCATATAAACACAACGTGAAATGCAGATTCAATAAAGTAGTCACCTACAGGACGAGGAAGTAGTCCCTTGGCTCGGCGCTTAATATTCACATCCACAGAAAGTGATTTTGCTAATCTGCTCAACTTCATGCTGCCCTATTATTTGCATCAAATGTTACCCTTCCAAGCAAATGTCAATTATTCAAAGAAGAAAACCCAATATATTCTTATTACCATGCCAAGCTGTCCATTGGAGAAGACAACTTTTGTTCCCTGATTTGCAAAATAGGTTGACCATGCATTCCGATCTTTGGTGGATATCATATCTTCTCTGTTCAACACAATAATTCTTTTCCTATTACCAAGCCACAAATCCATCTGTCATGAAAAAGATGGTATCAATGAATAGAAACCAATCACCTCAAAAGTGACAATTCTTCTCACAGTGACTTCGAGCAGAACAGAAAATCAGAACAACATTACCAGCCAGTCATTCAGTTTGAACAGCATCGTCTTACATAAAAGAGAATCATGAGTTCCAGTGGCCAACCTGTGGATGACTTGTAGATAGCGGAATTCTCGCATCTCGGACCTCTATTACAACATCCATCAATTTGAGTTGTTCTTTGAGTTCTTTTTCGGTTTTGGCAATATGGCCAGGATACCACTGAGAAAATTTGAGCAAGAACAGTGTGATTTAGCTTTGATATGGTTCCTGATGATTTTCAGCCGTGCACATATGTATACTCAATAACTCAACCTGAACAGGACGTAATGCCTTTGTGCAGTAGAGAAGATCTGTATCAAGATCAAACCAGTCATCTTCTTCATCAGACTGTCCTCTTTTATGACTTGGAGTTCCAACTATCTGCGTTAACAAAAGGACCATCTTCTGAGATAATAATACTATAAGAATTATTTCTCATTAGCATAGTAACATGACATTCATCAGCCGAAAGACCTACTCACCACAGCATCTGATAGATCTTAAAGATTACAAATCCATGCTTTATGCACAAATCACAAATACCAAAGACTCCTTCAAGAGTATGGTGTGAAAAAAGGAGGGAAAAATAGCCTAGATTGCATGATACAAATTTGTCAAATCAGGAAGGTGGTCATAACTCATAACCAATGTGTAAACCAGCGGTAACCCATCACAAGTCAGCTGAAGTTCAAAATATAAGCGACCTCATTGTATCCAAATGAGCAACAAGCTGCATAAATCATGTTTTCCCCTAACCAAGTACTAGTATTTACTCGTGCATTTCCAGTTGGTGTAATTCACGAGGGCAAGTCGTCTGTGATATTCACTACTTCAGGATCAAATAGCAAACACTAAATCAACAGAATTACAATAGCCATAATAATTACAGAAGCAATGTTTCGGGAATTCAAAGCCAGCTGAACTCCCAACATGCTTGGTTTCCAATACCATAGAAAAGTTGAGCGATAAAATTGACCAGAAAAGACAAGCAGCAACTTCTTTTGATGTTTGCCGATTGAGATACCAGAATTGAACGGCAGAAAGTAGTATTAGGGGAAAGGACTGGCCTGAATAGTAGGAGTATAAGCGGAGGAAGAGGAAGAGGAGACGGCGAAGGTCGGGAACGATGGATGCTTCGTTGGGCGCTGGGGAATCGGGGGCAAGTTGAAAGCTGAAGATAAGGGATAAAACCCTGAGAGTTGGACCGCCATTTTTCTCTTCTGGGCGCAAGCTACACCGTCATTTCACTCGGTCAGATGGCTAGGGTTATGTCCTGTTACTATACTCCTATGGGCAATCGGCTCAATTCGAACCTTCAACGAGTGAATAAAAAGACGAAAAGGCCGTAGATGTCTCGTTGACTAGGCGAGAGACGAAAAGCGAATAACCAATTGTATCAAGACGCTTCATAATAATATGTATATATTTAAGTTATTGATTCATGTATGATATAAGACATATATATACACATTATTTTAGGCTAATACATATGCAAACCAAAAACTTGCGCCTAATAGTCATGTAGGACCTTCAATTTTTAAATTTGCCAATTTGATACCTCAACTTAACAATCGAGACTTATTGAGTCCTTCATCGATGATTTTCATACGATTCCCTTTGCGGTGTGTAGCAGGCACGCTGATTCATTGTACAAATAAGTCACATCTACACTTTCCTCCACATCAACCAACATAGATATAAAATTAAGATATCGGGCATCTGAGGCGCGCCGGCCACACCGCTTTAATGATAGCGGCCAGTCCCACCGCGATCAATCTTCAGGCATAGCTCAGTCATCGCAACATATATGATACAAATCAAGGGAGGATCCGAGAGAATGATTCGTTGAAGAATGGAGGCCAAAGACCAAGACCTTTACTACGATCCCGGTCATTTAAATTCAAGAAGGTGTTCATGGATTTGAAATTATCATTTGATTATGTTCATCAATGGCGTGCTAGGCCACCAAGAAAAAGAATTAAATTCAAGAAATTTCGGAAGTTCAAGTTCTCGTCACAGCTTGAGTTTTGTTCAGTAAAACAGCCATAACTTTGGCTAGGAAAATGATCTCGAGACGATTCAAGATGCGTTGGAAAGCTTATTCAAAGATCTACAACTTCATAGTTGACCTCAAGATGAGAGTCCGACCAGAAGATCGTCCAAAATGCGTTTTACTGAGAGCAGTACAAAATCTTACGGGAATCTTTAAGTTTCCTTATTTCTATCTTTAAGATTATTCATATTTTAGGAAATTCGAGTTTGTTAGTTTGTTAGAAGTTTATTATCTTTGTTATTTCTTTTTATCTAGTTAGTTATTTCCATATCTTTAACTAGATCTTTTTATATCTTTTGGCAAATTCTATCCTAGGATATCTTGTTAGAAAAGATAGAATTTGGCCTTTAGCTTGTCTATTTAAACTCATTCTTCATTCAATAAAAAATCAGATTGAGACCTGGGAATTAACTTGTGATAAGTTTAATTCCTTAGGTTTTTGATCCCGAAAACTATCTTCTTGACTCAAGCAACTCAAACAATCAAATTCCGCTGCAATCTTGTTCTTCAAACGACAAACTTCTCTTCCATCGATCATCAACTTCATCAACAACAATCCTACGCACATCAACCCGAGATCCATATCCTTGGGCACTTCAACTCGTGGCCGCCTTTACCCCGAAGGTTGTCACGTATCAATTGGTATCAGAGCCCAGCGATTTCGGGTTGGAAATCTAGTTGTTTTATCCGCCAGAATTGTCACGTATCAATTGGTATCAGAGCCCAGCGATTTCGGGTTGGAAATCTAGTTGCTTTATCCGCCAGAAGTCTACACTCGTTCGAATCTGTTCTGGTATTTTTCGAAAATTTTTCTTTGTCATTTTCGCAAATCGGATTGGATATTCTTGTAGAGAATTTCGATACGAGTTCAGGCATATAAGATTCATCAAAATCGGAGTTCGTTTGACCCCCGAAAAGGTCAAAATACTAAGCTGTGTTCAGGCCAAACCCTAATCCGCCGTGGCTATCTTGTTCGCCTTGGAGCACAAGTTTGGGTCTTCAATGTATGTTAGTGCGGATTTTTATCAGCGCCTTCAACTTCACTTGGCGATTTCGGAAAGCATTAACCCCGAAGTTTGCTCATATGAGTACCCAATCGAAGATAATGACGAGTGCTCTTCAATTGTCAACAATCTTTTCACATATTCCAGCCATATGGGTGAGGAAAATTGTGATTTTGAAGAGTACAAAAAGGAAGGGGAACCGCCAAATTTGCTTTCTTTAGATCCTATTGAAGATTCTTTTTCTTGGCCAACATTGTCGTCATCAATGCCGATCCTTCCACCTCCTAGATCAGCCCCAACATGGGTCAATGTGAAACCCAAGGAGGTACCAAAGGCAACCCCACTTGCAATGGTATGTCCAAACATGCTTGAATTGGTGCCTATGCAATTCAATGAAGACCTTCTTTTGGAGAATTCATACCATGTCCTTTTGTTCTTTACCAACGTCGCCTTGAGGACAAGTCGAATTCAAAAAGGGGAGAATGATACAAATCAAGGGAGGATCCGAGAGAATGATTCGTTGAAGAATGGAGGCCAAAGACCAAGACCTTTACTACGATCCCGGTCATTTAAATTCAAGAAGGTGTTCATGGATTTGAAATTATCATTTGATTATGTTCATCAATGGCGTGCTAGGCCACCAAGAAAAAGAATTAAATTCAAGAAATTTCGGAAGTTCAAGTTCTCGTCACACCTTGAGTACTGTTCAGTAAAATAGCCATAACTTTGGCTAGGAAAATGATCTCGAGACGATTCAAGATGCGTTGGAAAGCTTATTCAAAGATCTACAACTTCATAGTTGACGTCAAGATGAGAGTCCGACCAGAAGATCGTCCAAAATGCGTTTTACTGAGAGCAGTACAAAATCTTACGGGAATCTTTAAGTTTCCTTATTTCTATCTTTAAGATTATTCATATTTTAGGAAATTCGAGTTTGTTAGTTTGTTAGAAGTTTATTATCTTTGTTATTTCTTTTTATCTAGTTAGTTATTTCCATATCTTTAACTAGATCTTTTTATATCTTTTGGCAAATTCTATCATAGGATATCTTGTTAGAAAAGATAGAATTTGGCCTTTAGCTTGTCTATTTAAACTCATTCTTCATTCAATAAAAAATCAGATTGAGACCTGGGAATTAACTTGTGATAAGTTTAATTCCTTAGGTTTTTGATCCTGAAAACTATCTTCTTGACTCAAGCAACTCAAACAATCAAATTCCGCTGCAATCTTGTTCTTCAAACGACAAACTTCTCTTCCATCGATCATCAACTTCATCAACAACAATCCTGCGCACATCAACCCGAGATCCATATCCTTGGGCACTTCAACTCGTGGCCGCCTTCACCCCGAAGGTTGTCACGTATCAATATATTAACGGAATCAGGGATAAATTAATTGTCACCGTCGCAACCAACCTAATTCAATGTGGTAGTTGACTTTGTTAATACAAATGAGTGGGAATGGGAGACAGTAAAATTCAGGCTTACTCTCCTCTTCCTCTCTCAAAAATTTTACTCTCCTCTTCTCTTCTCTTCCTCTCTCAAATTCAGGCTTAATTTTTACTCTCCTCTTCTCTTCTCTCCCTCTCTCAAATTTTAACGATTTCATCCTTCCTCTCTAAAACACTTACTGCTTTTCGCGCTAATGGGGGATTGGTTATCAGATACCTTCTTGGTACTACTGTTTCGCTATATTATTGTTTTATATTGAGGTTTAGGGTTATATGAGTTTCAATACTATACATGTGAAGTTTGGCTTTTTTTTTAATATTTGGAATATTCAGAGTATTTAAAAAATGTAGAAAAATTAGATATTGAGAATAATTAGTATATTTTGGATTTTTTTAGAATATTTAGACATTTTTGGTTTGTAACACCCCCTTTTTCTGTAGGGATATTACCGCCAGTGACCTCGGGTTAAAACTCCCAAAGTCACCCTAGGCTTTACAGTTATCACAGAAGACGACAAAACTTTAATGCGGAATTAAAATGATTAAATAACAAAGGTCTTAATCGTCGATTACATATGAAGTCGGGAATAAAACTGGTATTGGATCTCACACCTCGAGAATCTCAATACGAAAACTAAGTTCAAAAATACTTAAGTGCGAAATTAAAATAAAAGTCGTTAGAAAGAAACTTGAGCCCTCATCGTCTCCTTCGACTAGTCTTTGATTACGAGCCCTCCTCCTGATGTGCCGCGACGGAAATTCGGTGGACACCAGCCGACCATGCAAGGAAAAAGGGTGGTCGGTTAGTCTTGTGACAGACTAAACAAATGGGTTTTTGAAGGTGGTTCGATTAGTGGGAATGTGTAATAACTGACGTCGAACTCCGAATGAAAGCCGGGCGACGATCTAGCTACTACACACTTCCACGGGAAAACGAGAATGACTTTGAAAAGGTTAGGATATCACGAGAGGTGATATCCTCGTTAAAACTTCGATGCAAGATTGTTGGGAACGTGTTATCACACAGAGATTTTTAGTTTAATTAATTGTCTTCGTTGAGTACGAAGATGAAGTTGATTTAAATTGCGCAACGCGCTTATCTTGATTACTTCATTAACCACACAGAGGATTACACTTGAACTGATTAAGGTGCGTTAATCGCGAATGTAAGTGACATTGCGCCTTAAATGGATACAATCCTTAAACGACCCCTCAGCGGCTGAGGAGGCCATGGTCATGACCATACACCAGGGAGTACTCCCTCCGCACTGGTGAGATTGCAATTAAATAAATCTACACACAACTACCAATCAACGTGGCACTTACGTCCACACACATCGAGACCTAGTTCGCCTAGCGCATCCTACGAGGTACTAGGAATGACAGTCATTAAATCTAACAGTAAAATCCTAGGTTCATTTTAACACACAATTAGTTCCCAACAATCAAAAAACTTCTTGATTCAATTATAAATCATGCTTTTAAATCATATGCGTAAAGTTGAACCATTCCACTTGCCTTGAGTTTCGATAAAGTCGGCTAAACGATCGGAAGGTATGTCTCAACGACGAATCCTTGTACCTTCGATAAATTGACACCGGAAAGAAAACATTTCCAAATAAATTTAGTAATTTATTTTGAGAAAGAAATCGCTAAGGTCCATATCCTTCATGAACCTAGATCTATAATAACCCTTTAAGTATTTATGAACTTTATGTTATTTTATTTTATTGATAATACTTCTAAGATACAAGTTATACTCTATCTTAAAATAGTGAGTATATGAAGATAGTTGATGGGTTCATATAAATTAAGCTCTTTAAATCATTTTCATAAAAATATTATATTAACTTCGATAGATATTATTTAACCTTTAATACTTACATGAGTATATATATATATATTAATAACATAGGTAATTTGATAAAACCATATTTATATCACTTAAGTCCATAATATTGAAAACTTATACTATAAATACCCCATATTGAAAATAAGTTTATAAAATAACTTAGTAAATCATAACTTTCATTATATAACTCATGGAGTGTTAAATTATAGATTTTGTTCAAGTGATGTATATAAAAGAGTAATCTATTCATGTAGTAGTTGTAAATAAGTCACTAAATAAATTTTATGAATACCAGATACTATGCTTTATAATTTATGATCAACGTATCTATCTATAAACCTATAAAAAAAGGTTTTTAGAGCAATTAATGCTAAGCATTTTATACCATTGGAGTATAGTTTTTCATGTCCCAAATTTGCATTCTGACTTTTTACTTTAATATTAAACACGGCCCCACTAACAATTTAGTCCTCCATAATAGACTGATGTATTCTCATTAACGTGTCTTAATACATTCCTTTAGCCCTTCTGTTAGCTTTGCCCACCACCCTTATTAGCAATTAAGTAACGGCTACGTAATTTCGGCAAAAAATGTAACGGCCCCATAATAGACTGAAATGTAAATGCGGGCTCTCTCTCACCTCCTCGAGTCCTACGCTGACAAAAGTACTCCCTGTGTTTCATTAATTCTGTCATTTTATCTTTCTATACGCAAATTAAGGAATGATTATTTTTCCAATAATACCCCTATAAAATTACACTTTATTTTACCTAGAAAATTGTTACCAAAAAGAGTAATTATTATACTTATAGGGGTAAAATTGGAAAGTGATGAGGAAAAAAAAAACTAAAAAGACATGTTTTATGAAACAAAGAAAAATGGCTATAACGACACAATCAATGAAACGGAGGGAGTAATTAAAAAACCAACACAGCTTTCATTTTTTCCCAAATTGCAGACCTGAAGCTTGAAGGCCTGGACTGGAGACGGACCAACGGAAAAGATGGGGAGCGGCGGCGCAACAGGCAAAGGCGACGGCGGCGTTCGGAACTCCTTTCTCGCTCCTCCTTCTCCACTCCTCCTTCTTCGGTCCGCCGTCGCCGTGGCTCCTCCGTCGCTCCTCGCCCTCGCTCGCCGGATTTGTGCAATAAATGCCCCGATCGATCGATCATGGAAATCTACGATGTCGAATTAGCCATCAAACAAGCTTCTTCTCAAGCCCTAGAAGTAGACTCTCTCTCTCTCTCCCCCTTACTACAACTATTTTGCATTTGATGTTCAATCGTGTGTTTAATTTTCCTACTGAATACTCCTAGGGTTTTCAGTTCGGAGAGATGTGGCATCTTTTCTGGCGAGATGGCTCTTTTAGATCCCATAGAATCAGTTTATGCCGAGAGAAACCAGGTCAAGAGGCGTTACCATGCTTGATTAGCTGTGTGTGAAATGTCCCGATCGATCGGCAACACTGCTTTAGTTGAATAATGATTGTAGCAAATTTCCAAGTGGGAGATGTTTTTAACAATGCCTGTTTGCTAATTCAATTCTCACTGTTCTGTATGGATGAAAATATTGCAGATGGTTTTCGCTTATTTTGTGAAGATCTTGGAAACGAGGTGACAGATGATGTTTTAACAAAAGCCTTTTCAAGATTTCCTTCCTTTAACATGGTTAGGGTAAGTTATTAAATGACATGATTCCATGGGATCTAAATGACATGGTATGGAATCATAGGACAAGTGTGATCTAAATGCTTTGAAGCTGTGATCTGGGTATACAAATGGCCAATTTGCATATATACCCCAAAAAAAGTTGCTAAAATGAAAAATGCCCTCTTTTAGATTAAATGGTAAGGATTGCCCTTTTAGGCAATTTTTACAATAAAAATTCTTTTTTTTCCACTTACTAGTAAATTATAAAATAAAACAAATTTGCTATAGAAAAATGGAAAATATGTTGGGACGATATTAAGGACGCCAGTCATTAATATCTAAACCAATAATGATCGTCCCTTGTTTTGATAATGACAAACTCAAATGTATTTAATAAGTTGTCCGAGTGTTGATCTCAGGTAAGTCCATTGGACGCAAATGAGCGAAAAGGACAACAAGTGAACGGCAGTCCCTAACTCTGTAGGGACGCACATCATCAGAACTTCCAGAACTAAACGTAGTTGGCAAAGTCCCTGCGCAGATAGGACGGCGTCCTCATCAAGAAGGGACGCGCACCAAAATATGGACGAAGTTCAAATTCAAATCAAGGCCACCCCAACATGATTACATCATACTCGGCCGCAGTCCTCAGAAGGAAGCTTCCCTTGTTTGGGCACGTGTAGACAATTCTAAAGATGTCGCTTTCCCAGCAATGGTCCCCTATCCACGCGGAGGCTTCCCAAGCGTCAACAGAGTTGACTTCCTCAAGAGGCTCATCGCACCGATGATGGAAGATCAAGGATCCTGCAAAGCCTCAGAGGACGCTAGAGGACAAGAACCACTTCCGCTATAAATACCCCCCCAAGGGTATGCATAGCGGTGTGGACTTTAAGACTTTCTCTCAAGCTCTCCCGAAACATTCAAGAACACGAACGAAGATCAAGAAGATCAAGTGAGCTTGAAGCAAGAGAAAGAAAGTCCAACCACATCAAATCCAAAACAAACCACAAAGTAGTTAGAGTTGTAGTTTGTCTCTCACAACGAACCGTGAGAGACGTGTGTGATAGCTTCCTTATAGCTAAGAGAGTTAGATTACTTAGTTAGGTGGAAAGGAGTGTTACTAGTGAGGCTAAGGACGGACGCTTAGCTCAGTGAAGTGTAACGACTCGCCTAAGTTGTAAGGACTCTCTCTTAATAAGATAAGGACGGCTATTGAAAATCCTCCAAGCGGAGGTAGAGGTTTACCCATAAGACTAGTTGGTCTTAGTGGGGTTCCTCTATAAATACTTGTGTCCATTATCTCATTGCGTTTCCTGTTAAGTCTAATTTCCGCTGCACCTAAGGACGTCATTAACCTAGTTAAGGACGCCTTCATTAACAGACTTACGATCCAACAAAATCGTTACTTAAAAAAAATATAAAGTGTTAAATAGAAAATGATGATTAAAAAGGATAAACTTAATTCATTCAACTCATTCAAGTCTTCATTGTGGTTAAAGAAGGATACTATTAGCATCGGAACGTCAATCTTCATTCAATTAACTGGTTTTGCCAATAATAGCACATCAATCTCCATAACTCCATTCAATTGGTTTTTGCCGATAACAGCAAAACAATTTTCCATCTATGCTTCCTTTACTTCTACTCCTCCAATAATTACTCTGTACATCAACAAGAAGCAAAACCCTAATCAATTGACAAGCTGTCATAATCCAGAAAACCCTAATCATACCACAAGCAATGGAACGGCTCAATTCCAAAAACAAAACAGAAGGTATTTTCTCATAAGGGAAGTTTTGTGCTATAACTGGATAAGTAGACTGAAAAGGAGTTAGAAAGTGGTTTTTATGTGGGCTCCCACTCTTATGCCAATTTTAGACAACATGACCAAGTGTAGGGATCTCTAGAGTTTGTGTATTTTTGGTGTGCTTCATTGTTTTAAAAGTCATCTTATGATTGGTTGATGTGTTTTATAGTATTCAGATGAGATGACACATTTAAAACCTCATGGAGCCTAAACATTTTTTCCCTAAGTGCTAACATGAAGTTCAACTGACACGTTTAATCTATTTGTTTATAAATTTATATCTATAGGATTGATTTATTTAGTATACTAGCTGGATATAGAGAGTCGATAATGGATGTTTATGAATTGTAGAGAAATAATGGATTTTATTTCATAATGTATAATGGAACCTTGCATTAATTTGAGACTTCCACAAAAGAAATGTCAGTAAATTGGTTGGAAGTGGATGCATTATAAATCAGCGTTCCTTACGGTTGGGTAATTTGATATTGATATGCAAAATATAGAAATATTCTTTGACATTTTTGTACAATTGATCTTATGTTGTGTCTATATTTTTTGAGTGAGGTAGTAATAATACTATTAGATAAAGAATAGCTCCATGATATTATGCTGGAAGAGGACTTTGTATTAATTAGCAACAGCAAAATCGGTTTCCAATAATGAAGTTTGTATCAGCAGATTCTATTGTGTCTTCTATTTCAGCTTAATGATTGCTCACGCATTTTGCCAGGCTGCTGCTCCTTTTTCTCGGACATGGAAGGGCCACATGCAGAATATGCTTGGCTATGCATTGTCCATTTACTGTGTATACAAAATGATTAAGGTATGTAACAAATGTGTTATGCTTTCCCTTCATCATTTCATAGAAAACTCTCTTAGATAGTTTGTACTAGATTTGTTGTAGAAATCTGTAGTTTATTTGTGAGATCCTTACTAATCAGCTCCCCTCCAGATCCTAACAGTTGGGAGGGGGGACGAGGTCTCTTGATATTAGAGATATGCTATACAGCCGGACTTTCAACCTTGATAAAGTTTCATTTGCTGCTGAGGGCATTAAGGATGCTCAACAAACTGTATGTTCTTTGATCCCATGATCAGTGTTGATATCGTTCTTACTTTTTCCTGCATTTTGTGGTTTCTTATTTACTACGACCATAAAAAGGACACTGATGCATTTCTTCATAATTCTTAATTTTATATACTGCTCTGCATATTTAATTAGTATAATTCATGTTTGGTTGACATTGACTACAAGGAGGTGAGGGAGTATTGCAGTTATCATAAAAAAGAAGAGAAAGTACTGCGATTATTAAACTGAATTTTGTGATGAGACATAGTTCTGTAGGTCCTGATATGGTTGGCAAACGAGCAGCGTGAGAAGCGGCGTGAACAAGGCGGTCCTGTTGATTTCTTGGAGACTGCTACGCATCGTGGGTTGACGTTTCCCTAGCCGGAATGGAGGGTTGCTTTTTGTGCCTTGAATCTGTTGGTTGTTGCTGACATGATGCACAACTGATAGAAGGGAAGTGTCTGTAGAATTAAGCATGGTAATCTGGTTGTTTTGAACTTTATTTAAATGTGTATTCTAAGTTGTGGCTTCTTCCTTGACTAATTCTCCAAGAATGCATATAGAATGATAACAATTTCTTTTTCACATGAAGTGTATATGTTTTGAAACAAATTTTTCTTGGATATCAAGTCTTTATGTTTGTATCATATATAGGTTTAGAAGAAAAAGAGACAAACTGGTAGAGTTGGCTGGATCCGCACCAATCTCCACCATGTGAGGACCCTATGCTGCATACTACTTTAGATCGGTGCTAGATGGTATCATGCCCATCAGCATTTGTTATTAACTTTCAGTTTTTTGGGGAAATGTAATTCCTGAGTCAATTTTTTTTTAATGTTTGTCCATTCTATAATCATTGTAGAAAAGGGTTGTTTTTGTTCACCATGTAATCGTATTTGACTTCTTAGAGGAAGAGATTGATTTTTTTAATTGCACTAATTAGGTGCTATGATCAATTCTTATCAAAAAAATGGTCAAACATTGATTGGCAAAACAATTGAAAATGTTGTAACGGCAAAAGTGATGAATACGAGATTAAAGAGAGATGCGTTTCACCTTGAATTCCTTGGTTGAAAGTTTAACCCGTTGCAAATGAATTGATTTTTTTTATTGCACTAATTAAGTGTTATGATTAATTTTTATCAAAAAATGGTCAAACATGATTGGCAAAACAATTAAAAATGTTCTAACATCAAAAGTGATGAATAGGAGATTAAAGAGAGAGACGTTTCACCTTGAATTCCTTGGGTTGAAAGTTTAACGAGCCCGAGCTTACTATATATAAGGGGTCCTGGATTTAGTTGAACTAAAAGGTAGCTTTGCGGAAGAAAAGCATAAAAGAAAAACTCAAATATAAGTGTATATATATAGCAAGGGAAAAAGTGCAAGAAAACTTGATCATATCAAATCATCAAGTTGTTTTCAACAAGTATATATAACACGGGAAGAAGTGCAAGAAAGCTTGATCATATCAAATCATCAAGTTGTTTTCCCGTGCCTACGGAATACTAGTTATACATATAAACATATCCTTCTAACCAAATATACTAGATAACTTTTAGTCCCAAGTTCACGATAGTAATTATAGCATAGTATATACTATAGATATGCATTTCAGTCAATTTCATCTTTATCATAAACTAAATTCCATACATACTGATATCCTAATCTATACTTGTAGTATTATTATTTATATATGTATTTTTTTATCATTACCTACCCATCCTGTTACACTAAACAAGCCAGTGACTTTCCAATTTCAAAGTCAAGCAAACGTAATGTACGAACTCTTGTTTGAAACAGGGGACGACGACGAAGAACTAAAGCGGCGGATTCCGGAAACGGTTCGAGGCGTCGAGTACGGATCTGGGCACGTCGGCGGCTCGTGAAGCTATCTGTGGTGGCGGAGTCGCTGTTCGTGGACGGACGGTGAAGAACGCGAGCCCGTCGAACACCGCGTCGCGAAGACAGGGCACCGGCGCCTCTCCGGCTTTGTCCGGCGAATTCGAACCGAAATGAGAGCTTTTTGAGATGAACTCTTGAGAGAGTAATCCTGGATTGGGATGTGAATGAAGAACCCCCCCCCCCCCCCCCTCATACCCCTCTTATCCTCATCAATTCGGGCCGAATTGTCGACTTCTCTATCGGTTTCAGAACTCAAACGTCTCCTCCCTAAAACCGATCCAATTCGAATATTCTCTGGCCAATTAATTCAGTTCAATCCGTCCCATTGCTCCCTTATCCCACCACGTCAACTAAGAGTCCAAACGACGCACCTAGCTGATCGTCATTAGCTCGAATTTGATGGAAAAGCCTCGAAGAACCCTAACCCGAGCTGGCCACTTCAAACCCGATTTTGACCTTGATTTTGGATCGAAATCTCTAAATTTGTAGAGGGCTATGATAGAGGACGAAAAGATGAATCCATAGCATCTTCCCGTTTCGATTTTCATGAAGAAACGACATCGAATTTGGGGATCGAACAAACCCCACCCTTACTTCCATCGGATTGCAAGAACATGAAATTACCTTACTTTTATTTCACCCATAATTACTAATAAGCCTTATAAAATTATTTTTATTTAAGATTTATTAAGTAATACTTAGAAATTTAATAATAAAGTTTTGTACACTTTAACTTAGGATGATTAGTATAATCTTATACAGTTAAACCTCTATAAATTAATAGGGTCGGGACCGAAGTATTTTATTATTTTATAGAGATATTAATTCATCGATAAATTAATATTTACTAGGTAGAAAGCCTGTGCGTACCGCACGGGGTTATCAGGTTTCAGCACGAAAAAATAGGTAACAATAGTTTGTATCATGTGTTTGTAGTATGAATATTGTATATTGTTACTACTTTATAGTTCGGTTGTTGTAAATTTTATAATAATCAGCTAATAAAAATCCGAGTCAAAGATTTTGCAAGTACAAATTTGATTGCGTGTATCGAGTGTTTTATTGATAATAGTGAATATGTAGTCGCGTATATGCAATAAAATTTCGGGTTTTACCTATCATGTATATTTGATCACATATTTAATGGCGGAGTGATTTTGTGAAAATTTGTTGATTTTTTTTAGATATCTTACATATCTATCAAACATTTATATTTTTACTATATATCACTTGTGTTGATCTAGGATTTATGACCTAATTATTAATGACTTCATTGCAGATTACCATAATATAATGCAATAATGTGTGAGATTTGGAGAGCTAAGTACGGCTATGATTATATACACATGTATGCGAAAAGATTATATAAATCAATGCTGCTCTATTATGGACATGCTGCTAGCAATATATGGGATTACAAATGCAACTCTATTAGTAATAAAATGAAAGCCAAAATCATTTATTTGATGGGATTACAAATGCAGCTCCTAACTTATTCATTTAGATAGAATATCTGGTATCATTGATTGATGATACTCACGAACCAGCTCAATAACAGGATTGAACAACTCAAAGCTGATTAAATGTTGTCAGCAATTTCGCCAAGAATTATGTGGGAACACACCAAGTAAATCAGTAGTATCCTCCCCCAATTCCAAAGACCTTTTCTTGATTACATTTAGCATTTTGGTTAGTACTTGGTGTGTTCTTGCCTAGCATGATGATGTCCGACAAAAAGCGAGTACATCTCTTGGTGAACAAATGCAGATGCTTGTTGAGAGGAAGTGTAAATGTCATTGCAAATGTAGAACCTACAATCAACAGAGATTAAGAGAGAGTTGCTGAATAAATTATCAGTACACGTACTTTCACAGTTTAAAACCCACTAAAAGAGTCAAAGACCATTTATTTTTTACCATGGCTAAGATAAATTCAAAATTTTTAGCAAGTAATAGGCTTGTAAAGTTACATGCTCTTGAAGTAAAGGTGATAGACATGAAGTTGATGTCAATCTACTAACCTCCTGCTTCAGAGAAGAGATTTGGCCGGGTCCATCAATGCAAGAGACTGCCAACAAATAGGACATTCTTTGCTTCTCTGAGACGTGAAGAGATAATTGGCACATTAATCTCAAAGCAAGGGCATAAAGTGGCACAGTGAGCTGTAAAGTACATTTCAGATTTGAATGTAATATATACTTTTATCAAGATGATAATAAGACCAACCAGTCAAGTATACACTAAAAATGATATTCATGCTTGCAAGTGGTTACCTGTAAAAAATAAAGGATCAAAGTATCAGCAAACTAACATCTATTCCTATATAGTAAAAAGGATTGTTGAATATGTGAATTAAGCGATGAAAACATGACAAAGTAAAGAAACACAATCTAACTCTACATTTATAGGAAGACCTTTCAAAGAAAGCTACCTTTGCTGTCAGATTTGACATGGCCACACTTTCTTCTTAACAGCGACAACTTCATCGTTCAGCAACTCCAATGAAACAAAATTACACAAACCAAGTAACCCTTCATCAACAAAAATAATAACCTCGCAAAAAACATACAAAGAAGAAACAGATCACTTTTCACCAAGGTAAAATCTTCTCTCGAGTTCTAGAAAGGAGCTCAGTAGAGCTCACTATCATGGATTCATGGTGGGAGGAAACTACAAAAAATAGGATGAAATCTCCTTATGATGAAGAAAGGTTTGTTTATTAACAGCTAAATTTCACTTGCATTGCAGTGTGGGAGGAAGATGAAAGTATAATCAAATATATATCTACTACTTACACAATTGGATGATAGATTAGCAACAGACGGAATGTGTCCCAGAAAAGAAAACAACTATGCAGTAAGCACCAAATCCAAATACATTCTTTTCACAGCAGTGTCAAGTCAACAGTATCAAAATCATAGTTAGATTTATTGCTCAACAACACAAAAAAGGCATTCAATTGAAGAAATGATGAGCAATATAAACAGATTTGGAAAAACCGCAGAACCTGATACAGAATGTGCATCCAATTGGCATTTCTTGGTCCAGGAACATGATGTAATATGACACCGCATTTTTCGAATTCCCGCAGAACCAAATTGGTGTCACCTGGTGAGAATCTGGACAACCAAAGACATAACATCAGAAGGCAAAACATTGAACATAGAGAAACAAAACAAAAGAAATATAGAATAGGGTCTAATGCACAACTCAAAGGTACACTAATAGGCGAATTCATATTCCCGCAAGGAAGAACCTGATACAGAATGTTTTGTAACGTGTATTTCAATGCATTTTCAATCCATTGAAAATCGAAAATAGGACAATATCAAAGAATGAGGTGAATGCAACAGTGGAATTATAATGTACTCTTAAAGTTTCTGTAGTTATTACGTTTTCCATTTGAATGTCAAGATTTTGCAGATCAGCACATTTGGAATTTATCAGCATATTTGAAATTTTTACTAAGCTCTTGTGAGTGAGATTCTGTAAATCTTACCTGCATATCGTGTAGGCAGGATTCATCTTGTTTGGTTGCAAGAGAAGCTAGCATGACAATTCCTGATGCTACACTTGAAGGTCAAAAACTAAGCTGAACCTCCATATGCTAGCATGACAATTCATGTAAATTTTCTGTTTGGCAGGATTCACTGCGTGTGGGGCATCAGATTGATTTGCATTTGAACCCAAGGATCAGCCAACCTCCCAACTATGTTCCAGAGATGGAGATGAAGAGTCCATTAGTAACTTAATCGCCCGTGACAATAAAGGTACATCAACCTGTTCAAGAACCAAAGTGGTTAGACTATCATTCATGCGCATGATCAGACCACAATCACAGTGTATTCTCCTAGGAGAGCGGTTTCATAGGACAAATTCGGATGTATTACAAACAAATGCCAACTTTAAAATTTTAGCAGGGAACCTAATAAGAGGAAAACGGAGAACCTAATAAGAGGGGCATCAATCTCTACAATACACAAATTCTCTAGCTGAACCAATGAGCACCGAATTCAGAGCAAAACTAAGTAGGAAAGGAATGTAATGAGAGGACCTGGAGCCGTGCACGTGGGGCCGTGCGATGCCAACCAAAAGTAAGTCTAAGTCCTGGCGAATTTGTGGTATCTGAAGATTCAAATGAAGGATAAACAGCAAGAAGTAAGCATGCTAATTGAAGCTCCAAAAGTAATTAGAAAATCAAAACCAAAAACTAAAGCAGAAAGTCACGATCTAATCTAAAAGAACAAAGTTCATCAAAAAAAAAAATCTAAAAGAACAAAAGATAAACCAATTTTTCGGTTTATAACAAAAGGGCACATTGTAGGATTTCTTACATTAGCAAGAGACTCCAAAGAGTGAACGTAGCCCTTATTTTGACGAACCCAGCTCTTGTAAGCCTCCATATGTATCAGGATTCAGGAACTCTGGAATTTGGAGCAAACATTACCCATTGAACATACCCTATGCAGTAACGATGAAGAAACCCTAAATCACAGGCTCATACCCTAGGTATTGAACTTAAATTCTCCATTGAACATCAAAACAACACCAATAACTGAACACGGATCCAAATCCCTAAACCTTGAGCTCGAAATTTCGACTGAACATCAAATTAAAATAGAAAATAGGAGAGAAGAGACCATACCGGTAGAAGAGGAAGAAAGATCGTCTTTGGCAAACGCCGGTTGAACAGTGGCGGCAAGGAAGACACAGGCAGCGAGGAAGGAGGAACGAACGGCGAAGGCAACCTCCACACTTCTGCTCTAGCTTCGGGTGAGGCTCGAGCGTTGTTGGTTGTCAAGGGCGGGGTGTCGGGTGAAGTCGGCCGGAGAAGGGATCGTCGCCGTTGGGCCGGGGTTGCGTCGGGAAGAGCCGGATCTGGAATTCAGTCGGAGGTCGGGTTGCAAGGGCAGGGGTGGTTTTCGTTCGGGTTCCGGGAGAGCAGGGATCCAGCCGAGGAAGGAAGCGGCCGGCGGTGTGGGTTCCGGTGGGATCGAGGTCCCGGATCTAGGCTAGTGTGAGGTCGAGAGAGGGAGCAGAGAGAGAGGCGAGAAGGGGGCTGGGGTGAGTGATGGAGAAGAAGGCCAAATATAAAAACAATTCACGTTTGACATTCCACCGGTCAAATACAAATTTTCGGTATAAATGTGGGAGGAAGGCCAGATACATCCCACCGTTCCGTTTCTGTACGTTTGACATTCCACCAGTCACAATTCACCAATATAAAAACAAATTTCACTGGTTAAATTGAAGATAGCATTAAAGGGAATAGGAGAAAAACAGATTTCACCGGTAAAAACGAAGGAAAACCGCATGAAAACTATAGGATAGTGATAAAATGTCGAACATTGATTGCAGATTCCGACTGTAGTTTATAGTATTATAGATTAATTTATAAAGATTTTTGCGATAGATTTATTTCCAACTAAATAATACCAAGTATTGTCATATAGCTTAAAAATTATGCCAACTACAAAAATCATAAAAGTATAGTCAAACTATTAACATATTTACTAAAAATAAAATATGGACAATTTCTGACCAAATTTTGGATGATTGGTACTATTGTACATTCCTTATATAGTAATTATTAATTTATGATTTTATTGGGACCTTATATTTCTATAGGGGTTTTTTGAAAATTTATTATCTTATTATCTTATCGAAAATCGTCAAATTTTACACTAGCCCAAGTCGGGACCGGAGAAAAATATTAATTTACCGAGTTTATTAATTTATCGAGTATTACTTTATAGAGATTCTACTATACTATTATATTATATAGTCTTATAGGTGATTATTATTTCATAAATGATAAATTAAAATATCATATTATTATTATGTATAATGTTTGAAAGGGTTATTATTTTATAAAGGACAAATGACAATTTTGCCCTTATGGAAAATTGAGGGTTATTACATGGTTTCTAATATTTTATATTTGGATTATTTAGATATTTAGAATGGTTATATATTTAGGTATTTAGATTATTCCGTAATTTTTAGAATATGTAGAAAATTAAGATATATAATATTTATTATTTTCTACTTTATATTTAGAATATTTAGATATTTATAACAGTTAGATATTTAGAATAATTTGGATTTTTTAGAATATTTAGTAATTTTAAGAATATTTAGAAAATTAAGGTATTTAATATTAATATTTAATATTTAGTATTTGGGATATTTAGAATATTTGGATATTTATAATAGTTACATATTTAGAATATTTCGTATTTTTTAGGTTATTCAATTTTTAGAATATTTAGAAGTTTAAGATATTTAATACTTAAAATTTGTAATATTTAGAATATTTAGATATTTAGAATAGTTAGATATTTAGAATATTTCAGATTGTTTAGAATTTTTGTAATTTTTAGAACATTTAGAATATTTAGAAAATTAAGATATATAGTATTTAATATTCGAATATTTAGAATATTTAGAATAGTTAGGTATTTAGAATGTTTCATATTTTTTAGAATATTTATAGAATTTAGAAAACTTTAAGTATATAGAATATGGTTTTGTATCTAGTCTTTCTTCGGTGGGGTGCCAAATACAAATTTCAATCCGTCTTTGGAGAACAATGAATTCATAGACCAAGAAGCGTATCATGAACCACATTACGAGAACGTGAATCAATATACATATGAAAATGAGCCCGTTGTTGACAATGTGTATCAATATGAGGGAAGTCATGAAAATGTATATCAGAACCAAGTAGAGCAAGAACCGGTATGTCATCTATAACATCATTAATTATATGTATTTTTTAGCAAAATTTATGTAATTTATTTTAAACCAAATTGATACTTAGCGTTGTGTTAGTTAAATTTACATAAATTCGTTAATATTATTGCATTTTAATTTCACCTGTTTGAATTTATTTATTTTAATTTATGGATTTCATATTTGTAAATTTGAAGTATATGCCTTTTAAATAATGTATTTTCGTAGAGTGTTTAGTTTCCAAATTTTTCCAGTCACTTCGAAAACGATAATGAGCGGTTGGATAACAAAAGTGCGGAGCGATGGGCAAAGGGTTTAGGACGGAGTTTGGACATGGCGCTGACGATTCAAAAGTCATGGACTACAAAGTTCCTATTAGGGTGTGCGCTCTCAGGAATATACCAGTCGAAAAAGAAGGGCAAATCTTGTCCTATTGTACCAAACTTGCAAGTAGACTGACAATCTGAGAGAAAAGCCACTCACTAGAAAGATCGGTTACCCCTTCGAGTTAATTGGAAGGTGGGTTAGTGGGGTTTGGCGTGTAACAGTAAAATGTGGTCACCATAGTCATGCACTGGAAACCCTAGAGGGGTATGCATTTACGGGTCGTATGACGAAGGAGCAAAAGGAGGATGCAAAACAATTAACTCTTGCTCATGTGGAACCGAAGTTTCTTATGACATATCTACACAACAAGTTTCCAGGGATTACAACATCAATGAAGCAACTATACAGTTTTCGACGTGAAGTGTTTAAGCAAGAGATGGGCCTGATGACGGTAACACAATTTGCGCTGAGTTATTTGCAGAAGAATGATTACTATTTGGATTATCGTACTGTAGAGAGAAGTGATGAAATTGGCGATTTTTTCTTTGCCCATCCGAAATCTCTGAAGTTGTTAAGCATGTTTCCATACGTCGTGATTATGGACTGCGCCTACGAAACCAACATGTAAGTGAACATTTAGAATATTATACTTCACAAATTATATATGTTTTGCTCACATTAAGTTTGTTTAATTTTTTACAAGTATAACGTGCCCTTGTGTGAGATGGTGGGATTTATTTGCACCGGACAAACATTGATTTTGCGTTTATGACAAAAGAGATAGAACCACTACGAGTGGGTGTTGTACCAATTGCGTGTGCTCTTCAACAAGGCTGGAAAAATGTCAGAGGTTATAGTCACGGACAGAGATGTGGCCGAGATAAACGCTGTTGAGTAAATTTTCCCCGATGTAACCCATTTGTTGTGTTGGGTTCATATACAGCGTAATTATAGAGCATTTCTTGTCGTAAGGGGGTATTCTGACCAGACAATGCAGTGATTCACCAATAGAGTAAGAAACTTGTTTGACTATAAACCGTGGCGAAGTATGAGACATACAGAAAGAAATTGGAAAAAGAGCTGAATACTTCTTTTGTCAATTACCTTAACAATAATTGGTTGTGCGATAGATTCAAATTCCGTATTGTGAGAGCGTATATGGATCACCCTCTCAATCTATTCACGAGGACAACCAACCGGTACTATCTTAAATATTCTTCATTTGCGTACAATACATTTATAAAAATGATAATAAACTAATCGAAACGGTGGATTGATGACACATTGTAGGGCCGAGTCACAACACTCTGTTTTGAAAGACTACCTAGAAACGTCATTTGGAGGGTTCAACACCGTGTTGCGAAAGATACGTGCCCAAGTAAACATCCAGATGAGCACCATTCGGGGAGAGATGGAACGAGACCGGACCTCAATTCCTTTGGACATATTGTACCTCATTGAACCGTTGAAGACAGTCTTCTCACAACTTCCACAGAAAGTTTCCAACAAGTGTATTGGAGAGCTTTTTGATCACATCAAGTTCATTTATACTCAGGATAATGGATTTGGCCCGATATGCAACAATATATGGTGGAGGTGGACATCTGCTCGTGGACTGCCATGCCCTCATTATGTGTTATAATGCATTAACAATTGCATGCCCGTTGAGCTTTCATCGATCCATGATTTTTAAAAAGCAATTGGCGTAGGATGGCCTTAGGAGGACAAGTGAACTAGTACTATTATGAAGGTAAGATGAAGAGGATGTCCGACATCAGATGTGTCATAGATATGTTGATCTAACAGATCCAAGCAAATCCACTTTAACTACTCCTGGAAATAAAAAAACAACGAGGCAAGCCAAATAAGAACTCTAAAGTCCAACAAAGGAAGTTGACTAGGTTGGAATATGTTCAACGACATAGGAATACGAGGCCGAAATTAGTTATAGCGGTTGGGGAGGATGAGGGGGAGGAGGCGGAGGAAGAAGAAGAAGAAGAAGAGAATTATGAAGGGGCAGAGGAGAGAGAAGGAAACTACACGACTAGCTTCGTTGCCCATGTACTGACTAGCCACATCGAGGTTGAATTTGGTATTCATGTAATGGGTTTCATGCTTCCATTCATCAGCAATGCTTCAGATGTTCGAGGAGATGGCCACTGCAGATACAGGTCACTCGCAATGCTGATGGGGTGGGGAGAGGAGACGTGGGCGAGGATGCGACAGGAAATGGTCCTTGAGTTAAGGGGTACGGTAACTATCAGATTTATGTTGCCGTGCATCTAGTGTGCACTCCTATTGACGATTTGATCGGCAACGTTAATTGGATGCTGGACTGGTGTGAGAGTGTACACCGAATGGAGACACCCATGGTGGGATTGACATTTGCTACTAGATATTAGTGTGCATTGGTTGTACTATCCCATCGTGGTCCGCACACATGTCTCCCGATGATCGCAACCAATGCGATCAGTTCGCCAGTGTGGTAACGAGTAGTGTGCATTGCTCATTTGGGAAACCACTATGTCCCGGTATGATTTTATTAAATCGAGTAATTTGTTTTTGTTGGGGTTGCAATTGTGCTTCCCACATCGAGAATTGGTGGGAAACCAAGCTCGCTTATAAGTACATGGGTTACTCCTCCTATTGCCAATTGGTTTTGGGATGGAACCCCATGGGCTTGTGAGTTGGGCTTGACAATTGGGCCCGTCTACCCTCTAACAAGTGGTATCAGAGCCGATGGTTCGGCTTAGGGACCGGGAGGGTTCGCCGTTATCGGTTGTGAGGGATTCACAATTGAGGGGGAGATTGTTAGGGTTGCAATTGTGCTTCCCACATCGAGAATTGGTGGGAAACCAAGCTCGCTTATAAGTACATGGGTTACTCCTCCTATTGCCAATTGGTTTTGGGATGGAACCCCATGGGCTTGTGAGTTGGGCTTGGCAATTGGGCCCGTCTCCCCTCTAACAGTTTTGTTGATACGAGTTATCTTATTATTGATGACATCTAAATGGCAGGTCACACTCCATGATGATGCCTTGATGCCTCCCGCTACGAAGTATTGGAGTAGTTTCCATCACATCAGTGTTGACGGATTGGATGGACGATATCATCACCGCATGGCGCACTATACGAGCGTTACCGTGTGCAGTATGTGTTACCGAGTAACTACTGTTGAATTTGCATTATATGTATTTGCACAATGTAATCTCGTATGTTTGTGATAACGACATGGAATTTTTAGCTCTATGCTTATAGCTTTTTAATTATAATTTGTTATATTAAATACGCTCCATACGAGAATCCGTTAAGCATTAGTGAATTTTTAAAAAATTACTAATGTCAGACGAACACTTGATAAATAAATTGTTCTCATTCATAAAAAATGATTTCATAAAATCCATAGTCACTACTGAACCTAAAAAAAATACAAATCAATACTGGTTATAATAAGCAACATCACTGTGACATCCGGTTTGGTAGTCTGATGGACAACGAGTTGGGTTGAGCTGGAGGAATAGGGCCGGTCAATCCCGTCTCAATATCCCTGAGAAGGTCACATACCACTCCTTGTATATAATTTATGCACTACGTAAACACAAATAATATTACAAGTTAGTATTAATATAAATGCAAACAAATAATATTACAAATCTGAGGGTTTAGGGTTTAGGGGTTTACGGTTTAAGGTTCAAGTCAATATTCTAAATGAAAAAAAAAACGAATAAATATCAAGTTACTTACCGTATATATATATATATATCGGTGTCCGATATGATGGTTGTGGTGGTGGTTGGTTTTCAACAGATGCAGCGGAGGTCAACAATATGTACGAATGAGACTGGTCCATAAACCAGGATAGATAACCCTCAACCATTGCATATGGAAACATAGCATGCGCTCCTTCGGGTACAAGGTGATAGGCGTGGTTTTTCCAATGATCATATATAACTCGGAGAAAACACCACTTTATATTGATGCCGCTTCAAGTTATCTGTCCTCTTCACCTCCGTTAGCCCGATGACTTGGAACTTTGGAATTTTCTAGATGTAGCCCATTTGTCTATAGCATCTCTTTGACATAAAAGGCTCATGAATATCAATGTATGTCAACAAGCCGCGGTACCGCGTGAGTGATGCATCCCCACCATCAAACCGCCGGCAGGTGGGCCACAACATCCAATCCACCTGTATGAAATAAATATGTACACGGGGTCGCTGACGTAAAATACCAATTCCAACAAGTTACGTATTTATGTAGTGTATCTTAAATTACCTGGTTCATAGTCATTCGGTCTAGGGCTAGTCTTATATCTCTCAGGTCATCAACATTCCGTTGCCGGCTCCCATCTCCCTCGTATGCAATGGGGCCTACACCGGCCCTTCTACTCAGACGACCTCTATACCAGGAATATACCTCCATATCCAAACCTACAAAATTATCGGATCTCTTACATAATTTTATAAATAATTTGTGATATCCCTAATTTTTGTAAGGGTAATTTAGTAAATCTCTTATAATGTTTAATAAAATAAAGAGATATAAATTTAATTATATCATTTTACTAGTTATAACCCGGGCCTTGCCCGGGGTTTTTTCAAATAAAATTTAAAAATATATTCATTTACACAATACATAATTTATTTAAATCTGATAAGTATAGTGAAATTTTCAATATTTTATAATGGGTGAACTGGTTAATATTAGTGACATGGACCGATGTAGAGTAAAATCGAATTTGATGGTGTGAACCTAGTTAATGATCCGAAATTTGTCCATCAAATAATTTAAATAAAAAACGTAATAATTAATTTACATATGATCTATCAATACTACAACTTAATATCATATTTATAACCTTAAATTTGCGCATGTAAATTTACTTATATATTGAATATATTTTTATTATTAAAATTTATAATTTAAAATAACTTTCATCCGTCGTCAAGCTGGTCCTAAACGTCTGTGTCAAACAGAAGTATAATATAAATTATATAATCGACTCTTTACACCAATTAGTCAACTAAACTTGTAAGAAACTCATAATGACTTGGACCAACTAATCTATAAAATTAAAGTCGTGAACCTCGTTATACTCGATCCCGAACCAAATTGACTGACCTAAACCCAATTAAATATAATTTGCAATGATCTGATCTTAATCTAAACCTATACTCAATTCGAACTCAAAATGATCAACCCTTCAAACTGATATCATCAATAAATTTATTTTCCATATACGGTAGTCCAAACTTATACTCCATCCAAATTTGAAATGACCCAACTTACGAACCTACCATACTAACAATTTTGCTCGATCTATATGAAATAGTTGAAACTTCTACTTAATCCGAACTTAAAATGATCAATATGTACGGAACCGACCCATACATAGGAGTATAAGTTAAACTCAATCTGAACTCAAATGACCACCCTATAGAACCAACCATGTTAATTGGTTTATTCTTGATACATAACGCTCCAAACTTGTACTCAATTTATACTTAAAATGATCAACCTACCGAATCAGCCCCATCAATAGGTTTAGTCTTTATATATAATATATCAATCTTCTACTTAATCCAAATAAAAATGACCGACTCCTCTAACCGACTTGATTAATAGATTTATTCTTGATATATTGATAATTTTTTTTATAAAAGTTTCTATTTTAAAGCATCTCCGTACATATTCGATATTTTTGGATTATTATAATAAATGTGTGTATTTAGAATGAAGAAATTATGAAATGATTTGTGTAATTAAATATTTTTATGACAAAAAATATTAATTTAATTTGTAAATAATTTAAATGTATCAATATTATTCATAAGAATTATCAAACAGGTCAGTTCGGCCGAGCTTTGTCCTTTCGGGGTGAGTGCGTGTTTGGTCTGTTTGGATCAATCTAATTACGGATCAAGTTACACCGATAATTCAGAAGAAAAACAATTATATAATCTTTACTTGTGTCATATCCGAATATACACGGACAAAGATCTATATTTATTGTATTTGGTATATAGACAAAATCAACAAACTATATACATATATTATTTATGTGATTTTTTACTTGAAAAATCTAAATAGAAATGTACGTAAAAGTTCACATAAACATATTCAATTAAATTTCTATTTCAAATCAATAGATGTTATAAAAGCTATCTTTATTTTTCAGACTTAGACTTTCCTGTTATAAACATAAAAGATCGTTTAATCAATTTTTTAATCTTGTCAATTAACCCATATGATCCTATAACTAATTTGTCATTGAGCCAATCTTTTAAATTAGCTATTTTGTATTTATTTTTATAAGTTTAAATTTTCTATGATCGTTCGTTTTTTTTACGATCATAGCAACTTACATGAAATTCGTATATTGTGTCATCTTAAAAATATCACAATAATGTATATTATTTCTAATCATATTTTATGTTAAAAAATAATAATATTTTAACTGCAAGAAATGAATTGCCTGGGCCTTGCCCCTTCGTAAAAAGCCCCTGCTCGTAATGTGCAATTCATAAGCTAGTATTATGAATTATGCTAATGGAATGTGTTTATATAAACGGTGGATTAGAGAGCCAATAATAAACGCTAGTTACATTTTTATTTTATGTACTTTATACCATCGATTCATTAACCCTAGTTCATACTTGAAAATACTCATTATATATAAATGGATAGAAAATTATCATAATCAATATTACACGGGACCTATTAAGTAATCAACATGCATCAAGAGCTTTTTTGATGATTTGATCAAAATCAACAAAGGCAAAAGAAGTCCTTGGAATACAATTGTGGTTGGTTTGACATTTGTACTCTTGTAAAACATGATTTTGTGAGGAAGATATACGGGTGCATCTAAACCCACTTGTAGCTTTGATTAGGGAAAAATTTGATATTAAAAAAACTTCACCCTCTTCAATATGTGAAAATTAATTTGCCAGCAGCAACTGATGTGTACATAAAAGCATTAATTTTAGTGCTAAAAAAAAAGCATTAATTTTATCTCCCTGAAAAACCCAAAAAAATAATTAATAATGATCATATTTATGAGAGTTTATTTAGATGAAAACTATTTCCAAACTAAAGAATTCGAGAAAATAAATAAAACCTTTTCATCTACGAAGATATCTCTTTGCCAACAATCTAATTGTTATCGCGAAAATTGATAGCACTCCACCTATGAATACACCGAACACGTAACTTCCAATTTGTCTTTTTTTTTTATATCAAGATCACCAATAAGATTTATAGTAGCCATGGATAGTTGATGCAATGTTCAACAAAAATAAACAAATTTGTCATTATGACCAAAACACCGACTATTACTTAATGTATTAATGTAAATCCAAACAACATACATTGACCTTCATGGAGAAATCCAATATTTTAAACATACATTTTGAGCCCGATCAAAAAGTAGAGAAAGCCAATAACAGAAATCAGAAAGTAGAGAATATAAACATACAAATCCATTATTAAAATAAACACGTATGAAATCTTGCACTATAACTTACATAAATTACGTGAATAGAGGCTATAACATACATGTATATTTCTTGGACTCTGAGAAATCTTGCTAAGTAATTACGTGTGTGTTCGTGTTTTATACGTATATATATAGAGGCTATAACTTATCTTGTGCTATACAAATGGATAGAAAATTAAAATAAAAATCAGTTATTAAAAATATAGATATCAAGATATATTATGTATAGATATGAATGGATAATTAATCACTTAATTAAAAATAGGATGGATGGTTTAAAAAACCTTAATGACGAAACTGCCCTTAACTGCTTCAGGTTTAGAAGTATATATTGATTAAACATAAAAGTTTGGAATGGGTTGGACATCTTTGTCACATTTGCAAAGTAGAGGGTCGTTTGTGCAATTTCTCAAAAATGGAGCAAACCCGACATGGGTTGTCTTCTCCATTCTTGGGGAGATTTCAAATGGTCATATCTCTCTCGTTTCTCAACGGAATTCGATTCCGTAAAATGTTATGGAAAGCCCAAGACTCGATCTATCAAACCCCTCAATCAATTTCAGGTAATTGGCTCAGGTGTTGGTACAAACGGAGCTGGAAGTGTCGGTTAGGGCTTTCGTATGTCATTTGTATTCGGCAATTGAATGAGTTAGTATGTCGATTGGCATCCCTGAGAGACTTGTAGGGTTAAGATGGGTTAAAGCCCATGTTAATTGCACCCAACTTCAACCCGAAATCGACTGAATGTCATGAGACGTTAGTTAAACTGAGGATTGCGTTCAAATGGGAGATTCGAACCGATCGGTGCTCAATCTGAGTGCTATAAAGATCTCAATCGAGTCCTCTACCATTCCATACAAACCTCCATTCGACATTCCTCAAAGAACGCCCACTTCCTTCTTGGAAAACGAAGCCTTCCGGGCTTCCCCTGTTCTCGTTTTGTGCAGAACACTGCCAGATTCAAGTGGATCGTTCTCCCTCATCCGATCTCCAAATCCGGTTCCGTTACCTCAGTTGGCTTCGTATTTTCATCACGGTTCAAATGCCACCGGTCCCATCTCGTTTCGTTGCCTGTAGCCTCTGCAGTGATTCATTTAACCCGCCCCTGTTCAGCACCCCTGTTTTCGTCGGGGCTGATTCGCGGGCCTCGTTCTCCTTCTACCGGCCAAGGCGAGCCACTCCACCACCACCGATGCAATCACTGCTCGACGAAGTTTCTGAATCTTTCCTCTTCTTGCTCCGTCGTTGCCGTGGTGACCGAATAACGCCGGCGAATTGCTCTTGCGATTCTACTCCATTAACACGTGAGAAGCTTTGTTTCTTTTTGTTTTAATTTTTGTTTTGTCCTTACTATTTTTATTTATTTAATTATTTTAAATACCTTGTTGAACTGGAGCAAATTATTTCGATCATTTCACTAAAATGAATTACATATGTGTATAAATACAATTCAGAATATATATGTTTTCATAAATGATATTCTATTTTAAATAAAGAATACTTTTATAAGTATAACCTTGTTTACTAAAAGTTATATCTAGTTATCTATGTTTTGTAATTATATTATTCAATATCTATAAGTGAATAATAATAGTATTTGTGGTCATAATTAGATAATCAAAATATGTGATTATTTTAAAGGAAAATATTTTTGTTGAATAGATTTTGGACATTGTTATATTTTAAAGATTTATCTTCACCTTATAATAATAATATTAGTAAAGATGTTATGATTTAAATAATACAGGTTATGAAATGTATTATTCTTTTTAAATGGATTCCTATTAGAAAATATTAAGAAATACAATTATGACAAGGCTATTTACTTGTAATTGTACATACATATGAAAGGGTGTGCAAAACTATATAATATAGAAACCAAGTACAAGTGATTTATATATAAGGTTTTATATAATAAATAAGTGAGGGTGTTTTAAAAGTTAAAAGTTTATTTAATCAAAGTTGCAAAATTTATAATTTTGCAACTTTTGGTTTTGTTTATATTCCTTCCCTCGTGCATGGTTTACGGTTTCGTGGTAAATTAAGACTAAAGTTTATAAAGGATATGAACTTTGGTTTTAATTTATTATTCAAAATAAATTAATGAATTTATTTTAAAATTTCCTTTTCCAGTATCCTTTGATTTATCTAAGTCACCCTTAGTCAAACATCATATCTAAGGGTGGTTTTTGATTGTTGGGAACTAACTGTGTGTTAAAATGAACATAGGACTTTATTGTTAGATTTAACGACTGTCATTCCTAGTACTTTGTAGGATGCGCTAGTCGAACTAGGTCTCGATGTGTGTGTGGACATAAGTGCCACGTTGGTTGGTAGTTGTGTGTAGATTTATTTAATTGTTAATCTCACCAGTGCGGAGGAAGTACTCCCTGGTGTAAGGTCATGATTTTTCAACCCATCCACGGCACTTGGAAGACCCATTAACACTAAACATAAAGTGAGAAAGAAGGACGTTGAAATCCTTCTTTCTCAAAAAAGAAGATCATGGCCATGGTCATAGACATTTTGGAAGACCCATTGAAATTAGAGTGTCTTTTTTGTTTACTTATTTAAATACTTGTTCACAAAAATAGATATATAATTAATATGTGTATCCTTATAGCATATGGAACATATAGGTCTTACTCACTTTATGTTTAGTGTGAGTTTCTTCTGCGTATTACCAAATATTAGAGTGTCTTTTTTGTTTTACAATATTTTTCAAAAAAGATTGTTTAGATTTTTATCTCAATTTAGTTTATTTGGTTTTATAACATTTTTTGGTGCAAGATTTTTTGAACAGACTTGTTGTAGATCATGGAAGCATTGATCTTGAATGGTTAAGAGATGTTCCGCCCGAAAAAGTAACGTAAGTCAATTTAGAGTTATAATCATTCCTTCAATCATGGAACAATACTTTTATATAACATGATCACGTATGGACTCTTCTATATTACCCTTTCCTTTGACGTGCAACATAATTAGGTTTAACGAGTTTGGGCATTATTTATCACTTTGAAATAAATAATATAATTATTTGTGCATTTTGTAGGGAGTTTTTGTTAGATATATATGGAATTGGCTTAAAAAGCGTAGAGTGTTTACTACTTTTGACACTTCACCATCATGCATTTCCGGTAACAAAAGATAAACATTTTTTCTGTTTTATAGTTTTTTTTAACCTATTTTTATAATGATTAAATTATTGCTCGTTCTTGCTTGATTAGGTTGACGTAAATGTTTGTCGGATAGCAGTTCGTCTTGGTTGGGTCCCTCTCGAAACACTACCTGACTTTGTTCAATTCCATCTCCTTAACAAGTAAGTCAATAAAATAGCACACATAATCCACCAACTTAATGTCTTAAAATCTTAGTTTTTCTTTTCTATGACAGCTACCCCTATCTTGATCAAGTTCAACGTTATCTTTGGGCAAGACTACGTATTTTAGATCAAAAAAGTTTGTAAGTGTTCATCTTCCCTATTTATGAATGAATATAAGAGTTAAATAAAATAAATATTCATATTTAAAACTGCCTACTTTTATTTTGGAAAGGTATTATCATCATAATCAAGTATATGTCATTTGGAAAGTTATCAGTTGCACTGTAAAATTCATACTAATTAAATAATCTATATTTTTATTCTATATTTTTCAGGTATCGGTTGCACTACACAATGATTACATTTGGAAAGGTATTAGCATCTAATACTCTTAGAAACATTCCATAGAGTTCTATTAGCATCTAATACTATTTTATGCAGATTTTCTACACTGCAAGAAATCCAAATTGTCAAGCATGTCCATTACGTGGACAATGTAAATACTATGCAAGTGCATCTGCAAGGTTATATTTATTATACGTTTTTCTTTCATTTTCCCTTTACTAATGGATACATAAATGACAGATATTTGTAAATGTGATGAATATAGTTCGAGACTTGCATTACCAGGATCGCAACAAAAGGATAGTAAAAAAGCTTCGAGCAAAACAAGGAATCCCTTTGTCGATCTCTACCGTTCATCTTTGTTCCTCTCTAACCCATTAATAGGATGACTATGCCATACAGAGAAGAACTGTGAACCTATTATTGAAGAGCCACCTTCAACGGAGCCGGAGCGTCTACCATTTCCAGATAAAGACATCGAAGATTTTTTCATTGATGATCCCGATGAGATGTCTTTTATTGATCTTACAAGTCAAAGGTTCGTGGTTGATGATATGTCAAAGGCAATGGTTGTTCTATCTTCACAAACTTCATTTAGTGTTCCTCCAGTGCAAAAATTAATTGCTAAGTTGAGAACAATTCATCAAGTGTAAGTATTGTACTTACATATTTCGCTAGTCCAAAACTTATACATTATATATTTATTATTACAAAAATATATTAATAATGAATTTGCGTGCTTTATCATGTAGGTATGAACTTCCAGATGATCATTATTTACTAAAAGAGGCAAATCTCTACTTCTTTCACTTTTTTTAATTTATGTAGATGTGAAGTATGCATGTGGGTCTACTTTATCTCCATAAACTCATGTTTTCCACTAGGGGAAATTGCATTTAACCACCCCTTATTTACAAATTATTGTATTTAACCACCCTTTATATTTTTTCCTGCACTTAACCACCCCTTATTTACAAATAGTTGCTCTTAAGCACCCATAGTTTATATAAAAAAATATTATTTCATCTATTACATGTTCCGGTTGGTTCATTTCGGGTTGGTTCACTTCAAGTTCATATGAATTTGGATTGACGTAACTATTAATAGAATTAATGTTTTTCAATTATTATAATAAAATAAAAAAATATTATTTATGTATCCATCTTACTAATAAAGTATTTAGATTATTCAATTACGAATGACATACTATTTTTACAAAACAGTGTTTCGAGAAGATCCATCAGATCTTGGGTTTTGAGTTTTATCCAATAAATGACCTAGTCGAGTCTCTCTTTGACGTATTGATTTCAGATCGGGTCTCAACACAAAAAAATTGTACAACGTTAAAGGAGTGTTAGGATTTAAAAATTTTTTTTTTTAGTTGGGAGATACAATTCGAGAACCAACTATACAACTTTAGAGGAGTTTTAGGATCCGAAACTAATTTTTTTCTTTTGGGAAATACTGTATGAGCTTAATAATTCTTTTATTTTTATAAAACAAAAATTAAAAATAAGGGGAAAAGTGTCATTTTTTTTTATAGAATACCATTTTTGTCAAATGGGTGGTTAATTGCAACTATTTACAAATAAGGGGTGGTTAAGTGTAGAAAAAAATATAAAGGGTGGTTAAATGCAACAAGTGTAAAATAAGGGGTGGTTAAATGCAAATTTCCCTTTCCACTAATATCATGACACGTTTCATTAGCTTGCATTATATGTCGTACTGTTGTTTGTTTTTGCTACTACTACACTATAGACTATAGTGTTATGCTCTCTAGATTCTATGCCTGTATAGTATAATGTTTTTTCGTGTTTTGTTGAAATCTTGTTGATCGTATTTTGTTTCCTGAATTGAATGGTACGCCTCCAATCATAAAAGTTAGTTTGAAGGACATGTAAATCATAGTCATATTCTAAATAAAACTATGTGAAAAATTAATATGCCTTTTTAACTAATTCGTTAGAAAACAAAATCCTAGTTGTATAATAAATAAATTTCAAGTTGATTGTATTTTGTTTTCTATAATATGTTTTTATGATAATTGTACAGCTAGCAAAACGAGAGCCTGAGGATCCTTGCTATTATCTACTAGCTATATGGCCGCAAGGTATGTGTACGTACATAATAACGATAATAAAAATTAATTACTATTGACTTTTATATGAGAGTTTTTTACTTATGTTCATTTGATCAAACAGATGAAACCTGTCTAGAACAAGATAATCAGACTGTTTTAGGAACATTGCTGGTAAGGTTTGATATAACATGTGAATATTTTACTTACTTAGTATTTAGTATCACGATAACATTATTTCTTACATATTTATTTAACTTAATAATCCACTTCATCTATTTGTTTATAGGCAAAATACATATAGGCAAAATACATATGGAGGCACCCGTACTTGTACAAAATGTGCAAACGGGCCCCCGTACTTTTTTTGTTCTATTGAGCCCCTGTACTTATCCAATTTTGTTCTATTGAGCACTTGTGTCCCAATTAGTGTCCGCGTGCATTTTACGCCCTCTGTTTAATTGTCATGTAATGATCATGTAACACGATCTTTGACATGTAATGTCCATGTAATGCAAATTCAAGCCATGTAACATTGTGTAATGCCATGAACACCGTAAAACACCACAATCAATTTTGTTTTAATTTTTTGTTTAGGGTGTTTCGTGGCATTACAGAGTGTTATGTGACTTGAATGTGCATTACGTGAACATTACATGGCAAAAATCGTGTTACATGGTCATTATATGGCAATTAAACAGAGGGCGTACAATGCATGTGGACACTAATTGGGATGCAAGTGCTCAATAGAACAAAATTGGATAAGTACAGGGGCTCAATAGAACAAAAAAAAGTACGGGGACCCATTTGCACATTTTGTACAAGTACGGGGGCCTCCGTATGTATTTTGCCTTTGTTTATATGTTAGAAATCAAATATGCAAATTAACATCATATCATATGGTAAAAAGTGACTCATCTTTGTAACCAGATACCTTTTAGAGCAGCAATGTAGGGTAGATTTCCACTCAATGGAACATATTTTCAAGTAAATGAGGTGAGTATTATTAAAATAATTTAACATTGCCACAATAATATATTCCAAGACGTACTTGACATTGTTTGATTTGTTTTTCAGGTGTTTGTTGATTATGAAACTTGTATGTGTCCAATCAAAGTTCCAAGGGAATTGATATGGGACCTTCCGAAGAGGAAATTATATTGTGGAACCTCAGTCGGTACAATATTGAAAGGTATTCGTATACATATATAATATTATTTCGTTAATCTTATTTCTTTTAATGACATGATTCTTGATTTCAAACTAGGAATTGAGTTGGATCAAATCATGGAATGCTTTCAAAGTGGTAAGAATTTAGCTCCAATTTTCATAGAGGCAAAAGTGCGTACATTAATAGTTTTAGTCATCAATTCACTTATGAAATTATCATTTTATTTTGGTGTAATCTTTGTAGGCTATGTTTGCATACGAGCATTTAATAGGAGAACGCGGTATCCCGAAGAGCTACCATCAAAATTTCATGAACGGAACACAACAACTCCGGGTCCGAGTAAAAGAAGAGATAATATTAAGAAGCCCGATGCAACTCCAAGGAAACAAACAAAGACAACCCCAAAGAATACAATTTGAGAAGGATTATTGAATATGTAAAGTTTTTTTTTTGGTTGAATGAATATGTAAAGTTTTGCAAGGATAATGTTGTTTAGTATATTATGTAGCTCACATATGACTTAGGTTGACTTGGATACTTTGTGTGGCCAGTAATGGTTTTGGGCAAAAGTCAAGCTAAGAATTCTGCCTCGATTATTTTTTTACAATGATTGCTAAGTTACTAAACAAGATAATCTTGGATCAAGAGTTTAATTGATGTGCTAACAAACCCTTAAGCTAAATAACATGAATTTACCATCCTCAGCCCATATAATAAGTTATAAGGAAAAAAATCTTATACACTTATTTTAAAAGATTAAGCTTTTAAATCATATCATGAATATTATTAGAATAGATTAAATATTGTATTATCTTCATAAAGATACCTTCATATATAATTTATAAACTATTTTAATAAAGTAACTGTTCAAAACTTCAAATAAATCAATTTTATTTTTATTGTCAGATTTCTTAAAAAAAATTTATGGACATTATCCGTACATTATACGGGGTTAATTTAGTTATATGTTGAGTACAACCAACTCACCCTAATCGATAAATCACGTCACAATTCATTGATTTATACAAAGTACATATAACGATCTACAAATAAGGAACATGACCAAAAAGTGTAGGCACCCCTTTGTGCCAGGATTAGAGAATTTAGAAACCATGCACACTACTCTCATTTGTTTAACGTATCTGGCATTTAGCTACTAAACTCTTCAACTATACCTCGTTTTAATAAAATTATTTACAGTACACTGTTGAAGAAAATAATCAAAAGTCTCAAATGAGTTCTCATTTGTTACATATATATATATTTTTATCAATGTCTTCACCAAAAAAATTTTTTTTTTATCAATGTGCATAGGAATCTACTTTTCTGTAATTTAGAGTTTATTCGCAAAATTTGTACATTTCTTGGTAACCATCTGTTCCTAATCAACCAATCCTTGACCTCATCTCTAATCTTCTGGTGTACACATGTTTGCTTGAAGAGCTAATTTCACTTTCTCATTGACATGGAGGCAGTTGTGTGTAGATTTATTCAATCATATTTAAATAATTATAATATTGATATGTGATCTCAATATGTTTACTTATTTAAGTATATAAGTAATATGTTAAAGTATATACTTCAAATGAAACACATCTTTGTTACCATTATAGTTCTTGACCATTTCAATGTTAAAGGATATGAGTCCTATCCAAGCTGCCTATGCTATAGTTAACAAGGTCTGATTCTAGATACCATGACTCCTTGTAAAGTTCCATTCTTGACTGTGTTAGATTTTGCTCTAGTTTCCTTTTCATGCTCCATGCTATTTAGTTATGGTGTTTTCTCATTTGAAGTCTTGGAAGCATGCTATTTACTATTTAGGTATGGTGTTTTCTCATTTCAATGGTAACAAAAGTCAATTCTTTTGCAACTACAGCATATAGTAACGATCTCCGTGAATGTGATACACATATTAATTATATATCTATTTTTGGGAACGAGTATTTAAATAAGTAAACAAAAAAGACTCTCTAATTTCAATGGGTCTTCCAAAATGTCTATGACCATGGCCTCCTCAACCGCTGATGGGTCGTTTAAGGATTTTATCCACTTAAGGCGCAATGCCACTTTAAGGCGTAATGCCACTCATATCCGCGATTAACGCACCTTAATAAGTCAAGTGTAACCCTCTGTGTGTTAAAGAAGTAATAAAGATAAGTGCATATGTGCACATTAAATCAGTTTCGACTTCGTATTCAACGAATTGAAGACAATTAAAATAAAGTCTATGTGTGATAATACGTTCCCAACAATCTTGCATCGAAGTTTTAACGAGGATATCACATCTCGTGATTTCCTAACCTTTTCAAAGTCATTCTCGTTTTCCCGTGGAAGTGTGTAGTAGCTAGATCGTCGCCCGACTTTCATTCGGAGTCCGACATCAGCTATGACTCCTTCCCACCAACCGAACCCCCTTCAAAAACACACTTGTTTAGTCAGCCACAAGACTAACCGACCACCCTTTTTCCTTGCATGGTCGGCTGGTGTCCACCGAATTTCCGTCGCGGCACATCAAGAGGGGGACTCGTAATCGAAGACTAGTCAAAGGAGGCGATGAGGACTCAAGCTTCTTTCTAAAGACCTTTATCTTAATTCCGCACTTAAGTATCTCCAAACTTAGTTTTCGTATTGAGATTCTCGAGGTGTGAGATCCAATACCAGTTTTATTCTCGACTTGCTATGTAATCGACGATTAAGACCTTTGTTATTTAATCATTTTATTTCCGCATTAAAGTTTTTTCGTCTTTTGTGATAACTGTAAAGCCTAGGGTGACTTTGGGTGTTTTAATCCGAGGTCACTGGCGGTAATATCCCTATAGAAAAAGGGGGTGTTACATAATATCTATAAATTTACGATAAAATTAATGAAATTGAACTAAAGTCATTCGTAATTACATGAAGGATATACATGCACCCGCTAATTTGGCCAACCTTTTCACGGGAAGTCATACCCAATTGTTTGTACAAGTATGACAATGCACCCGCACCCCATGCAAAATGTGAGGTCGCCCTATTGTTTATCAACAGGTGCATCAGCTTATAAGGCACCGCATTTCCGGACTTATCCGGAAATAAGGTACTACCTAAGAGTAAACACAGATACGCAGAGGCCATCAAATGCGGGTCACCTCCATTGATCATGGCTTCTCAGAGGTAGGAATTTAACCCGACGATGTTGATTCCACCGTCATTGGCGATCTGCTCTTTCAAGTTTTGGATCGTAAACCCGAACATTTGGGCTATAGTCGTCCACAAATTTGTATCACCTAGGTTGCTAAACCTGGGACCCATCTTCCTTCCAGCAATGGGCAGTTGTAAAATTTGTTGGACGTCATGCAAGGTGACGGTCATTCCCCCCATAGAAAATGAAAAATGTTTGTCTCTAGGTGCCATCGTTCGACAAATGCCGAAATTAAGGCTTCATCCGTCTCATCAAATATCCATTCTTTTAGTCCCAGCAATCCGCTTTGCTCCACTAGGGCCAACCATGGGTGCCCTTCAGCGAATTGGACGAAATCCTTCAGATCATCGATTGCACCGCCCTGGACGTGGCACTTTAGTATCTTCACATGCTAGTCAATTTGCAAAAAAAATATTAATTTTTTCTCAACATAAAATAAAAAAGAAATATCAAAAACACATAAAATAATCAAAAAATAATAAATCAGTTCTTACATCTAGATTATCTCATATTAATGAGCGATATGTGTGCCATAATGAACCAGTAAATCATTGATCGTCGGGCCGCCACAAAATCCCTGTTTATGAGGCTCATGGGCTTCGGATGGGTTCTCGTAGGGACATCCATCTAGTTCTTGGTATCCGCTAGGCACGCTGTAGCGGGATGGCTCGAATGAAATGGAAGGCCCAACGGTACAAAAGTATTGCCCAACCTTGCCCCCTAATCTGTTGGGCATGCTATAACAGGATGGCTCAAAGAAAGCTTCAAGGGCGAACCTCGATATCGCGTCAAGGTTGTCGAAATCTAAATTTTTTAAGACCATAAGATTAAACGATACATACATTAAAATTTCACCATAATCTAAATAATTTCTACACAATTTCATTATACATTATAAACCTTAAAAATCATAATCTAAAAAACATATTCTAAATTTTCTAAATATTCAAAAGTTTCTAAATATTCTAAGTTTTCTAAATTTAATAAGTTTTCTAAATTTTCTAAGTATTCTATATTTTTTAAATACTTTAACCATACGCTACAATCATAATTTAACCATAATCTAAATAATTTGACACATACATTTTAAACCGTAATTTCGTAATAAAAACCATATTCATAATAAAAATCATATTCAGTATAAAAATTATATTCTAAATATTTTAACTTTTTCAAATTTTCTAATATTCTAAATAAATAGATAAAAATCATTTCGCAATCTAAATAATTTCTTAAATAATTTAATTATTCAAAATTTTCTATATACTCTGAGTTTTCTTAATATTTTAACTTTTCACTATTTTCTAATTATTCTAAATAAAAAATATAAATTATTTTGTAGTATAAATAATTTTGTATAAAAATATTTTCTTAAATATTTTAAATACTCTAATATTCTAAATTTCCTGAATAAAAATCATATCGAAAATATTTCAAATATTCTAAAGTTTTTCAAAATAAAAAAATAAAATCATTTCGCAATATAAATGATTTTGTAAAAAATAATTTCGAAAATATTCTACATATTCTAAATTTTTTCAAGTTTCTAAATATTCTAAATAAAAATGAAAAATAATTTCGTAATCTGCATAATTTCGTAAAAAATAGTTTCATAATTTTTTTATATGTTTTAAATATTATAAATTTCTAAAATTTCATAAATACAAAAATAAAAACCATTTAGCTATCCAAATGATTTCATCAATATTTTAAATATTCTAATTATCTAAATAAAAATCATTTCGTACATACTTTAACTATTCGAAAATTTAGAAAATTTGCTAAATAATCTATAGAAATCCTTTCGTAAATACTCTAAACAATTGCATTATACACTATAACCATAATTAAGCATACTCTAAATAAAATATTTTGTTTAATTTAGTCAGTTTTAATGCAAAAAAAAATTAATAAAACCACTTATATATTAAAAAAACACTTACCCGAACACCCCTTGATATCGGATCTGACTTTGCTAAGAGATTGCTAAGATTTTTGAGAGTGAGAGTGAAAAGAGAGTGCGGGAGGGGGGGGGGGATGCTTCAGGGCGCTTCAAGGGCCTACAAAGAGGGGATTTGAGGGCGTGGAGGAATGAGAGACCAGAGAAATTGAGGGAGGGCGTAGAAAGGGGGAATTGAGGGCATAGAGTAGGGTTGGGCATAAGTCCAAGACCGGACCGGGACCGGGAACATGCAAAAGCATGGACCGGGGACCGGACTGGGAAAATCCGGTCCGTGGACCGGACTGGGAAAATCCGGTCCGGGTTTGGACCGGATTATTATTTTAAAAAATGATTTTTTTCGAGAAAATATATTTTTTTATATAAAAAAATTATAGTATGGTTAAAGAAATCATATATGATTAATGAAAAGTATAATGTTATTAAGTTTATAATATAAATGTGAAACTTATATATTAAAAATACACTATATAACATTAAAACTAATATAACTTTTTTTAATATAAAAGGACCGACAACTTTGATTTTAATGGACCGGGGCGGGACCGGATTTTGCCCAGCCCTAGCGTAGAGAGTCGAGGAATGGAGGGGATGTAACACCCCGATTTCACAAGCATAAGGGTATTACCGCCAACGACCTCGGAATTCACGGTCCGAAGCCGTTTAAGGCTTGAGTATCGTAACACGAGAAATATCAAAACCAAATCATATTTTATAACAAAAGCTGGATTCGGTTACAAAGGCTCATACGCCTTAAGTTGTTTAGTAATACAAGAGTAAGGAGTTTGCAGCGGAATATACAAGTCTCGGATAGAGACGAAAGCGAGTGGAAACCATAAAGTAGACAAAATATTTGAAGACGTCTTGCTTCCTTCTTTTCTTCCTTCCATCCTTCCTTCCATCGTAGGTCTTCAGTCACTCCTGGATAGCCTTCCCTTTCCTATCTGGTATCCCCATAAAAGCAAGGAATACCAGCCAACAGAGTTGGGAAAGAAAGAAGGGATGTTAGTCTAACACGAGACTAAACAAGTGGGAGAGTAATGCTTCGGTTCTGAGAAAGGTCAGACATAACGGCAATCCTTAGCCATATGATGACTCGTAGGTGCACGTTAGTCGAGGTTCATCATGACGATAGCAAAGCAGCAGTTTGAGCGAGAGGTTTAGGTGTTTGGCACGGTGTACGAAGAGAAGATAGAACTTCCTCGGGAATAGGACGTTATCAGGAAATAACGCCTAAGAAAGAAATGTGTTTATTGATTCGTTGGGAACTTAAACATTTGAGATTTTGAAAAGCATCCAACATATATCGAATCGTATCAACCTCATCATAACTCGAAGATGCCGACAGGGAGGTGGCCACAAGGACGCTTATACACCTGAACCCATCTTGCCATTTTATAGGCATTTTAACAACTCGAGCTATGCATTCAGATTAGATAGGCGATTGACAATA
The DNA here is from genome assembly GCA_963924305.1 of Polygonum maritimum. Classification (NCBI taxonomy): domain Eukaryota; kingdom Viridiplantae; phylum Streptophyta; class Magnoliopsida; order Caryophyllales; family Polygonaceae; genus Polygonum; species Polygonum maritimum. The sequence goes on along the minus strand of OZ002737.1, from coordinate 25,347,116 downwards.
ATGTGGACCCGGAGTGATTTTCCAAGTTGTACTAATCACCCCGCGTTCATTGATTACTATGCACGAAGCACTAATCTTTCATTAGTTATAAATCAAAGCACTTCACTTAGTGACTTTTAGAGATAGGCAAGCCCTAATGAGGGACGAGCCAAAGTAAGGAACATAGTCCTCAACACTTTGCAAGAGTGTTAGCCTCTCTATTCGGAGAGAGACAGAGTCATGACCCAGTATCAGGAGCCGATAGCTAAATATACCTCCTAATACGTTATAAAGAGACAGCGGATCACTAAACCGACAATCCCTATCTTAAGCTAATCCAGAGCAAAGTCTCGAAAAGAGACTTGAAACAATCAAAGGCCACACATCATCGGAGACCTAAGTCCAAGTCTAGCATTCGATAATAATACTAAACAATGGTCATTATCTCTAAGCATAATAATCCTAATCAAATTATTAGCAAACAAGTTTGTTCCCAACGATTATTTTGATAACGGAAAGCAATTTCACGATTATCGAGTAAGGAAACGAAGAACCATCCACTTGCCTTAAGACGTTTTTAAAACGTTAATCGAGGCGTGGAGTCGAGGCTTCCGAGGCCCTAGACGAGGCCTAAGGCAAGGCCAAGACACAAGGCAAAGGCAAGGCACGGCCCGAGCAACGGCTAGGCAACGGCCCGGGACGAAACGCAAGTTAGGATGCTGGCGGCGGGCGCTGCCCCCTTGGCGGCGGTCGCTGCCCCTGGCGGCGGTCGCTGCCCCTGGCGGCGGTCGCTGCCTACTGCAGTGACGACGGTGCGATTTTGCAAGCTTCCTCCGATCAGCTCCGGCCACCTTTCGACAAGCTTTTGCCAACAGTAGCAAGAAGAACACTTGAACTTTATAATGGAAGAGGTTTCGGAGGGAGAGAGGAGAGATTTGGATGTCTTAATCCATCACCTTCAACCCCTATTTATAGTGTTCTATCTCCCTAATAGTCCAAAAGAGGGAGTTGACAAAACGCCTAATACTCCAAAAGATGGGTTGACAAAACCTTGGATGATAGTGCCAAAAAGGTCTTAGGATAGATCTCCAAGCCAAACTACAACAGCTCCCAAAACCCCGGCGCCCACAAGAAAAACGTCCCGTCGGGCCACTTGCATCTGCAGCAAGGCGGCGGTCGCTGCCTTCAGGGGACTGGACAACGTTTTGGTAGAATTGGCATAACTTTTTGGATACTTATCGGAATTGCCTCAAATTTTTAGGGATGAAACTAGACTCCTTTATCTACCATTAGGCTTTGGAATTACTCAATTCCGAGATCTAATGAAGGTTTTATGAATTTTTGAAGTTAAGGTATCCGTTTAGCGTTATCCAACGCTATTCGGTTAATCGGGTGACCATTTCCCTTTCTCTTGTCATTCCAAAGACAAAATTGAGTCATAAAACCATGGAGAATTTCATGTTCCATTTTATAAACTTTGCGGATATTACAACAGTACCCCCTTAAAAATAGTTTCGACCCCGAAACTAGCCGAGGCCCTATCAACTAACAAAAAGGGAAGAGTACATCTTTAGAATACCCGGAACTGACTAAGGAATACACCCGCTAGTACCCCCTTAAAGAACTTCCCTTTTTCTTTAGTCATTTGCCAACAGATCAGGAAAACGCTTCTGCATATCTAGCTCGGTTTCCCAGGTCTCCCAGGTAGTTTCTTCACCACCATTTCTAGACCAAAGTACCCTAACCAATGGTACCTCCTTGTTGCGTAATTTCTTTACTCGGCGCTCGAGAATCCTTACTGGTCTTTCTTCATAGGTACCATTTGATTGGATCTCGATGTCTCCAAAATCGAGAATATGGGATTCATCCGGTACATATTGCCTAAGGAGTGACACATGAAAGACATTATGGACAGGGTGAGCCGATGGCGGTAGAGCAAGCCGATACGCGAGTTTGCCTACTTGTTCAAGAATCTCAAAAGGGCCCACATATCGAGGATTGAGCTTTCCCCGCTTCCCAAAGCGGAAAACCCCCTCAGATGGTGACACCTTTACGAAGACCTTATTGCCAACGGTGAACTCAACGTCCCGTCTCTTCAGGTCAGCGTAGGACTTTTGTCGACTCTGAGCAGTCAACATCCTTTGGCGAATGAGGGCGATGTCGGTGGCGGTTCGTTCTACCAACTCTGGTCCAAGAAGAATTTTATCCGCGCTATCGTCCCAACAGATAGGCGAACGACACCTACGACCGTATAGAGCCTCAAACGGAGCCATCTTGATAGTAGCATGCCAGCTGTTGTTATATGTGAATTCTATCAAACTTAAGCTGACATCCCAACTCGTTGTGCGGTCTAAAACGCAGGCTCGGAGCATGTCCTCTAATGTTTGGATTGTCCTCTCGGACTGCCCATCAGTCTGAGGATGAAAAGCGGTACTGAACCTTAACTCTGTCCCTAATGCGTTATGCAATTCTTTCCAAAATCTCGACGTGAACCGGCCGTCCCGGTCAGAGACGATAGACTTTGGAGTTCCATGCAAACGGACAATTTCATGGATGAAAACCTCGGCCAACTTTTGGACTCCCCAATTCATTTTGATGGCAATGAAATGGGCACTCTTGGTGAGTCGATCCACGACCACCCAGATTGTATCCTTCTGCCCTTGAGTTTTAGGCAAACCGGTTACGAAGTCCATGGCGATGTCTTCCCATTTCCATTCCGGCACGGGCAGAGACTGCAATATTCCTCCAGGTCGCCTATGCTCTATCTTGACCTTCTGGCACACCAGGCACTTTGAGGCAAACTCAGCTACATCTTGCTTCATGCCTGGCCACCAAAAGTTCCTTCGCAAGTCCTTATACATCTTACTTGATCCAGGATGGACCGAATAAGCAGATGAATGTGCTTCCCTCAAAATAGTCTTTCGGAGTTCATCCACTGCCGGCACACATATGCGGTCCCTAAACCACAACGATCCATCATCTTGTATGATGAATCCCGGTGCCCTTCCGATCAAAACTTCTCCACTAATTTTGATCAGCATGACATCCTCTGGCTGTTTTCCTTTTATTTGGTCCAACAGGTCGGAATGGATTTCCATGGTACACAAACCGCCCTGTTGCCTTTCAAACCAGACTTCGATCCCTTCACGGACCAAGTCTTGTTGTAAAGCCGGCTGAGCTGTCATCATTGCAAGTAGTTTCTCTGGCGGAGACTTCCGACTCAAGGCATCCGCGACAATATTAGCTTTACCCGGGTGGTACTGCAGCTCAATGTCGTAGTCCTTGATCAACTCCAACCATCTTCTTTGCCTCATATTGAGTTCCTTTTGGGTGAAGACGTACTTCAAACTCTTATGGTCGGTGAAGATCTGACACTTCACGCCATAAAGATAATGTCGCCATATCTTTAGAGCAAAGACCACAGCAGCTAACTCAAGATCATGGGTCGGGTAGTTAACTTCGTATGGCTTGAGTTGGCGGGATGCATAGTGTTGGGACGATATTAAGGACGTCAGTCGTTAATATCTAAACCAATAATAATCGTCCCTTGTTTTGATAATGACAAACTCAAATGTATTTGATAAGTTGTCCAAGTTTTGATCTCAGGTAAGTCTAGTGGACGCACATGAGCGAAAAGGACAACAAGTGAACAGCAGTCCCTATGCTATAGGGACGCATGTTACCAGAACTTCCAAAGCTAAACGTAATTGGCGGAGTCCCTGCGCAAGATAGGACAGAGTCCTCATCAAGAAGGGATGCGCGCCAAAATACGGACGAAGTTCAAATTCAAATCAAGGCCGCCCCAACATGATTACATCATCGTCCGGCCTTAGTCCTCAGAAGGAAGCTTCCTTTGTCTGGGCACGTGTAGACAATGCCAAAGACGTCGCTTTCCCAGCAATGGTCCCCTACCCACGCGGAGGCTTCCCAAGCGTCAACAGAGTTGACCTCCTCAAGACGTTCATCGCACCGTTGATCAAAGATCGAGGATCCTGCCAAGTCTCAGAGGACGCTAGAGGACAAGAATCACTTCCGCTATAAATACTCTCCAAGGAGTATGCATAGCGGCATGTGTGTGTGCAAGAGTGGACTTTGAAGACTTTCTCTCAAGCTCTCCCGAACACGAACGAAGATCAAGAAGATCAAGTGAGCTTGAAGCAAGAGAAAGAAAGTCCAAACACATCAAATCCAAAACAAACCACAAATCAATTAGAGTTGTAGTTTGTCTCTCACAACGAACCGTGAGAGACGTGAGTGATAGCTTCCTTATAGCTAAGAGTGTTAGGTTACTTGTTAGGTTGAAAGGAGTGTTACTAGTGAGGCTAAGGACGGACGCTTAGCTCAGAGAAGTGTAACGACTCGCCTAAGTTGTAAGGACTCGCTCTTAATAAGATAAGGGACGGCTATTGAAAATCCTCCAACGGAGGTAGAGGTTTACCCATAAGACTAGTTGGTCTTAGTGGGGTTCCTCTATAAATACTCGTGTCCACTTATCTTGTATTCTGTTAAGTCTATTTTCCGCTGCACTAAAGGACGCCCTTAACCCAGTTAAGGACGCCCTCATTAACTGACTTACGATCCATCAATTGGTATCAGAGCAGGCGCTCTAGATTTTTGTTGAGTTGCAGGTACAAGATGGACATGGAACCTATTGGAATCTCTTTTGTAAAGCCTCCTCGTCTGACGGACGGCAACTTCAACCGCTGGAAGATCCGCTTCGAGAACTTTTGCAGAAGTCAGAATTATCAATGCTGGAGAGTGATCATGAAGGGTGACCTTACCATCCCTGATGACAAGAAAGACAAAGAGGACGAGTGGGGTCCTGACGAATTCAAGCTTTTGGAAACAAACGCTAAGGCTATATGCTTCCTTCAAGCGTCCCTCTGCGAAAGGGACGCCACCCGAGTTAGCAATTTGGCAACAGCCAAACTACAATGGGAAGCTCTTGAGAAGTACCATGTGGGTACGGCAGAGATGAAGGAAGATGTCAAGCTTGAAATCAAACGAGAGTTCTATGCCTTCAGAATGCTTCCTAACGAATCTGTCAAGGACTACTCATACCGCTTTGAAGCTCTTGTGACCAAGATGCGAAATTTAGGCATCCCAGAAGCTGAAGTCTCAATGAGAAACAGAGTCGGAGTAGTCATTGATGGGCTTACAGGAAAATGGAATTTTGATAGGACTACGTTCAAGGAGAACACAGCCAACAAAACCCTGGATATGGAAGAGATCTATGGGAAGCTGAGAGGGTATGAAGCGAGAAGGGAAGCTGATATGGCTGAATTGGCTAGAAACCCCCAGACAGATCTTGCTTTGATGACGTCAACTCCAGAGTACGCTGAGTATCTGCGCCACCAAAGAGATATTGCCCTAATGGTGGAAGCAAATAAAAATGAGAATCGTGAAAGGATGCGTGCTCAAGCTTTGAAAGAAAAGGAAAGCAAGACTAAGGAACAGCTGGAAGAAGAGGAAGAGATTGCCCTTCTACACAAAGTTGCTCGCTTATGGGGTAAAAAGGCCAGAGATTCCAAGAAACACAAGATGCCTTACAAAAAGGAGAGTCCCAAGTATACAGAGGCAGAGATGAAGGAACTTACTTGCTACAAATGTAACAAGAAAGGACACTTTGCTAAAAGGTGTACTACGGGACTAAACTCAAAAGAAATGAAGATGAAAGCTCTCTTGGGAGCGTGCGAAGCCGCATGGGATAATGTGAGTTCTGATGATGAAGAACCAGAAGGACCAGTGGCGTACATAGCCGTAGAGGACGCCTCAGATGATGAGCAAGTGGCGTACATGGCTGTGGAGGACGCCCCAGTCCTTGAAGAGGACGCTTCTGAAAAGGAACAAGAGGTAACTCGTGAATCCATGATGAACTCCTTAGAGAATTGTTCCAAAACCAAACTTATTAAGCTCATTAAAAGAATCATGGAAGAAAGCGTTGTTATGCAACATAGAATGGATGAACTTGAACTTGAAAGTGAAAATAGGCTAGTTGAATGTGAGAACTGTGCTACAGTTTCGTTACAACTAGAGTCCTCGTATGTCGAAGTTAAATCCCTGAAAACTGAAGTGATGTGCCTTAAGCTAGAGAACGCTAAGCTTAGGGAAGAGGTGAAAGTGTTAGGGAAGAGCCCGGTAACTGAGGTAGTTCAACCAATGGTGTTTGTCCCAGCCAAAAGAGGACTAGGATACGAGTCTGACACTAGGAACTCTCTCCCTAGTGACTTTGAGGCTAGCAAAACCTCAGAACTTGAATTAGAAAGGGAAAAGACCAAGAACCTTCTTGAAAGAATTCGAGTCCTAGAGAGTGGAGAGAAAGGTCAAAGGGACTATTACACTAACTCCACTAGTCATAGGATCTATAAGAAGATTGCTAAGGGGGAAGGTTCAAAAGTTTGTAACCCTCAAAAGATGAAAAAGAACAAAATTCAACGTCCCAACAAGAAGTACTACCTTGGTACTTACTATAGGACGTGTTGGTACTGTGGAAAAGGAGATCACTTCAAATATGATTGCCTGAAACTGAAGAACGACATTGAAAGTGGCAAAGCTGCTAGGAATAACATTGAAAATGATAAGTCCGTCCCTAAGGCTAACCCTAGACGTCCTAGACGATCTAAGAGTTCTTTCAGAAAGCATGCTATTTCAAATGATGTGAATATAAGTGACTACATGCCAGAACCAGAGTTCTATTTCTGTAACGAACCAGGTAAGGAACACCTTGCCTGGGTCGCCATACACTAACCTTGTTTTGGCAGGTGGAAGTGAGGGGACGCCCATGGATCATTGATAGTGGCGCCTCAAACCATATGACAGGAAGCCAGATCCATCTCACTTCTATCCAAAGTAGCGCCACGGGAGGAACTGTCTCGTTTGGCAACAAGGGCAAAGGAAAGATCAAAGGGACGGGAACTGCTATTCTCAATCCGTCTATCAAAGCGACAAATGTTAGCCTTGTTGAAGGACTTGGCTTCAACCTCCTAAGCGTCTCTCAAATGTGTGATCAAGGTGAAAACTTAGTCACATTTGACTCAAAGGAGTGCCTCGTCATCAACAAGAAATCCAACAAAGTCGTCCTCAAAGGAGTCCGAAAGAACAATGTCTACATCTTCAATCAGGAGTTCAAGCCAAAATCTGAGTTGTGCTTATCTGTGTCAAAGGAGGACGCTGACCTCTGGCATCGCCGACTTGGCCATGCTGGACCAAGCACAATCATCAAGCTTCATCAAAGAAATCTTGTGAAAGGTCTTCCCCAAATTGATCCTGAGAAAATTGAACAGTGTGAAGCATGTATCAAAGGGAAGCAGACAAGAACGTCCTTTAAGTCAAAGAACGATGTCAGCACAAAGAAACCTTTGGAACTTCTCCATATGGATCTTTGTGGACCAATGAAGACGTTAAGCTATGGTGGAAAGAGGTATATCTATGTCCTTGTAGATGACTTTTCTCGATTCACCTGGGTTCTTTTCTTAGCTTCAAAAACAGATTGCTTCAACGCATTCAAAGTCTTCATCAAACAAGTGGAAGTTGCGCTTGAGACGCCTCTCAAATCCATAAGATCAGACCATGGGACGGAGTTTCAAAACTCAGAGTTCGTGGCCTACTGTGATCAACATGGAGTCTCTCACAACTTCTCAGCTCCAAGGACTCCTCAACAAAATGGAGTGGTGGAAAGAAAGAATAGGACGCTGGAGGATATGGCAAGGACTATGCTCTTAGCCAATAGCGTCCCCAAGTACTTCTGGGCTGAAGCTATTGCTACAGCGTGCTACATTATCAATCGAGCCATGATCCGTCCTTTGCTGAAGAAGACGTCCTATGAGTTGCTGAATGGAAGAAAGCCTCGCATCGACTATCTCAGGGTCTTTGGATGCAAGTGCTTTGTTCACAACAATGATAAAGAAAGACTTGGAAAGTTTGACGCAAGAAGTGACGAAGCCATATTCCTTGGATACTCCCTCACCAGTAAAGCGTATAGAGTTTTCAATAAACGAACTCTAAAGCTTGAGGAGAGCATTCATGTTGTGTTCAAAGAAAGTTCTTCTCACAAAGATAAACCAAGTAAGAAAGAACGCTCATCTCCTCTGCAGCAGGATGACTCCGATGATGAAGTTGATTTCGGGTCCTCTGGAAAATACTATGTTCCTAAGGACGCTACTCAAAATCCTGAAGAAGTCTCAGTAGAAGTTCCCAGTGTTGTTCAGGAAGTTCCATCTCAAAGTGAATCTCCAGCTCAACATGAGGTCGCTGAATCAAGCCTACAAGGAGAACAACGTCAAGAAGAGGACGCTCAACCTGAGGGGGAACTCTATGAAACTCTCAATGAAGACGACGGGTTTGACTCAGATGAATCTGATTGGACGGACCCTAGATGTACTCCTGTAAGGGACGATACTCATAAGGGATCCCATCTTTCGAGACTTCATTCAACGGATCAAATCATCTTAGATATGTCAAAAGGAGTTCAAACAAGATCAGCCGTGAATCAGTCCCTTAATGCTAACATAGCGTTCTGTGCCTTCAACGCCTTTGTGTCCTTGGTTGAACCTAAGAACATAAAGGAAGCACTCCAGGACGCTGATTGGATTCAGGCCATGCAAGAGGAACTTAATCAATTCGAAAGAAATAAGGTTTGGACCCTCGTCCCTCGTCCGAGAAACAAAAACATAATAGGGACGAGATGGGTCTACAGGAACAAGCTTGATGAGAATGGTCGCGTGTCAAGAAACAAAGCAAGGCTTGTGGCTCAAGGCTATAGGCAAGAGGAAGGGATTGATTATGATGAAACCTTCACTCCTGTCGCCAGGATTGAAGCCATTCGCCTCCTCATCGCCTTTGCCGCTCACAAAGGGTTCAAGCTTTTTCAAATGGACGTCAAGACAGCCTTTCTCAACGGCAAGCTCAAAGAAGAAGTGTACGTCGCTCAACCTCCAGGATTTGAGGACGCTGATCACCCAGATCATGTGTACTTCTTGGACAAGGCACTCTATGGACTCAAGCAAGCCCCTCGTGCATGGTACGATAGGTTTGCGTCCTTCCTCTTGTCTAACGGGTACACACGAGGTAACATTGATAAAACCCTGTTCTTAAAGAAAGTTCTTAAAGATGTCTTAATTGTCCAAGTCTATGTCGATGACATAGTCTTTGGAAGCACTAACATGAAATTTGTAGAGGAATTCAAGAACTTGATGAGTAGTGAGTTTGAGATGTCCCTCATAGGAGAACTCAACTTCTTCTTGGGACTCCAAATCACTCAGCTCAAAGATGGGACGCGGATTCATCAACAAAAGTACATCCGTGAAATGCTTGAGAAGTATGGGATGAACTCTTCAAAACCCATTGATACTCCCATCTCCCCAAACACTCGCCTCTATGCTGATGAAGAAGGCAAGAGTGTAGATCAAAAGCTCTACAGAGGAATGATAGGGTCCTTGCTATATCTTACAGCAAGTCGTCCCGACATCATGTTCGCTGTATGCTTGTGCGCTCGATTCCAAGCAAATCCAAAGGAGTCCCATATGCAAGAGGTCAAAAGAATCTTCAGATATCTCAAGGGACGGGATGACCTATGTCTATGGTATCCCAGAAGGATGTCCCTGAACCTGGTAGCTTACTCTGACGCAGATTACGCTGGCCATGTGGTGGATAGGAAGAGCACCTCAGGAATGGCACAATTCCTTGGCTCATGCCTTGTATCTTAGGGATCCAAAAAGCAAAACTCCGTGGCACTATCAACCGCGGAAGCTGAGTACGTTACTGCTGCTTCGTGCTGCTCACAAGTCCTATGGATCAAGTACCAACTTGAAGATTATGGTACGTCCCTCAACACAGTCCCTATCTTGTGTGACAACACCAGTGCTATAAGTATTGCCAAAAATCCCGTTCATCATTCTAGGACGAAGCATATTCACATAAGGCATCACTTTCTTCGTGATAATGTTGAACTTGGATTAATTAGAGTGGATCATGTTAGGACTGAGGACCAAGTGGCCGATATTTTCACAAAAGCACTTGATAGACGTCCCTACGAGCACCTCCGGTTGCTCTTGGGGATGATAACTTTTAAATGATCAAGTCCCGTTCTATTATTCCCTCCATGATTGGCTATGTCTTGTTGAGAACTTGTTTTAAGGTGTGTCATGCATTAAAGTCATCTTTAAAGGACGCTAGTCTAAGATATGTGTATTCGCTTGTGTCCTTGAATGGTATTCATTTCAAGAGTATCCCTGATCACCCTACCCTCATCATAAGCCGAAATGATGGGAACTCTAAGCTTACCCAAGCCGAGAATCTTGCAAACGCGTCCTATGAGCATTCCTTGTTTCACCTTTACGGGACGTACTTGCTTGATTTTCAAAAATGGTTCTAAGTGATCAAAGGGACGCGTGCTAAGAGCTGAGAGTTGTCTGTACAGAGTTCTAATTACAGAGGTTGAGATCAGTGAATGGGACGCCGTGGTTCAGTTCTGTGTTGTGTAGTGTTGTGTGGACGTCAGGTCAGAGTCCTTTGCAGTTGTGAGAAGTTTGAATGGTTGAAATTGGGAAGGTAAACCGTTTTAGCGAATCGTCAGCGAAAATCTCGGGATATGCGCAAACAGTGCTCAACAGCTGTATTCCTTAGCAAAGAAGAAAGCCACGCATGGGAAGGCGGGTGGAGGAAGCTGTGTGTAAAGACCCTGTTACCCCTGACCGTCCAACTTCGTCTTCTTCCTATATATACCCACCTGTGCACTCCGAAAACCTTTCTTCGCTCATCTGCTGTTTGCACACTTTTAGAAATCTCAAAGATCTTCCAAATCTTCAACCGAATCCCGAAATCTCTCTCCAAACCCTAATCCTCCCCTATTTAACCCATCTCAAAAATGGCCAACACAAGAGCCTCAAAGAATCCCTCACCCTCATCGGCAGCGAAAAACACTAGCTCTTCGAGATCTCCTCCGGTGAAAGGCCGGTCATTAATGGAGTCGAGAGGCAGACCTTCTGGCCGACAAGAACCCCCTCGCCACCATTCCTCCTCTCAAAGCACCCAGCTCCGCCACTCCAACACCCCTCCTCAACCCCTTCGCTCCCAACCTCCTCAACAAAAACAACCATCCCGCTCTCAATCCAAAACCCAGCCGAAGAGGTTCTCATTTCTGGAGAAGCCCTTCAAACCCGAGCCTGAGCCAGAAAATATCACCAAAGCCTCTGTTTACAGTGGCTCAATTGGCCGGCTCCCCTCTCAACCCAAACGCCGTCCTCCCCTTGACCCTCTCATTGAGGACTGGCTTGAAAAGGAGCCTAGGACGCTCGCCAACATTTGTCTTAGGGCGTCCACTAACGAACATCCTCCTAAAATCCAACGCCTCCTCCACTACTTCATGATCACATATGTCAAGCCCCGCCTTCAAGAAACCAATCACACCAACCCACCGTTCATGGGGCCAGGAATCATTTCTGACTCATTTGGTGGAACCGTGGACGAGCTCGCCAAACTACTTCCTGATATAATGGAGTTTGTTGTGGCTCCTACGGGCTCCGTCCCTTCTCAAAAAAGGAAAAGGCCTTCCTCTCCCCCTCCGTCCAAATCGCTCCAAATTAAAGGCCCTTCCTCCTCCCCACCAAAGCCAATCCCTTCCTCCCCTCCTCCTGCCCCAAAACGACGCCTCAAGACCTCTGCTCAGCTTGAGGGCGTCACGGATGAAGAAATGGCCGCCATTCGCCTCTCCGAAATTCAACTGGCAAAAGAGGAGAAGGCGCGCCAAGAGCAAGAGCAAGCAGAGAAAGCAGCCGTTGAGAAGGCGATCCAAGCGAGTATGCAGGACCTTCGTCAACTCCCTCCACCTCCTCCAAGGGTAGAGGACGCTCCACAAGTCCAGGTCCAGGCCAAGGATGCTACCCCTGCTACTCTGACGCCTCCTCCCTCTGCTCCGCTCAAGGTGAAACCGATCTCAGTGGTTCCGCCCAGCTCCTCCTCTGCTCCTCCCCCAAAAGCTAAGCTCCGCACTCCCTCTCCCTCTCCCCCTAGAGCTTCTCCTCCTCCTCCTCCTCCGCCTGCTCCGGCCGTCGAAGAAGCTGCTCAAGTTCAAGGGACGTCTCCTCCATCCGTTCCCACAGAGTCCTTGGCAAGGACTCCAGCGGTGGACGCGCCTCCCACAGAACAGGCGTCCACAGCTGAGGACACTGCAATGGTTGAGTTCCAAGAACAACGGAACGAAGCCTCCGATGACGAGGACGCCCCTCCCCAGGATGAGGAACCTGAGGAAGAGGAGGGAGATGGAGATGAAGAAGATGCTGGTGATGAAGTGATCGTGAGCAATGGCTCCAAGCAGAAATGCTTCAAGAAAATCCTATCGCCGCTCCTCTTCACCGCCGAGTTTCTGGTAGAGAACCAGCGCCAAGAGTTCTTGGATCTTCTTGAGTTCTAGGGTTGGACGCACTTGGGTGCTGAGGCCGCTGATGTTGACCCTGATGAGGTTCTCCGTTTCTACTCAAAGTTCGAAATCACAGAAGTAAACGGGAAGCCTCAGGGGACTTTTGAAATCGATGGGGACGAGTACTCAGTTGCTGAGGGCACCGTCCGCAAAATGCTAGGCCTGCGTCCTTCTCCGCAAGATGCTCTGCACGATCTGCCGTGCAAAAACTTTGGCCGATTCTCCCAAGATGAAATCCTCAACAGAATATTCAATGGGAGACAGCCAGCTGCTAAGGACAGAGTTGCTCATTGCCTCACCAAGACGGGCGTCCTTGCGCATCACTTCATTGTGCGCATGGTCGTCCCCCGCCAAGAGAAGAAGTCCATTGTTCAGATCACTGATAGTATTCTCTTGGACGCTTTCTTGGAACGCAAGCCGATAAACTTGCCCCGAGTAATCTTGGAACACATGGGCAAGTGCACAGGAGGCAGGCACTCTCTTCCTTTCCCCGGCTTGGTCAAGCAAATTCTGAAGCAGCAGGGCCTCTATGCTCCTAAACAAGAGCGTTCCTTTGGCATTCATTGGGACGTCAGGCAAATTACACTCCCTCCAGTTGGGAAACTCCGGTGTGATGAGCCCCTTCCGTCCGTTAAGCGCCAACTGGAAAAGGAACGGAAAGAGGCTGAAAGGAAAGCCAAAGCTGAGAGGAGAGCTCAAGCTGCTGCTGCTGCTGAACCTGGAGAAGGAGATCACGAAGCTAAAAATGTAAGTAGTTGGGACGCCAGCTGAGGACGCTGCTGATGACGAGGACGAGCTCGATGGTATGAGCGTCCCTGATGAGGCTGAGAGGCACTCTATGAAGTATCTGATGGGCATGATGATCGAGAACCAGTGCATAATGATTGATCTAATTCAGCAGGTTCACGACACACTTCACGTCCACACAGACCTTCTTGAGCGCAACAACGAGCTCCTTGCCCAGAACAACCATCTTCAGGAGCAACACCTCAAAGCCCTTGGCAAGCGTCCCAGAAAATGATCACCTCCCCCCTCTCTAACCCTGAAACAATTTATCATTTCTTGAGTTTTTGTTAAGACAATGGGACGCTATCCCCGTTTTGAACACTTGTTGTGAATGTCTGTAATGAACGTTCTCGTTTCTCATTCTGAATGCCATTCACTACATTTGTGCTTCATTTTGTCTAAGCGTACCTTTCTTTAGTTATGACTTTGTGCTTGCATGCTTTTCGACTTGTTCTCCTTTTCGATGATGCCAAAAGGGGGAAGTATAGTTTTGCAGAGATGCGATTGTCCTTAAGTTATCATAGAAAGCATGTGCTCAGGGGGAATTTCGGCCAAGTCAAAAGGTCGTTAGTTAGGAATAAAATAGAACGCACTTAAAAGAATGTGTTGCATGCCAATCTAAGCTGAAAAGAAAATCAAAGTGTAGTTCCTCATGCTAAAAGCTTTACTTCTGTGTGCATTATTTGAAAGAGTTTGTCATCATCAAAAAGGGGGAAATTGTTGGGACGATATTAAGGACGTCAGTCGTTAATATCTAAACCAATAATAATCGTCCCTTGTTTTGATAATGACAAACTCAAATGTATTTGATAAGTTGTCCAAGTTTTGATCTCAGGTAAGTCCAGTGGACGCACATGAGCGAAAAGGACAACAAGTGAACAGCAGTCCCTATGCTGTAGGGACGCATGTTACCAGAACTTCCAAAGCTAAACGTAATTGGCGGAGTCCTTGCGCAAGATAGGACGGAGTCCTCATCAAGAAGGGACGCGCGCCAAAATACGGACGAAGTTCAAATTCAAATCAAGGCCGCCCCAACATGATTACATCATCGTCCGGCCTTAGTCCTCAGAAGGAAGCTTCCTTTGTCTGGGCACGTGTAGACAATGCCAAAGACGTCACTTTCCCAGCAATGGTCCCCTACCCACGCGGAGGCTTCCCAAGCGTCAACAGAGTTGACCTCCTCAAGACGCTCATCGCACCGTTGATCAAAGATCGAGGATCCTGCCAAGTCTCAGAGGACGCTAGAGGACAAGAATCACTTCCGCTATAAATACTCTCCAAGGAGTATGCATAGCGGCATGTGTGTGTGCAAGAGTGGACTTTGAAGACTTTCTCTCAAGCTCTCCCGAAGCATTCAAGAACACGAACGAAGATCAAGAAGATCAAGTGAGCTTGAAGCAAGAGAAAGAAAGTCCAAACACATCAAATCCAAAACAAACCACAAATCAATTAGAGTTGCAGTTTGTCTCTCACAACGAACCGTGAGAGACGTGAGTGATAGCTTCCTTATAGCTAAGAGTGTTAGGTTACTTGTTAGGTTGAAAGGAGTGTTACTAGTGAGGCTAAGGACGGACGCTTAGCTCAGAGAAGTGTAACGACTCGCCTAAGTTGTAAGGACTCGCTCTTAATAAGATAAGGGACGGCTATTGAAAATCCTCCAACGGAGGTAGAGGTTTACCCATAAGACTAGTTGGTCTTAGTGGGTTCCTCTATAAATACTCGTGTCCACTTATCTTGTATTCTGTTAAGTCTATTTTCCGCTGCACTAAAGGACGCCCTTAACCCAGTTAAGGACGCCCTCATTAACTGACTTACGATCCATCACATAGGCTATGACCTTGCCGTTTTGCATCAACACACAACCAAGACCCATTTTAGAAGCGTCACTATATACCACATAACCGTCATGACCATCCGGTAGAGTCAACACAGGTGCGCTGGTCAAGCGCTTCTTCAGCTCTTGAAAACTTTCCTCACACTTTTCATCCCAACTGAATTTCTTGTGAACCTTGCGGAGTAACTTGGTCATGGGCAGGGCAATCTTCGAGAATCCCTCCACGAACCTTCTGTAGTACCCGGCCAATCCTAGGAAGCTTCGAACTTCCTTGACGTTGCGAGGTTGATCCCATTCAGCTACTGCCTGAATTTTCTGGGGATCCACCATCACCCCGTCTTTGTTGATGACGTGCCCTAAGAAGGCAACTTCCTTTAAACACAGCTCACACTTCGATAGCTTGGCGTACAACTGATTCTGTCTCAGGATTTGCAAGACGATCCTTAGATGCTTCTCATGTTCCTCCTGACTTTTTGAGTAGATTAGGATGTCGTCGATGAAGACAACAACGAACTGATCGAGATACTCATGAAAACATCGATGCATCAGGTCCATGAAGACTGCAGGGGCATTCGTCAACCCGAATGGCATTACTACAAACTCGTAGTGGCCATAGCGAGTTCGGAAGGCCGTCTTCATAATGTCCTCATCGCGAATTCTTAACTGGTGATAACCTGACCTTAAATCCATCTTGGAAAATATCTTAGCACCACGTAGTTGATCCAATAAGTCATCAATCCTTGGGAGAGGATACTTGTTTTTGATGGTGACCTTGTTCAACTCTCGGTAGTCAATGCACAAACGAAAGGTACCATCCTTCTTTTTCACGAACAACACAGGGGCTCCCCAAGGTGATGCACTCGGTCTGATGAAACCCTTTTCCAACAATTCCTCAAGTTGATTCTTAAGTTCCTGCATCTCTACAGGTGCCATTCTATATGGGGCCTTAGAGATCGGAGCTGTCCCCGGCTCCAGGCTGATAGTGAACTCCACATCACGTTGAGGTGGAAGTCCGAGTAATTCCTTTGGAAAGACATCGGGAAATTCACACGCTACAGGAATTTCACGAATGTCAACCACCTCCTTATCCGTTGATTCCAAATAGCACAAGTACCCAGCACAACCTTGGCGTAGAAGTCGACTAGCCTTCATTGCATTGATCAGACTCCCATTTTCCTCGTCTCGAGACCCCTTGAACTTGCACACATGCTTCCCTCCGGAATTAATGGTGACCGTTCGGGTATTGAAATTAATCTCGGCCCCATGTCGTGATAACCAATCCCTTCCTAGGATGATATCATAGGGCGACATTGGAATGCATATCAAGTTGGAAACGAATTTTCCGCCTTGAATGCCTATGGGAAAGTTAGTAAGTTGCCTGGTACCGACTATCTTATCCCCGTTGGGAAGATTAACTATGAAGGGTTCACAGATATCTAAGCATTTCAGATCTAACAGTTCTACACAGCTTTCAGATATAAACGAATGCGATGCTCCGGAATCAAATAACAGAAAAGCAGCGGTGGAGTGAACGTATAAGGTACCTTGACAGATGGGAGTTTCCGGTTCATCAGTCGCACGCATCTCATACAGGCGTTGGCCTTGACTCGGTGCAGTAGCTGGCCCTTTGCCCTTATTCTGAGCCGTCGACTGAATTGAAGCAGACGGTGTTGATTTTACTGGTGCCTGATTGCTTTGTGAGACAGAAGAGGCCTTAGATTGCCCGGGACCACCCTTGATTTGCTGGCAGTAGGTCCGGACATGACCTTCCTTCCCACAACGGAAGCAGGTCTTCTTGGGTTTCGTGCATCTCCGATTGACGTGCCCGGGTTCACCACAATTATAGCACACCAACGGACCCTTAGTGCGTTCAGACCCTCTTGAGGAAGTAGTCACAGAAGACTCTATCTTCCCTTTCTTTGGCCAACCCGACCTCATAGGTGAAGCAGGTCGTTTGAAACCTCCACTACCTGGTGGATTAAATTTCCCATCACCCGGTTTCTTTTGGGCAACCCCATTCAGAGTGACTTCCATACTGTAGGCATGGTCGACATACTCTTCAAGGGTTGAGAAAATGCGATTCATCATCCAGGGCTTGATGTCATCACTCATCCACTTATGGAAACGTCGGATCTTTTGCTCCTCGGTGGAGAATTCAGAGCCAGCGTATCTCAGCAACTGGTTGAATTTCTTTGCCCTATCTAGGACACTGAGTCCTTTCACCTGAGGGTTGTACAACTCATCTTTCTTCTCCTCGAGCATAGCAGGCGAGAAGAAACGTTTCAACATCTTACTTTTGAACATATCCCAAGTCAGATCAGGATGTTCAGCAAGCCCAGATGTTTCCCACCAGTCATTTGCCTCATCCCTCAGCTGGATGGCGGCAATCTGCACTCTTTCTGCTTCCGAGCAATGCACATTCCTTAGAAGTTTCTCCATGATGGAAAACCAGTGGTAGGCACTTGAAGGCTCTCCAGCACCTCCAAATGTTTCAGGCCTTAGTGACAAGAAAGTCTTCAATGCCTTAGCATAATCAGACCCCCCATCACGCTCTGAGCCTTTAGCGACTCTTGGGTTCCCAGCAGGAACAGTCTCTGTTGGGTCAACTTGGCCCGGAGTCACAGGTGGTATTGCCTCTCTTACCAACTGACTGACCATGTTGCGAAAAATGGCCATTGTGGCTTCATCTAAGATCATAGTTGGTGGTGCGGCATTACCTCGCGCATTTCCCCTAACTTCCGAGGTAGCAGCATCTCGGTCACCCCCAGCTGGAGTGGCATTACAGTCATTCCTAGTAGTGTTTCGAGTGTTCACCATCTGTATAATTGATTCACAATTGTTTCCGTTATAACAAGTGTGATAAAGCCATATGAACACGTCTTTTGAAAACAAATGCAATATTTATATTAAACATTGTTAACTTCGGTCGTATTTACAGAGCAATTGTACAACAACTAGATGACTAAAAAGCTTTACCCCCGACCTAACTATCCATGCTACAAAATTGGATAGTCAAGTTACATCCAGAGTGGGCCACCTTGGGCTACGCACTCCACTACCCTAACTACTAACTAGGAGGACGCTGAAGGCAGGTAGCAGTAGCGGTCAAGGAATCCTGGACGGAAGTCATTCGCGTCCACCTCATCCCTATCATCATCCATTAGCATTTCTGCCTGCTGGATATCATTGTCAAGAAGCTCTATGCGCCTCCTCTCATTGATAGCTGAGATTTCATACATGGCAAGAGATTCCTGGCGATTCTGACGTGTCGCACGCCAGACGGAATCATGCCACCTGAGTTTATCCATCCTCACTTGGATGTCCACAGGCGGGATAGGAAGAGATGTGTCACGCTGCTCTCCTGGGTGTTCTTGAGCAAAGCGTTGATCCACATAGTCTCCTAATGCCTCAAACATACTCGAAAGAGGAGGACTCGGCGGAGGAGTCCGGTTGAGGTCCGGAACATTGGGACGGTAGCAAATAGGCTCATAGTCGAAACTTGAGTACCTAGTCGGATATCTTCTAACAGGCATTGGCGTGTACTCCATTTCGTCCACAACCACTTCGGGATCCTCCTCGGGGTCTTCTTCGGGATCCTCCTCGGGGTCTTCTTCGGGATCCTCCTCATCCGAACTGATCAGGATGAAAGTAGAGGGGTTATTGGCAGAATACTGACCATCAGGCGACTCTCCCTCGCTGGAACTGTCGGTGTCCCCGAGATCAAACTCTTCCAACTCAGACTGTGTATAACCCAAGTCCTCATACCAGACCGTCGGGTGTGTAACCTCGGGCTCTACCAACATGGCCGGTTGTAAAGGCTCATCCCAAGTTGGCCACTCAGCAAGCCCTTCTTCGGAAGGCACCACATCTCTGATGATGTTGCAAGTCTGGTAAGGTGCAATCTGGCGATCATAACACATCTTCCTGTAAAGGAGTAGAAGGTTAGATACATCAGTGCAAGTCTATGAAGATGATGTGAAGTAAGTATATTTAAAGAAAACATAAACTCACAACTCGAAGTCTATTACGAGAAGGTTTGAAGAAATGATCGGTTCTCGAAGTCTGTTACGAGAAGCCGAGGTATAAAACGGTGGTCTCTTGAGGTCTGTTACAAGAAACCCTCGGAAGGAAAAAGCCGGTTCCGAAAACATGAAAAATATTTTCAAATTTGGAAAAGAAAACCTTTAGCTCTGATACCACAACTGTAACACCCCGATTTCACAAGCATAAGGGTATTACCGCCAACGACCTCGGATTTCACGGTCCGAAGCCGTTTAAGGCTTGAGTATCGTAACACGAGAAATATCAAAAACCAAATCATATTTTATAACAAAAGCTGGATTCGGTTACAAAGGCTCATACGCCTTAAGTTGTTTAGTAATACAAGAGTAAGGAGTTTGCAGCGGAATATACAAGTCTCGGATAGAGACGAAAGCGAGTGGAAACCATAAAGTAGACAAAATATTTGAAGACGTCTTGCTTCCTTCTTTTCTTCCTTCCATCCTTCCTTCCATCGTAGGTCTTCAGTCACTCTTGGATAGCCTTCCCTTTCCTATCTGGTATCCCCATAAAAGCAAAGAATACCAGCCAACAGAGTTGGGAAAGAAAGAAGGGATGTTAGTCTAACACGAGACTAAACAAGTGGGAGAGTAATGCTTCGGTTCTGAGAAAGGTCAGACATAACGGCAATCCTTAGCGATATGATGACTCGTAGGTGCACGTTAGTCGAGGTTCATCATGACGATAGCAAAGCAGCAGTTTGAGCGAGAGGTTTAGGTGTTTGGCACGGTGTAAGAAGAGAAGATAGAACTTCCTCGGGAATAGGACGTTATCAGGAAATAACGCCTAAGAAAGAAATGTGTTTATTGATTCGTTGGGAACTTAAACATTTGAGATTTTCAAAAGCATCCAACATATATCGAATCGTATCAACCTCATCATAACTCGAAGATGCCGACAGGGAGGTGGCCACAAGGACGCTTATACACCTGAACCCATCTTGCCATTTTATAGGCATTTTAACAACTCGAGCTATGCATTCAGATTAGATAGGCGATTGACAATAATGTGGACCCGGAGTGATTTTCCAAGTTGTACTAATCACCCCGCGTTCATTGATTACTATGCACGAAGCACTAATCTTTCATTAGTTATAAATCAAAGCACTTCAATTAGTGACTTTTAGAGATAGGCAAGCCCTAATGAGGGACGAGCCAAAGTAAGGAACATAGTCCTCAACACTCTGCAAGAGTGTTAGCCTCTCTATTCGGAGAGAGACAGAGTCATGACCCAGTATCAGGAGCCGATAGCTAAATATACCTCCTAATACGTTATAAAGAGACAGCGGATCACTAAACCGACAATCCCTATCTTAAGCTAATCCAGAGCAAAGTCTCGAAAAGAGACTTGAAACAATCAAAGGCCACACATCATCAGAGACCTAAGTCCAAGTCTAGCATTCGATAATAATACTAAGCAATGGTCATTATCTCTAAGCATAATAATCCTAATCAAATTATTAGCAAACAAGTTTGTTCCCAACGATTATTTTGATAACGGAAAGCAATTTCACGATTATCGAGTATGGAAACGAAGAACCATCCACTTGCCTTAATACGTTTTTAAAACGTTAATCGAGGCGTGGAGTCGAGGCTACCGAGGCCCTAGACGAGGCCTAAGGCAAGGCCAAGACACAAGGCAAAGGCAAGGCACGGCCCGGGACGAAACGCAAGTTAGGATGCTGGCGGCGGGCGCTGCCCCCTTGGCGGCGGTCGCTGCCCCTGGCGGCGGTCGCTGCCTACTACAGTGACGACGGTGCGATTTTGCAAGCTTCCTCCGATCAGCTCCAGCCACCTTTCGACAAGCTTTTGCCAACAGTAGCAAGAAGAACACTTGAACTTTATAATGGAAGAGGTTTCGGAGGGAGAGAGGAGAGATTTGGATGTCTTAATCCATCACCTTCAACCCCTATTTATAGTGTTCTATCTCCCTAATAGTCCAAAAGAGGGAGTTGACAAAACGCCTAATACTCCAAAAGATGGGTTGACAAAACCTTGGATGATAGTGCCAAAAAGGTCTTAGGATAGATCTCCAAGCCAAACTACAACAGCTCCCAAAACCCCGGCGCCCACAAGAAAAACGTCCCATCGGGCCACTTGCATCTGCAGCAAGGCGGCGGTCGCTGCCATTTTGGCGGCGGTCGCTGCCTTCAGGGGACTGGACAGCGTTTTGGTAGAATTGGCATAACTTTTTGGATACTTATCGGAATTGCCTCAAATTTTTAGGGATGAAACTAGACTCCTTTATCTACCATTAGGCTTTGGAATTACTCAATTCCGAGATCTAATGAAGGTTTTATGAATTTTTGAAGTTAAGGTATCCGTTTAGCGTTATCCAACGCTATTCGGTTAATCGGGTGACCATTGCCCTTTCTCTTGTCATTCCAAAGACAAAATTGAGTCATAAAACCAAGGAGAATTTCATGTTCCATTTTATAAACTTTGTGGATATTACACGGGATTTGAAGGGGTATTTAGGTGGAGTAATTAAGGCGAGCGCCAGAGTCCAAAACAACATCAATGCGTGGCACAAGAATGCAGACGGCAGAGGTACTTTTTCGACGCGTGGCAGATATCTTGATCGCGTCCATGCAGGGCGCGATTGAACGTTGGCGGCGTGATATATTGCGGCACATGGCCTGTGCTACCACTTTTCTAATCGCGATAAAATAATACGCGAAAACCTTATACGTTGGATCTCAGCGCGAATAGAAGTGGTGCGCTTTGCACTTCTGACTGGTGCGCTTCTTATTCTTCTAAGATATAAAAAATCAAAACAAACACAATAAATTCAAAAGTTAGGTATTTTCTCAAAAGATTCAATCTCACATATACACACAAATCTCGTATATACACAAATCAATCTTCTTCAAAATCTAGCTTTGTTAAATTGCAAAACACCAAAATTTGAAAATCAAAACCCTAAATGCCCCTTAATCGCATTCTGAATTCTTTGTAACACTCTTGACCTTTCTCTAGGCACCTTCATGATTTTTCTCTTGAGCACCACACTGGCCTTCACCACCATTGCAGCCATCAATCTCATGCGATTTGAGAGGGCACTTGAGAAAGATGAGGGGAAGAGCAATTTAGATTTGTGTCGGCTATAGTGGACGATGTCAATGACGATGTGGTAGTGCCTGAACGAATATAGATCTGGGTTGGGAGGATGTGCTAAGGAGGTTGGTGTTTCAAGCACCACATTGTTCAGATTTGGTCAAGGGTGGGTGAGAGGAATGGTGGAGAAGGGAAGAGGAGGAGTTGTTGAGGTGGGAAATGATTGTTTTTTTGTGTCAAAATGATTTTCTTAATTATATTACTTCCACATAAGCAAAAAAATTCTCTAGATTAGTAACATCACTCAAGCACAAGAGTCTAAAATGCATGAACTTGTCCACCTCAACGACTGAGAACCCAATAGGCCCCAAATGAAGAAAATAAAGAAGATTTTGAAACCTAATCCTAAACCAAGAGAAAGTACAATGGAGGAACCTGGTATCATCAATAGTGAGGAATCTAAATATGATATAAAAGAAGAAGAAGAAGAAGAAGAAGAAGAAGAAGAAGAAGAAGAAATGTATCAGCAAATGAGTTTAATAATGTTAAACATATGGAAACAATACCTATAACTGAAAGTAAAACGAAGAATAAGTAAAGTTATGGGCAAAAAGGTGTTAGACACCAACGAAATGGAAGTAGAAATAACACGTATGGGGTTAGAAGAGACTAATGAAGCTAATAGATCCTCTTGTAAAAAATATGAAGAAGGACTTTATAGCTACAGGAAACCTTAGTGTAGACCAAAAGCGTTCTTAGAGAAAACAGTAAGATTTGGGGTGAGGATTATGCCAAATCTTCAACCTAACAAAAAAGAACTCAAACTAGAGCCCATAAGTGAAACTGGATATAAACTAAACTTAGACGGAGTCCGAAAACATGAAAAAGTAATGGACTTTTGGAAGAAAAGTATGATGAGTGTTTTAAACATCAATACAGACTTGAGAGCAACAAACTTCCTAAACTATATTGAGCATAGTCTAAAGGGAATAGTTGTTGACTAGTATGAAGGAATATCAGAAGAGTATAAAGAAAAATTAAGAGCTAATATTTTAGCCTCATCTATGCTTAAAGACTTTTGTGATGCTGTAGATGAAGAATTCATTGGGAAAAGAGATGAAGAAGATAAAAAGTTTATCAAATGGCAAAGAAAACTCAATACCCTTGAAATCTATAATATGACATATCTAGACAATTATCTTTTTGAATTTGAGCATTACTATTACAAAATAGGTCAAAATCCTATTAATCTTCAAATGCTCTTTGATAAACTTCCCAAGCCCATTAATGAAGAACTTAGTGATGGATATCAAGAGTGGAAAGAAAGATATGTTTCTATAGATATTGTAGGAAATAGAATGAAATACATTAAAACATCGGTTGAGAGAAAATGTCGAGAGGTTAAGGGAACACAACAAATGAAACGACAGTTTCTAGCATGTTGGGACTTCCCTAACGAATGGGGTTGTGATAAGAGAGATTATCAAAGAAATCATTATAGGAGAAAGAGTTTCAACACGTAGAGAGGTGAAAAATATCACAAGAAGTATTATAAAAAACATTTGTTAAGAAAAGAAGGTTTTTTAGGAAAGTCTCTTATTGTCTAGTAAAGAAAAAGAGTTACAAGTGTTGAGCATGTGGAGAAATTGAACATTATACTACTGAATGCAAAAATACAAAGAATAATAAACTAGCAAAGGAACTAAGGAGTATGGATTACATTGAAATATCTAAGGATGAAGCTATAGAATTAGTTTTAAGCAACAACAAAGGAGTTGTTGAAGTAGTATACGAGAAAGAGGTAGAAGATTCAGATTATGAAGAAGTTAATGAAATGATGCAAGGGGAAAGCTCTAGCATCCCAAATTTCTCTGAAGTATTCTACTCGGGAGGAGAAATGACTATGCTAGCTTAGCTCTAAGAAGCTGAATCTTCCATAGATGAGGAACAAATGGATAGCATGCGTAGATCATGGGTAGAATTCCCTGTCATTGCCAAAGAACAGCTTTTCAAAAGGCATTTCTTTCCAGCATTCTCTAAGTTTATATGTGAAGAAATGCTTGGAGATACAGTGATAAAAACAAATGAAAACCAAGCTACTAATCAATTGGAAAAATATCCAAAAGCACAACAAAGATAAAAAATAAAAAATAAATTTATCTTTGTGTGTGGTATCCAAATATTCATAACTCCGCAATAAGATTTTGGTAAAAATGTGTATTGCATTAATTTTGTTTGCGACACTAGGCATAAGAAGTTTAGTGATCAAACCATAAGTGGAGTCATATGCAACCTATGTCAAGGACCAGTGTCATGGATTTGTAGAGCTAATTATTATGTTAGCTTGGTAGATCAGTTTGCATCTAAATTCTTATCCCTTAAGCTATTAACTGATGGAATTACAATGCATAAAGGAACTTGTCCTTTGTAGTTGAAGTGGAAGGTAGTATACAAATTAGAAAATACCACTAATACTCCACTTAGGATGCAAATGGTGAAAACTGATAATATGACATTAGTGGACCAGGTTAGATAGCACTTCTAGTTAAGGTTAAGCCTGAACAAATCAGTCTTAAAACTATATGGATAAATGCCTTTGAGAACCCTTCAAATGTTAAGTATGAAAAAATCTTAACGGTTGATGAAGAAAGCAAGATTCATACCATATCTCAAACACTTAAAACCTAACAATAAATAGGAGTCTTTCAAGAAGTCGAAGCTCTAGGTTCAATCCTAGTTTGAATCCTATCCAGAGAAACCAATTAGCTCTCTCAAACAGGACATATAGGGAAGAAAGTATGTTTAAAGTAAATGAGGATATTGCTAGTTTACTAGCAATCTTGAATAGAAAACTTGAGCATGACAGCACTGATAGAGCTATTAAAGAGCCAGCTAGACATAGCATAGATCTAAGATAAATGGCTAGCTCTAATCCCAACCCAACATTTCGTCCAATGCTACAAGGAGAAGCCTCAAACTCTAAATTGGAAAGAAAGCTAATATGGTTTAAACTAAAACGATTACTGGACCTGTTTATTAAGGAGATGAAGAGTCAAATATGCAGATTGAAGCTTACCTAAGAGTCACTAATCCAAAAACAACAATTACATTCCTATAACGATATGCATTGATGAGTTTAGTAATTATGAGTTATGTGCATTCATAGATAGTGGATATTTTGTTTGTTTTAGAAAGAAAACATTAGTTTTTGAATTCATGTGGAAACCTGCTACTAAACCTATTTAGGTAAGAATAACTGATAATAGTATCATGGTTCATTCAGAAGTTATTTTAGATATGCCTCTAATTTTTGGGGGTTACTCTTGTATAATTTCTATCTTTTGGGCTACTGAACAAGCATCTCATGATATGATAATAGGAAATAACTTTCAAAGAGTATATTGTCCATGTACTCAGAGCTTAGATAACGTGATATTTACTATTAATGGAGAATTAGCTTGTGTTAGTAAAATGAAAGAACTTTATACTCATTAGAAAATTGAGTTCACGTGCAGTACGCATGGTGAGGAGCTGATAGTTCCAACACAAAGAGAATTTGTGCTCCTTATAGATGAAGTAGGAATAAAAGAACAGATAGTGACTAAAAAAAAGGATATGTGTAGAGAGTTATATTGTGAAAATCCTTTAAAGTTTTGGGATAAAGATAAGTCATTTGCTAAGATAAAGATTATAAATATTAAGACTGTTATCAAGGTTAAGCAAATGGTAAGTGTTTGATTACGTTTCCACGGAGTCTTGTCATTTAGATTTTGCCATGTAGGCAATGAACAATTGGTTTTTGTACTTATGTTATATCCATTCTAGTTTTACGACATTAGTTGGTCTTTAATTATATATGATATTTTATTTGTAATTTGTTTATAACAATAGTTCCTTTATTATATAGTATTATGTTTTTGGATTTATTTTATGTTATTTATATATTTTTAATAACCATTGTATTAAATAATAATCTATGTTTACAATTGTAATTAAATTTAATTATATGGAATTTTTTTATTGGTGTATATGTCATTTGATGGTTAGATATGATATCTATGCTCATCGAGAATTCTTACCAACAAAAATATTCCTGTATATGTCTAGTAAATATATTTGTCGGAAGTTTGTTTTTGACAGATATATGCATATATTTGACAATTATAATCGTCGGGATTTTAATACAGCAAAAATAACAATCCATATATTCGACAAAGATATTCGTCGACATGTTTTTACTGACAAAACAAGTCGTTTATAATTTTGACGGTTATATTTGGTGGTATTATATATGACAACCATATATGTCGGGATATTCTTTTCGACAAATATAAACATCAATACATCTGACAATCCCGTTTGTCGGCACTATCTACACACTATATCCCGCCGTTTGGCTAATTATCAATATTTTCGACAAAACCCCAAAAACTTCAGTAATGACGATAGATATATCTGACGTGGATCGCTAGTTTTCTAGTAGTGAAAACATGCTCTAAATCCTATATCCTATATGCACTATCATTCGTCTCCCGCAAAGTTTGGGAAATAATCTCTATGGATATAGGACGGGAGAATCCGACCCCCTGCTTTCTTTTCCAATCTCAGTTCAACTCCATCCAAAATCCTTTAACTTTACCTTACTGAAGTTGAATCTCAACACATCCAAGTCTCATTTTCTTCGTAAACACCCAAATTTGCAAGATTAAGCCTCAAACCCGACTTTCCAACTGAACTTATGTTTGTGGTTCAAACTCCATCTTGTTTTAGACGACAGGAGCCTCCATGGCTTTGGCGTCGGGAGCAACGATGACGATGCCAACCAGGGCGAACAAGGTCGTGGAGGAGCCGAGCTTGTCTTGAAGCAAGTCAACAAGGAGGCGTGGCGGAGGGGGGAGTGGATTGGTTGGATCGGAGAAGGAGTTTGGGGAGAAGAAAGACATTGAAGGATGAGATTGACAACCTACGTGAAAAGGTATAAAGTGGAAATTAGTTTACTATCTACATTATAGTAGTGGGTTTTATTTGATTTAGCCCTTAATATTTGTTGCTAATTAGGAGTTATGTCATTTAACTTGTTTGTAAGTTTAGGTTGAGTGTACTATTGTTGGGACGATATTAAGGACTGCTTTGTACTTAACATTGTGCCTATACAATCGTCCCTTGGTTTTGATATGACAAACTCACTTTGATCTAATAAAGTTGTCGAAGTGTTCAGGAATGCTAGTGATGAAAAGGACAACAAGTGTGTGGACGTCCCTGAGGTGAAGGGATGTCACCATCCAAATGTAAGGATCAACGAAGTTACTGCTTAAGCCAAGGACGCAGTCCCAAGCAAGTAGGAACACAAGTTTAACTCCAAGCGTCCTTACAAGGCAACCCGACAGGATGACCGGGACACATGGAGGCCGATCTTGTAGATCAGTCCATCACCACGTGGAAGCCGATCCTGTAGCGGAGTTCTATAACTGGTGCCAGGAAGCTTCCCTCATCACCGTCATAACACGTGGAAGCCAATCCTGTAGCCGCGTACCTGAAGGGCATGATCGTCAAAGGAAAAGATGCCCTTCCCCAAATGCTATAAATACTCCTTGGGCATTTATGGTGACTTAAGCCTTCCAGAGAATATTCAGAGCGAATCATAGTGAATACGACATCGATCAAGAACACCAATAACAAGTCAAGAACTCTCGAAGACTAGGTGTTAGATCAAGTGAAAGGCTGAACCAAAATCACAAAGTTGTTTGTAAAAGAAAAACAAAAGAAAGAGAAGTCCTTACGACGTATTGTAAGGACGTGTGAGTAGCGTCCTTTAAAAGTTAAGCTAGGTTATTGTTATAGGCTTAAAGGAGTTTTTACTAGTGGACTCATAGACGGACCTAGGGGGGTTATGAGTGGGCCCGTGCCCCCCCTCCCGTCGGGTTAATTATTGGTATTTATGTATAATTTAGATTAAATATTAATATATTTTAATAACATGAAAATCAACTAGCCTACATGGTTTGTTGCTCAATTTTGTTTTAGTTCCACCAAGGTTCAATTCCCCATAGCACCATGTCGATTAAAGGCGTCAGGCAGAGCGAATAGGCTAGAACTTAGTAGGCACATGGCGAATACATGTGTATTTATAGAGGAAGGGGACAGGCAAAGGGGGGCGCGCGCCCCAGTGGGCCAATCGGGCCTGCTAGGGTTAGGGCTAGGTGATTCCTTGCTCCCCAAGTCAACCGATATCTTATCCTATCTAAGGATAAGATCTTCCTCCATAAATATTATCCTAATCTAGAGTAACTACCCTAATAGAAGGATAAAGCATAATAAATATGGATAGACATAATTAATAAGATAAGGAAATAAATAAGATATGCTAACTAATTGATGTCGGAATCATGCCCGCCTACATAAAATATAAATTAAATATGTGAGCTACAAAAGAAATTTGTGAATCAAAAACATAAATTTACACGTGAAACCATGTGTATTTGGTAGTATTTACAAAAAAAAATAGCCATGGCATCTCCAATTTTCTAGATTGAGTTTATATTCATCTTGGACCATTAATGTTATCAATCTAAGAGACCATATTGATTTATCATTTACATCTTAGGCTCCGTTCGGCTGCATTAGCTGGAAATGGAAAGCTAACTGGAACTAGAAAGCTAACTGGAACTGGAAAGCTAACTAGAACTGGATTTATTGGAAAAACAAGTCAATTAATCGTTCGGTATTACGAGCTGAATAATAGGTGAAATGACCAAAAGGGTATAATATATAAATTAATATTTTCTTTTTCTTTTTTTCTTTTATTCCATTGTTTTAGATTTCAGGGTTATTTTCTCCTAGCCTCCTGGCCGCCGTTTAGAGCCTCACGCCCTCTCCTATCACCTGTCCAAGATCCACTCCTCCTTCCTCCTCCGCCGCCTTCGCGACCCTGGCACCGCCGTCGGCTGCACCGCCACCTCACCTCCTCCCCCTTCTCTGCCTTCCTTGACCCCTTCCTCGCCGCCCTCCTCTCCGATCAAGACCTCAACGGTCAGATCTGAGCCGGATCCCTCTGCCTCTCATCAAGCCGTCAGAGCAGCCGCAACAACATCATCAACCCGTCTCCACCGACGCCGGCAGGTTTAAATCCAGATCCAGCACCTTCGTCATAGTCCGACTCGCTCACCGCTACGACAAAAGGCGTCCTCGTCATAGTCCTTCTCCGCCTTCCTCGCTGCCCTCCTCTCCGAGCAAGACCTCATCGTTCAGATCTGAGCCTCCCTCTGTCTCTCCGCCGCCGAGGTCCTCGAGAAGGTGACGCTCCTCATCGCCTCCGTCGTCTCCGATGCCGTCCACGTTCTTCGGTTCCTCCGTCGTCGACTTTTTCGGTGAGTTTGGTGGAGGTTGATGGGTATCCATGGAAGGTCATGCCCAATTGCAAATCAGGAGAAAAAATGGTTCAAGCT
This sequence comes from Polygonum maritimum, assembly GCA_963924305.1. Lineage (NCBI taxonomy): Eukaryota > Viridiplantae > Streptophyta > Magnoliopsida > Caryophyllales > Polygonaceae > Polygonum > Polygonum maritimum. The sequence goes on along the minus strand of OZ002737.1, from coordinate 25,317,542 downwards.
CTTCAAGCTTTAGAAAAGCTTGGGGGTAGGAGCTTCAAAATTGGGAGCTTTTTAAGCTACTTTCAGCTAGTCAAGCTAGGAGCCAAATGTTGTACCGAACAACATTTCAATAGCTGGAAAAAAAATCAAGTTAGCTCTTTCCAGCTGGTACTGAACGGACCTTTAGATAAGATTTTTACCGGAACTAAGGTTGCGTTCGTTAACAGCTTCTCAAAGCTTAGCTTGACTGAAATCACAATTTCCAGCCACGGTCAGCTTCTGTGGTCCGTTTGGTGAAATGGCTTGTTGAGGAGCTTTAGAAGCTGACCATGGCTGGATTTCGCCGGAAAAATCGAGCTCCTCCCCCCAACCTTTATGAGCATGTTCAGCTCCTCCCATAGTCTTCACTTGTTTTTGGACCCCGATACCCTCCTTCATCATTTATCTTCAAAGAGATTGGAGGAAGCGAACAGCAGGAGATTGGAGAAAGCGAGCACCAAAAGTGGGCATCGAGATGCATCAAACCCTCGTCCTGGTCGTCGTCCCCACTGGCCGGTCGGAACCATCGAGATCTGGGCTAAAAAACTCATTTGTTTTCCCCAAATCAGATCTGAAATAGCAATTACAAGGTCCACGGACAGATCCGTCAATGAACCCTACTCTACACCTCCACCGTACCGTCGTCGTGCCGCTGTCGAGCTTCTCTGGACCAGTGCACTGTAAACCCCTGTAGATCTGCAACCTTTGTCCGCTCCCACAATATGAAACAATTGAAATTTCAAGAAATAAAGGAGGGAGGAGAAGCAATAGAAAATTAAAGATGCTGCTTAATTAAGAGATCTAGTGGAAGATAGGATTTGGGGAAGAAGAGTCGGGGAAGAAGAATTAAGGAAGAAGACGATGGTCTTTGGGTTAAATTAGAAGAAAAAGAAAAAGAAAAAGAAAATAATAAAATAATCATACCCATTTTGGTAAATTCGCCCATTATCCAGCTCGTAATACCGAACACTTGAATCATAATTCAGCTCGTAAACTTTAATTTCAAATCCAGTTACTAATCCAGTCCAGTTCTAGTTCCAGCTATTTATCCAGTCCAGTTCCTGTTCCAGCTATTTATCCAGTCCAGTTCCTTAACCCATTTCCGGTTTGCATCTCTACTTCAATTTTTTAAGTGTAGAATGCAGCTCTACTTTGTACTACGAGTATAAAGGAAAAAACAGGCGGGAATTAACAAGCCTATGTGAAAATTCAAAAGCGCGCTTTTGGGTCACGAATCCCCCTTTAAAAAAAAAGAACAAATACATACATTTGGAAAGGAAAAAGGAAAAGAGAAAGGATACACATGCTTTTATTTTCAGATTTTATTTAATTTTGTCGGGCACCAATCCTACCACACACACCTATAAAACGGGAGCCCTGTACCAAGACTACCCTTCCCCTCCCCTTCATTATCTCATCCCTCTTCCCACCTTCCCCTCTCTCCATCTCTCTCTCCTATCTCCGCCATGGATCGCGGCGAGCGAAGATCGGCCGGCCACCGTAGGAGCCTTAAGCGAAAACTGGAAGAAGATTTCGAGGAGAATCACAAGAAGATCGATCTCCCTCTCTCTGTCCATGGAGGCGAGAACCGAGATCTGCTGAACCAGGTTATTGCGCAGGTTAACGTTCTCAACTCCTCCTCCTCCTCCTCCTCGATAGAAGCCGATCGCTCCGCCGCCAAGCGCGCCACTCGCGTCCTCTCCGACCTTGCCAAGAACGGTCTGTCCGGAGATCTGTCCTCTCTATGTTGTGAAATTGTGTTCATCTCGTCTTATTTGATGTTTTGTTTGAGTTTGTGTGGATTCTAGGGTTTTCCATCCATGATTTAGTATGCGTTTTGTTTCCTTGCAGAGGAACTTGTGAATTTAATTGTGGATTGCGGAGCAGTGCCTGCTCTGGTGAGGAATCTGCAGGCGCCGACAGATGATGGTGGAGCGAAGCCGCTGGAGCATGAGGTTGAGAAGGGAAGTGCTTTTGTGCTCGGACTACTTGCGGTTAAGGTTATTTCTCAGTTTCTCCTTTTTGCTGGTGTTAGTGAAGTTATCGAGGCTCGTTTTTTGTCATTCTCAGATTCGAATTTGATATGCATGCAGGCTACCGATGTTTGGCAGGTTTATAGATGGTTGATTATTGATCTTCGTTGCCTGTTAGAGTTACATTTGAACTTGAATTTCCAAAAGCTGTTGGTAGTGCTTTTCAATGATCAATAGTATGGGATTTAGGTATGCAAGAACTATGTCATGACGTTGCTACCATAGATGGATCTATATTAAGGTTACTAAAACATCTAATGAAAAATTTAACTGGTGTTGAAGCTGGATTTTTCAAAGACATCACTATATCAATTTGATATGTTAATTTTAGGTACTTTATACATGCTTGGTAATGGTAACTATAACCCCGGTAGAATGTAATTGCTGTTAAATTTCTATTTTGGATATAATGCCTCTATGCTGTACATATGTCTCTATCTGAGACAATAAGTTGTTTTATACTCGACTGTAGAAAATAACTGGACATAAATGTTAAAAATACGTTAATTGCTTTTGGATGCCAATAAGGGGTATGTTGCGTGTTCTTAGTCTTTCTTGATGCAAAAACTTGTGTAATCGCCCCTTCATGAATAGACTGTATATTTCCATAACCTTCATTTCTGAGAAGATTGTGTTATATTATTTCTTGCTATCTATGTTAATGTTTGAACTCCTTAAAACTTGAACACTTGAAAGCTTATCTGCCATTTGGCTACCCTTTTCTTTTGACAGCCTGAATATCAACAACTTATAATTGATGCTGGGGCTCTCCCCTGCCTTGTGGATCTTTTGAAAAGGAACAATCATGGGTGTAGTTCACGATCTCTTAATGGGCTTATTAGGAGAGTAGCTGATGCAGTAACTAACCTAGCTCATGAGAATAGCAGCATAAAATCACGTGTCAGGTTTGCTGTTACTTCTTTCCTTTTGTTTTTGTGCATGGAATAGTATCATTTGTGTTGTTCTTATCACATCAAATTCACTTCTTTGATTGGTGTTGGACTCAGGCTTGATGGCGGAATTCCACCCCTTGTTCAATTGCTAGAGTCTAGGGACACTAAAGTTCAGAGGGCTGTTGCAGGAACATTAAGGACCCTTGCATTTAAAAATGATGAGAATAAAAATCTGGTATATTTGCCTCTGCCAACTGTTTTTTTGTTTAAATGGAATATAAATTGCAGCAAGTTTCTCATTGATTTATGCTTTCCCAGATTGTAAAATGCAATGCTCTACCAATGCTGATTCTAATGCTCAGATCAGAGGATCCTGCCATACATTATGAAGCGGTATCTCATACCTAGATATGCTATTTTGTTTAAGATTTTTATGATTTCTACTAGGAGTTACTTGACTGTTTGTCTTACAGGTTGGTGTTATTGGGAATCTTGTACATTCTTCTCCTAGCATAAAGAAAGACGTCCTTCTTGCTGGTGCTTTGCAACCTGTGATTGGATTACTCAGGTTTGTTAATGACAAATCCTCTGTAATACTGACATTTCAAAATTTATCCCACTAAAGATAAGCCTTATGGAATCGTAGAATAATATAAGTTTCTTCCAAGAAATGAAAAATCAAGGAGACTCTTGTCTACTTGCTAAAACTTGTCTGGTTGCAGTTCTTGTTGCTCTGATAGCCAAAGAGAAGCAGCTCTATTGCTTGGCCAGTTTGCTGCTGCTGATTCTGATTGCAAGGTTGGTTAATCATCTTAGGGGCAAAAGCTTGCAAATGGTTATGTAAGAAAACTGCATTTTTTAATCTTTATTTATTTTCACCTTTTTCTCTTGTGTAGGTTCACATTGTTCAAAGAGGTGCTGTCCCACCTTTGATTGAAATGCTTCAATCTGATGATGTGCAACTCAAGGAAATGTCTGCTTTTGCACTTGGGAGGCTGGCACAGGTGAGTTCTGGCAAGTCAGTCACCATCTGTAGTTGAAACAGATTGGAATCCTGGGTTAAATCAAAGCTGCACACACAACAACCATTGTTAAAACTCACAAAGAATTGTTAAAACTCACAAGGAATTGAAACAGATTGAGAAATATGTAAGAACCTTATAGCATGCATCATGTATGTGGAAAATGCTCTTATGCAGCAAGTAAAGCTCTTGCATTGAGCTCAACAGCATCTGGTGCCCAGATACTGAATACTTTCCCCTTTTTTGCTTAACACTTCTTATAAGCCGGAATCATAGTTAGCCACTTTGAACTGGCTATACTTCCCCACCGCAGGTCTCACTGACCATTGTTTAACCTTGGCCTAATCCTACTGCTTCCTTAGAGGGGCACAGCTTTTGCTGCTTGCTGTGAATTCAGCCTGCACACTCCGTGTATACCAATGTTATATCTGGCCTCCGGGACAATTGGATCCAAACACGTTTTAGCTCCGATTCTAAGTAGTCTATGCTTCTAGAAGAACTTAGTGCTGTGGCTCTAGATGGTACCTTGAAAATGGTTTATTTTCGGCAGGGAGTTGTTCTTTTCGTGAATAAACTTTTGCACCAGGCAGATCTTTATTGACATCTGTATGCAATCTGCATACTTATATTGCATGCTTCATTCGATTTTGCCTTGTTCATTGAATCTGATGTGTTCATTGTTTTTTTACCATTCACAGGACTCACATAACCAAGCTGGCATCGCTCAAAATGGTGGTTTCATGCCATTATTAAGACTTCTTCAATCGAAAAATTCATCACTGCAGCACAATGCAGCTTTTGCACTGTATGGTCTTGCTGACAATGAGGTAGTAAAACATTTTGATATTTCTTCTTGATCATTAATTTTTTTGAGCTCCATTGTATTGTTTGTTTACTTACAGTTGTGTATTGTAGGATAATATTGCAGATCTTATAAAAATTGGAGGTGTTCAGAAACTCCAAGAAGGGGATTTCATCGTTCAGGTGTGCCCTTCATTTTGTTTGAAGTTTATCGATGGTTCTCATTGTCATTCTATTTTATTTGAAATGACTTTTGTTTTCATTTTTATTTGCTTTTGTTTCTGTGTTATATTGATGTTCGAATTGTTATTTCTTTGTGCTCTGTACATTTTCTTTCGTTGAGTTTGTAATTGGCTTTATTCTACGTGGCTTGCTTACCCTGCTTGCAGCCGACCAAGGATTGCATTGCAAAGACTCTAAACAGATTGGAGGAAAAGATCCACGGACGAGTATGTTAATTTTAGAGTTTGATATTTTCTAGATGATTTAGTACCTAGCATCATTATTCCTTTCCTAGCGGATACGTGGTACTCGTCATCGTTGCGCTTATAATTTCCTACTTTCATTTTCTTTCTACACAAATGTCGACAGGTGTTGAACCATTTGCTTTACTTATTAAGGGTGGCTGACAAGGTTGTCCAGAGGCGAGTTGTTTTAGCTCTTGCTCATCTGTGTTTCCCAGAACATCAAAGAAGAATTTTCATAGATAGTAGTGGTGGGTGTCTCTTTTAATTAGGTTTTTCCTGTTTCCAGATAGTGTATAGTGGTATTTTGATGTTGATATTAATTCAGGGTTGGAGTTGCTGCTGGAACTTCTTGAGTCCTCCTGTCCGAAACAGCAGCAAGATGCTTCAATTGCGTTATATAAGATGGCTACCAAAGCTACTCTAACCTCGCCAATTGATGCAGCACCACCATCTCCAACTCTACAAGTACCTACTCTTATGCTAAGGCTTGGTTAAATATTTAGTACTCAGTTAGCCTGCACCATTCATTTTTGTAGAGAACCATCTCGATATCTTATTTCATTCATGTTGGTCGATATCTTATTTCATTTTTATACATTTTCACTGCAGGTGTATCTAGGAGAGCAATATGTAAATAACCCTACATTGTCTGATGTTACCTTTCTAGTTGAAGGTTGTAGTTCATTCCTTTTTTGGACTTATTTCTCAACTTGAGCCTCATTTTTCTGCTGAACTCAACTGTGCTTAAGACGTTTGAGTCTGATGCTATTTGAAATCTATCTAGGGAAGCATTTCTATGCTCACCGAATCTGCTTGCTTGCGTCTTCTGATACATTTCGAGCCATGTTTGATGGTGGTTACAGGGTAAGCGTACTACATCTGACTATAACTTTCCCAATCTTGAATTGTTAACTTGTATCGTTTACCTGCATGTTTGTAAAGTATTCATAATTCATATGATTTCATGTTCCATGTAAACCAAACTTCCTTAACCTGCTAAGGTGATTAATGTTAAAATCTAGAAGCTTCCTGGTTTACTGCTCAACTGACTCCCTGTACACGTGTCTTAGGAAAGAGATGCTAAAGATGTTGAGATTCCTAATATTCGATGGGGTGTTTTTGAATTAATGATGAGGTATTTTTTTTTAGAAAAAATTTGCATATGTATCTTCATAGAGAATTTGAACGACAGCTGATAAATTATTTTTGTAATCTGCGCAGATTCATTTACACCGGAACGGTTAATGTTAGTTTAGACATTGCTCAAGATCTGCTGAAAGCGGCTGACCAGTACCTCTTAGATGGTCTCAAGCGGCATTGTGAGTATGCAATCGCCCAGGTAGAATGCATGCCTATCTCAGCCATCTCTTTCAATATCATATATTTGATCTCATGAAATAATTTATAATGCTGTAGGACATCTCTGTGGACAATGTAACTCTCATGTATGAGTTATCAGATGCATATAATGCCATGTCACTCAGGCATGCTTGCATCCTTTTCATCTTGGAACAATTTGATAGATTGAGTTCCAAGCCATGGTAAGACAGCTTCTTCAGATTGCTTCATCTATATGCTTTTGTTTGCTATCTTCCTGTTATATTAATCAGACTCTCAATTGAGAAGCAATTCCTTGAATTGGTCTTCTCGGGGGTCATTGACTTGATCTCTTAGACTGTTTTTTAGCTTATTAGCTCTAATCTTCCGTTGATCACCCTTTAATACTATAATTATTGTTCATACTATATCCAACTTTGTTTGTAATGCAACACTAATATATAGTGTTTTTGTTACAAAGCACCTCTTATGTGAGAGCATATATTTTGGACATTTGTACTTCCTTGTAACATTTTCACAAAGTTTTAAACTGAAAATAGATGTAGGTCTTGAATTTGCTGGCAAATTTAGTCAAATTGGGGTTAGACACAATTTTGGCTATAAAGGTAGTTCTGTGCTAATTAAATTAAGTTGAGATTGATTTTCTGTGATTTATAGTAAAACCTAACCTTTGTCTGATTGGAAAAGAAACAGAAAACTTATTTATTACTGGTATTTGGTGCAGATGCTTTTGACAAGAGCAAATTTACTGTTGTGAAACTGTAATACATCTTACAAGTGATTGAGACAAAATATTGCCTTGAGCCTTGATGGCCTATTAGAGTCATGAAATTGAACCTGCATGTTTCTTTGCTATCAAAAGAGCCAAAATAATAGGCTGTGTTTTGATGTTGTCTGCAGGTACAATCGTCTCATCCGACGGATAATTCCTGAGATACGCATTTACTTTGAGCAAGCACTAACTAGGTCGCGATCAACTGAGTTATCGCAGTTCTAACCTGTGACTAGTATGTTTTGATAACTGACCATTCTCTGTACAGGAAAAGAAGCACTCTTTACTTCTATAACAACAAATCATGGGCCTAGTTATGTCATTGGTGATATTTTGTTGGAATATTGACTCTTGTAGGATGTCGTACAAAAGTACCGCATGACACCAGCACCAGATTTAGTAGATGCATTGCTAAAATGCTAAGCAATTTTAGTCTCACTTAGGCATCCACTTTTCCCTTGTATTTCAGGATTTTCTCTGGCTGCCGAAGTTAATGTAAATTGCAGTTACTGGTTCATATCGTTTTCGCTTCTTTTATTGGATCATCTATGGTATTGACGGCGGTAAGGACAGAAGGGGGACAAAATATGAATATAAATCAAGCTGTATAGCTTTCTGGAATATAACTGCGCTTTGGGAATACCCTTGCCAAGGGACAGTCGGCCTTTATTTATAGTTCCTGAGTAACCTCCAGACAACCTCAAGTTACCATTCTTGTTGTACTCCCCCTGCTAAGACAGTCATGAAAATATGCTTTTAAAACCGCATATTACCAAGAAAAGTACTTGCTCCATTGTTTGGGAATGCTTACTTGCAGATTAAGCTGGGCACAAACAAGAACCCAATTAAGATGCAACTCACATGTAAAATGAGAGTGAATCCAAACCATTCCAATTTTTTGGACGATTACAAAAAACATCATTCCACTTTGTGGAATCATCAATCTTGCACTGGCTTAGCCTTGTTTCTGGATTTTAGCTGCTTTTTGTTGGTCTGCGCTACTGGCAAATCACTGCTCAATACAACAATTTTGATATTACTCCTGTGTACAACCACTAATTTGCTAAAAAATACCCACAGAAATATTGAAGTAAGCAAATAATATAGTATAAGGAAAAATGATGGTTAACTTGAGTAAAATATAGGAAAAAGACATGGAAATTACTATAGTACAAATGCACCAATATTGCAAGTGTTTTCCAATCCTCCAAAAAAGAAAAACCAGTAAAAAATTATGAGTGCCACCAGGAAAATATTGTGGATAAGTAGTTTGACTTCAACTACATTAGAAGGAAAAATAAAGGTTTACTTCGGTAAAATTGTATTCATCCCTGCAAGATAAAAACATAAAAGTTACTCTTCAAAAAGCAAAAGCAAGAAATGGAGACTACAAAAGGTGTAAAGGTGTAAAGGTGTTATAGTTTGGTTGCGCAGCCAAAGTTGCACACTTGCACCTCCCGCAATCTCGTGTCCAACTCTTTTATCGTTCGAGCAGCCTCAGAAGCCCGAATGTTGGCTGAATCCGAGTTTTCTTGCATTTCATGTACAACCCTCTCAAGTTGCAATGAGATGATTAATGTGCTATTGCACAATTATTGCTATATAAGACATACTAGCAACTCAAAATAACATGATTTAAATACATCGATCACACATGCTTCTCAAGATCCAATATCCTCTTCAAATCGTCCTCCCGCTTCTGAGCCTCGGACATAGCAATAAAATGAGCAGATTGTTCACGTTGGAAGTCTTCACAAGTTGTGCTCAAGTCTTTATTTTCACTAAGGAGAAGACCCATATTGTATTGACAATCATGAAGCTGTTTGAGAAACGAATAACATTAGTTTTACAAAATATCAACTAGCAAAAGAATTCCCTGAATGATGAAATACAATCTCAGTCATATGTATTATCAATAAACCTATAAAGAAAGGATTTGGGGCGTAATTGATGTGATCATGCCCTGGACTCCGACAGGCGCGCCCGAGTGCAAGAGGGTCGGCGCCGAGAGCCCCGCATGCGGCCTTCGGCGCCGGTGCCTCGTTTTGGCACCGAATCTGCGGCGCCGGTGCCTCGTTTTGGCGCCGTGTCCGTGGCGCCGGAGCCTCCCGAGGGCGTGCGCGCCCAAGGGCGGGTGCCGGTGCTGGGCCTTTCTTTAGGCCGCGTCCCGGGCCGTCCAGTCGAGCGTTCTTGGAGAGAAATCCACAAGTACCCAATGCAAGACAAGGCGGGCTCGTCCACAAGCAACCAAGGCACGAAGTCGGGCCCAAGCCCACTCGTCACTTTCTTTCTCCAAGCCCATGCCGCCACTCCACCTCCTCATCCTTCCTTGGTGGCCAAGTTTGAACTTTGAAGATCGGATGACTTCCGCGCCAAGCAACCGCCATCAATTTTTCCGCCTTGGAGCCGAAGTCTTAGCTTGAGAATTCCCTCATTTTTCCCTATAAATAAAGAGGGGATGTAATAGAATTTACAATGTTGTTTTGAGCTTGAACTTTACTAAGAGACTCTTGTCCTAGTTAGGTTTCGGGCTTTTCCCGGCTTGTGGGACTCAAGCCGTAGGGCTCTCGTGAGACGCGAGAGCCGGGCGGCGGGCTACGGTTCGTGAGACTCGAGCCATGGCTCCGCCGTTCTTATTTTTCTATCAAACCCCGGTCTTCGGGTAACCGTGGGCTCGGAGGGCGGCTTGGCTCGTGAGACTCGAGCCTCGTCGTCCCTCCTTAGGCGTCCTAGCTTGGTTCACTCCGAGCGAGGCGCCTACCTATCCTTAGGGCCACTTGGGTTGTTAGGGTTTGGTTCCGCACCCCTTGTATCCCTTAGTCAATCCCTCTCGGTGAGTGGACCGAAGTGAGGGCTCGACTACTTATCCCCTATTAATAAAAAGCCTACAAAAAGAGTTTGTTGAATCATGAATTCCCATACATCCGAAAGTGTCAAATTTTCGCTCGAAATCGCAAGTTTGCGCAAGAGCCCTCGTCCAAGTCGTCTTCAAGAAAGCCCTTGAACTCCCTCAAGCCAGAATCGAGTCCGATCCTAAGGCGAATCACATCATCTGGTATCAGAGCCTTTCGAGGCGGGTTCAGTAAGTTTTGAATATGTAAATTGCATTTTCATGTTACTTTCATATATGCTCAAAACCGTTTTAAACCTCTTTGGGCCAACCGAGACCCGAGCCAACTCGAGACCTCATCTTGACTCGGCCACGACCTTAGGGCCTTAGAAGGGTCCGAGAAAAAAACAATTCCAAACTGGCGTGGAGAAAATTTCTAACTCTCCCCATGTTCTTTACCCACGCCTAAGCCTCACCACTTGCACCCGAAAAATTGGCGAAATTTTATGGAGGGAGAAATTAAATTTCTTTGAGCCAACTTAACAAACTTTCAAGACTTGGAATCCAAGTAAGCTTAAGAGGCCACGTTTTCCTCTCAAATCCAAAAACCGAGCTAGCCATAGGGGTGAATGGAGTTTACCCATCATTAAGTTCCGGAATTCACCTCGATAATTCACTAGCTTGGAGGCCAAGTCTTGAACCCATTTGAAGGAGAGTAATGGGGGCGTCAAAATGGGAGATACCACCTCCTCCTATTCCCACCACCATCATGCGTGGGAAATTAAGAAGGAGAAGTCCATTAGATGCCATCCATTAAGCCAACTCTCACTTCCATTAAGAAGCCTCTTCTTTTAACCCACACCCCTTCATTGATCGTCCTTAGTGTGCAAGCTAAGGAGGGGTCTTGATGGGAGACTTCATGGCTTCCACCCCCTCCTATTCTCCCTCATAATCACTAGCTTGGGGCCTAAGCACCTAGTCGGCTGCCAAACCAAATACAACTATAAATACAAAGCCTCACTTCATTGTTGTTATCTTCCAAAAACCAAGGAGTGTTTGGGAGCTTTGCCTAGCCCATTCCGGCCGTCCAAGTGTTGTGGTCCGACCCTCCCAACTTCCAAAATTTAGTAAGAACGAGAGTGAGCCACCCATTCCCGAGTTTAGAAGGTCGTTGGCAAAGAACTTCGGGATACAAACTCAAGTTTTCTCATTCAACGTTTTAAGAATCAATCCAAGTAAGTAACGACTTCTCTACACCTTGTCGTCTTCATCCGGATGTGGGTAAGGGAAGGAGTGGAAGGGCTGCACCCCTTTCCAATCTTAGGGGCGTCTTAGCCCCGAAAGAATGGGAAAACCGGACCAAAATTGTGCTTTTGGCCAAGTTCTTTAACCTAAAACCGAAAGCCCCAAAGCCAACATCTATGAGCAATGAAAGTTTTCCATGAAATGTGATTTGCATGTCTAATTACTTATGATGCTTGGGTTAAAAGCCAAATGGGGCAGACGAGAGACACGAGACGTGATTCTTAAGATTTAAAACCAAAATGGCGCCCATAGGCTTCAAAAGCAAGAATGGGGTCTTGCAAATCGTCAAAAAAAAGAAGAAGAGAGAGACGAGCTCGGATGCAAGCTCGGCTGACTCTAAGAGAAGATTCGAGTGTGGGGCAAGATAGAAAAAAAAACGAGAGGGAAACCGAGCCCAAAATTAATCCGGTTCGAATGCGTATCTTACGAAGGCCTTGTGCGTTATATGTGAATTCTTCAGGAATTATCATGGCTTCGAAGATGATGATGATGAGTGTAAGAAAGAGCGCCTCAAGCGATGCCTTGGCTGGCCCACGTCGAGTGTGCGGAATGGTGCCCCGCAAGGAGGGTGTTGTGTTCATCGATCTCGTAAGTGACGACGAGGTCGAAGTGTCGACAAAGGCTGCGAGTGAGCCGAGTGTGAACCAAACGCTCGCTCGTAATGAAGATGAGAAGGCTGATGCAAGCTCCGGAGAGGAGACGGACCCGAGCATCAATACCGGCAACGGGTCGGACGACTCAAGCTCGGGCAACTCTGGTTCGAGCGACAAGTCGGAGGGCTACGATTCGGGTCCGTACATGTCCACCGACGGGGAGGACACTTATGTGGATATCATGGATGATGATGCTTGACGTCTCTCATTTTGGTGGTGTTTTAGTAGTTAATTTCCCTTGTAAATATGTGTTTTTCATTCCTTTCCTTGTTAGTTTCATTCCTTTTTAGCTTAGTTCCCGGTTTTCTTTAAGAGTCGGAAACTATGCGAGTTTGTTATGTTTTGTAGGTAAAGTGGCGCAAATGAGGACATTTTGGAGGAGCAACTAAGGAGGAGCTAAGCTAAGGAATCAAGGAGCGGAAGAGCCATGCCAAGAATGAAGAGGAACCAAAGGAAAACCAAGAAGTGAAGAAGGACCGAGGCCCAGGACCGAGCACCACTACATCGGGCCCGAGATCGAGCAACCAGTAGCCAGGACCGACGTTCCCACCGTCGGGCCCGAGGTCCCCAGCGTGTCGGTCCGAGTCGGCATTTGTGAAGATTAGGCTCCAAGGCACAATTGTGGTGATCTTCCAATTTTGCCCTTCTTCTAATTTGGAATTCCTTGGTCCCCAATCAAGTGAAAAGCATAATTAGAGAGAGATTAGAGATCATCCAACAACAATCCCACACCAAATCACTCTCAAAGGCTCAAGGAAGGGTTGGAGAGCAAGGAGAAGAGAGGAGGAGGAGAAGAGGAGGAAATCGGTGGAGAAGAGAGGAGTTCTAGTGAGTTTGCACTTGTTTTGATTTGGTTTTAGTAGAATTAAGACATGGATCTTGTGAACCCTTTGAGATTTGAATGCAATTTGAGTTTGATTTGAGATTGATGATTGAGATTTGCTTGCTTTTACATTTGATTGCTCTTTACTCTTATCTTATGGAGTAGATTCCATAGTCTTGGGCTATGGGGGAAACCCCTAGCTAGGATTGGGTAGGAAACCCCAATTCCATAGCCTTTGAGTGCTTGATCTATGAATCCTCTCTACACTAAGCTTCAATTCTCTTGTGGAAACAAGGGACATAGGGCTTGTGATTGGTAAGAGTAAGCGAAAGTGATCTCTCACCCAATCACTAGACCTAACATCGAAGGAGAGTGAAAACTCCCATGGGTCGAAGTGTAGAGTGGAGAGATTGAAGGCTAGCAACCTCGATCTCACAAGGATCAACACTTATTGGTTGAATTGGGGTGGAATTACTCAAGTCTAGTTAGGGAAGGAACCCAAAAACCCAAGACCGATCTACTATTTTGCCTAATCGAGTTACCCAGTCATCGGGCCCGACGTTGAGCCAAGTCGGTCCCGGCCAAAACAACCTCGATCCACCCTCGGACCGAAGTGACCAGTGTCGGTCCGAGGTGATTTCTTCCGTTTTCCTTTGTTTTGCCTTTCTTTTATCTCTTTTTAGTCTTTCGGGTACTCTCAACGCACGAACTCCCGTGTGTTCGACACCCTACCTCTTTACTACAAGTGAGGTTCGGTTTATAAATTTAAATTTTGACCACCACTCCCGGACCGATCAGAATTTTGGCGCCGTTGCCGGGGAGTTCTACTTGTTTGAGGTACCCATCTTTTGTTGAGTTTTTGATTTGGTAGTGATTTGGGTGAGGGACTAGCCCAAACCCGTTGTTTGTTTTGATTCGGTTTTGTTTGTGTCTTTGGTTGTAGGTGTATGCAAGCTCGTTCCGTCCGAGGAACACTTGAGCTTGCCTTTGTGTGTGATCCGGAAAGCATCATCAAACAAGCCCGAAAGAAGAAGAGGATGGCGGACCAAGCCCGTGATGAGGAGTTCGAAAGGATGAGAGCCGACATGGCTCGAATGCAAATTGAAATGGCGAACCGAGATGCCGAGGCCCGTAGAGAGAGGGAGCAAAGGATGAGATTGGAGGCTCAAATCAACACTCAACCCCGGAATGCTAGACAATACATGCATCCAGAGTTGAAGGTACCCGAACCGGCCATCGTCTTGCCGGAGGTGTCAAAGAATTTTGAGATCAAAACTCAATTTATCTCACTCATCAAGAGAGAGCAATTCCAAGGGAGACCGAATGAGTGCCCGATCGAGCATGTGAAGCAATTCAAGGACCTATGTCAGACCATCTCGACGGATGACGAGACACTTGAGTACGTGCTACTCAAGGCCTTCAAGTGGTCTTTGGGAGGCAAAGCTTTGCATTGGTTGGAGAGTCAAGCACCTCGTTCTCATCATGGAGGGCTCTCAACAACTCATTTTTGATGAAGTTCTTCCCACCCACCAAGACGACGGAGCTTAGAAGGAAGATAGCGAGCTTTCAACAAGGAGCCCACGAGCCACTCTTCGAGGCGTGGGACCGGTTCAAAAAGATGTTAAGGGCGTTTCCAACGCATGGGCAACAACCTTATGTCCTTCAAGACATTTTCTTCCAAGGAATCAACCCCGCCACCAAGGATAAATTGAACTTTCATACCGATTGTGGGTTCATTGACTTGCCTCCGGAGCAAGCGTGGGAGTTGCTAGACAAGCTCTCGGATTATGAGGCCATGTATGGAGTCAATCAAGTGAACAAGGAAGTGAGAATCCATGGAGACGGTCCGAAGAGGCTCTACGATCCAAAAAGTGAAGAGGTGGACAAAGATGTGAAGATCCAATTCTTGGAGGATGAGTTGAACAAGATGAAGAGGCTCTATCACCAAAAGCAAAACACAAGAGCATGTGAAGAATGTGGTTCTTTGAAGCATGGAGCCCAAGATTGTCCTAATGAGCGCCAAGTCCGATTGGCCGAGCAAATTGAGGAGGCCAACTATGTTCAAAGGAACTTCGGAGGGAGAGCCAACTTCAACAACAATGGAGGAAGGTGGAACCAAGGCCAAGCTAGTGGCTACAACAACAACTTCAACTAAAACGAGCCAAGGGCCCAACCACCACCATACCGACCTCCGGGATTCTATGAGCAAACACCACAATGGGCTCAAGATTTGAAGAATCAAGTCACCAACATAGAGAGAAGATTTGATGACATGGGCACCCAATTCAAGGAGTTTGGTGTGTGGAGAAGACAAGTGGACAACCAATTTGTTCACATGGCGAATCAACTTCCAAGAGAAGAAGGGAGACTCCCGGGCCGACCCGAGGAGAATCCCCGTGCTCAACAACAACAAAATGAAGTTCGAGCCATAGGATTGAGGAGTGGACGGAGTTTGCCCGAGCCACAAGTCCCAAGAACAAGAGAAGAAAGTCGTACCGAGGTTCCCAGCACCTCGGGCCCGACGTGCCCAGATGTCGATCCAATTGATGGAGGAGATCCCCTGAGTTGGACCGAGGTTGAGCAGAACTCGGGCCCGACTTGTCCTGTAGTTGGCCCGACGTGCCCAGAAAATCTCTGCCCCAGGACCGAGGTTCCTGAAGTCGGTCCCGAGGCCACTCCAAAGTCGGTCCAAGCTGAAGATGTGGAGAGAAGTCGAGATCGATCCAAGGAGGTGGATTCAAGCAAGAAGCAAGGTGTCACGACTCTTCCATATCCTTTGAAGAAGCCCAAGGAGATTGTTGAGGGCAAGTTTAAGCGGTTCTTGAAGCTTTTGCAAGGCTTGAACATCACCATTCCATTCACCGATGCTTTAAGTGAGATGCCATCCTATGCAAAGTTCTTGAAGGAAATCTTGAGCAAGAAGAGGTCAATTGTTGAGACGCAAGATGAGGTGAAGATCTTGGAGCTACCTCAAAAGCTAGGTGACCCCGGAAGATTTGCCATCACCGTGGGGATTGGATCCCAAAATTTCAAAGCTCTTTGTGATTTAGGAGCAAGCATATCGGTTATGCCCATGAGCATATGGAGAAGGGCTAACCTCGGAGATATGGAACCGGTTGATATGAGTCTTACTATGGCCGATGGTTCATCAACAAAGGCCACCGGAATTCTAGATGACGTCCCGGTTAGACTTGGGAGGTATTTTGTGCCCGATGATTTTGTGATCTTAGACATGAAAGAGGATCCGATGGTGCCCATTATTCTCGGGAGGCCGTTTCTAGCTACGACGGGTGCCAAGTTTGATGTGAGGAAGGGGAAGGTCACTTTCGAGATTGGCGAGGAAAAAGTGGAGTTCCATTTCAACAAAGCCCTTAATGAACCGGATGCTTTGGCGATCTTAAAGTTGGAGGAAAATGCCAAGCGCAAGAGGGAGGAGTTGGAACCCACAAGAGAGGAAGAAGCACCATTAAGAGACCATGACATGGTCAATGTTCAAATCCATGAAGAGTCAAGGGATGGAGATAGCCCACCAAGCCATGAAGAGTATCCTAATCTATATCCTTTTGATGTGGGCGATTCTTACATTTGTTTAAATGATTTAAAAGAGGATCTAGAGGATGATTACCTTTGCTTGAGTGATTTGCAAGAAGACTTGAGTTATAATGTCATTGAGTCCCCTAGAAATTCTTTAGATTTTTGTGGTGTAGGTAGTGAAGAGCAAGTGGAGAAGATGCAAGAGATGCCAGCCTACACTTTGGAGGAGAAGAATGATGGAGAATTTGGAGGCCACACTTTCATCAAATACAAATGGTGGTACTTTGGTTATGAGGAGAATGGAGATGCATATGACAAGGAGGATCAATTCACCATTTTTCACCCTCCTTGAAGGGTAGAGGTTAAAAGTCAAGCTAGTGACTTAAAAGAAGCGCTCCTCGGGAGGCAACCCGAGTTTAGTAGGTTCATTTTCGTAGTTTCTAGTTTGTTTTTCTTTGCCTTAGCTTAGATTCTTTCTAATCGCTCTTTAGCATGTATTTTGTGGATATATGTGTTATGTGAGCTTCATAATTATGTGTGGTATTTGTGGAAATGATGCAATGACTTGTGGGTAGACAATTGCCAAGCCGAGGGATTTTTAGGAAACCAAAACGGGTAGGACCGAGGTACCCAGTACCTCGGGCCCGAGGTCCCCAACATCGGTCCTATATTGCCGGTCTACTTTGGGCTTGACTTTGGACGAAATTCCTATTATACCCTTCTGACCTAACTTTGTCTTCTACCCCTTTTAAGCCCCCTTTCCACATACCCACCACCCATCACCCTCATAACTACCTTCCCAAAATACCAAGTCACTCTCAAAACCACCAAATCGAACCATCACCTCCACCATACTCGAACCTCAAGCAAACCTCACCACAAATCTCGATCCATACCCCTAGCACCCTCAAGCATCGATCCAAAGGCCAAAAACCTCAACAAAATCCCATAGATCTTCATCCCTCTTCTAGATCTAGAAGAGAAATTTGGGTTCTAAGAAGTTGATTGCTAGAAGTCTTTGATTCTTCAAATTTGGTATGAGAATCTCAATCTCTACTTGATTCTTTGTGAATTTCATGCTTCCATTGCTAGATTTGAGATATGCCATGATTGAGTGAGCTTAGACCTTGAGCATCCATGGTGATTTGCATGCATTGTGAAATTTGTGCTTAATTGTTGCAAAAACCTACTTGGAACTTCGATTGATGATGAGAATTGGTTGATTTTAAGTCTTGGGAACATGATAGAGTGTTTCATGGGTGAAACGAGGTAGAGAACTCGAATGGGAATCGGTCCGAGGTACCCAATACCTCGGGACCGACGTTGCATGTCGGTCCACGGACTCGGACCGAGGTTGAGAACCTCGGACCCGATGTCCTCTGTTCGTCGGTCTTATGCATTTCGACTTTCTCTTGTGTGAGCTTTGGGATTCATGAGCTTGAATGTTGGTTATAGCATGTTTATCATGATATATCTTGTAGCTTGACCATTGATATGTGATTCTTTGTTCATGCATGATTGGATTTTGTGAAGTGAGTGTGTTAAGAGCAAGTATGGGGTCATTTCTTTGCATGATGAGTTGTTTGTTGTGGAAGCTTGTGATATTGTTGTGATTGTATAGATTTTATCTTGGAGTTCTTTGGTTTTGATTGTGTGTAGGTACCATGACTACCCGAGCATCTTCTTCAAGGATGGAGAAAGCAACAAGAAAGTCCAAGAAGTCGTCCAAGAGGGTCCAAAGGATGGACGATGTGCGTTTCGAAGATGATGATGTGGCTAGAGAGTATGAGCGACTCATGGGTCTATCTCACCACACCCGGTGGTTAGATTGGGAGTCTATTAGGAAGATGTGCATGGATGAGGCTCTTATTCGGTGATATTCTCATATTGGGCTCAACGTCTTGCTAAGGTGGAACAACACTCACTATCCCGCCTTGACGTCCGAGTTCATGGCGACTTTCAAGTGCACCTATGAAGGGGTCGAGAGTGAAGGCATGATTTCCTTCCAAATGGGCAACGAGTTTCAAGAGCTCTCTCTCCGGAACTTGGCACATTACTTCGGCTTCCCTTTCCCAAGAGAAGAGGCCTATGTTGATAATGAGAAGGTGGACTATCTTTGGAGGTTCGTAGCCGGAAGAAAAGAGATGAGGAAGGGCGCATCGACAAATGAGATAGCCAACCCACTCTTCCGAGTCATGATCCGAGCCTTGGGTTGTTCCATCTTTGCTAGGCATGAATTGAGCAAGCCAATGAAGGAGGAGGCCATGCTACTTCATGAGATGTTGTTTGAGAATGAGAAGCCAATGAACCTTGCATGGGAATGGGTAAAGATGGTGAGGGATTTCCAAAGTTCCTCATGGATCTACTTCGGAGGCATGATAGCCATGTTGGCTCATCGCCTTGAGGTGGACTTGTCTACCTACACGCCGGCCCCTAATGGTGTAGAGTTCATGGACCTCAAATACTTCAAGAAGGCCAACATCATCAAAGAGAAGCAAGTGACCGGTGCCACTACATATCTAGCCCCACACTCCAACTTTGACAATGTGCACATTCCTTTGGGGCCACGCCTCTTCAACCTCAGCAACTACTACAATTGGTACCAAGTGTGGGTGGGCAAGGAGAACCCATATGGAGAGCCGGAGGGGACGCTTGAGGTTAGGAGACAAGCACAACACATTCGCTTCACTTCTCCTCAAGTTTCCCCGGACACCGAAGAAGAGGAGCCCAACCAAATATGAGTTTGTGAGGAGAGATGACATGGACGTGGACTTGCCTAGAGATGAAGAAGAAGAAGAGGAGGGTGGCTACCACAATTTGCTCACCGACCACGCCCCAACACTATTGGACCGAGGTACATCCCATGTCGGGCCCGATGTTCATCAACGTCGGTCCGACGTCTTTTTGCCCGATCCGGTCCCAAGCCGATTTGAAAGGGGTGAGGGAAGTGGAGCACAACAAGTACCACCAAGCTACGGAGGATATGAAGGGTATGCCCAATGGTACGGGCCCGGAATGGTGTTCCCCGAGCCTCAACAATCGGTGGACATGAACTTCTTGGCCAACCAATTGTCGCATCTCCAACTACAACAATCTACCATGCTTCAAGAGGCACACCAACTCAACCTACAACAACAACACCTCAACTTCCAACAACAACAACTTTTCCACCACCAAGAAGACTTCCAAGCTCAATTTGATGAGGTGAACCGCAACATAGCCTACACGAGACGTGATGTGGATGACTTAAGGGCGGCCGAGGACCAAAGATGGAGTGTCCAAGAAAGTTTCAATGCATGGATGACCGGGAACTTCTCTTCCCGTGAAGATCAATGGACGCCTCCCGCACCACAAATTCAACCGCCAAGTCAAGACCCTTTCCACGATCAAGTGTATGAGCGAGAGCGGCACGCACGGCTCCAAAGGAGAAAACGCCGTGGCCACCCTCCGAACTAAGCCTCAACAAGTCATTCAAGAATAAGGAAATTGTGAGCTTTCTCTACTCTTCTCTTTACTTTTGAGTTTTGATTTCTTTTGATGAGGACATCAAAATTTTAAGTATGGGGTGGGTTAGTAGCTCATAGTTCCATGTGTAGTTTCATGTGTTTGTCTTGTTTATGGGATGTTTCATTTTGGTTAGTGGCATGATTAGTAGATGAATGATGATTGAATTTTATGGCATGAGTGAATGAGTTTGTTTGTTTTATTTTGGAGAAATTTTTGCAAAAATCCATGAAAATTCGAAAAATTGTGTGGAAAAGACAAAAAAGATTTTGTTTTTTGGACTAGGAATTCCCATCGTAGATGTCTAAAGATGTTTTACGGGAAAACAACTCTCCCACAACTCAACTAACGCTTCAAATGCACCCTACGCGCTATTTTACGTCTCACCGACTAAACAAATACGCGACAAAAACACACAAAAAACCACTGTATAGATACATGGTTATACCGTCTAGAAATGGCGATGTCATCACGCATACAACGTGGTGAAGTAACCCATAAGTTGGTTACCCCCCATCTAAGTCCAATCAACGTAGTCACATTGGACTAGTACGGGAAGGGGAAAGCTATAGCAACGATAACCCAAGGCCACATTCGCGGGACGCCGCGAGGACAATATATCCTAAGGACTAAACTTAAGGATCCAAAGGACGCCTAATCATAAGCAATTATGCACGGACCTTTACAGTAAACAAAGCGCAAAGACCTGAAAACCTTTCAGTGTCAAACTAATGCGCCATGGGAGAAAGTCCCATAATGCTTTCCCCGGATGCTGATCTACTAACACATCCATACACACAGATGCGTCCTTGGACAATCTCCAAGACCATCGCCCCCCTATAAATTTTCCAACTAACGCAAATAAAAAGGTACTAGCACAACAACGTATATATAAGCATCATACCGTGGTATCGAAACTCAATACGAGTAAAACAAGACGTCCCCTACCAACGGACGATGTATCTTTGGATATTCTCCAGATATTTAGTT
This sequence comes from Polygonum maritimum, assembly GCA_963924305.1. Taxonomy (NCBI): domain Eukaryota; kingdom Viridiplantae; phylum Streptophyta; class Magnoliopsida; order Caryophyllales; family Polygonaceae; genus Polygonum; species Polygonum maritimum. The sequence continues at coordinate 25,296,559 of OZ002737.1, read as the reverse complement.
GTACTAACATTATTTCAAAGTTATCTTATTCTAGTGCAGGACGATACTGAAAGACGTAGAAGCGCGCCATACAAGGGCGTTGAAACAAAACAAAATACGAAAAGGGAACACCCCGTATCAATGGGTGGCATTTCTCTAGAAATTCTCTAGATATTTCATTAAACTAACGTTATGGCAAAGTTGTTTGATTAAGTGCAGGTTAAAATTTGGAGGTCGTAAGTTCACGCTATACAAGAGCAACAAAGCAAAGTAATCAAGTTTCCGAAGAACGAACATACACCCAATCAGGGGTTCGCATTTGTTCACTCAACGGAGTTAAGTCAAATGAGCAACAAGGAAAAAAGTAGAGGCACTCTTCAATGGCTGGGGTCTGAGAAGCCGCCTCGTCCGAAGGCTCATCGCCATCGACTTCCTTAGCTGCGCCGGCATCATCGCTGGTTAAACGTACGTACGTGAAGATTCACCAGAAATGGCTCAGATGAACCCGCTAATCATGCGTCAGTACTTCTTTGGCCATTCTCTGGTTAAATGACAGTTTTATCTAGCCATGCCTAGTTCATAATCAATCAGCGTACGAAGATTGCACACAGATCATGCGTTCAAAGAATCATTCTATCATCATGGGGTTAGAGCATGTGCAATGGTGAGGATTTACCATCCTCTTAGCACTCTCTCACCTCTTAGAGGACATCCTTGTTGTTGTGGGCAAATGAAAGAGGATCCTCTTTGAAAGAGGATTGCTTGAAATCCTCCTTCTGTAGAGGATTTCTCACCTTGGCTCTTGTGTAAAAAAGCAATCAACATCCAATTACTTGTTGACATGTGGTCAAACTTGTTTTTTTTTATTTCACTTCCATTTACAAATAAGAAGTTCTAATTATGAGTTAAGAAAAATGTGATGTTATTTTTTACAAAAAAATAAAACCAATGCTTATAAATTTTTTTAATCTATAAAAAGAGTCTAATTTTGCACTATTTTCACATAAATCTTCTTTTTTATTTAATTTTCTATTATAACAACTTATATTATGTAAACAATTGAAATATTTTTTTGTACTTAAAAAGTTTTTAATAATTTGATTAGGTAATAAAATAACAAGTATAATAATTTTTTATGTTGAAAAATAGTGTTATTTTGTGTAGTATATATTATTATTTTTTTATTTATTAATTATGTTGAGTTAGGCAAATAAAAACATTTTATTATTACTTTATTAGAGTAATTCAATTTGTTAAAAATATTTGATTGACATAAATTATGTGTTTGATGTATATGTAAAACTAGAAATGAAAAAACAAAAAGGATACAAAGAGGATCCTCTTTGTTGTGGATGAAAATGGAGAAAGATGATGAGGAAGAGGAATGAGATAGTGGGAAATGAGGTGGATGAAAGAGAAGATGATGTGCCAAGAGGAGAAAGGGAGAGAGAAAATTGAGAGAGGATTGAACCTCCTTACCATTGTACATGCTCTTAATTCAACCTCATGAATCAGACCCTTCATGACGAAGGAGGCTGGGGTCTTTTACCGCCTAAACATCAGGTATTCTGCTACGCCAATAAGTCCCAACGATCACCCTTGCCGACAGAAAAGTCTTAAAGAATCTCCAGGCGAAGCTTCATCAAATACTAAAGCAACCATGTTAATCTCCACGTTGACAAACCACTGGGTCGTCTTCACAGCTTCTTACAGCTTCACTTCCCGAGCATAGTATAACTCATCGAGTATTCGCTATCTTACGCGGAGAATCTCCGATGCAGACCTTAAAACCGACCAAGTGTACCACTGATGTCTCTCATTTTGGTGGTGTTTTAGTGGTTAATTTCCCTTGTAAATATGTTTCTTTTGTTCCTTTCTTTGTTAGTTTTGTCCCTTTTTAGCTTAGTTCCCGGTTTTCTATGAGATTCGGAGACTACGCGAGTTTGTTGTGTTTTGTAGGTAAAATGGCGCATTTGAGGATGTTTTTGGAGGAGTTTCTAAAGAGGAGCCAAGCTAAAGAGCAAAGGAGCGGAAGAGTCATGCAAAGAATGAAGAAAGACTCAAGGAAGACTAAGAAAAGAAGAGGATCGAGGCCCCGGATCGATGTCCCACCAAGTTGGGCCCGAGTTCAAGCTTCAGAGGCTCGGACCGACGTTGGAACGTCGGGCCCGAGGTGCCTCCGCATCGATCCAAGTCGGCAAAGGAGAGGATTGGGCTCCAAGGCACATTATTGTGATCTTCCACTTTTGCCCTTCTTCTAATTTTGGAATTCCTACGTCCCCAATCCAAGAGGGAGGATAATTAGAGGAGATTAGAGAGCATCTAATAAGAACAAACACACACCTAATCACTCTCAAAGGCTCAAGGAAGACTTGGAGAGAAAGGAGGAGAAAGGAGGAGGAGAAGAGAAGAGGAAATCGGTGGAGAGCTAGAGAGATTAGTGAGTTTGAACTTGTTTTGCTTTTGTTTTGTGGATTTGAGACTTGGATATTGTGAACCCCTTTGATTTGAATGCAATTTAGCTTTGATTTGAGATTGATGATTGAGATTTGCTTGCTTTGCCATTTGATTGCTTTTTACTCTTACTTGATGGAGTAGATTCCATAGTCTTGGGCTATGGGGGAATCCCCTAGCTAGGATTGGGTGTGAACCCCCAATTCCATAGCCTTGAGTGCTTGATCTATGAATCCTCTCTACATTAAGCTTCAATTCTCTTGTGAGAACAAGGGATCTTGGGCTCGTTGTTGGTAAGAGTAAGCGAAAGCAATCTCGAGCCCATCACTAGACCTAGCATCGAAGGAGAGTGAAAACTCCCTAAGGTCGAAGTGTAGAGTGGAGGGATCGGAGGCAAACAACCTCGATCTCCTAAGGATCAACACTTATTGGCTGAATTGGGGTGAAATCACCCAAGTCTAGATAGGGGAGGAACCCAAAAACCCAAGACCGATCTACCAAATTTGCCTAGTTCGAGTTACCAGTACATCGGGCCCGACGTCCCCTGTGTCGGTCCCGGCCAATTCTCCTCGATCCAACCTCGGACCGAAGTGACCAGTGTCGGTCCGAGGTGTTCTCTTTGATTTTCCTTGTTTTTGCCTTTCTTTTACCTTTCTTTTACCAACTTCAACAATGGAGGAAATGGAAGGTGGAACCAAGGCCAAGCTATGACTACAACAACAACTTCAATCAAAACGAGCCAAGGGCCCAACCACCACCATACCGACCTCCGGGATTCTATGAGCAAACACCACCATGGGCTCAAGACTTGAAGAATCAATTCACCAATATGGAGAGAAGATTTGATGACATGGGCACCCA